>CM068841.1:20145307-20775307 GCA_028554795.2 Sinohyriopsis cumingii | reverse complement strand
TGATTTAAACATAGATCACGCTTTAATATTTAAAGCGTATTCCAAAAAGAAATAACGGAAAATCGCATTTTTGAGAAACACATAGTGACAAAAGCATACTGATAGGTCGATTAATGCACATAAGGAAGCTGAGTAATTTCTCTCGTTCAAATCTACAACTTTAATCTTGAGGGACATTGCAAGATGTGAATCGATTGCAACTTAAAATGAAACGTTATCTCTTTCCATGCAGTTAATGGATCACACACTGCACGATACGAACAAATTTCGATCCGTTAGCATGTAAATGTAGTTATTTTACGACAGGCCAACAATTACATTGATACGACTTTCTTCCAAAACTTAAGGTGCAGGAAGTGCACTTATACCAAGGGCCGTAATGGTAAACCTTTCCAGATAAACTCGATCATAATTTGCTCATTAAATAAGCAAAAATGTTGCATGCGCCAGCTTTAGGGTGCGATTTAATACGGCATTCTTTGACGATTCAGGTCAGTACGATGCAGTTTATATTGACTATTTTTTTTCTACTAAAATATGTTAATGGAAGAAATACATTTTTAATTAACATACGACTGGTTTTAGTATAATAATAATAGTTTATTGTTGTTGGGATTTTCGGGGAGAGGGTTGGAGGTTGGTGGGCTTTTTACTGAGTTTTTATTGGTAAAAACTCTCAGTTGCCTAATCACGCAGCAAATAATGCCCAAATGGTGTTACGTAAGCTGCTTGTGTCGGCAACTGACAGTTTATACCAGTTTATACTGCGACAAAATAAAGACAATATTAATCATTTAAAATTGCAATTATTTATACTTTTATTAATTCCTTTATTTTATAGTTTGCTGTTTTAAAAAATAATATTTCGCATCAATTTTAGAGCCTCATGTCAGCCCTCGTTCAGAGCTTCTGGTACGTAGCTATTTATACAACAGTTGATTCTCCATCAATAACATAAAGTCTTCAAACAAGTAATATCACCAATGGTTGCCAATCTGTCTTTTTCTACAACAACAAAAGCATTCCACAGTATGGTCATAATATTTAATCGAAATAGGCACATGCATTCTGAGAAGGAGCTCTTTAGTCACTGCAAAAGATGTGCTGTTTTGCTAGACATAAAAATAACTAATGATTTTATGCTTTCCTGGACAAATTCGTTTCTTTAAACCTGTTTTCGTGTGTATTAACACGCTTCGCTAACTACATGGTCTCATTACAAATAAAATTAAGACCTTCTGTAACGTGTTATATGGATGGGGGAGGGGGTGTCCAACAATCATACAGGGCAAGACATCGATCCTGATAGTAACGATGGGGGAAGGACGGGATATAATTCCTACCCTACACCATTCCGATCGTAACAAATATGGTCGCCGTCTTACATTGTAGGACTAGGGTTACAAGTATTATAACGTATGTCTTTGGACTACTCCCCCGTCCAATTCCTATATCCATTTGCCTATTGTTGAAGTTTCCATTCAATAAGCCTCATTTAAAAGTGTTGGAGCCCTAATGTTTTTCTTGGTAGATTTTGAGTTTCCCAGCTGCGAGATAGGGGTTTATATAAGAAGTTTTACTCTTTTAAGTTGATTTGGTTACTGAACATCCTACATCTTTGAGAGATTTACTCCATTTTGGTTTCTGGTCTTCCTTCCTATCTGAGAGATGTGCATCGTTTCGTTTGTGGGCATAATGAATCTCTTGTAATCTGGACCATTTAAAGACATCTCTTCTACTGAAAACGTGAACATATTATGGTTTTCAACGTACACTGTGGTCATACGTGAAGATATAAGTAAGAAAAATCCTAGATACTCTTAATGTAAATTAACATTTAACAACTATTTTGTAATAATGAAACTTTTTTATCTTCTGTTATTCAAAATTCAAAAAGTCTCGCCCATTGTGAATGGATATACATACGTGTAATTATTCCGGTGCCTTTGCTTCGTCAACTGTCTTTAGGTACAATGTTGAAAGTTTAAAATCTTGCATATATTCAAGTAAAGCTTAGGAATATACTAATATATGTTTGTATCCAGATATGCAAGAAGTTCCTGCATATCTGGGAGAGGGGATGTTCGGTTGCTGGGGGCCAAATGGTGTAAGTCGCTCGCCTTTACAAATTCACTGATAAATCACCACTGTCCGCGTGGGCTCGGGTTTCGGCTCGGCTAAAGTTGGTGTGTAAGAAAGTTTGCAGTAGCTTCCCGTGGTTCTTCTGAGGTATTCTCTGGTTCTCCCTCCCAGAATGTACTGGTCGCCATATATAGCCTGTCATGTGCGAAAAATGGTCTATAACCCACAAAGTTATACTAGCCAACGCTGTTTAATCGGAAAGTTGTATCACAATAACGCCGTACACATGCGTGACGATTCGCATCTGTTAAATACGTCCATTGTAAGCTTCACTAGAAGTCACTGTAAGTTAGATACAGAAGAGAAGGTTCAAACTGCAAACAACGATGATCCTGATTTGCCGTAGAATAATGTGCCTGCAAATCAGGGTCTATGTTGATTGTTATACTGATCAATCATAACAAACTGCACAATCCCAGATCTCTTTTGCTGTCTTATTTCGAGTATATTCGGTAATGCAAAATCTGTGCTCCACATCTAGATATAGGATCTTGTTTTCAAGCTATTCTGAAAACACTTACACCTGAAAAAAATATCTCATTAAGAGCTCTTATCGCTAAAGAGACAAAAAAAAAAAAAAAGACAAGATGTCGAATGGGTTCTAACCTTGCAGCTCGATTACGTATCCTTATGATCTTGGTTCGATATGTGACGACTGTTGACGTGCCGAACGTTTTGCAAATATATTGCATATGGTATATATTGATTAAGCCTAATTTACGGTACATGAACGCGACAGATGTCATTGACGCGAATGAGATCATTGGTCCTTTATATCTTTTGATGAAGAAGATAAAGTGTCGCATTTTCTCTGATTCTCTGATTTCTCTGATTGAGAAATTCTTGGTATTTTTACTTTGCAGCTTTACAGAAATGACTAGTTATCACAGCTATTACTGACTGAATTAATGACAATTATGTTTTTAATTTTCTCGCAAAAAAATGATATTGTTCTCATAAAAAGGGTTCAATTACCGACCAGGACAACTTCGTCCACTATGGGTCCAATACAAGAGTCCATAGAGGATCCCGTATACCTCAGCTATGTTGGATGTCTTGGAAATTATAAATTCAAATATGATTTCTTATGTTGATATGTTTTGCATCTTTCATCACGACAGGGCCCAGGTATAGCAGTATGGTCTTGGCTTTTCGATCTACTGCTTTGATCAGTACGAATGACTTTAGTGTGTCACACGATTCCACGATGGGCCTGGTTTTTTTTTTTTCTGGATGATTCTACCTAATGTTGGGTTTGTTGGACAGTGTTTGTTATCAGTTGTTTTGTTGTTGTTTGTTGTTTTTAATAACAGTTATCATATTCAGTTCCTTTCACTAATAAATCCTTGCTTGATCCACAAGAAAGAACTTTTATTCGCCATATATACAAACGTGTTATGATAACAATATTTGACCTCGATCACCCGCCAGGACTATCTGTTTGCCTAGAGATGCGTTTCATTAGCGACTGCTCTTATTATTATTGTTTATTATTGATATTATTATTATTATTATTATTATTATTATTATTATTATAGTCGTAATGTCATAGTGATCACTATTGATGGATGGGAGTAAAGTGCCCTGCCTAAGGACACATCAACACAACCCATCTCTCCTCGTGTGGACAGGGTTCTAACTCGCACTATTTTGACAGCGAGTCTTGCACACTGACCACTGAGTAGAGCGGCATTATTACTACTCTAAAACCACATTACCACCTAGGCTCGAATCATTGCCATTCAGACCTAATTGAGTGGTATTATACTGCTCTTTTATCGCCATTTTATGTTTCTCTTTCAAAACTGTAATAAAATTAAAAGACAAAAAAGTCGTTAAAAACGTTGCTTGCACTACTATATCATTTTGAGTAAACAAACTTGCAGCGGAACTTAAAATGTCATGTTTTTGACACTATCTTGCCAATGATGGATTGTAAATTTCGGGCACTAAGGCTTTTTAATTTATTTTGTAGATTTCCAGGGTGCTTTGAAAGAAAATATATCTAGACACCGTCTTAAAATAAGATCATTCGTCTGATACCGACATATGCCACCAATGAATATCTCGACAACTTTCCGCGATTTGTTCGATGCACTGGTTTATAGCCAACGGTCGATTGTAATAATAAACAAACTTAATCTAACTTTCATGTGTTAGAGTAATAAATCTCCCAGAAAGTAAATGCTAGCATCAAAGCAGCAACAACAGAAAATAAACAACAGAAAAACAAAAGACATAATGATGCTTTTTTGACTGAGGTACAAATTTTGTAAGTCACAGTCCGAAGTTAATGTGTTCATCTAGTACTTTTGAATAGTGTGATTGAACGGTAGATGTCCAAATTATAAATAATTAACAGTGTCGGAAAGAATCAAGAATAAATGATAACCAACAAAGAAACTCACTAGCAAGCAAAGTAATTATTAGCTTCTTGACTTACTGGCAAAAAAAGCTTCCAAAGCAAAACAGGAACATTTAGATGTAGTGATTATACACGATTGTTGTAGGCAAACTTTGCCAGAATACGAAAGTAGACTGTAAACCGAGAGCGGAGCCTGATGAATAAAAGTCATTCTCGAGTGTTCCTACAAACGTGTTCACAAAACAAGTCATATAAGATCGTTATTTTTAAATGATCATAAATCAGGTGAGTATTTATATAATAAAGAGAACTATAGCTAATACTTGACTTTAATTGCACAAACATTGCAAAAGGTTTAGTTATAAAACTGATTCCCAGCGTTTCTAGCTAATCAAGTTCTTTGTCAGAGGAAAAACGGGAAAAAGAAAAATCGTACAAAAACAAAAGAAGCGCCAAACATAGAAAGTGAAAACAGAATTAATACACTCTCGAATGACAGCGATTCTACTAACGAGTTTAATAATGGAAATAATAAAGAAGAAAAAAGTTGAGAAATGAAGCCATTTAAAATAATTACATGTATATTTTGTATTGGTGACAGAATAAGAAAATATAAAAAAATAAAACAGCAAAAAAACCCACAAAAAAACACAACAACAACAACAACAACACACACACACACACATACACACACACATGCAAATGTAACGGATGTGACAAAACAAACGTACTAACGTTGCACACGAAGTTTACATATTTAGGGACAACTTACGTCAAAGAAGTGCATGACGCCTTGCCAAATATATTTGGTCTGGTCATGAAAGAATGACCGCAAACTTCTCGTTAATTTGGGCAACTAGCCTATGCCTAGAAAATATTGTACTCAGCGAATAAATGGAACAAACTGTGAGAACTTCAGTTTTATAGATTTTGTTGTAATTCTTTTACTTTGTATCATGCCAGTAGAAATTGGTGGCGTGCCTTAAGCATTGACAGTTAATTCTACGTGTTTTCATGCAAACGTGTAGAGTCATATTAGAAAAGTATGTATATGTAAATAATTCCTGTACATTGAGACCAAGTTTTATTCTATACATTAAAATAATTACCATTAATATTCCACTGCTAAAACTGCATTCCATATTTTTCCGTACTGATGGTCGATAAGGTCAGAATTTAGCCGAACGTCTGCACGTTCCGTTTGTCAGACACATGGCTAGGGCTACTTCGGTTTACGGAATACAGTGTTCGGGGACGCTGATGACAGGGTAAGCGAACTCGCAGTTTTGGAGATGAAAAAAGAACTTGTTAAAGCAACCTCTGTGTCGGTGGTATAGTAGCCAATGCGAACGTAAGAGAGAAGTTTTGTAATTATCCGAGTTACCATTTCATTTCAAATTTTTCTGACCAGAAAATGAAATTGCAAAAATCTGAAGAACCGCTACTTGAACGGATAGGGATGGACATTTTGCTCAAGCCAGGGTTGATTTTAGACCAAAGTCTCAATATCTGCTACTTGAAGTCAGAAAAAAATATCTTCAGCTAATTTATTTATCGAAATATGTATGATTCATGGACTAAACAATCAAGGTTAATCTTGAATTTTCGAAACCAGGAAAACTCGACCAGCAACACAACGGAACAGTTCGATTTACGTTATCGAGATTATTTGAAGAAGTACCATCGACACTCGCTTATGAGTCAGACCCATCTGCTGGCAATATAGAACCGGATCTTCCGTTTCGCAAATACTAAATCATCTCAGTCCAGTTGCCCGTAATGAGGTTTGAGCATTCATGGTTGAGAGTATAAGGGGATATCGTGTCATTCAGTCTCTAGCTTTGACTATATCTTTCTATGTCTTTGTCCATTTGTGTATCCATCTTTCTGTCTCTTCTCTTTCTTTTCATGTTTGCGTTTTTTCTCTTTCTGTCTCTATCTCATCGTACAGCTAGGCACAATATCGTGAAATATTAATCTGATTCACAAAAAGCCCGAATAAACGTTGAATCTTCCTCTGTATTAATGTCCCCAACACCATCTCTTATATTTATTTGTTCTAACAACCATCCAACCTAATCTGTCCATATTAACATGTATTCTCAAGCCTTTTGTTTCTAAACTTTCACCTCCGTTGATGTAATACTACTTTTTTGCGAACACATCCAAGCCAACGATCATTTTCACATTCTTGGCCTACATTCCTTTTCGAATGCCGGTTTTGCAACATGTTATCAGTTAGCGTGCTCGCCTTTCAAGCGGGTGATGGTTTTACTGCAACCTGTTTCCTGTATATGACTTTTCGTTCAGACTCATTTAAAATACGCCACCAAATTTCGAGACTGAAATATAATTCTGAATAAGCTGTTCAATATGCCTCATCATCAATATGTTCGACCTTATTGATTCATCACCTATGCTAGTGATTCATACACTCTTATCTTACCATTATAAAGTACATATGTTTCCATTCCGCATTTTTTAAAACTTTTGCTTCTGTTGATTTAACGCTCCCGTCAAATATCACTTTAAAATCAGCGATTAACTCTGTATTCTTGGCCAATTTTGAAGCTTGGCATTGAGTTCTATAAATTATCTTTAGTTTACTTCCTTTTCACAAGACTGTTGGCATCTTTTATTGCTCTTCTTTTCAGCGCAACGCGTTGTAATGACAGACTGCATTGTGACCTCGCTCTATGTTAACGATCTAATTCATAATTTCGAGATTACGTGTTAATTATAGTTTGCCATATGCTAAAGGAGATATTCAGATTTAACCATAACTGTGTCTCGTAGGAAAACCAATCACCCTCCAAAACACCCCAACAAGAAATAAAAAATCAACCAGAGAAACAATACTAACCCAAGCATACACGCGAACGTGCACAGGCATTTTTGAAACTTAAGCTCAGAATCAAGGTTTCAAAATGTGGTTATGTATAACTTAAATTCACATCATGATAAAATCACACAAATCAGGATTTTCATAGCTAAGGGTTCTGTCGTCGTCGCTATTTTCATGTGGAAATTTGAGGCACGTGTTTTTACATAAAATAGGCCAAGTTTAGTCTCATTTCAACAATACATTTTTAGCCATCAAATCATGATATTTTCCCTACGTTTTATTACATTGTATGAGACAGTGTCAGCTAATGGTCACCTAAATTAATCCGTATTATGTAGCACTCAAGTCCTCTTGACCAAATAGTATAGTCCATAAAATGGTCATAGGCAAATAAGGAAGGCGGTTCTGAGAAATTTTAATTGCTATGTTTAACTATACGTTGTTTCCATAACGATTCATTTTAATACACTTATGATGTAAAAACATCTTCGAACAGTTCTCACTTTCATACTATATCATCCTCAGTCTATCATCATCGACACAAGAAATACAATTTCTTTGATAGTACTAATTAAATTCGGTTTATCAACTGTCACTGGCACAAACACTAACTTTCTCGACATACAAGAAATACGCATGCTATTGAATTTTAATTCCGTAACTGATATTGAATTCCAAAGATCATTGTTCTGAAATATTCTTTCAAGATGGCAATCTTTGGGCCACCATAGAAAATGATTTTTTAAAAATCACAATATTGTCTGTTTGTCAGAAATAAATGCATTTGATAGTAATACACATGATTCTTTCAACTTCACTCTTCCGTCTTCCGACATAGGCCAGACAACTTCCAGCCTTATCTTGTCTTTCGTGATAATATGGGTACTTAATTCCAAGTATTATCTTATCTTTCGTGATAATATGGGTACTTAATTCCAAGTATAATCTATGCATAATTTAGATGAAGTAAATAACTTTATCGATGATTAAATGCAGAGTGAGTTCAATTTGAACCATTGAAAAGTTCATGTTTTGCAAGATAAACGCCTTGCATTTATTGCGTCCCAATTCCATCAGAATATTAATGCCATCCTTGTTGGATGTGTCGCTGTCTTCGCTGTATTTGTTCACTGGTTACTCAGTTAATGAATTTTAAGACTTTTGTTATATTCTTCGCTAAGTTTTTGTCTTACTCGCTTCGTCGCCACGTTTTCGTCTTACTCGCTTCGACGCCAAGTTTTCGTCTTCGACGCAACACCTGACTCGGTTAATTTTAAAGATGTTCTGGATGTGTATTCGAAAAAATTATCTCGTATTATTTTTCCTCTTTGACAAACCTCTTTGAAGCATACATTGTGATTTTATATTGTCACTGAATTTACAAACGTAACACTGCTCGGGAAATTCAATTCCTGCATTTGCTACAGGCGCAGACGCATTGACAATACTGACAATGTCAAACTGTGGAGCTTCCACCGAGCATTATATACTCACTGTTATTATTTGATATAATATTTTCGTACAAAAAGAAACAGTTTCCACACAAGTTGTAATAGTCGATGGTGTGTCTCTGAAAACTGAAAGCAGACTGCTATCTAAATTGCACATAATTTCTTACATCCAACAGTACCGTAATGATCAGTGCTAGTTCCAGTGGTTTGAATTTGCAACCCCCAAAAAACCAACTAGGGTGCTAAACGACGTACCAGCAAGCTCAAAGGTTGTTTCAAACGAGACGACTTCGTCAAGAAATTAACGTGTCTGGTTGTGTAATAACCAATGAAATATCATCATCATATTTGACTTTCATATTTTGTGTGCGACTCAAACCAGGGTCAATTAATTAAGAAATTTTTTCCTCCTGCTTGATTCGATCTTGAAATGCCACGATAAAGTATAATGCTCAAACCGATTAAATCATGGTCAACTCTTGCACGTACAGAAAGAGCTCTTTTGCAAACTTTTAACAGATATGTACTGTTAGAATTTTGCCACGATGTTTCCGTCTGTGTTTTTTTTTTAATCCTAAAATTAACAGTTCCATTAACATATTAACCATGTCTGATACGGTTCAAACAAACAGTGTAATATATATTCGGTGCTGTACCCCGTATATCTCAAACACAGACTGCATAATACGTTTCGCATTGATTCAACCTTGAAAAAACTTTATTCCTCAGAGAATAACTATCTTGCAGAATGAAGCATATTCACCCTGTATGTTTTATTTTTGTCATCTTCTCCAGTATTCCAGAGTACCTGATGGATGGTTATACTTACGTTTGCAAGTAGATAACACAACATCAGATGTGAACTGTCCTGATGTACAGTTGTATGCTTTTCTGATCCATCATCAATCATTTTGATTTTATTCCTTTGAGGTGTGAAGGGCTAGCATGTTGCAGTTAAAATTAATTTGTTTTGTATATATTTCATGCTTTGTATTCGAACGCATCATCATCTGGTAAATGTGGCATGCATTCAAACAACAGTGTTCGTTTCTGAATCAAATGTATTATGCATTCAAGCAGCAGCATTCGTATCAGGAATTAAGCACGACATTTGTATACACATTTGACTAATCCTTGTATGATTTTACATATGTAACGCATTCAGAAATCCCACAAACCAGATATAACAATCTATACTGACTAGCTTAGCCCGATCCTGCCAAATGTTTGTGGCATTGTAATATGTACCTGTTTAAAGTGTCATCACTGTCAATGTTTCAGACTTAGTTTTGAAATCTGTTTAATGGATTACGAGCAAAAGAATCGTGTCCAGTGTTAAAATAGTATTTTGTCCTTTGCCGTGTAAGCTTTGTTAACGAAACAATGCTATACTATCTATTGATTCGAAATCCATATATCTATGATAAAGTGTTAACATTGCAAATCACTATGAAAGTATCTTTTTGTGAGCAATACATCAATACCCAATTTACTATTTTTCATCTTCTCGTCTAATTCTCTGTTGATTGTGCACTCTAATATCTTTATGTTATCAATGTAATACGAGATCTATCATGCTTCTCGCACACAAAATGTACGTAGTTTTCTCATTTTTTAAAAATTACTATTTCTGTATATTGCATGTTGTAATGCCATCATTTTTGTAGTAAAATTTAAATTACTACATATGTCTATGACACAAGAATCTTCAGAAATTTGTACTGGTTTTTACTTCATCACGATGGTGCAAACATTCTTCCCATATCAACTGATTTTGTTTGATTAATTTTGTGGTAATTCTCTGTGAGTGCAGGTTATATAGATGCTTAAAAAATTGATCATCGTAAATGATGTTTGACTGGAAATATGCACAGTTGATGAAGTGTTTGTATGAATCGTTGCTATAAATTCATTTGGAGCGATAATGAAAAATAGCTGCAATATCTACGTGATTCTCGATAATACCGTACTCGATGTTTTTAATTTACTTTTTCATATGCTTGGATATTGTCTCCTTTCATTTCTTCTGCAATGTCATTGTTGTCTCAACTAAAACACTTTCTACTTTGCAATCTCCTTTTCACATTTTTCATGTGTATCATTGTATTGTACAACATTGATATTTTTGGAAGTACTTTCTTTTTCAATTGTATTGCGAGATCAGTACAAATTCATATGACCTGTATATTTAAAGTCCATCATTTTTTAATATGCTGCTTTTTTTATATACATAAATCGCATTCTAGAAGCACATTATCTGTCAAATGATGTGTGTTCGTGACATCTTACATTGTGAACGAAATACTGTTTTCTTCTTATTTTCCAACTGTTGATCACAACTTTGTGTTTATTTACCTTTCAGTCTTATGGTCTTCAGAATCTGATCAACTTTGTATAATTTATCCGACAGACACAATTCTTTGTCATAAAGTATCCCCTCTCTATCCTCTTACTTCAATTCTTCCAGTTTCTACTTAATGACCCAGTACTATTTGTCTGACTTGGAACGTTTCCTCTGCAAAATTAGAAAGGTATCCCTTTGTGAATATTATCATTTCGAAATGCTTCCTGTTTCACCAAATGTTGAATTTAGGAGTACCAAGTGCATCAGATGCCAGGTTTCTCGTTTTACAGATTAGTCAATACTTTTGATGTCTTTCTTCCATGCTCGCTTGAACTGGAGTCATGTTTATTTATGCATGATAAGTGTTAATGCATCCCTAAATTAGCTTTGGTAAAACATTAACAAAATTTCTATGTGTATATTGAGCGAAATTTATCAAATTTTATGGGGAAAAAACTAAAATATTTATTACTTAGAAAAGAAGCAAATTGGGAGAAACATGAACATTAAACAAAATATTTGTGAAAAAAAAAATGAATGTGGACTACAATGAAGAGAAAAGCATAATCCAGAACAGAACATTCCATGGTGCAAAAATTTCCTTGTAAAAATAACACACAGACATGTATGTTTTCGTGGCAAATTGGGCGACTACTTAGAACAATCTGGTAATAACCTAATCAGATCATCCTTCTCCAGATTGTTAGACTAATACAATAAGTGTCTGTAGTTCATCATTCGATATTCAACATATTTGCATACAGCAGAAAGTAAGATCTCTGATACATAATCTACGTGTCTTTATTAGTGACGTTATCGCATATTGCCAACGACGTTTATCGTCATTTAATTCAGCGCGACGATGATATTAGGAAATATTAGATCAGCAATTCTTTCTATCAAAGCCCACTCGAATCTTTTTCCAGTTCACTTATATGCATATCGCTCATTCAGAGTATCATATTTTTCGTAAGTTTCAATTAATAACTGTTTGTCAAATATATAAAGCAACATTATACATGCAGTGGTCAACGGAAAGAGAGCAATTGAATTTTGTGCAAGCTGTCACCATCTTCTTCCTACTTGGCAAGGAACATAAAGGTAGAAGCACTCATAAATTATCGTGTCGATAAGGAACATAAAAGAATGAGCATCCCGTTATTATCGTGCCGATAAGAAACATAAAAGAATAAAATCCCGATATTATCGTGTCGATATAATTAGCAAGTTGCGATTTCGCGAAAGAAGTTTTGGTTCACTAGTACATCTTTATTCTTTAAGAATTTGTTTGTTTTCGTCATCATTTTCAGACGTTATTTCATGTACACTAAACATTGACGTTTTTCCTGAGCGTGGAGGAGACTGAAATAACTGTCTTGTATTTATTGACGGCTTTACTCTAACAAACTGAGTTTTCCGAATAACAGATCCAAACGTATTGTTCTTTGTGACTTGGAACTTGATCTAGTACAGTGGTTCAGAAACTATTTCGGGCCACCTCCCCCATGGTTAACTTCAGCGCTCCTGCGTTACCACGTGAAAAGCTTCATTCAGCGTTAGCGCTCCCCCCCCCCCCCCCAGTAATCCCACCGCCCACTTTGGGAACCACTGATCTGGCATGTAACACAATCATGTAGCTCCATTGGAATGTCATGAAATGTGGTAAAAACTATGAGTGTAATCTGAAGATTTGCACATCGATAAACCACTGTACTCTCTGTATTGTTGTTATAACTATTGCCCCATTTTTTGTGCAAAGTAATGCAGCGTAAGACAGATCCTTGCCTACGCCAATTATCTCGCAGATTTCTACGTTAGACTATGTAGAGCATAGTGGCTCTAAGCTGAATAGTGTTGTGCTATCGGCTAAAATGGATTCGGGATTATGAGTACCTTTACATTATTCTACAGTACTCACGATGTATATTGATTATTATTAGTTATGCCTTCATGGCCGTTTCTGATTTACACTCAAGAACACGGTGTACTACAAACCAGATTCTTCATGTCATTGCCGAAATAATCTCTTGACTTATACACGAATTCGATTAAGGTATTCATGCTGGAACCCCACCCCACCCCACCCCACCCCAGCTAGCTATCTCAAATAATTATTAAATTATGCATATAGTATATTTCCGTTTCATTCGGAATCCACTTCCTCAAATCTTTGGTCATGTTTCCTTAATGAAAATCACAATTAGAACGAATGTAATCTACCAATTACACACCTACAAAATGGTATTACAACTTGATTATTTTGCTTTTCGTGCAGCGAAAGTATGGTCACGTTGCTATGGAAAGCATGTTAGTGAACGCCATTGTGATTTCCACCACACCCCACAAATACCTTTTTATAAGTCTATGATATGACTCGGCCGGGATTCGAACCCGTGACCTGCCGCATACGAGGCGGATGTTCTAACTACTTAGACCACCGGAGCGGATACTGGAGGGTGTAATTCTACCTAACGATTAAGGTTATATTTGTGATCATAACTATCATTAAAAAGAAAATACGTATAAAGTAATTATGCACGTATGGTGTGATTTAATTTCAACGTTGATATGTCAACTTTCTAATCTGCTGTCGTTGTGCCCATTAAAGGCTTGGTTTTATTTGTTTTATGGCCCGCAACACAAGCAGTGTATTTAATGTCCAGAATGTTGGAATAAAGTGCTTTGCCCGAGGACACACCACGTAGTTGACCCAGGCTGATTCGATGATAAGATTCAATCCCGCTCTTTTTCAATCACGAGTCCAGCATGCTAACCCGTGAGCCACCGCCTTCCTAGAAAGGGTTATATTGTTATGGAAATTAAATAGGTTCAGAAACTCTTAATATTTACACTTTCCTAAGACTTAGAATAATTTGTATCTTTCATTTTAGCACTTTTTAAATTACAACATTTCAAAGATGTAATTTATAAAGAAAATATGTAATTTCATTGTAAAACACATTGTGGTAATTGTACTTTAGCATTGCAGGAGCACACACGATAGTTCTCATCGATGGATCCACCAACTGGCCAGCTATTCGCTTCATGAAAATTAGGTGCTCATTCTTTATATACAAGAACTTTTCTGTTCTGACATCTATCACGTTATTGCTTTCTCAGCATGGTTGGGAAAGTTTACTGAAAGTTGTACCCAGTAAACTTTACAAAAGCATAGGATCAGAGCTAATTGTATCCAAAGCATCATGCGTCAGATATCATATAGGTAAGGAGATTTACCACGACAACTGTTGTACTCAGGACAGATGCTGTGAACGCATGCAATTTAGGTTATTTTGGAATAAAAATTAGCTATAAAAACAAGTGAATGACTTGAAATAAAATAACCACTGCATACAGTGCACCAAGATGCACGACCTCCGTCAAATTCTCGTTCTAGTGGATAGGTATAGTTTTGTGACTTGTATCTTGATATTGGGGCTCTTGAGGCGACTATAAAATAATTTGATTAGCTGTAGTTATCAGATTTTCGTATAAATTGTAATTACAGTGTTGTGAGATATATATTTGCTCTTGCTCCGACTGATATTCCGTTACCTCTGATAAGGCGATATATCTGTACTCCTGTTTTCCAACTGATATTATGTTACTTTAGAGTTAGGTATGATTTGGTTATTTATTTTTTTACTCTTATGCGTTCTGACTGAGATTCCGTTACCTGCAGATTAAGGTCTTGGTGCACTGTATGCAGTGGTCATTTTATTTAATGTGATTTATATAGCTAATAATTATTCCAAAATAGGTTATATATATATATATATATATATATATATATATATATATATATATATATATATATATATATATATATATATATATATATATGTATATATATATATATATATATGTATATATATATGTATATATATCTGTATATATATATGTATATATATGTGTATATATATATATATATATATATATATATATATATATATATATATATATATATATATATATATATATATATATATATATATATATATATATATATATATATATATATATATATATTTGCTCTTGTGCATCCCTGCTGATATTCTGAAACTTGTAGATATTCCGTTTCCTGATTACGAAAATATTGCTCTTATCTAACAACAATCATGCACCACAACACACTGCGAATGTGTGTGTGTGTGTGTGTGTGTGTGTGTGGTTTTGATTTTTAACGTAGCTTAACAATTTTCAGTCAGATCGCTACGATGTCTGCAGTGTGACAGCTTATAGTGATGTCTAGCACTGGGGAATCATGCCGCAGACATGTATCATCATGTCCCACCCAGTCACATTATCTTGACACCAGGTCGGCCAGTCCGAACATTAATTTCTTAATTCGGCGCGCCAAGAGAGACAGCTGCTAGCACTATTTTTTTAAGTTTTTGGTATGACTCGACCGGGGTTCTAATCCGTGACCTCCGGCATACGAGGCGGACGCTCTAACCACTAGATCACTGCAAACCTAACATTATTCAAACAAGTATTTGTGTAACAACCATTTACCATCAAACATTTCCTATTCACTGTTATTGTATCCATTTTATTTTTCAACACTGAAGTTAACATGTTGGAACTTAGCAATATGACACAGCACATATGTCTTTATTAATAAACTGTTTAGCTAAAAAGATAAGTACATTATTAAGTCATCATGCTTAATTCTATTTTCAACTCCAAATATTACATTTGTTGTTGGAGAAAACAAAGTTGCTGGTAAGACTGTACTAGCTCTTGATTCATTGTAACGCGTCAAAAAGAAATGCCCGTTGATACAAGCCAACCCCAGAAACATGGCATATTGTTTCCGCATGTATCGTACATAGAGAACAATGAACATTGGTGGCAATATCCTCAGTTTTAAATAAAGTATTTGTAGCCAAGATCGTAAGTGAAATCTTCAGTTGTATATATTTATGGTGTAGGCACAGTGTGGTTTTACAAGGAAGTATAAAATAATGGAGTTATTAATTTTTTTCTATATTTCTGCATTCCTTTTTCTATTAGAAGATTTGTTTTATCTAGTTATTTTAAAATAATTTTATAGGAAAGTCATTTTCAAATAATTTTATAAGAAACATTTACACCCGTTGTATTTTTGACGATCATGTGCATTTCTGTTTCTAAGACTTTAATACGGTTTAGTAAAGTCCAGGCAGTTACTTCTGAGGAATATCTACTTTCGAAGTTGGTAAAAGATATCCAGGAACCATTTTCATTAATGAAATAATTAACATGGATGGTGCCTCTCTAAATCCATATTTAAACACACTCTTACCATTTTATTTGTTAACTAGGAAGAAACTCTTCAGATGAGTTAACTTGAATTAATTTTTTAAGTCTGAAAATATCTTTATGAAAGGAAAAAAGATTCTTTCTTAAGAACTGAACCTAATATGTTAAATAGAAAACAAACTAATTAAATATTTCGAACTGAGAGTTGAATTAGATGTTTCTGTTTAAAGTTTCCAGGCAACATTCCACTTAGTCATGCAAATATGAAACCATAGGTAAATTTAACGATATTTACCATCTTTATACCTCCCACATAATACTCCCTTTATATAGATAGAATTGTTTTGCTTGTTCATTTTGTTACGACTCCAAGATTATAAAGTAAGTAATAGAAAAAGCAGAGCCAACGCGTTTAGAATAATTAACAAATAATTTAATTTTTAAAGTTATTAAAATAAAAATTCAAGAGGAACTTACATCACTTTTAAATAAATACCAAATGATCCCAAAAGTATTGCTGTATGAAATAACTTCTGATATGTTTGTGGTGAGGTGACATTTGCATCACAAAAGCGTTGTATAACCACTATGGTTAATAAAGCCTATCAGATTTATTTTGGCTGCAAAATTGGATATCCGGACAAGAGATGGGCCCCATACATATGCTGCAACAAATCTTTGCAAGTGATTGAACAGGAAAATAAAATCTTTGCCGATTGCAGTGCCATTGATTTGGAGAGAACCAACAGATTTTGTCAGCAATTGTTATTTATGCATAGTGTCTCCAGTTGTGAAAAGTGTGCAAAAGAAGAAAACGTGGACTTTGCATTATCCGAACATTCCATCAGCTATACGCACAGTACCCAGCGGAGAAGGGCTGCCGGTTCCTGTTGCCCCAGAGTCATTCTCACTTGAGTCAGACGAGGAAGAGGATGAAACGTGTAGTCCTGAACCATCAAAGTCACGTGACCCGTAGTTTCTCCAGTCCTCTTCCTCTGAACCACACTTCATAACACAAGGTGAACTGAATGACATTGTTAGGAATTTGGAACTATCCAAGAGTAAGACAGAGCTGTTGGGCTCCAGACTACAGCAGTGGAATCTCCTGGCAGGTGATAATAGGTTTTCATTGTTCCGTGACCGTCAAAAGGATCTTGTCTCATTCTTCTTCATAGAAGGTGATCTTCTAGCCTGCAACACCATCGATGGCGTGATGGCAGCTCTCAACATCGTTCATGATCCAGATGAGACGAGACTGTTCATTGATTCATCTTAACTGCATAATGTTTTACTGCATAATGGCAATGTTTTGCCATCAGTTCCAGTTGGTCATGCAGTCCATCTAGAGGAAACTAATGAAAACATGACACAACTTTTGAGGTGCACAAACTGTGACCAACATCAATGGCAGCTGTGTGGCGATATGAAGGTTCTGGTACTCTGGCTTGGTGTGCAGACTGGATACACAAATTACTTCTGTTTTTTCTGCGAATGAGATAGTTGTGAGAGAGATTCCAACTACATCAATAGAAATTGGCCACTCCAGCAGTAATTTTAGCAGGGAAGAAAAGTGCTCAGCATACACCTCTTGTTGAATTAAGGAATATTTTGTTACTACCCTTGCACATCAAAGTCTGATGACGATCATTGTCAATGCCATCGAGAAAACACAAACAGCTTTCAAGTACCTCCGTGAAATTTCCAAGGTTAAGTGAAGCTACGATAAAGCAATGTGTCTTTGTAGGTCCTCAGATTCTCGAACTTCTTCGAAATGATGCTTTTGATCGTGTACTGCGAGGCATGGAAAAGACGGCATTGAAAGCATTCCTGTTAGTGGCATACAATTTTCTCGGAAAAAAGAAGGAAGAAAACTACAGGGAGTTGATGGCTACCCTCCTCAAGGCATACAAAAGCCTTGGTGGCAACATGTCACTAACGATACATGTTTTACACTCTCATTTAGATTTGTTTCCACCGAACTGCGGAACAGTGAGCGACGAGCACGGCGAGCGCTTTCACACTAGGAATTGTAACAATGGAGAAACGCTATCAGGGCAAATGGAGCCAATCGATGCTTCCAGACTATTGTTGGGCAGAGACACGAGATGCTCAATTTAATGAATACAAGAGACAAGCCAAGAAGCGCCGAGTAGACACCGAATGACTAAACTACGTGCTTATATATGCATAACAGTTTTTTTCATTTTGTTTCATGATAAATTGTATTTATATAACCCTTTTCTGTTTTTTTTTTTAAAGTGTTACATAAACAGGACAGGCGAAATATTTTCAAGCTACCACAAACTCTTGAAAATGCCTAGGTTTACAATTTATGGCTAAAACTCTACTATCTACACAATATACATAGAAGTACAAATGTCAGAACTTAAACATCTTGAAAACACCAATCAGTTGTTTTAATTGCCATGTTTGAATTCAGTACATCAAAATCTATAATAAATGGCACATTTTATTTCTGAAGCAGACAACTTCTAAAATATTGTAGACCAGTATAATCATTTTGCCATGTAAATCATTCCTCCCAAATTAAATTTCAATATAAAAGTAAATGCCTCTGCATACTTAAATATGAATATGAATAAGAATGAAAAATTCTTCACTTCTTTCTCTTTTTGTATACCCTCACGACTCTATGTCGCAATACGTCTCCAGCGAAACATTATCCCTAATTGTAAACATGCTCCTTATCTAGAAACTTCTAAGTTCATAATCAAGGCTGATTCTAGAATTTAAACCCATGAAAACAACATATTTTTCGCTTAGAAATGATCATTATTTTAAAACATAATCTACAATCATGGGCAAAAATTTAATATCTTGTTTACAAATGATCATTACTATAGACAATTATTAAACACACAATAGAGATATACATACAATTCTCTAAAAGATTTTGATCCCTTCAATAAAAACTTGTAAAAGGAATATTATGCCTTTAAGTGTAAAACAACACATCATTTAAATAACTAATATTCTCACCAATGTGTATCTCCACTTATAATCGAAGTGAGTACAGTTGTGAACATATCTGCTATACACAAAGAAAAATTTTAAACATCACTTTAAGATGTAAAGTAGGTCTGCAGTTTAAAATATATTTATTTAGGCTTATCATCTCTTGGTAAACATATTATGACACACTTTTTCTGGGTGTAAAATAGTTTACCAAGTTCATATACAAAATGTATTGCTAAACACATGCATTCTTTTAAAAAGAAGTTATCAAATCCTACTTAGAAACCGTCTGATCCTGGACTTTCTTCATTTCGCCTTTTTCGGGATTTATTAGTAGCATGAATCGTGATGTTTATAGGATTTAGTATGGGATGCAAAAGAAAACCAGTTTGATTTGGGCCATTCATTGCACGGGGCCATTCAGTGAATGCAGTGAATGGGGCCATTAATTGTACGGGGCCATTCATTGAATGGGGCCATTAATTGTACGGGGTCATTCATTGAATGAGGCCATTTAATGTAGGGGGCTATTCAATGAATACTTTAATGGATACTTCTGAATATTATTTAATTTTGGAATATCAGAGTAAATGAGAAAAGTCTCTCAAAAGGGTCACTTTCGTATTTCTTTAGCAAATTGATATTGAAAAGTTTGGCTTATTACGAACTTTCCTCCTGAGTTTGTACAGATCCATTATTTTCGACGTGTTCAGGCATGCTTTGCTAATGGACTTTCTGTTTTCCAGATTACAAAAGTATTTGGTCACTTTATCTCTTTCTTCAATCCAGTTCTAATCACAACCTCTTCACCTTACATTTCCTTATTCCTAATCTATTCTCTCCATCTTTCATCGAATATTGACTATTTTTGGCACCAGTTCTATCTTTTATTGAATTAATCTCCATAAGAAGTTGTTTTTCCTGTTGATCTTGAGCTTTTAGTCTTCAATCACGAAAATGATACTGTGATTTTTCTAATTTATAACTAATGTAGTGTCTATACTTTTTACAATAAATTTCAAATTAGACATTAAATATGGTTTTAAAAATGATCAAATTCATCTGCGCAAATGAACTGACATTTTACCATTTAGATTGTTTATTTTACGTTAATTAAATATTTTTCGATCTTGACCAGTGAGTAATTAAAGTTACAAAGACATTTCCTTTAGTTTCCTTTTGAAAGACTATTTTCATTTGAACATTTTCAGTTCCTGTAAATGAATCTTCAGCGACCGCAAAACGCAAAATGAAGTCGTCCTTGTTTTATGTCGTTACTTTTCTTCCACGTTTATCAGTGGACAATGTTCATCTCCATCAAAATATCTGTAATAATTTTTATTGCCTTTTATTATTTACATTATTATAATGATAAGTGCCATAGTCTGTATCCATGATAGAAACGAAGTCTGATAGAATAATAATGTAGTCCTTTTAAAACACTTAAAATAGATTGTTTTCTTTATCTTAAAATATAATTCTAGGCTGTCTCTCTCCGGTCCATATATATTTATAAGTGTTAATTGATAATTATCATTAGTTACATCCAGGATAAGTTAATTTCCTATATTGTCTTTCTTCACTTGATGTAAGAAAACTTGGAATGTATTGCTCAATAATAGGATTACCCATCTAGATTTAATAGCATAGGAAATAATGAAAAATCCATATCCGTAAATAGTCTTTAACTATTTCCCACTTTTCAATGAAATGAGTACCTTGTATAAAAATAAGTTGAATATTTTTCTGTCGGAAAATTGAAAACCTTCGTCCTTTTTTATTAGATTCCCAGCCTGTCGGAATTAATTGTGAAACAACGTATTGGTTCAGACATTGACCTGTATGTAAGCGGTAGAATGATGAAATATTCCCAAGTGTCAAAAGAGTAACTCCTTGACTGACATAATCTCTCGTGTGTTAAACATATGGAAAATATGAAAAACGTGTCACAGAAAAGGAATAAGAAAAAAAAAACAGATGAATTATAGGTCCCATATGTAGGTAAGCAGTGAGATGGAAAAAAAACCCCAAAGGAACTAAATCCATGATAGTTCTTCGTACACAGTACGCCAGATGTCTCCTTACAAAATCTATGATAGGCATTCGTACACAGTACGCCAGATGTCTCCTTACAAAATCCATGATAGGTGTTTGTACACAGGGCTCAAAGGTAAAGATAGACACAGTCTTATTTAGGCATGAGTGTAAAAAAATACAGCAAAGGGAGAAATCTATATATAAACCACTTGCATTAAAAAAAAAACATGACATTAAAGTGTTGGTATACAGCAATTTGATATACCAATATTATTGGTAAATTAAACCGTGATCAGCCGATGGCGCAATATTTCAAATATATAAACATTCCCGTGACCGTGTGCAGTTGATTCTAGATCTAAGATGAATTTCCACATATTAATCATTAGTGACGTATGAAAATAGCGATAAAAAGTATAAATAATCCCTCCCAGTTTTCTGAATGAATTTAATATGTTCACATTTTCATCATAATCCTTTCCGCTTGATGTTCCCCCCTCCCCTCTCATGCATAACGGACAAACTACGCAGAAATATGGAGTGAGAGAGAAAAGGAATTTGGGCTGGATTAAAACCCTGAAGTATAAATTATACCAACTACTCTACAAGAATATGGTTCTTCGTAACGATATGTGTGCACTTTTCTTGGGATTTATCTACAGTGTTTATCAATGATATAAAGATTTTTATGGTCGGTGGTACTGTTACTAAAGCAGAATAATGACATAGATCAATTGGAATATATTAAAATATCTTTATTACCTCTTGTTGGGTGGTCATTTTGCTTAGTTTCTATTCCACATTGATTTCCATGCGCCGGTACGTGAATGGTTATGCGTTCATATGGATGGCGTAGCTAACCAAGTGTTTGTGGTGCTCCACGTCCATCAACAAAATCATCTTTCATGTTTAAATCATAAACTTTTGTGTTATATTGATTTAATCAATGTGAGGAAAAATAGAAACTACAAGAAAAAAACAATCAACTTTTATCAGTGAATAATATATATATATATATATATATATATTAATTTTTTCTTTTTTTCTTTCTCTTCTCTCTCTCTCACTTTGTGTCTCTCTCTGTCTCTGTCTTTGTCTGTCTGTCTGTCTCTCTCTGTAATTAATTTCGTTTCCCGTGCTGACTAACTTTTAAAAGGTAACCAACAGACCTATATAGCGAAAAATATTGCACTTTTATATATATAGCACTACAACTACCTGTCTATTGACATTTTCGTCAATGTGTTCAATTACAGCAACAACAAAAATAAATAAATAAATAAATAAATAAATAAATAAATAAATAAATTTTGGGACAGGCCGACTGAACTGTCATATGATTGTACTTTATCAAGGCTCATACTTAGGGCTTATGTGTAAACTTCGGCCACCACACCAAGCCACACGACACCTGACGACCGTGGCGGAAAACCAGAAACCGCAAAAAATTCAATCCCGGCCACACAGTTCCAACAATGACAACTACGCCTCGCCCCAAGTCGCCACTAGAGCAAGAAATCTAACTCTTTAGAAGCCAATAAAAAAGCAACAATAGCAAGAACAAAAGAGGAACAATAAAAAAAACCCACAACTAATCGCTCCATTCAGCGATCACTTACCAATAGCCACTCGTAACAGCAACAATGCGAATTAAGTTCCTCCACCGTATGGTCTACACGTTCCGTACAATGACTAAAATAAGTACCAACATTGCATGTTAAGGGTAAATGGTGCCCAGGGCGACGATGAATGCTTGCCAATGATTTTCCTGAAATTAAAACTGTATCAACTGTTTTGGCGCCCCTCCCCCTCTTCCGTTAGTACGCTACTGGGCACCAAATCCCTTGAAAAAGCCATCAAGCTTAAGAGTCAGAGGAGTTAACTCCCTTCATTATGTCGTGAACATGCACTCCATATATTACCTCAAAGAACACTCAAAAGGCATATAAGAAAGAAAGAAAGAAAGAAAGAAAGAAAGAAGAAAAAAAGAATATGCACGTACTCTAAGAACACATTAACTAATGACAGTGTTATGGTAGATTTAGAGCCATTCAGCTTCTCCTTTTTAATAATTCCAGATTTTTAATTCTGGAAAGAAAACAAAAAAATAACAAATAAACCTGCTGTGATGGGTCTGGAGTCTTTACCTAATTTTCCTTTGGCTGTGTGTGATACATCACATTGTCCGATTCTTCCCCAGTTTCATCACTTTTTCAACCGTCTGTTCTACGGCGTCCGTTTAATATTTTGTCTTCCATGAATTGTTTAACGACTAACTTCTTGTGTATTGCACCAAATCAATTGTTCTTCTTGAACTTTCTCTTCACTAGCTGGATGCTTGGATGCAATCTGATTTTCTTAAATTTTGTTTTCATGAACTTGCGTCTTCTTTTTGGGGTTTAATTTTCTATCTGCACGACATATGATATCCAACAGACAATCTGTCAAAAAGGATATGTTGTAAATGACGACAATGATATTCGGCGCCCCTCATTTTTGAGAAAAAGTGCATTGCATACGTGCTCATTGTGAAAAAAGAATAAACCTAGATAGGCCTGGTACGATCTAACTCTTTATATGCTTATATCCAGAAGTGTGAATAATTTGCAACAGTTCCATAATAGTATTATCGTCCAAATAATGAACACTTTCCACTTCCACTGAACATTCCATGTAAATGATTTTCCTCTCGAATAATGTCAAAGTAGAACATGAAATACGTCTGCAGACTTACAATAGGAATACAAGAAACGAGGGTGACTCCAAACTCGGAATGAATCAGATTGCCCAGTTCGTCCCTTTCATACACCTTCTATTGTAATTAAGTTGCATAATATACTTCTCACGATGGAATTTACGACTCATTTGCTTCGAAATCATGTGACCCAGATCAACCAAATGGAACTTCCTGAATTCTTCTAAAACAGTTTGAAAACCTCATTGGCAAATGAAAAATTAATTAAAAGGGCGGCAGTAAGTCTTATTATTAGTAGTAGTACATGTCAACAAATGCCTAATGATCTATGTATAGATTCTATATATAAGTTTACATACTCAGGTCACGTGGGGAAAATTTAGCTAAACACTTTTTATACAATTTGCAACCATGAATAAAAAGTACAAAAATTAAATAAAATCATGTACCAGGAATTACAAAAATACACAAAACAGTATACTTTATGCCCCGTAATATCATGGGCTCATTTCTGCATGATGAATACTCCAATTGTATTTTTAGAGCAGTTCATTTAAACGAGATGTGCTATACAATCGTTCACAAAACCATGTACTACTTGCGCACGTCTGATTCATACCTGGTGCAAAAGGGTGTATAATATATGTTTAAGCGAAACTGCAGTTTAGATATAAGCAAACTGAAACGAACGGGGACTGTTAAAGATAAATAACAGTGAAAAGTTTAGCAAAAATATGTTTTGAAACAAAAGCAGTTTTGAAAATATGTGCATTTGTAGACTCCTGAGGGGAGGGAACTCTATTGTATACTTATTACATTTTCACTAGGTCATTTATGCGGGAAAACTATCTAAAATAATATATAATTACACATCTTAAATGTACAGTGGAATACTCTTTGCTAATCTTTCGAAGAAAGTAAAATATCGAAATACGAGTAAGCCTATCTAATCAGGATACAAAGATCGCCATCAGGAGGGTGTTAAATTGTCCAAGTCAATTTTTAGTCAGTATAACGAAACTTTTGTTGCAGAGTTCAACACTTTGCTTTTATAAAAGTGTGAGATTATATATTTGTATTAAGCAGCTCAAATGATTAGCAACTTTCATGTCTGGAATTCATTTTCATATTACAAACTCTCGGTCGAAATCCCCAAATGCTTTATATATAACATTCTGGTGCGGTATGCCAACATTAGGCACTTTTTTTAAAACTCGGAACTTAGCGATATAAACCAATTGATTCATAAAGTTAAAACCCATCTTCTGTTGTTTTTAAGGGTCTCCTAACCTTTTAGTGTTTAACGAGATATTGACCCAGATGCACTTCTTTCGAGACTAGTTAGAAAGGTCAAATAATACCATTTCCATAATTGTCCATCGACCGCTACTCAAGGCTCCAGTGCGTGGAGACCTTTTCTGTGTTTGTTTTATAACAAGGTGAATTTTGACTACAATATATTCAACAGATGTTGCATTATCTTTATAACATTGTATTCCTTTCTTATCAAGGCACGGCGAAACAGATGTCTTTCCCACACGTTAAACAAGTAAATTCATCGTCTATTATTTCATTTTGATTTGTAGCAAGAGAAGGGTGAATTATTTTCACATTCTGCACAGCTATGTTTGTTTCCTAAGAAAATTATTTTATTCGTTTCATACAAAAGTAACTAACTAACTTACCAAAGAAGAAAAGTATGACATTAATTATTTAAAACGAAGCTGAATACTGACAACCCCATTTACTTCAAGTTATTGTTGCAGGTGGTGCTCAGATATGTTATTGTTTTCTTTTTTTGTCACACCTAAAACAACCTGTGCGTCATTCACACAATCTATTCGTAAACAAGATTGTCAGTGTATTTGAAGATGATTTCAGACAGTCTTGTCTTCTTTTGAGAGCTGATGTCACAAAATACTTCTTTTCAGCCAACTGGGTCAATATGTCTTTAATACGTCGGTCGTTCTAACGATCGTCGTTCATTCCTAATGCACGTTAACTTGCGCTGAAGAGATTACTAATTCATCGAGTTGACTGTATGGCCTAATGTTCTAGTTTTCTTCATAGTCCTAATAGAAAGGTTTGTCGTACTGCGTGACCCCAGACCATCCTGTCCCATTATTCAATCGGGAAGTGGCAAGAAGTTTCACATTTTGTTTTTGAGAAGAAGTTCCCCCACGTTGACCGATATTCGTATTTCTCCTTTTGGCAAAATATATGGAGAAATGTCGGTCAAAATATTCGTCGCCTTCGTAATCGCCATTATTCAGTTTAGACTTTAATATCATTTCTGTAATTTCTTGGTTATTTTTTCAGTATAACACATTTTGTCAGCTTGACTTTGAATTACATAATTGTTTGAACAAGACGACCTGCCAGTGAATTTATTTTCCTCTCTTATCTTTCTTTCTTCTATTTTCCTGTCTGAAGCCGTGAGTGCTCATCATTGAGTAGCTTCAGAACCCATATTCGACCTAATATTTAAAGGGAACCATCATATTGTACGTTACCTAACATTAAATTGAACCTTTTACTTAAAAACCAAGCTGAGATACAATTGTGCTAGTGTCAAGGCTGCCATATATCGACTGAACCCCCACGAACCTTTCTATGTGGATTCCAGTTCGAAACTTCAGGACACTTTTGCTACAACTGTCCTTTAAACCATGAAAAAAGAATACGATTGCTTCGATCTTCTAGATAGTGTCTTCCTGTTACTATCTTCAAACATTCAAAACGAATCGATGACTATTCCAATACAGATAGATAGATAGATAGATAGTAGATAGATAGATAGATAGGTAGGTAGATAGATAGATAGATAGGTAGATAGATAGATAGGTAGGTAGATAGACAGATAGATATATAGATAGGTAGATAGATAGATAGATATATAGATAGGTAGGTAGATAGATAGATATATAGATAGGTAGATAGATATATAGATAGGTAGGTAGATAGATAGATAGATATATATATATATAGATAGATAGATAGATAGATAGATAGATATTCAGAAGAGTCATATGTTTGATTTATTGCTTGTAATTTATGTGCAGCATGTGATCTCTTTATTCTAACCTAACGTCTTCTATTCTTATTTTTTCCCACATTGTTTCTGATATAGTGTTTAATTATTGTAATATGTTGTATTTTAGCTGTATTTCATGCATTGCATGCACACTTCCGACTCATAGTCTTGTATGTCTATTAATAATACTTGTAAGGGACATAACGCATTATTAGTTGTGAAAACATGTTGTCTTGCCTCATTGCTCATCTCTACATAATGTAATGACATTAATGGAGTGAAAACTGAGATGTATTTGATTATCGGAAGCTGGCGGATTTCTTCGATTCTTATTTCCTAAAATTGTTGATGGCTTGGTGGATGTTTCTATTACAATCGATATATTCTTGAAAAATAATTAAAATTTAAGTTTAAATTTAGTGCTAAGATCAAAGATGGTGTGCTCAATGTCTGTTTAGACAGAATAAGAAAAGAAGAACAAATTAGACATAAAACAAATATGGATGAGAACTAACGTACTGACCGTTCCATTTAAGAAGAAATTAATTAGCAAAGAAAGCAAAACAAAGATTAGTCAGTAAGTAACTGAAATATTATAAGAATATTTGCATTGTATTCGAAGTTTTGGGTAACATTCACTTGATTAAGTGCAAATTAGAAGTTTTCGTGTGTGATGTGATCGTCGGTATGTTAATCACTTCCTCTTGGATTAAAATATCAACATTGTCCATACATATTTCTAACTTGCATGTTTTCTATGCAAACGTATTACATTAGGCACAAATATCTGCATACTTTTTATATTTTGCTCTAAGTAAACTTATTACTTTATTTGGCACTAATCTATATGCATAACATTAGTTCTGTGTAGCAAGAAAATGATCAATCTCTTTTCTCGCTTACATTAAGCACGTCGAAATTCAAATAAAATAAACCATTGTGGATTTGATTGTAACTGTAATACAAGACTCGCCATTCCTAAAAGTACTTGATTTTGTTTAACAGACTGTGATTCATATTCTTTTTAGTACAACAATAGATCTAGACATGAACAATTGACTTTTAAAGTCTTCCAAAACGAGGTTTGGTCTGTCAACAATTTTGTCTGTCGTTCACTCATATGAGGAGATGAACACCTGGCCCTATTTAACATTTAAATGTCTTCCTGAAAATAAGATATATTGGTAATTCTCTTTCGTGTGCCATTTGTGCTGTCATGAACTTGAATGCATTTGTACTTCTTGATAATCGAATTGTCTTTACTTTTCTTTAAACTTTTTATCAATAATTACGTTACATATCTTATTGGAAAACCAGACAAAATATTATCACAAGATAATTTAGTGAATTTCAATGAATGAATTTCTAAAAAGTGGTGTATTGCCTGCTCAGTTTTCAGGATAATATGTATATTTATTTTGTAGAATTTCAAAATAATTATGTATGTCTAACATAATTGAACGGCCGTCTTCGTCGCGTTTTTGTGCTAGAGGTACAATTTTGAGCACCTAATAAATATTCACGTCATTATCACTTGTCTAAAATTGTCTGTATTTCCAGAGGGATGAAGTAAATCTCCATCAATTTACGGTCTTAGTTATGTTCTCAGCAGTTAGAACCTAGCCGAATCATCTTAAACATGTAGGCGGGAAGATATCTTTATAACGTTATTGTATTTGTTGCCAGCAGTTTTTCGCAAGAACATTTTATCATATTTGAATACTAAATCACAAGAGTCTTGGATTCTTTCTCGTCAGTTTGCAAGTCCAAAAACATTACATGTCAGTATTTGTCATTTATCCTTTTGTACGATTCAAACAATTATCTGTCCATCTCGAAAATAGCATACGTAGAGTAAATGTTATTCATAGCTTTGAATTAAACGCATCAGGCTGTGCCAAATGAATAGGTACAGCTAGTATGTTCAGTTGGGAAAATGAAGAAAGGTTCCAGATGCTGAATTTCCTTTTGAGCCCAGAGAGAATATTTGCAGTCATTCTTCCTTTACACGAAGAAAATTTATAGATAGATCGATAGCTTAAGCTGAGTTGGATAAAATGAAATCATACTGAATTTGACTAATTTGAAGTGATGAATCAATTGAAGAAGGAACAGAACATTAGTACGTTTGACTAAAAAGGAAAATAAGTGATAAACAAAATATACCTGTTATTCTTCAGTGATCATTAAACAATTTTTTTTTTCTATCTTTGCATTTTAAGAACGCACGCACAAATGTATAATAAAGTAACAGAAAAATAACATCATGCCTTGCACCCCCCAATAAACAATGAATATTTAATACGAACTATTCACTTACAACGTAATTTGTGAATGTCTAATGTGAACTATTCACTCACAAAGTAATTCGTGAATATCTAATGTAAAATATTCACTCACAAAGTAAACAATGCATTTATAATGTGATCTATTCACTCACAACGTACAGCATGAATATTTAGTGCAAATTACTAACAACGTTGACTATAAATATCTAATGCGAAGTATTCACTCACAAAGTAATTCGTGAATATCTAATGTGAACTATTCACTCACAAAGTAATTCGTGAATATCTAATGTGAAATAATCACTCACAGAGTAAATAATGCATTTATAATGTGATCTATTCACTCACAACGTACAGTATGAACATTTAATGCAAATTAGTAACAATCTTGACTATACATATCTAATACGAAGTATTCACTCACAATATAAAACACGAATATCTAATGCTAAGTATTCACTCACAATATAAAGCATGAATATCTAATGCGAAGTATTCACTCAAGACGTGAACTGTGATGGATTTCAGTAAATATAACCGTCTACAGTATATTATGTCGTTTTAAGAATAAAACACGTCTTTGATAGCTATAATTGAAAATAGTTGTTTCATACTATAGTGTTTTCACTGATGAAAACTTTATTGTTGAGCCAGTCTGAAGTGCCTATTCTTCAGAATCAAACAAATCTGCAGAACCGTTCTGAGTATTTGACGTTCGTTTGAATGACTCCATCATCAATACAATAATATTGGCAGCGCAGAATTAAAGTAAAAGAAATTAGTGCATAGATGTGTTTGGCAGTGCAAGCATTCGTAAAATCTTGAAATCACTTTTCAGACTAATATCCGGATTTAACGTTTTTATTATATAGCTCTCATGAGTTATTACATTTACTAAACATGTGTATGCATATATTTATATATTTCAGGTTTCTATATTCTTTACATCAGCACACACATATTGATTGTTAGATTTTCTTCTAAAAGTGGAGGCTGTTTTTGATATGTTGTATAATGGGAAGACATTTTTAGTAAGATTTCAACTTCCTACTGAACTGTCAGATATTGCATTGTTTTGAAATATACGTGAAAAACATGTTTCATTGATTAAATATTGTTTAAACTAATCTCGGCTATGGTATTTGATTTCATTTATTTAATAAAGATTTCAAGTACGCTCAACGAAATTAATCCATTAGCAAGAACTGATGTCCCGGCTTCAAATACCAAAAAATGACAATAAGGAAAAGACGGAAATATGATATAAATGAAATGGTTGTAAAGTTTGACTTTCAGCATAAAACTAATTAAGATATCGCTGGAGTATACAGAGTGCTAGAGAAGTATGGCAGGTATAAATCATTTTATTTATTTTTTGTTTAAGTTTAATTTGTCCTGAATCTGTGGAAAGAGCGCCTTCATTGCTATGGCGTAAGGATACACAGAAGCCGCCAGGCCGAATCCCATTCATAAACCATGTCAATTGAGTTATTTATACCACATCGTAACAAAATACAAATACATCTATTTTTATTACATATACCCTCTTTAGACCTTCAAAATATTTATAGATTAACTCCATTGATGTTTCAAAAATATTGACATGAGGAAGTCAAAGAAGACATTTAAAAGTAACTCAACTCTGTCTGTGATACGGACATATTGTTTGAAAGAGTTGTATTGAACGCTAGATCAACTTGTAAAATAAAATGGGTACGTAATAACTCTTTTTATGAAATAGTAACCGCATCTAAAACATCTTAATGCTCATTTTGAAAATGTTAAGGTCCTGCAAAAAATAACAATCATTACTTAGCAAGAGTTTTCCATTATTCTTGGAAGATTGGAACGCATAGGCATCAACACATTATTCGAATTGAATTGTTTTCACCTCTGATAATTTCTTCACCAAAATAGAAAAGAAGAACGATAAATGCATTTACAGGAAGTTAAAAAGACGGAAGCTTGCAAAACTGTAAAGTAGACTGGGTTTTTGAAAATTACAAAAAAGCTAGTAATTTCATTTCGACGAGTTTCAATATTTGTGAGATCGGAAATTACAAAATGTTGGTCTCCTTGAACGTCTGGGTTCCGTAATGCTCTTGTTTTGTTTTTGCGCTTTGGTTTGTTTTAAAACTGAGATTCTGATTCAGTCACTCAACCTTCATGTTCAAATAACGGGCTGAAGGCATTTAGTCGCGACCTATTTCGACATAAAAACGAAAGCAAAATATTTTTGATAAATTCCCATTGAATAGATAAATAGGTTACCTTTGAGGTCGGACTACTATATCACTAACCTTTTATGATTTTCTTAACCATTTCAGGTGACGAACGCTTTCATTTTTTTTCTGTCACACGTTTATTATTGGTTTCATTCTAAACGTCAGTGTCTGACTAAGAAATAGGACCGATGTGCCGATTAAAGCGACTCCAGGAACCAACAATAAAGAATTTGATTAATAACAGAATCATCGATGGACGCTTATCTGGTTTATCTTTGACTTAGAATAATCTTTTAAAGCTACAGTCAGTGTTTAAGTTGCTACATTGGTTTAAAGCTGACCGGTGAGTACTTTACGTAAAGGGACGTTCTGTCATGTACCTTTGTTTAGAGTATTTGTTCACAAAGTTCTATGACTGCTTCACCCTTACTCACAATAAAAATAAGCACACTTTAAACAAACTGAAACTTATTATTATGAAATATAACTTCTCATTGGATGAACTCGTGTCAAAGTAATACTCATATTAGTTAAGTGGGGCACCCTAGCCTTAATTGGAAAAATACACTACAGACTCCCTGGGCAACTCAAGTCTCAAGAATTTTTAAATGACCCTTGGTAATTCTAGTCTCATTGAGAATTAAACATGGGGAATATTGGGCCTGTATAGCGTCAAAAGGAATTATAGTTTATTGCATTTGTATGGGAAAATATGAACGAGTTTTTTTGTGGATGGAATACTGCACGACCTTGGGAAATAAGGAATAACTTAAGAAGCAATCTGTTATAATATTTGGGCCAGCATCAAAGTGCAAGGATGTATAAATGAAGCATTTATACAGAATATGCCTTTCTGGCCGAGAATTAATTGATTTTGGAAGGGGAAAACATCAATGTATGCTTGTATGTAAAGGTGACTGTTAGAAGCGATGTGGCTACTAGCATAGTACTGTAAAAGATGGGAACACTATTGCAGTAGTTATTGCAGTTTTTTCATTGAATAACAAACTGTTTCAAATTAGGTTGACTACATCACGTTAGAGCTGAATTGATCTTCTTTAGTAGTAATGTTTACCGCGATAAAAATTGATTTAAAAATATCTTTTTTATGAAACAAAATTTAGTTATATGTGTTTTATCAAATGCATATGAGACGAGCAACATATTGTAAAGCGACCGCTAAGGTCCATGACAGCATATAACTAATTCATTAAGTCATTTAAAATAACTATCATAACTACCATTGTTCAAAGTACTATCGATGACGATAAGCAAACGTTTAATGTGCCATCGATAGAGCATTCTCGTTTCGGTGGCAATATCAATAAATAAAGAGTTCAATCCACAGTGACATTACCACAATTTGCTTGTGTTTGTGTTTGAAAAGGGTCCCCATTCTCCACAAACCTTGCTGTATGAGTCATACCTTCTATGTTTTCGAACAAGTCTGCTTGTTGAGAATTTATGATTCAGGTTTTGAGCAAGCTTCAAATTCGACTTTGTAAACCAGACTAGTCAGATCTTTATTCGCTTAACATCGGGGGCACTATACATTATTTTATGAACTTCTAAAAGTATGATCGGTGTAAGGTGAAGTTGTTTGCATCTGCAACATGCACAATAGATAGAATGTTGGCACACCTCTATGCTGCTTTTATTTGCTGTGGATGAAATTTCTTAGAATATTGTACTTTTGAATACTGTGTTTGATCTAAGCAAACAGCTACACAAATCAACCGCTTTCATGCGCTCGACTAATCAGCCTGATTTAGTCTAAAGTATCTTTAACAGTCATTAAAATAGGGAAAACACATTTTGCCAGTCTAGACAATGCCAGCTTTATTTAGTTTTTAAATTGCTTTTACAATTTACTTCTGAAGTGCAGGAAAGGAAAATAACCAAGCAGAGCTAGCAGTTTTTTTTAATAGGTACACATCTGAAGGCCAAGCTGTATAATCTATAACCCAAATTACACCCACCAAAATAAAGGACATTACAAGCCCTTCTAATAATAACAAGATCTTTAGCCAGAATAACCGGTGAAGAAAACCCTGCGAAATTTTTTTTGTTTAAAAATCTATCCCTATGAAGAATTCCACCCTTATTTCCAGGTTGACTCGGGTCACAATTATTACATCCGGGTCAGTACCACCGATGTTGTCTCAATCTATTTTTAGGGCATTTCTTTCTGTCTCCTTTTGATGGCGATATAAGAGTTCGATTTGGCCATTCTAGGTATTGATTTTAAGGACATTGTTTCTTCGTTAAAATAGGAGCATTATGGGACGGTTGTCTGTGTGTATTTCAGCGAGACACGGTGGCTAGTCTAGAAGTGGAATCTGTGACCCACTGAACATTGTTTTGTTTACAGTCCAGCATGTCAAAACATGCCCGTTGATATATGACAAGTCATTCTACGTTAGTTAATCGTTGAAGAGATTTTTGGTTAACATACGGTTAATCATGATTTGAACATAGTGCAATGCTTAGTACTGACAAACAAATGTAGGGACTGTATAGGAAAAATAAATTGCAATATATGCCCATGTGACGCCCCTCTCCAGCATCAATTGTAGGAGTAAGATGGATACTTAAAGGATACATTATGAAATATTTCCGTGTAAGGGTCTTCCTCCACTTTCAAAGTCATCGACAAACACATAGACCATCCTAGTTGGGAAGCCTTGTATCTTCTTCATCCCTTTAACATGTTAAGTGCCGGACATAGAGGTTCAGATTAAGCTAAATTTGTCAAACGTTTGATCGAACATAAACATCATTCGATCGATCGTCCACCTGAAGGAATCGTGTGGTGTTACAAAGAGTGGCAATCAGCCATCGGCGCACAGTCTCTTGCGAGAAAGTCAAGGCGATTCCATTGTGTTTGTCGAAGGCATTCATGGCGAAGAGGACGTGATCTTGTCTGACCCCAGTCAAACCCATCTTAGACGACATGTTAGGAGAAGACGAAGACGAAATTTAACTGGTTTACGAGCAAAGAACATCATCGTAATGCCAGTGTCATTTACGTCACCCAAAATTTGTTTCAACAAAGTAAAACCCATCGCATCATCAGTCTCAATACTCATTACGTGGTCTTGTTTAAAAGCCCTAGAGATAAATCGCAAGTACAAGTGTTAGCGAAGCAGTTAGGAACGCCTTGGTTGACTCATGCGTACGACGACGCCACTCAGACCCCATACGCCTATTTACTCGTGGAAGAAGTCTTACGATTGTTTAAGGTGACAGCACGTCAATTACTGCAAGGCATCATTAACATTCCACATCAAACCAAACGCTTTTATGAGAGAAACAAAGTAGCCTTGACTCAACTGGCCGATCTCTGCATCAACACTCAAACCGAAATGCAAATCATTTTGAAACTTGAGGTAACGGTTTTCTAGGAGATGTCATCATTAGCTCCCTCTTAAAATAGGATCCCAATGACCCCAGAGTTCTCCCCAAGAAAACTTCCACTGCCAAGAAATCCAAACAGACCCAGAAGAAGAAAAAGAGAAGTGGTGTCAAGACAACGTCACAGCAACAGAAAAAGAGAAACCTACAGAAAAATAAAAAGAAAGGCCCACCAGAAAAGACCTCAAAAAACAGCTTCTTCCGCAAGAGGCCACGACCTACAGCAACGGTGACCACGTATCCAGTAGATTCTGATTCTTCCAATTCTCTGCTGATAGTGATTCCAGCCATACCCGATTTTCCTCCGTTGATGAAACAATCGTAACCGGTGTCTCCAACTACTTTCTTCTCCAGCGGTGACACACTCCTCCACGTTAGTTGCAGTGGCAGCTGCTCACAAAGTACCTGCCCCTAAATCCAATTCCAAGAGAGATAGGGCATGTTACAGGGTTTATTGGATTTGTCCAAACACGAACTGTCCCGATATAGTTTGTTGCGAACCCCTGCACGACGTATGATGCCTGTTGATACTACGTAAAGACAATCAGTGGCGTCGCATTCCAGTATAAAAAAAGACCTGCGGTAAAGGATGGTGATCAGTGTTTTGTGATCTTGAACTCCTTCAGATGTCACCTAAAAGAACTGCACACCACTCTCTGGCTAAAAAAGGAAAGAAAAGGAAAGGACTTCATCATCGTTTAGCCAAACATTGGAATATATTGTCTACCCTGTGCAAAGCTCCTTCACTCATGTGAAAACAACAGACTCAAACAGCCTTCAAAGACGTTGTCGATACCATCTGTGAATATTGCCTGAATCTCTTGATACCTTTGTCGCCACATCAGAAAGAATGCTAACCAAGCATCGACACGTTATTCGCGAAATGGGGTATTTTTAAAGTAGATATTTGGCATTCTACCCTTTCCTTCTTTGTGGATAGTAAAGTGTATATTTGTATGCGTGCGCGTACGTTTTTGTGGATAGTATATTTGGGTTTGTGTGGACGATATAGCGTGTGTTTGTATGCGTTCCTCGAACATTTGATTGGATAGTAAAGTCTGCGTTTGTATGCATTTGCGTACGTTTGTGTGGATAGTAGATATTGGGGAACGTTTAAAGTAAATAATGGGGTATTTTTGATTGTAGATATGGTTTTTTTACCCTCCGCTCTGTGGATAATAGAGTGTATGTTTGTATGTGTGTGTGTACGTTTGTGTGAATAGTAGAGTGTGTTTTTGTATGCGTGCGGGTACGTTTGTGTATATAGTATATTTGGGTTTATGTGGATAGTAGAGTCTGTGTTTGTATGCGTTCGCGTACGTTTTTAGTGGATAGTAGATATTGGTTTATTTTATAGTAAATATTGGGGTATTTTTGATAGTAGATATTGGGCTTTTTACCCTTCCGTTCTGTGTGGATAGTAGAGTCTGTTTCTGTTTTTTCTTTTTCCCTTTGTGTGGTGCGTGTGTGTGTGTGTGTGTTGTTTGTTGGCGTTCGCGTACGTTTGAGTGGATAGTAGATATCGGATTTTTCAATACTAAATATTGGGGTATTTTTGATAGCAGATATTGGGTTTTTACACTTCCGTTCTGTATGGATAGTAGCGTGTGTTTGTTTTTTCTTATTTTCTCTGTGTGGTGTGTGTATTTGTTGTTTGTATGAGTTCACGTAGGTTTGTGTTTGTATGTATTGGCCTTTGTTTGTCTCGATGAAATTCTCTTTATCCCTATCGAATACATTTCACCTACCTACCTACCTACAGTATTCAGGTCAGCTACTTGCAACACTGTTGCCGTTGTTCCCCTAGTGTTCAGTACAGTGACGTCATTGAAGCTAGAAATTTTGAGGCTATAAATGTAGACTCGGAGTTGTTCATAGGAATTAACACAAATTATAGGTATAAATAAATACTTGGGTTTTCAAACAGGAGTGTCACACAAGTTGTGGTTACAAATATATAGTGAGCTTTTTATAGGAATTTTCAAATAATAATGATAATAATAATAATAATAATAATAATAATAATAATAATAATAATAATAATAATGATAATAATAATAATGTTTATTATTATTAATATAGTAGTAGTAGTAGTTTCCAGCACTTCTGTTGTAATGAAAATAAATTCATATCATTATTTCCCCTAGCTTAAATTACATCCAGGATTATACAACTAAAAGAGCAAGTTAATGCACTTCTCTAGATGGCGCTCTATGTTGACCTAATTTCATTCCTGGCAAAGACGTATGTAATTAGGTAACAATAATCATCTCAGTGCTAACGTGTTTCCTGTTTCCATCTAAAGTTCACATTTTAAATAGTTGTTAGCTTCACCTTTGCATAGTTTTCTTCATCGGGTCAGAATTTGAAATTTTGCCTACGCGTGATTCTTGATACGTGTGTAGTTCATTTTATATGTTCTTGATTGTTCATACCAGAGCAGTAATGTTTTATATGATTACCCGAAACTGAGACCTTTTGAAAATGAAGCAAAAAGTGAGGTCCACGAAAGGTAATACTATCTGATATAGCAACATATCTTGTTCTTCACATGAATTATATTATGTATCAAAAAGGCCATGTAATGCGGAATATTTATTGCTCATTACTTGTATCTACAATTGCAAGGTGTTGCTGCCAAAGATATGTATGCGTATTTAAAATGACACGTTGCAAAACGTATTATCTAATCAAATACAAAGAATCATTTGATCTGCTGTTGTTGTTGTGTTTTTTTTTTACTTTGCGCAAGCAGCAGAGAGGGCGAACAGACTCTAACTGACATACCCTGGAATTGTAAAAAAGGGGGGATCGCGGTGATTAGGTGCCATGTTGGAGGCGCCCTTCTCTGCTGATATTAAAAGAGGGCGAACAGACTCTAAATGACTTACACTCGAATTGCAAAAAAAAAAACCTTCCTGAAAATCGCAAAAAAGGGGATCGCGGTGACTGGGTGCCAATTTGGAGTCGCGCCCTCTCTGCTGCTATAAATTTAACTGAATATTTTATCAAGACCTATACGATATCTTGTTCTAGGATCATGTACATTTATTGTTATAAATCCGTGTGGAGTATCTTGCGCTCGTGAAAAAAAGTTTCTAAATTTATTTATATCCATGTCACCGCCACACCAAGTTTGATGAATGTTTCGCAACGTATGAGTATCGACTCCATTAAACACAACTAAAATATTACAGTTATCTCTGATCACCTTCGGTATTTGTGTGTATAGCTGAGTAACATAAATCACATCAGTGTTTTTATGTCTACCTCGAGAAAAAATCCTAGCTGGATTTGATTGTTTGTCCAACATCACATCATCATATACAACCAAATTATTAATAAATCCGTCTAAATCATCAACGGACGGTGCTTCATCAATATCGGTTATAAAATCTTGCGTTTTCATTAAAATCCTTGAGTACATCATAACATCGTTCATCATCTACAGACGGAGCTACCAAGTACAACTTATCCCACTTTAAACCTCTCATTATCAAATTAAATAACAGGTGCGTCTTACCACTTCCAGATGGACCTATAATAATCATTCGGATATAATCTGGTAGTGCAGCATGATGCTTGACCGGCTCTTGTTTTCTCGTCGCGGAAAAATCAATAATATCCATGTTATATGTAAAATAATTATGAATTTATATTGTGTGAAAAGTAGGACGCACACCCCAACAAGTGACCTAACAACTATTACAACAAAAAATAACAGATCAGTGGTTACATGTAATTGTACGCGGTGTGGTACAAAGAAATTTAAATTTATTCCCTCACAGTCAAAGTCAAATAATAGTATAAAAAAACGAGGAGGTGATATTGCAGCAAAAGTAACAAAATTACCAGGGACTCCGTGGGCTAAATACGCAGGAGAAAAACATCTTCCAGGATATAATTACTGTGGTCCTGGAACCCGACTTGATATCAGACTTGACAACCAAGAAAAACCAAAAACAGGTGAGTATCCGATAAACGCTATTGATAAAGCGTGTCATGCTCATGATGTAGCTTATAAAAGTAAAGATCTGCAGCACAGGCACATAGCAGATGTAAAATTAATTCACGCGCTAAATTCCATTACGAATAAATCCTTCAAGGAATCATTGGTTAACTGGATAGTAAGAGCCGCGATGAAAGGTAAATTAGCGCTAGGACTGGTAATTAATTATAATGGAATCGATTTATTATTCCCCAAGAGGACATTGGAAAGGTAAACGCAGTGTTTAGTAAACTCGCTGAAGCAGCAAACGTTACACGTGTTACTGCTAAAAAGTGGTTATCCAAACAGGCAATATGGCAAATTTATCTACCACCACCTAAACAAATTCACTTTGCATATTTTGATGTTAGTGTTCCTAATGAAGTTCATCAAGCTGATATATTATTTCTACCACATGATACCGTTAAAAGCCAAAGACGTCAAATAACATACCAGTACGCGCTAACTGTAGTTGATGTTGCAAGTAGATACAAAGAAGCAGAACCGTTGTCAACACAGACAGCAACTGAAGTAGCTTCTGCGTTTAAACGAATTTATGAACGTGGACCCTTGCAATGGTCACAGCTGTTACAAGTTGATCCTGGCAAAGAATTTCAGGGTGCAGTATCATCGTTGATGAAACAACATAACGTCACCATAAGACATGGACATACTGCAATTCATCGTGATCAGGCAATTGTTGAACGATTTAATCGAACACTTGCTGAGCGCTATTTGGATATCAATATGCGAAGGAATTTATTCAAGGCAAGAGATCTCGTGAATGGGTTGCAAGATTACCAAATGTGATAACCGCGTTAAATAATGAGATTACTCGAACAACCAACATGAAACCGATTAGCGCAGTCACAAAAAATATATACCCGTACAACGACGTGATTTTTCAACACAACCAGTGCGGGCAGTGACATTGTGAGATATTTGGAGCATCACGACACATAATATATCTAACATAACAATATTCACGGGAAGACCAGCAATCTACAGACTGGATTCAACTGCTCCTCAGCGTGGATTTACACGTGAACAATTGCAAGTAATTCCCGAAGACACACAATTACCACCACGATCAGTTAACTAGCACCCCTACGTCGATTACATTCAAGACAGGTCAACATCACATTTTCTCGTGTATGACCGCGGCTGTTATCTTTTCTATCTACGGTAAATTGTCTTGGATTATTACTCGAGTACTGCCATAACATTATGCAAATACAACTTGCACAGTGATTATTCTGCTGCTGCTTTAGCGCGTTAATAAATTCAACGTTGAGATCAAAGTCGCGTTTATTTTTTTTTGTCACTTTGTTTATAACCAGCTAGTTTTTTTCTTATTATATCCTTGTCAATATCATCATTGATCACTGACGAGTCCATGACGATTCTCCGCAGCTGAGATATTTTTTCTGACTCTAGATACAACTAGATAAAGTAAGTTCGACCATTCGATACGATCATCAACGATCCAAACAAATGTATCAGTAATAGTTAATCCTTGAGATGAGTGAATCGTCATTGCGTATCCTAGCGTCCACGGAGACTGGTCAGCGTGTAGAGCATCCTTAACAACACTGACATCAACTGCGACAATATCATTCAACACAAGATTCTGTTTCCTTGTCTCGGTCTGTCTGGTATATCAACGTCAATATTCTGCTGTTGCTGGTCGATAACACAGCGGCACTGGCAACGTTGGAAAGTTTTCTTTATGTAACTGAAACAACCGCTGTTGAAGTGTGTCTCTGACTATCTTTCTACTTGCCACTATCAAATCGTTTGGTCTCCACGTTTGTAGAAATTCGTTCAAGGAAGTTTCTGAAATTATTTTATGCGCTATTTCACATTGAATTTTATTCGGTTGTAATCTGATTAATTTTTTTAATTCGTTTAATTCTGCATCAAGAGATCTGTGATCATCAGTTATCTCCGAGTAATAATCAACAAAATTCTTCAACCAATCGTGTGGAGATAGTCCAACAAACGTTGGTGGTTGGCCGTGATCGTCGCACATTATCACAGCTGTATTTTTTAATAACAACCAATCAAGAAATGTTTTTAATATTTCCAACGATACTGTACACACTTCATCCCACATGATGATCTTCGGAATATATTTCTCTCCCATTCGATCTGGATTTCATGTGCCACCGCTGTATTTGAAAAATCCGTGATAAGTACAAAAATAAACTCCTCGTTGTTTCATCTTCCTGGTAAGTCTGTGTGTTGCTGTTAGCACAATCATATCATCGCGTTTCTGTCTAAATAATTCGATTACTCGAGTTGTCTTACCAGAACCTCCCGGCCCGTTCAAATAAACCGTTTTGAGTCTGGATACTGGATCATACACGGATGGCTCCGACGATAATTCTGATATCTAGTCGTGATAATAATTATCTTTAACCGCAACATCCGCTGATTCACAATAACAATGTAACATTTTTTTATTCTCCACGAACCCCATGATTCATCAGTGCTTGTGAAACGAGCCAGTAGTTCTGAATATTTTGTATTCAAGTAAAATGAATCCATTGCAACTCTAACTGCAGTGTCAGGAAATCTATTTATCATCGATAGCAAATTTATAGATACGTAAGCGAGCATTGAAGATCTTAAATGTGTATACTGAGGAGATTCTCCATCAGTGTAACTAACAATTGTACCCAACCGTGTTCCGTCAGACAAGTAAGCGTCTTCCCGATTACAAAATATATTTCTCGCAGCGGCATCAGCAATTATAAAATCTAATTCAACATCATCCATAATCAACCGTGAGTGATGCCGTTTATGATCATATGCACCACCCTGAGTAAATTTACCAATTATTTTTCTACTGAGATCTTTTGCGGTTTTTTCACTGTTGCTGAGTTTAAAACTTAAGAATATTAGAAGCATCATTGACGATGACATCAACAGGAGCATTTGGACATTCCCATTTATATTCTTCGATGACCTCATCTACACTGATACGCTCCGGTGTTTGTAACCAACCGAAGTCTGCGCCCGATATGATATAACTGCTTCACTGACCGTCAACGATATTAATACGCGGTTGTCAAGCATATATCGTAATAACACTGTTGGTGCCCAGCGTCGCTCCGAGAAGTGTCTACCAAACCAAACATAACAACACGGATGAAGATTCTTAGCGAATTCAAACGACACTACACGAGCGAATCCTGTCAGGTCAAAATCGGGTAATAGACCATTAATCGCCACTCGTGTCATCTTGTTTGTAGGATGTCCGAATCTTTTAAAATATCCAGCACACTCACCCATCCCGAGAAAACTTCCCGGATAACACGCGACCATATCCACCGAAATGACATCCTTGTGGTTATATTCGGTATTCCACAAACCGCCATGTCCATATTCGATACAACTTAACTGAACATCTTCGAGGAACTCAGCGCGTGTTGGTCTCCATGAATTTCTCTCTCTCGCGGCGTGGGCAGCAACTGACTGGACTGTAAAACAATTAGTTAATACTTGCTCAGTATTTTCTGAATATCTCTGTGCGAGTTTTCTCATTTCTTCGTGTAGAGATTCTTTACGAGATAAATCGCCGTTAGGTCTTACAAATAGATCATATTCTTCATCTTAGGAACTTTTAAACAACCATACTGACACGGGATCGTTTTTACTTATCTGTTTAATAAAATCAAACATACCTTCTGACGAGTAATATCTCACGACACGATCTCGTGGAAATATTGTTACTGCGAAGGTCCACGCGTGAGCGTTATGATCAATAATTTCAATTGGTGTCCCTCTCGATTTATTCGGTGATTCATATAAAACCTCTCCGGTTAATGTTTTTACTACCATTGGAACTTCAGCCCACTTCGCTATTTTTTCACGTCGCAGATCAGTTAAACCGTTTCCACGCTTCGCATTTGTAAAATATCCCCATTACTCGCTTGGCTACACAACTCAACGATGAAAATCGCATCGGGGCAAGATCATTAATGTTAGGTCTATCATTTAGTTGATAAATTCCATAAACAACCGCAGTCACAGGATACGATCGAGCGTAATATGGTCTGTCAATCCCAGTTAACATTCCTGGTTTGGAATCTTTACTTAATACAACAGTTTCTCCATCAGCAAGGACAGAATCACGTTTGTCACCGATAAACCACGTATCGGAATCTGCTTGCACAATAAACTTTATTCTGAGAAGGTGTTTCTGATTAAGGTAATAGATAATCGTTTTCGCACGTGTATCGCTAATTGTAGCATCAATGACAGAATCATCGCGTATAATTTTGAATGTAGACCACACGTGAGATGCTCCATCATCACGAAATACTTTTTTGGCATCCCTGTTAATGTCAGTCAGATCAGTCAGTGCTCGTCTCCGCGAGTCAGGGGTTAGTCTATCAAGATCGAATCTAGAAGCTTTCCAAGGCTTGATTGCAGATAATTTCTCAAACTCATCCATATTATATTTCAGACAAGTATTTAAATAAAAAGTATTATATATATAATGAATCAGTTTAAATGGCTTATGGTAGGTTCATTGACCACTTGTAATAAATCATGTGTAAAAGAATTCTGCGGGCAACATTCACAATGTGTTCGTAATGGTAGCTTAGGACCAATACCATATCTGCGATGTGGTGTCGGAGTCCGGGGAAAGACACAGTTGTTCGCAAGTTGTGATGGTAAGCGATACAGGGAACTTAAAAGATATTATGACAAGAAAAATAATGACTCTGTCAAGTACAAAGTCATAAGAACTCCTGAAGACTACATAGCAAGGTTTCAAGATAAATTATAATTTAGACAAATAAGATTATATCTAAATGGAGCAAAAGGAATTTGTCAGACATTCCATCATAAAGAATTATGAACCAAATCGTAATGGCGTAGTTAGAAATTGTAGGTCGAAAAAACCAGTTGGTGTTGTTAATAATGCTGGTTATCTTAAATTTACCGTTGGCAAGAAAACTTATCTTTGTCATCGTTTCGTATTCGAATGTTTCTTTGGGGCGATCAAAGACGGTCTTGTGATCGATCACATCAATAGTATAAAAACCGATAATTCTTTATCCAATCTTCAGGCTATTACACAAGGTGAGAATTCTGCACGAGGAGAGACTGGTCGGTTTAAGAGCATTGGAAATTGAGCGATTAAATCTTTCAATGTAGAGTCCGGCGAAGAGATATTATTTCAGTCAATGAACGCTGCTGGTAAATATTTTGGTATTCACCCACGTTCGGTCCAACGTGTTGCAGATAAGATAAACAAATCATCGTTTTCATACCGGTTTGGAAACTGGATTTCGTTCTATTATATTCCAATTGTGATAGATACAGAAAACGGAGATAACTCTGTCGCGATTGTGTAAAAGTCAATAATGGAGTTACCTGCCTTGAGATTGCGCAACACACGTCATTAGCTATATTACAGTTAATATATTATCAAGAAAATAAATAAATTTCGAGTAGAACTAAATTCAAGTTTGTTTGTTTTTTGTAATCCAAAAGTAACTGTCTGAAATATATGGTTCTATGGCGATGTACACTACAAGCCACAGTGTGAAGAAGGTAAACAATTCTCTGTTACCTGTAACAAGGAAGTAAAAAATGTCCAATTACTTCCCATAGAATTTATCAATGACTGTCAACACGGGCAGGTGTATAATTGATTATTGAAATAAATCATTTTTTTCACTGACAATATATGTTTTACTGAATCCGTCTAGCTTTCTGGTTCATCTATATTTTTTCTACGATTATGTTAAAGAAAAGAAATACAAAAACGGCAAACAAGCCACGCCCATCGCGTGAGCTATTTTTGAATTTCCAAGTATCAGTCAGCTTATATACTATAGGGTCCGTATTATATACTGGGGTTTTCGAAACTCAACAACAAACACACCTTCCGCCATATCACCACGCGCGGTGATATTTTTTATCTCACGGGATTGATTTGGGTGAGGGTGTGACAATCTGTAGAATATAACCCCGTATATGTCTGTGCCGTCTTACTGTAAATAATGTAAATACCTGTAAATAGTGTAAATACCATGTTTCGTGCCGTATTACTGTAAATACTGTAAATGCTATATGTTGTGCCGTCCGTCTGTAAATAATGTAAATGGTTGTAAATAGTGTAAATGCTATATGTTGTGCCGTCCTACTGAAAATACTCTAAATATGACGGTATAAATATATTTGATGAATTAAATCCCGAAAAAACCATTTCTAATTTTGAAACATTGCAAGAAGCTAGACAGGAAGGAAGATGTATTCTGTCATCACAATATAGATTTATAACGAAAATTCAGACGGCTATGTCAATCGCTGGCTGAGGTAGAAGAAACGCGGATAAAAGAATTTGTCAGTCTCTCTCGTGCAATCGAAAAAATTAGGTCGGAATTATCTCACGACAATGAAGAAAAGAAGATAATTAATTCTCGTGTGAGACTACTAAGAAAAATTATGTCAGATCGTGAAGCGATCGAAATCGAAAGTTAGACTCGTTGATTTTATCAAGTAAGTACGTGGAAATGAAATCGAAAGTAAAAAATAAATTTTTGATTACAAATTTTTTTTTGCTTTTCACTGACAATATTATAATTTTTTTGTTTTTCACTGAAAATATTATATTTTTTTTCAATGACAATATTAAATATTTTTGTTTTTCATTAAAAATTGCTGGGTTTGCACGATTTTTACTAGTAAATACCCTATCAGAATTGACAAATCGAATGATTTCTATGATTTTTACTAGTAAATACCCTATCAGAACTAGCAAATCTAATGATTTTCAGTAAAAAAAAAATAAATTTCTTTTAATATTTTTGTTTTTCACTGAAAATTGCTGGATTTGTACCTTAATATTTTCAAAATTAACAAATCAGGCTGATTTTTATGATGAGACCTTAAGATGGAAATCCCTGAAAATTTTCACGATTGGAAATCTTTACGATTTTACAAGTAAATTAATATTTACCGTTTCATTTCTCAAATCGAACAAGTGGCCTAATTGGTCTGTTAGTTTGAAATTTATTCTTGATAGTGGATTATGACATCGTAGATAGACCGGGTTGATCGGCTCTTGCACAATCAAAAATCCAGGTGGATCTTTTGGTGTGGATGAATAAAGAATGAATCCTTGCTGCGCTTGATTTGATTTTGTTGTTTCCGTGCTGTAGTTGTTATCAATTACATCACACACAAGACTGACCTCGATCAAAGAAGTTATATTTACGATTTCCGGAGATAGATGTCGTCCTTGCCCATGTGGATCATTATTGTACCGGAGAATAGTTGCCGGTGGTAGTGGTTCTTTGTACCGTGCAAGTATATCGGGGAAGTTTTGGTTGAATACATCACTGACTGATTTTCTTAATTCGGGTGCGTTATACCCGGGAAATTTATAATTTGGCAACGTAGCTTCTGTCAACGAATACGCGTTTAAAAATCGTTGTTTGTGGTCTGACTTTTCAATATTTATTGCCCTTATTACTCGCTGGTTAATATATTCCATGTCGGATACAAGCTGATTTAGTATTTCAATGTGTTTGATGATTTCGACACGTAAAGTTGTATCAAAAAGATGTTCGTGGAAACGCTGCCGTAGTCGCTGTAGTTGTGTTTTATGTTCTTGATTAATGATTTTAAAATATTCAGTGATATGAATTAGTTGAATAGTTGGACCTCTTTTACTAGCTTCTCCCCCTTCGGAAACTCGTTCATAAACAAAAAACCACTGAATACGGTCCTTACCAAAGAAATAAAAATAACTGCCCAACGTTGCGCTTTTTATCTCAAGTAAATGTTGTTTGTATGATGGATTAACATCTGGTATGATTGTTCGTCCGTGACATAGTCAGACTTTTTGGGTTCAGGTGGTATCGGTGGTGCCTCCGGAGCAATTTCAAGCCATCCTGACACTGTTCTGACCGAACTCTGACATATATCCACGGCGTAGTCGTGAGAGTTTATCTCGATCGCGGAAGACAACGTCGGTTTATGAGCGGTCACTGCTATTTTGGATTCTTTCCCAGTGATATTTTTTATTCGACGTTGTAATTCCTCATGGATTTCATCGATTAGATAAGACCCGGTTGGTATTCCAACAACATTCCAGTCGGGAGTACGATCTGGTTAATTTTTATTTGCAAACACAAACTAATTATTTGCTGGTAATCCACCAAATGATTTTGATCTGATATTGGGCCAACTGTGATATACTCGCAACTGTGCCATCGCGATCTCGCTTACCGGAATCGCAGCTGGAAAATTAATACTGAATTCAGGTTTGGTTGAGCTTACTGTCATCATCGTGGTCTTTACTGGAGCTGTATTTGGGGCTATCTGCTGAAGTAGCTCTGTCATTGTTATTTATTTTATTTTCCTTCAAAACGTGAATTTTTTTATATGTGTTTGTCATCATCGTGAATTCGGAATCTGATATTGTTTCATCGTTGAGGCTTGATGATATCAGCGACGATAATTTTGAATATTCGTTCGTGGCTGTGTTTAGCCGCGTGACATAACCGTTGAGATTTGTGTTCGTGCACGTTGATATTTTTTCGCGATTATATTAAAAACACCTGCAAGTGCCGCTGATGATGAAACGTATATTGTTACTGCGATTGCGGTTGTTACTGGTGTTAGCGCTGATAATACTACTCCGGTGGATACAGCTAACGCGGATAACGAGTATACTGCAACGTCAAGAACGACTGTTCGTCACCGGTATTTTTTTAACTTTTGTTGTGTATTTGTCGATGATGGTTTTTAACTCTGACTGCCATTCACGTACTTGATCGTATCTATATTGCTGGACATCTGTTGACTCCGTTTTTGTTAATGCCATTTATTATTTTACACAGTAACCAATTGACGTGTTTCAGCTACAAACTCCAAACACCACCATCAAGATGTTGCGGTTAATTTCTAGTCACAACCCATGAAAATTTGTCGGTGGAATGTCGCTAGGGATACGTTGTAAATATCTGAAATTTTGCAGTACTGAACACAGACAGCCTGTACACACCAGTAACTGTTGCGGTATATTTGATAGTATTATTTTGTTTTGACCATGTTGCGAATTCAGATGATACTGTGTATACGATGTTGGTAATATGCTTGGGAGTAACTCCAGGTGGGATTTTAATCAGACTAATTTTGTTAACGATCTCAGGAATTCCATTTACGATATCTTATTGTGTTTTCTTGATTGTGCCGATGTTAGTTTTGCTATCAGTGAGTTTTGTGTCAACGGTCAATGAAATACCAAAGAATTCCTCTGCGGTTTCATTAATTTTTCTAAAGTTTCTACGGAGATTTGTAAACGAGTTTACGTGACCCTCATACTCGGTCCGCAAAGTGGATAATTTACCGTCAACTGTGCTGTAGTTAACGTCTGCATATTTTTTTGTTGCTGCGTCTTCGTCTGATGTTGGATCTATTAAAACCACTATCTTGCTTCCATTCATGCTGAGTTCACCTGTCATTGTGTCACCGGTATTTTCTAAGCAATTAGCAACATTTTTTGCAATTTCATCTTTGATGCCGGCAATTGACATACTTGAGTCTCTGATTTTTTCCGCTGTCAGTGAACACAGGGATGTTACCAGGAGTAGCTCCAATAACCCTACGAATTATTTCATACCATCTGATGTCACTGGTTTTTAGTTTTCCGTATCGGTCCTGAAAAATAACAACCTCATCTGGGTCTATTCCGAAGAGGGTTTAAAGATTATAGATTTCATCTTTGGTAGCATATTTTGATAAATCTTCGTCGTCGCGTTTTTTACCTTTACTCGTGCTGAGAGATCTTCCGTAAATATCAACCATTATTCTTTAGGGATTGTTTAATTTATCCGTAGTATACTCGTGCACGACTTTGTAAAGTGGTTTGGTTGATTTTGATAACGCGTCAAGTACATTAATTACTTCACAGCCACATATTGGTGGATCGGTTAATGTTTGTGTTGGTAGCGTTGAGTACCAAACCGGAATAGGAGCGAAAGTACTTTGTGCTCCATGTACGTATTTTAGAAATTCAACTGGCGGTGCTAACCCATAGGAATCAAAATAAACAATTCCACGTGGATGTATTGCGTAAGCAACCCAGTGAGTTCATGGACCATCGCTGTTATCGAGATTAATAATTCCAGTTTCTGGATTATTCGGTTAACGCGGTAACTGATCTCTCATAAAAACACCTCTGAAATTTTTTATATTTAATTGTTTAGCGGCATCTAGCAAATCAAAATTTGACATCGGCGAAACACTCTGTGTTTTTAACGGCGTTTGGGGTACCATGAGGGCCGAGTTCCTGGAAGTCTTAGACCCTTTCCGTACAATGAGGGCGGAGTTCCTGGAAGTCTTAGACCCGCTCCCTTTCTTTATATCCTTTTCCAGTTGCTTTCTTTAATGCCATTCCAGCAGCAGTTCCAACAGCATCTAACGCGGCTGCTTTTGCGACAGCTGGAGCAGCAGCAGCAATCAGCGCTGGTATTGCTGCGAGAAGTGGAAATATACCACCGGTTTTAATCATGTCGCTGATCGCTTTTGGAGAGAAATCTAGCTGAACTCCGGTTTTTGCTTTCTGCGCTTTATTGAAATGTTTTAATTGGGTTTTAGTCAACGATAACTTGTTTGGACCACCATTAGCAATTTGATCTCGCTTCAATGTTATCGCTGCCCTGGTTGTGCTTGCGTTTTTATATTGTAATTATTTCGCCTGACCGGGAGTCAGAGTGACATTAACGTGACTATATGGCATTTTTATAATTAACGCGGTTGGTCTAATTATCTACATGTTTTCCACTGGGGCATCAATGACTCTCATTCGCCCACCAACACCTTCAAGTAACATTGTTTTATTGCTGAGTATAACAGCAATTGCTCTGTAATTAACACCACCTGGGGTTATGTTAGCTCGAAAATGTATATCAACAACAGATTGCTTAACTAAATCAAGATGTTCCAGCGAAAAGTAATAAATCGGATACAACGATGTAAAATCTGTGATATTTGTAAACCAGTATCAATATTTTGATCACGTTCCATAAATGTCATCAAGCGATGATATGCACGTGACACATAATTATTTCTATAATTTAATGATATATCCTCAGATGGTTCTTGATGTCCGTTTATTCTTAAAGATACTTCAGTGACATCAAGTTGGTCAAATACCATTGGATTTCTTTCTTGATTGTTTAATCGTGCAGTATCTTGAAGAGCAACAAGGGCCCCGAGTGGCCGAGTGGTCTAAAGCGCTCTTCGTTACGGATCACTGCCATCTCACCTCTGTCTGCGGCGGTTCGAGTCTAAGATTCAGCCAATGTGGGCATGTGAGAAAGCTTGCCAGTAGCTTCTCGTGGGTCGGTGGTTCTTTCCGGGGTTTTCCGGGTTCTTCCTCCACCATTAATACTGGCCGCCATGTATAGCCTATCGTGCTGAAAAATGGCGTTAAACCCCACAACAACAACAACAACAACTGAAGAGCAACAAAAGATATGTCTTGGTGCAGAATCACCTTGCTGTGATGCAATATGCCATGTAAATGTAATGTTGACGGCACTTTGAATACTATCGGTAGTTGTTGTTAACCACGATAATATTGATTTACCGCCTTGATCCATAAAAGAAAGTAGCCGCTGTTGTTCAGCGAGCGATGGAGTCATTACTGGCATCCACAATGAGAGTTTAGATAATATTTCTTTACCATCAGCAGCGCCATTTTCTCGCCAGATAGCATCATTATCATCACCTTTTCTCACGAGTATAACTGTATGTTTGTATGTTTAGCTCCAAAAATAACCTTTCGGACATTTCTACAAAATCCAAAGATCTGGGACAGTGGAATTGCACATTAAATATTTCTACTATTACCTTTTAACATCAATTGATGTTTTCTGAATCATAAGTTGTAATTTGGATTGTTATAAACCACCGGCCATACATCAGCGTCAACGTTATAGGCAAAGTTTCTTGGTCGTCTTACAATATCTGGTCTCCCATAGGGATGGTCAGCATTATCCTTGGCGAACATCTTAGTCGGACCAGCTGATCAAGTATAATCATCTGAATATCTTGCTAGGCCTATAATCATTGTAGCAACGTCAACATTATCTTGGATTGTCTCAATTTCTTTTCCATCAATCATGTATATGGCACTTTTGAATAACGCCATGATGCCATTATTAACAAAGCCAACTCTGACATTAGCTCCGTATTCTGTATTAGCGACAACGTTTGTTACAAGTTCACCTGTGACTTCAATAAATGCTTCAGCGGGCAAGAAATACCTACTTGTATCCTGAACTCGTAATTCAATTCGTCCGCGTTGATTTGGCGACATTGCTTCATAAGAATAATACTGATAATCACGTACGGACTCATCCTTGAGTACTGGTGCATCCATGTCAAACGCTGGGTCAGATATACGTTTAAACATTTTATTATAATTTATTATCTTCTAAAACGAAGACCACTTCCTGATATCAGACTCGTATTTATTTGTTCAGAACATGATTTATCAGCGCTGCTAGTTTTTGATTTGAGGCTTGATTTATTGCTTTACTGACATCCGCGGGCATCACTTCAGTGCTTGGTAATTTCACTGGTTGTGGTTGGACTGCTTTTGGTTTGCGCATTAATCGTGCTAGTCTGTCCTTGATTGCCAGAAACGCTTTACTGGCAACGTTACCAACAGCACCAGGAGCTTTATCACGAACAACGTCAATAGCTTTCATTGATAATTGTTTTACGATCGGTATTGCTTTGGGAGCTATCCTTCTGAATAACCCCTGAACAACATCACCGAGTCCATCTCCGTAAGTTGCTTTACAGGTTGGTAATCGTGAGTTTATCACCCTGACCGGTACGGGTCCACGGTGAGCATTATGTATAATCGTCTTATTTGTTATTGATTTATCTAACAACTAGTCACTATGATAGTCATCAACGATTTCATCAATGAGCCCCCGATAAATTTTAATGTCCATGATACCGCCTTGAAATAATCGTCGACAGATATCAGCTGCTTCATTAATTATTTCCGGTGAGTTATTTTCAGCTCGTTTTCCTCCTATGAGAACTTCTAACCGTTGCACGTCATCGAGGATATTGTTAGGACAGGCGATAAAACCACTTCCCAAACCACGTCCGGTTGCTCCTTCTTCTGTTGTTTCCGTGCTTTTCTTAAATAGTCTTAAGGGTGATCTTTCCACCTTTGCTTTCTTAAGTAGTTCCTCAGACTTTTTAAATTCTGACATCAACCTTTGCTGCGGTGAAGAAGATTGTTGTTGTTCTATCTGTTGTTGCTGATTTTCTATTTGTTTCACATTCTCTTTATAAAATCTATGTACTTCTTCAAAAAGATCTATGTATTCTAAATCACCATCTCTGACTTGTTTTTTGTTTTTATATATGCGATATATCCATTTAAATAGATTATCATCATTTACTTTTTCAAAACCGGGTTTTAAAATATCAGATTTATTAAATATACTGATTAATATTTTTTCAAGTAATTTTTCTCTTTTAGTATTTCTAATATCTTCGACAAAACTATCCCTAAATTTTGCAATCAGTGCAATATTTTCTTTTATTGGTTTCGATGCAAGTTCTTTTTTCACGTCGGCAAATTCAGTACGAATTATACCAATATCTTCAAGTATTTCTTCGCCGACGGGTGGAGGTTGAGCTGCAGCTATATCAGTTGGAAGTTCTCGTAAAATCTTTTTTGTTTTTTAGTTCTCGCTGTTACTTTTTTCAGTCTGCTCAGCGGTTTGTTTTAATACTGGAAGAATACCCTTCTTCCTTTCCTCCTCGTCCTTAATATCTCCCCATATAGCTTTTGCAGTAACGGCTGTAATGGGTTTAAATAACTGTTCTGTACCCGTAGCAAATTCAACTTGTGCTTCTTGACGTTCTTGAAGTTTTTGTCTTACAGAATCACGAACAGGAAGAAATTTTTTGATTGCTTGTAGTCGCTCTCGAGCTAATCTAGCGGAATGTGCTTCTCCGATGTTTGCCATTATTGATATAATACTTTTTTAATTCATAGCAGCAGAGAGGGCGCGACTCCAAATTGGCACCCAGTCACCGCGATCCCCTTTTCTGCGATTTTCAGGAAGGTTTTTTTTTTTGCAATTCGAGGGTAAGTCAATTAGAGTCTGTTCGCCCTCTTTTAATAGCAGCAGAGAGGGGCGCCTCCAACTTGGCACCTAATCACCGCGATCCTCCCTTTTTTACAATTCCAGGGTATGTCAATTAGAGTCTGTTCGCCCTCTCTGCTGCTGCGCAAAATCATGATATATTAATATGCTAACATTTGAAATGTTGAATATAATGCAGAAGACATAATTCCTGTTGCTGGTACAGTTACGCCTAGTCCATTGTCAATCGCTTTTCAGGTGTTTAAGCGAGAGACCGTTAAGTTGTCAGGAAAGTCATACCTGATGAGAACTGAACTTATCTGAGACTCATCGGTCACTGTTCTGTAGCTAAATTAAATGCATATATGTTATTCGATTCCTGGATTGGCGTGGATTTCAGAATGAAGATTATGGTTCTACTGTGTTTAATATTTTCTCAATGCCTGACTTATACACATCTGACAGTTAAGGTAATATCAACTTAATTAATATCTCATGATTTACTTTATATTCCTCGTCGTGACTGTTATCGTCATATTATCTTTTTCTTCTTCCTATTCCTCACTTCGTTTCGTACATATATAAATTACGAAGTTTCATTCATAGTCATACATGCAACACGAATTGTAATTTTGACACTGTTTAATGCTGGTATGATTTTACAATTTATTCAGTTAAATTCGTATTGAGCATGTTCATCGTAAGTGTTGCTATCATCCATATTATCATCATGGTCGCCATCGCCGTTGATGTTATTGCGCGTGTCATTATTATTTGCGTATTATTGTATAAATAGACAAAATAGGATCAATATAAATTCAAATCTCAGAGTACCTTATATTGAGACTAAAGTGAAAAAGTGAGAACCATTGGTCGCAAAACTTTATAATAATGTTTGCAGTTTAATGTTAATAAATATAGATAGGGAATGTAATATATGGTAATTGAATATATGATTGTAAACAGTCAGTGAAATTTTCAAACCCGTGTACCTGATACATCATTAAGTGATCTATATAAATTGTTGACACGAAAGGTCGCAAACTAAGATTGAATCAGAACGGAGATAAATAACCTACAACAATTCGAAGTTAAACAACCTGTCAAAAGGAACGAAGTGACACCAGATTAAATCTCGTCAGTCGTATTTACAACCGCTCCAGCTGTTCAAGATAAGCATTTTGAGATAACCTATAGTGCTCATTTTCTATAAAGTTAATGTATGTATGTATGTATGTATGTATGTATGTATGTATGTATGTATGGATGGATGGATGGATGGATGGATGGATGGATGTATATATGTATGTATGTATGTATGTATGTATGTATGTATGTATGGATGGATGGATGTATGGATGTATGTATGTATGTATGTATGGATGGATGGATGGATGGATGTATGGATGTATGTATGTATGTATGGATGTATGTATGGATGTATGTAAGTAAGTATGTATGTATGTATGTATGTATGGATGTATGTCTGTATGTATGTATGTATGTATGTATGTATGTATGTATGTGTGGATGTATGTATGGATGTATGTAAGTATGTATCTATGTATCTATGTATTTATGTATGTATGTACGTACGTACGTACGTACGTATGTATGTATATATGTATGTATGATGTTCTAACCTCTAGGCCACCGGAGCGGTGACTATATATATATATATATATATATATATTGCACAATAATAATTCATCCAGAATGTTCCTCTTTTCACTAGCTGATGGTGTTTGGTAATAATAACTCTCAGATAATAGATACCAAAGCTTGCACTAAAATGTTTAGATAGATATTTTATTTGCCTTTGCGGTCGTTCCCAAAATTTACTCTCTATCCAAAGACATAAATCTCACTACATATTGCTACTTATAAATTAAATAATACACCACATATATCATCGGGATTTGAACTGTGATTCACTTAAAACTTTTCATTGATAGGACTTGTGTTTTTTTTTTAATTCTTGGATTACAATTTGGATTTGATTCGCAATACTATACGTTATTTTTCTTATTTTTTTTATTTTTTAGTCAAGGAATTTTTTATATTTTTTAAGGGCTACCAAGCTTGTTGTCTTCACTCTTTTTGATAATTATTTTTACATCATAGACTCGTAACAGTTGTATCGCGTGTCATTTAAGGGAGGATCTTTCGAACCCTCTGGATGGATGGATGCATGGCTTCAGTAGGAGGCTCTTACTTTGTTGAATTTAGTCTGGAAAAGGACATGATGTTTTGAGGACTTTTCAATTTTCAAAGGTCAAATATTATTTTGGGAGGTAGTGATAATCATTTGGCTGATTGGTCAATACATTTTGCAATATTTTCGACATTGAGTTTTGCTGTGTCAAAGTACAAATTCGAATGATCAAGTGTGTAAAGAAGCCTAGTTTCTGGGTGGAAAAGGTTTGGTATTTGCGCCTTAACACTTCACTATATGACGGGGTTAGATGAATCTTGAAAATAGTTTGGTAGCAGACTAAAGCGTCTATTTCGTTCGTCTGAGATAAAGTAATATCTAATTTGTTTCAACATAAAAGACTTTTTGAAGGGACTGTTAAAATTAATCCCGAGATAGTCCAAGTCCCTGACTGTGTATCGGATCAAGCACGTGCATGTAAGATTTACAAGCTGATCCGCACGCATTCGAGTTCGAATCAATTTTCGACCTCACTAAAGATCTGCATAACTGGAACAAGGCCTTTCTATCTACATGCCAATCTGTTTTTGTCAAAACTCGTATTAAATCCAAGGCATTTTGACTTTTGACCCTGAGGTGCTTGGTAAATGGAAGAAAACTTAGTTTCCGACCGAAAATAAGCCCAGTTTGTTTTGAACAACAGGCCCATTATTAAAGAGTGGCACCCTTGCATTGAACAAATCGGAGGGACCAGGTCCTATTGTGCTAAACGCATATTGGATGTTCACAACTGATTCAAGAATACATGCTGAAGCGTGAACCTCGACCAGAATGTGGATACTGCCAGAAGAAAACATTCTTCTCGAGTATGTTGATTTCCACCCTGTGATAGAGTATTCTGTCGACGTGAACTTCTTGAAGAAATAGTAAAGCAAACCGCAACATTCAAGAAGATAACAATATTTCCAACCGCAGCAAAATAAAAATAAAAAAGAAACAGGAAGTTAAGGGGTGAGTTCATATCAGTTGAAGTGTTGTATATGTCTGATTTATTCCGAGAGTTAGGGAGGAATAGGTCATGATCAAAAGAAAGAATCTCAGAGGCTCTAAATTTTGCAAACCAAACAAAATCATGCGTGATACTCGCAATTGACAATATATGGTATGTTTGAAGTCCATATTACATTTTAAGGACCGGTTCATATTACATTTTATGGACTGGTCAGTCACCCACAACAGAATATCTGAAACGATGCGAAACGGAGGTCCATGTATACCATTTTAGCTAATGATTGGTCCATTAACCGACAGAGGTCTTATGGTTACTGTGGTACATCTGTTGCATAAATATTTATTAACTCTTTTGGCTACATCATTTGCATATATATTTACTAAATCGTTTTGTTGTGTACGGTACCCATGCAAATGACGTCATTCAGCAGTAAAACAGATATCCGCAAACAGTAATTTTATTTTTAAAATCGGTTCAGGCGCAGCGAGCAACATATTAGATTGCACGGTCTATGATACGGGTATATGCGCTCATGGAGTAACGGTACAGGGACAATGGAGTCACAAATATTACAGACGGTCTGTATAACGGTACAGGGCCAATGGAGTCAAAAATAGATCGGACGGTCTGTATAATGGCATATGGGCCGATGGAATCATAAAGGGTAACTAAGGAATTAACAATAAATTCGAGTTATATTAGTACCATCTTTTTAGAGATTGTCAATGAAAATCAGAACAAAGTTCTTCTGCAAACGAGGACACGAATTTGGACAATTCTGTAACTTAAAGTCGCAATCAAGCAACAAGTTTGCTTCTTATGTAAGTATCAATAGTATAGATGAGATATATGGTGTAGTCACGGCACATCATTTTTAAGCATGGACTACTGTATAGAATATTTACTTAGTAATAACACACTAGGTAAGGACTTTTACCTTCGAGTGAGTTGCTAATTAGGGGCTAAATTGCACAAAAACAAAGTAGTTAAAATCACCCAGTAAACAAGCGCCATTTTGACAGACACATTGAATAACATATTACGTCTGAATTATGTATTAGAAACAAACTTTGTGACGCACCGCACAACTGTGATCTTGTAATGTTTTGTTTGTTTTTTTGTTTTTTTTGTAGCCCGACTGATTCAACCGGCATTGGATTCTTTATATTTAACGATTTTCATCTGCTTTAAACCAGTTCAACATGATCTCAGTATGAACAACACTATCATGCTTTCGTACATTCTCGTCCCTTAAATTGTATGGGGTGTAAAAATATTGAGATATACATAAAACTTAGGGCCGGAGTAAGGCACTCCAGGCCCCTCAGCACTGAAAATACTATGGTGCCCCCCCTTCCTACAAATAATGAAACTCAACAACAACAGCACTGAAAATATTATGGTGCCCCCCTTCCTACAAATAATGAAACTCAACAACAACAAAAAATACAATATTAAAAGCTGAAAAGGTGAAAAAGTGCCAGTGTTGCCATCATTCCAAAATGAAATACTCCTACATGCAGACTGAAATTGTCATATCTAATTCATTCATTTTTATCATCAACAATTAAGTTGAATATTTTTGTTGTGCCGTTGTTGGGCTGGTTCCCTAAGCATGTGCTTATTGTGTTTAAGGGTAATCCGGCAGTGATAAAGTCACTTCCCCTACGTTTGCAATTCATTTATTATGTCTACTTAGATTCTTGCAGCTATAGTATATGTCTTAGTGCCGATATATGGTAGTTCATGAACAGTGAGAAGTACTTTACCAATACAAGGGAAGGGAATTCTAAACATTGTTCTTAAAAATCGTACTGTGATCCGTAAAATGTAGCTTGCATACCTTTTCTACTTTGTTTTCTAACCGGCTAATACAGGAAACACTTCGTTTGGGTCATAATAAAGCATATTTGTTGATGTTTGGCCGATTTCTTAAGCTTGTAATATGAACTAATGCTAACGGCAAAGAAAACACGTATAAACGGAAACGTCATTCAAAAACCTTGACGTGATCAGATAAGATTGATTTCAAATCTTTATTTTTAGTAAGCGATAACTTGCATCTAATCTATCAACCCACACAGCGATATTTTTTCAACTACAATTTGTTCCCCATTACATTCACCGGATATAAATGCCGATATATGCAATGGGGATTATAGATACCATGACCTGAATGCTAAACGTGCTAGCCAGAGACTCCGTCGCTTATGTTATGTATGCATGTAAACTAGGAGACTGTTATGGGACTTTGTGCATGCAAATTTCTCTTTGCATTTCACTTTCGTGTGTCTAGTATTTTACATGCTATGTGGTGTGTTGAATGAACTTGACGGTAATGGTTTCGTTTTAAGTAAATTGCTTTTGTCTACATTTTCATACTGTATTTATTCTGCAGTCCGATCAGTACTTTTATTGTTGTTAACAGTATCTATCCAACAAACGCACAGAGGAAAGCAAGGAAAGATTACATCCGACGATATACTAATGCAACAATCAATTCCGTTGGAGGGTCATGTAATGTTTTTGATTTCCTAGGCAGGCGGTGTGTCTCTAAAATAGAGACATGTCAATGAAAGGCTGTCTTAAATAGTGTATAAATATAAACTGTCACAAGCAAACTATAATCAGTTATATCTATATTTATTGATTTAGGCTTTATTTTGAATAATTTTGTTCAGGGACACGAGAACACTAAAACTCATAACGAAACAAATTAAAATGGCCACTACTTTTAATATACAAAAACAATCATAACTCATATTTGTGTGTTACCATATGGTGCTGAGATATGATATTCCTTCTACAAAAAAAAACTTTCCTTTATAGGCGACAATATAGATAATATTTATGGAACACTTTGATTGTTGTATTTACCATCTTAGCCCATGTCACAATTAGACATGACAATGTTTCAAGACCGACCTGGCTTTGTTATTTTCTTTGTTGGTGGAGGGAAGGAGTGAGTGACATGGGGAGAAGCATGAAAATATTAAAATATTAGGCCAAGTCGTATTATGATGACAGTTAACAAGTGTAAGATTCCTTAGAGTCTTTTCGCACAACACTACATTTTATTGAATACAACAGTTTCCAGAGGGGTGATATAAATATTTCATGAATTTAACATGAAAGCAACACTGTCATTGTCTATAGATAATGTATATTTCTTTACAAGCTTGGATGGCATACGAGTTCTGTCAGATATAGCTGTGCTCTAATTTAATATACAATAGGAAAACCATGCAGATTTGATAAGAAATGAAGTACTTCGTTGCCTTCAAATGATGCAGATTCATGGCTAATATTCGACAGCAAGATAAGCATTAGCAGCTCTGATAGAAAGATGATTTAAACATTATAGTAAGAGGATATAGTAAATTACACATCTGATGCTAGTAATTTATAATCAAGTAAAATTACCGTACAGCTGGAATACATCGTAAATGTTACATAATAAGTTTACAGCGGTTCAACAAAAACAGATATTGAAACAAGTTCAAAGGTCACACCAAGACTCTGTATCTGAAGTAGATATTATGGGATGCATTGGAATGGAAATAAAAAAACATACATTTTAAATTATTCGTACATTTGAAAGGATAGGAAAGACAGTTGAAATATCTTAAAAATAAAAAGTTGTGTACGGCTGTCCTGTTGGCTTGATGATATGACATGAACGCAAGTTACCCAGTATAGGGTATAAGGATGTGTTACCGTTTTAAATGTCCGATGTTAGATGAAGACAAAGCAGAGCATATATGATATCTGTATTACGATGCCGATTGTCTATTTGCCTTACAGACATCACCCAAAAATGTATGATCTCTGTAGAATGAATTTTGTATGAAACAATCCACTCTTATAATGCACTCCAAGCGAAAGTACGAGTTTATGCTAGTCGCATGGATGACCAGTGGCATGGCTGACCACATACAGCGAAACTCAAATTTCACACTTACGTTTGTTTTCCTGCTTCACATTTGTATAGGCCATCAGTTACACTTTCCAAGCCGAAGATTAGTACTTTATGCCATACACCAAGAAACACAATCCTAATACTTAATTCAAAGAATTATTCGAGACTAAGGTTGCTAAACATGTATAGATTAATATATCCAGATAATTACTTATACTACAATTATATATATATATATATATATATATATATATATATATATATATATATATATATATATATATATATATATATATATATATATATATATATTAATCATACTTTTTTGATATCATGACATCTATTTTAACGCATCATGCTTTGGCTTAAAGAATGAACGCTAATCATCAATCCGCCATTGTAGCATGACTGTAAGGTCGGTAGTGCCAAAACATATCTATTGAAAAATCATTGTAAATCCTTCAAGACAAAATTGAGTCTGACTCCATTTCAAAAGTCACGATTGTGTTTCCTAGGGCAAGGCCGAGTCAAATCCGCTGCGATAATTTCATCGAAACGATGGTTGCAACGTGAATTATCTCCCGTTAGTACATACAACTGACAAAGCGTATAAACTATATAGCAAATAAAACTTGTAAAGGTTTCAATTTATTTTCGTCAATACATATATACATTAGTAAATACATAAAGCCTGCATATTTATAATATAATAATACTTTATAAAATATCTAAATTTAAATATTACTGGACTATCTTGCAGTATAGGAAACGTGACCTTGACCTTGAATGCTCAGAAACACAAGACGTGAAATCCAGTTCTTACTTTTTGACACTATTCCTCTTTGGCTTTAAAGGAAAGATTCTATTACGGTGTTCTCTGTACATTTTACTGGCAATCGTTTACCATTTCATGTACATGCATGTTGCTTGCTATGATTCCTGCAACAGTTTATCGCACATTGTAACATAAACTGCATGTACAATAGTCAAAACCATACAGTAATCATGTATACACACATTTTATCACCATTTTAACATCTTTATCGTCTTTCTGAGATAAAAGGAAATGTTTGTAACACGAACCATTATTTTTCTAATATCTCCTAGACGACCTACTTAACATTGCGAACTCCTTTCGGTTGTCTTTATTTTATAAATTGTGATGCAATATGTCTTAACCCTATAGGGGCCATTTTACTTTTGTCGAAACGACGGCGATTATCGGTTACACGTAGGACATGATGATTATATAGCTTATTTACCGCCAAGGACGCAAAAACGACAGAACAATTACCAAATGTAAATTATGTTCATGGCCACAGGTCTTTCTATTTTTTAATGATACTTTTTACATTAACCGAATTTGTTTAGTTCCAGCGGGAAATATGACGGTAGTTACTAAACCCGGTGCGAATATTGTCTGTCTTAGTAACGGAAAGAATCCAGTCAAGGAAATTATCATTAGACCCACTACAAGGGCATTTGTTGAAATGATAAATGGCTACGGGCGCTATGTTTTTATATAGACTATTACAATTTTGGATTTAAGGTTTAAATTATGCATTACTAGTTTAAGAGCTTGTACGATCCTATGGATATGAGTGAGCTTGTAACATCATATTGCCACGAGATTAATGGATATCTGTAGCTGAGAGCTTATAACATCCTATTACCACGAAGTTAATGGGATTGGGTAGCTGAGAGAGCTTTTTCCTGTTTATTTCTTATACACTTGGTGCACTCTTTGAATTGTCCACAGAAGGCCTCGAAATATACTTTGACAAAATAAGCCATGATCCTACGCGAATTTTTGTTCCAGGTCACAGCTTGAGAATTTGTTTACATTGGTAAAGAAAAGAAAATAATTCACAAAAAAAACAATCTTGAACATTTACGAGGATGGGATGTGTATGCAAACACCAATACAGCTATTAAACTGAGGCAAACAACTATTTACTCTCTGATTTACGCTTGTCAGTTTTGCTGATGCAAAAACGCTGATTATGTGCTATTTTAAAACTGAATCAATACGGTACTTTCTATTACATTCTGTGCACAATAATCATTCCTTACCTGATTAAAGTAAGATATAAGGTTTTATTGGATGATTTAACTTCATGTTGTTGTTTTGTTTTCATTTGGGTTTTTGTGGTCTTTTATTGTTTGTTTTGTTTGGTTGTTTTTGTTTATAAGAAGGTTTTGTGGTAACGTAACTGACTTGAACGTGGTGTCATGTCCTAAAATCCGCCACGTAGTTCAAATGAATAACTATAAATAAACAACTTCTTGTACGATAAATATATATTGTTTGCGTAATTCCACATAATTTTGTCTACCTTTAAACTATTTACTTGATTTTAAAGAGCTTGGAGAAGCCACTGCATATAAGGGATATCTAGGGTTAAATTGGTTTATATTCACGTTGGACGTCGTTTTACAGCGTGTCTTAAGCGGTTTCAAACGGCATACTATTAAAATCAATTTAGACAACAATATGCATTCAGATGAGTATTGCAGTATGTTTAGCTACGTCCAAGGTATAATATTTTTTTATATAAAAAAATATTATGTGGGAAAAATATTTCTCACCAATACCTGTGTATTATTGGTACTTCAATGGGTCACGTGATTTAACACTGCGCAGTATTTTTTTATATATAAAATATATATTTCAGTGTCGGGAGGGGTGGCACTCTTAAAAACAAACATTTAATATGATTTTCAGTGGATATTCGGAGCCTGAAGTAGGTTATTATGCTTGGATTTTGTTTTTTTCTTTTTTTTGTTTTGATTTTTGTTTATTTTAATTTTTTATTACGTTTATAATAGATGTCATCAATATTGCATTTTGATGAAAAATATAAACTGCCACCTAAGTAGAATTAAAGAAGAAAAAAAAATTGTCCTCTCGCAATAATGAGTTATGAAAAAAATCAAAACGACGGTGATTTACGTGCGCATTTACGCTTAATGCTGAATAACCTATTCTGTTCTTTCCTACTTAGGTGGAAGTACGAGTTCCATGTGAAAACCTCTTGAACTATTGTTTAGAATAATGTCATAATATACAAACAAAACTTAGTGAACTCATATGTCAGTATGCCACCATTATCATGCAAACAAACCTGTTGAATTGCTGCTTAAATATGTCGCACAAAAACGTGTCATTGCGGATTACAGTTTTAAGAAATGTGAAGGGTATTTATTGTGATGTAATCATCAGGTTTTTGGATCGACTTAGTTTACGAACTATATTGAAAAAATTATACAAATATTATTTTAAATAAATAGATAAATAGATATTATCGCATGCATGTCAAGGTCACAATATGTTCAATTTAAGATTTTAAGTTAATTAGGGACCATGAAAATCAAAACCATAAAGTTTTAATTGGATAGAATAAATTGAAGTCATGATGCACGGTTACAGTGGATACATCTTTTGTTATTAGCGGAAACCAGTCATGATTCTCATTGCGTGCTGTAAAGAGGATATAAGTAAAAGAACTTATCTGTCATATTGACTTTAACTCAAAATAGTTACTTTTCTATTATATATCATTTGATATATCATTTGAAGAAAACTGTGATGATTGCATTGAACATTACTCGAAATATGCTTACTTAAAAAACCATGTTGCGAAATCGTTACTTTGATTCTTGATCTGTTTCGTTGTCACATATTATCAGCTACAGGAGAGACAAACAGCGTCTGTGTTTGTTACCTTGTCAAACATTATCACCTACAAGGGAGACAAAACCGTCTTGAATTATCACATGCTATCAGCTACACGAAATGTAAACTTCTTACCTTGTCACATGTTATCAGCGACAGCAATTATTTTCAACATGGTGCGATAACCCAGTACTGGGTAGCAGAATATCAGGTACTTTGTCGCCTTGCTTTTTCGAATCTATTGCAACATTATGATTTTATGAAAAAAGTAGACACACGAAAAAATAGTTTGGTCACGGGCGTAAACGATTTTCTTCAACTGGGTGGCAAACAAAATTGAGGTCAGAAAACATCTGAGCTACAGGAGAATCAAACAGTGTCTTCATTTATTACATTGTCACCTGCTATCAGCTACACGAGAACCAAACAGCGTCTTCATTTATTACATTGTCACCTGCTATCAGCTACACGAGAACCAAACAGCGTCTTCATTTATTACATTGTCACCTGCTATCAGCTACACGAGAGCCAAACAGTGTTTTGATTTGCTACGTTGTCAAATATTATCACCTACAGCAGAAACAGTCAGTCTCTTGATTTGTTACGTTGTCACATTTTATCAGCAACATGAGAGACTAACAACGTTTAGATCTGCTGTGTTCTTGCATGTTATCAGCTACACGCAACACAAAACAACGTCTGCATTTTATTACTTATCATGAAACAATTTTGAGCATGGACGTACAGTGTACTCATATCGAACCTTCAACCTCCTGATTTGGACGACGTGCGGTGCATGAAAGTAATTGGAAAGATACCTGACCTCATGGTAAGCGTAGGGTATCTGTAATACAATGTGTGTGTGTGGGGGGGGGGGGGTAGAAAGCCCTGGAATAATTTCAAAAAGAACCCCACCCATCCAATACTATTTTATCGAGAGCCTTCAAGCAACTGCTCCATTTGCTGAGCCTTCAGTCTAACCTTGGGTGTCTATAATTACTAACTTTGGGTGTCTATAATTAACTAACCTTGGGTGTCTGTAATTGACTAAGTGTTTGTTTTTTAAAGTCAGTTACTTTGAAGATTGCCAACACATTCCAACGTGTCATCTAGACATTTTAACCCGAGGTAAGGCACTTATGGGAGAACAAAAGGTTCGTCTTGTATTCGTTATTGGTCTTGGAACTCGATGTTTCTGACTTTGTGTGAAAAAAGAACACTTTGTTAATGTGTATTGCGATCCCATAGCTTCTGGTTTCAGAGATGAATGCAACAGACTAGTTGGCCATATGGCTCCAACTCATCAGTGTTAACTGGTGTAACGAGACTGCATGTTCTCCACAGACTCCGTCTGTTTTATACTTGATGATAATCAACTCTGAATACCAACGGAAGTAGACGTCTCTAATAAAATGCCATAAGATATGTCGGGCTGCAGTATTATTTCCGTAAATCTGTTGCTTACTGAAGGAAGCATAAGAGAGCTACGTGTATCTATTACATGCTTCTTATATCATCAATATATATATATATATATATATATATATATATATATATATATATATATATATATATATATATATATATATATATATATATATATATATATATATATATATATATGCGTGTGTGTGTGTGGAGGAGGATTGTCACTTGGTGGAATACAAATAAAAATTGGAATCAATATAACATGGAAACATGAAATACACAGTCACATAAACGTCGCATAATAATTACTTACTTCTGTAAAAGAATCTAGGTAAGCAACACACACACACGGAAATATATATGTGTGTGTGTGTGTGTGTGTGTGTGTATAGATAGATAGATATATATATATATATATATATATAGAGAGAGAGAGAGATGTTATAATCTATTATTTATTCTAATCAATATATTTAGTTGCTTTTACTATCAGTCAAAATCAGTTAATCGGTGAATGTACCTATACGTCTATTAGACGATTAAAGCGTCAGCTACTTAAGTAATCATGATTTAATCTACAGTATTGCCTGTCCTGCTGAAAATTCAACAATCTTTGTTTTGTCAGTGGTCTAGAGCAATTTTTTGCCAGATACAAAAATGTTTTGTTCCATTTCTATCGTTCGTTATAATAACAATTTACAGAAAGCGCAATAGTCCAAGATTAGGTGCAGTAGAAAAAGAACAGAAGTATCAAAAGTGCGTTTCTAGTTCTTGGCATTCTTAGATTCACATACGCCGGTTTTCTCATATTTGTAAACCAAAAATCTCTCATAACCATATTTTTGAACTTAATTCGTTTTGTTGTTTGTTAATAGCTTTTATGTTGATGTGTTTATGGTTTTGATAAGAGTATCGGTCTGATCAATCAAAAGCTGGGACTGACGATGTTTGACATGACATCAACCGTCCTTATGTGTTTGGATAACGTGCAGAATGTCAACACTCAATTCGTTTTGAACTCAAAATGTATTTATAATTAACAAATTTCTCAGTTTTTAACTCGAGTAATTGATTTTCTTCGTCCGCATCAATTGTAGGAGTCGTCATAAGAGACAATTGCTGTCGTCACAAGTGCTCTTGGACTGAATGAAAGAAAACCATTTCCGGTAGTATTCAATGGTCCGAAAAGACGCCATCACGTTAAAATGTTTTATATTCTATTTGTAGTTTGATCTGAAATCCAGTAAAAACCTCTACTTTGAAACAAATTCCCACATATTCACTCATTACAGATAGTCTCTTCTTGTCGTCACGGAAGTCATTCAGTCTCCTTTTATCCACTTGCCATCTTCATAAGTGCTTATTAACTCGCATTCATTTATTATTTCCATGTCCAACAATGAATATATTTTTATGGCAAATTTCTATGAAAAGCGGACAACATAAAGTATTTTAAAACGTAAGGGTTCTCACAACCGATTAAATCATACACAATCTGTGTGAACCTGGCTTGAAATCGATATTGTCCATGTTTCCAATGACATCAAGACGACAGTTATTGTTGCCTAAGTGTTTTGTAACAGTGCGAATGCTACGTATAGTTTTTCTTTAATCAGCTAATATCTATACTTTCAGAAGACCCTAATTTCAAACCATTATAGCTTTCCCTGCTTCATATATGCATAGCCCATCAGTAAATCTTTCCACGCTTTAGATGGGTATTTCACGCCATCCGACACATTACAAACACCCGATATAAAGAATGCTACAAATTAAGAAAACTCTTATATTTGAAAATTTCTCAATAATTCATTATGATAAGATATTAATTAAGGTCCATTTTACTAAAACTAATCCACCCTATCATAATGTCTCGTACATTATGATGTCTACAACTAGTAACCGAATAATTGCTCTGAAAACAAATACCTTCCCAATACCAAGTCCCTATAAACAAAAAAATAATTACTAATATCTAAGAAAGCTATCAACAGAAACTTAAAAACAAAAGCAATTACTCTAGGATTGTTAGATATGCACACGTCCAAAAATCACTAGTTCCTAAGTGATCACAACTTCCCGTGTGATACTCTGGACCCTCCACTCTCCATCAAAGTAAAGCTAAAATATAATCGCTTGTGGTGTACAAACAATACATATAAAAGAATCAGAAACTGCGAAGCTCAAATGAATATGTCTACAACTAATCAGTGATATACAATACCACCTCTTCCAGAAAACAAACTTACCATCTATAAACACGATTTTGGCACAGTCCGTCTATCTACTATTTAATTTTCATGTACTAAAAGTAATCGTTAAACATATAAACAATGTACTTTGACCTTCAGAATATGATGGTATAATCTACGCATGACGGAAACAAACGTCTACTATCGTGGATGCTATGCTTGGAGTCCAAGAATTTCAGGGTGTAACAAACGCTTCTCATTATGCAAGTCTCTGATAGGTCAAAACTCAAGCTCGCCCTGCTTGATCACGACAAAAACTCAGGCACAGAGACAAAGCTTCCTACAGAACAACGTTATCTCTTCCAAAAGCAAACTTCGTCCGGGACAAGCAGCGCTCCACTAAACAACGCCAAATCGATCGTCGTCGCCAGACCATGCATGATTATACTGCATCCTCACATCTACATCAAGACCAATATACAAATGTTGTAGTGACAGAAAGCAGTTTTCTAGCACATACAAATTCATAATTTAAAATGTCACATTTTACTCCCATATCTACCTCCAGAGGCAAAATGTTCAGCAAGCGCACACTAAGCAAATCACATTATAAACTCTTTTATCAATTTACTGCGTTTTGTGGCACGTCTTCTCTAATTCCAATCAGTTTGCTCATATATGCAAGCAAGCGACCAATGACCAGATCATATGAAAGTTAACACTGTGCATGATTATTGAAAATCAATTTAACACAACAGATGCATCTGTCTTCATATAAAAATCTCCGAGCCAAATATATGATTATAAAATAAATACAAACCGTAAAGCACGAAGCTACCTGATGATTCATACCATCTTAAACCCAACCATTCAACAGTCACAGTGATACATCAGTCGCACACCCTCATAACGACCACTCTTTCTTCACCTAATATTATCTTTGTTTTAAAGACGTGGTATGCTTCTCCTGGTAAAGACACCAATCATTACAATTCCAGCAATCAGCTACCAATGGCCTAGAAACAAGCTGCTTGCACTATTGTGGGAGTCAGGTTTTTCACTTTCTGTATTGTGTTTGGTCCATTCTTCTTTGGCATCACTAATTTCTTTATATTCGCTTCGAGTTGCTTGATTACGCTTATAGCGCCGGACTTCTCAATCTCTCACTTTGTTTCGGACTAATCATGACCCTTTAAAGCTAAGCGCCCAGGATTTTGGCTTACACTATCAGGAAATAATCCCTCACTCTCATTACAAGTGCTTCCTCCAAGCCGCTTTTGCGATGAACCCAGTCAAATCTTTTTTTCTGAACTGCTCCCAAGAAATGGTCTCTATCGAATCGATCTTGAATATCATGGGGACGACTATAATATGCCAGCGAAACAAGTCTTTGTATTAAATTCCCTAACTGAGAAAACGTTCGTCCCTTTTGAAAGGTCATCGGAGCTACCCATGAATTCTCGATTGCAAAGCGCAACGTGAGATTCAAAGGAATTATTAACTTTCCAAATTCAACTTGACTGTGTTGGACTTGAAGACCTGTCAAGACATGGATTGAATCTTTCATTAGGCATGCGGCCAAGTGCAAACCCCTTTAGATTTCGTTCCAATTGTCGATCGTTGCACAGTGCTCAGAATGCACCACAGAGGCAATAGATGACAATGAACCGTCATAAATATCAGCTCAGAATGGATCACAGAGTCAAGAAATGACTGTGAACCACCATAAGTGTCAGCTCAGAATGGATCACAGTCAAGAAATGGCTGTATATCATTATGTGTGTCAGCTCAAAATAAATAACAGAGTCAAAATATGGATGTGAACCTTCATAAATGTCAGCTCAGAATGCATCACAAAGTAAAGAAATGACCGTGAACCACCAAAAGTGTCAGCTTAGAATGGATCACAAAGTCAAGAAATGGCTGTAAACCATCATAAATATCAGCTCAAAATGGATCACGGAGTCAAGAAATGGTCATGAACTATCACACGTGTCAGTTCAGAATGGATCACAGAGTCACGAAATGGCTCTGAATCATCATAAAAGTCTGCTCAGCATGGATCACAGAGTCAAGAAACGACCGTAAACCACCATAAGTGTCAGCTCAGAATGGATTAGAGAGTCAACAAATGGCTCTAAACCATCATAAATGTCAACTCAAAATGGATCACAGTCATGCAATGAACCATTATAAGGTCAGCTCAGGATGAATCACAGAGTCAAGAAATGGTTGTACACAATCATAAATGTCAGCTCAAAATGGATCACAGGCATGCAATGAACCATTATAAGGGTCAGCTCAGAATGGATCACAGAGTCAGGAAATGGTTGTACACCATCATAAATATCAGCACAAAATTGATCATAGAGTCAAGAAATGATCATGAACTATCACAAAAGTCAGCTCAGTGGATCACAGAGTCAAGAAATGGCTCTGAACCGTCGTAGATGTCTGCTCAGAATGGATCACTGAGTCAAGAAATGAATGTAAACATTATCATAAATGTCTTCTTAATAACCTCCTTACCTCAAGCTTGAGAACATTTAAGCTATGTTTTTTGGTGCCAACTTAATTGTTAGTTTAGAGTATTGTTTTATCATTGACTTTGCTGGAATCCTCATTCGAACATTCCCTTCAAAACTGATCCTTAGTTGTGTTTAATTTGTTTTTAGTTTCTTTCGGTTCAAATGTCCTATATAATATTCAAATACGATTCATATATAATTTTCAAACAGGATTCATATATAACTTTCAAACAGGATTCATATATAATTTCCAAACGGGATTCATATATAATTTTCTAATGGGATTCATATATAATTTTCAAACGAGATTCATATATAATTTTCAAACAGGATTCATATATAATTTTCAAATGGGATTCATATCTAATTTTCAAACGGGATTCATATATAATTTTCAAACAGGAGTCATATATAATTTTCAAATGGGATTCATATATAATTTTCAAACAGGATTCATATATAATTTTCAAACAGGATTCATATATAATTTTCAAATGGGATTCATATATAATTTTCAAACAGGATTCATATATAATTTTCAAGCAGGATTCATATATAATTTCCAAACGGGATTCATATATAATTTTCTAATGGGATTCATATATAATTTTCAAACGGGATTCATATATAATTTTCAAACAGGATTCATATATAATTTTCAAATGGGATTCATATATAATTTTCAAACGGGATTCATATATAATTTTCAAACAGGAGTCATATAATTTTCAGATGGGATTCATATATAATTTTCAAGCGGGATTCATATATACTTTTCAAACAGGATTCATATATAATTTTCAAACAGGATTCATATATAATTTTCAAACGGGATTCATATATAATTTTCAAACGGGATTCATATATAATTTTCAAACAGGATTCATATATAATTTTCAGACGGGATTCATATATAATTTTCAAACAGGATTCATATATAATTTTCAAACAGGATTCATATATAATTTTCAAACGGGACTCATATATAATTTTCAAACATGGTTCTTAAAAATGTTCAAACACATTACCTATATAATGTTCAAATTTCCTATATACTGTTTAAACACAGTTCCTGTGTAATGTTTAAACACAGTTCCTATACAAAGTTCAAATTTCCTATATACAGTTCGAACACAGTTCCTGTGTAATGTTCAAAACACAGTTTCTATACAATGTTCAAATTTCCTATATACAGTTCAAACAATGTTCCTGTGTAATGTTCAAACACAGTTCCAATATCATGTTAAAATTTCCTATATAACATTCAAATAAATTTCCTATATAATGTTTAAAATAATCCTCATATACTGTTCAAGCCAAATTCCTATTTAATATTCAAACAAGGTTCCTATATACCTTACAAGAAAAGGTCCACATATAATGTTTGGCACCCGCTGCGAGCAGTGCCAAATTCGTGATTTTCATATATTTTAAATTAACGATATCCAATGAAATCATCAAAGAAGAGGCCAGTTGATTGATTTTGTTTTCAAGAGGTGTCTGGGTCATATTATATTCTTAGATTCAAATGTCTACCAACACACGTGGAAACGTTCTTAGATAGGTCATGGAGCATATAAAACGATCACAAGTACAATTGCTAGCTTAACTAGGAACGGAAGTTAAAATGCAACTTAGCTAAGGTCAAGGTTGTTGTTTCTATGCACCTAACACATTTATTTTCTTACATCAGTCTATAGCTATGTGATATATATAGCTCAGTAATTTTACGTAAACTAAGAAAATAACGGAGACTCTCATGGGCTTAGTATCTACACAAAGCAAGCAAGCCACTGACCAACTAACTGACCAACCAGACACATAATACACTGATTTGGAAACGATCAATATATTGCACTAAAGTCTATAAATTTAATTTATTTTTTATAAGTGCAGCTACTGACTTTATTTCCAAAATGGATCAAGTGAGCTATTTACACATTAGAAAATTAAATCTTTACCAAAAATCAGTTTACGCTATGGTCTACATCGGCATTGTCATACAGAACGTAACGAACTATTTTTATTTACTATCCAAAGATGTTACGTGTTAATCAAAGGCCGATAATAAAATTAAAATTCGGGGATTTGATATATTTTCTACTTTTCTACTGGTCGTCAATAATCATTAGGTGAAGGAATTGAAAGTTGGCTGAACACCTGCCTACACGTAATGCAGGACAATTCTTTATACAGGTTAATATATTAAATAATTCATTAAATATATTACATTGTACTCCAATTAGGTCTTCTATTTATTTTCAGCAATTCAGTAAATGCTTTTTCATACAACTCAGTCATTTTATCGATATATATGATTCATTAACATGCTTACGGCGTACAATCATCATTTATTGCCGACGTTGATTGTGACCAGGATTTAATGAATGTTCAGGTGGTTACAACCTTTTTTCGGAGATTGGGGTGGGATGGTCAAAGATATTTGATGAACAACGTTTTATAATAGTCTTCCAGGCTTTCATTCACAAGTCATAAAATCCGCACAGTGCGGTGAACAGCTCCATCAAGCGATAAACACTGGCAACATAGTGAAAGCCATTTTCTTTGATCTGGTGGAAAATCGATATCACAACCCAGACATAAGGTTTGATAAATTGCTATTTACGCTATCTGGATTGAATTTCTTCGTTATTTCTCTGTTGGATATTTGTAGTCATTAACAGCTCTATATCCAAAAAAAGTATTATTAACATAGCATCAACATATGTTACTTACATCTGTTGAATATGTTTCTTTTTTTGTAAAATACTTCGATTTTCAGCCATTCTTGCACTGATATTTCTATAAGATATCACCTTCGAATTGTCACTTGTCACTTATTGTTAATATTCGGTCCTCTGTCACAGACCACTTATATTTAATATTAGGTCCTCGACAAATCAATTGTTTTTCACACAAGGGACTCCGTCACAGATCACTTACAATCAATATTAGTTCCTCTGTCACAGATCCCTTACAGTTAACATTAGGTCATCTGTCACAGATCACTTATATTTACCATTAGGTCCTGTCACATATCACTTATATTTAACATTAGGTCCTGTCACATATCACTTATATTTAACATTAAGTCCTCGACTGATCACTTATATTTAACATTAGGTCCTCTGTCACAGATCGCTTACAGTTATCATTACCTCTTATATCACAGAACACGTATAGTTAATATTAGGTCCTCTGTCACAGATCGTTTACAGTTATCATTACCTCTTATATCACAGAACACGTATAGTTAATATTAGGTCCTCTGTCACAGATCGCTTACAGTTATCATTACCTGTTATATCACAGATCACGTATAGTTAATATTAGGTCCTCTGTCACAGATCGCTTACAGTTATCATTACCTCTTATATCACAGATCACGTATAGTTAACATTAGGTCCTCCGTCACAGATCACGTAGAGTTAACCTTAGGTACTCCGTTGCCAATCACATATAGTTAAAATTAGGACCTCTGTCAGATCACGTATAGTTAACATTAGGTCCTGTGTCACAGATCATGTATAGTTAATTTTAGGAGGCCCTATGGATGAAATTAAACTGATAATAGCACAAAACATCTCATGGAATTTTGTTTGGAAGTTTACCAGCAAAATGCATTAACTCCCACATTTCTTGACAATCACACTGATTGAACTTTACTACACTCCACCAATCTTTTAAATAGTGTGCAGTATGACTGAGAAAAAAAGAAATTTGGACCACACAATCTGAACTGCTTGAACGAAATCCACAACCCTATTAACATATTCAAATTAATGCTAATATATCACCGATTAAGTTTGTTTCTGTACCGAAACGAGGTTATTACACAACATCGTAATATTATTTGAGTGCCAATCAAAATTAGGAAGCCAGACTGCGAGGCTTGGTATTCATTTGATACTTGCTTCCAACCCACAAAATATCAAAGACTGCTTCAGAACTGCGATCAAACGAAACACAAAGACCATATAAGTGATTTAGGGATAGTTGTATAATATTTTTCTTCCATTCATTCCAAATAGTTATCTAAACTGCCGATAATGTTCTTTTGACCTTTTCTGATGTTGTGGGTTTAACGCCATTTTTCAGCACATTATAGACTATACATGACGGACAGTATAAATGGTGAAGGAAGAATCTGGAAAAACCATGGAAAGAACCAACGACCCACGGGAAGCTACTTGCGAGCTTTCTCACCTGTCCACATTAGCCGAGCCTAAGACTTAAACACAGAATGACAGAGATGAGATGGCTGTGATCGGAATATCTGTGGCCATCTCTAGCCCCAAACCCTAGCTTGTTGTGAAAGAAAACAACCTGGAAATGTTCCCAATATGTTACTTTGGTTAAAAATGTTACTGAAAGTTATATTTAATGCACCAAAGAAATGGTCATCAACATTTCTACGTTGTCGGTATTTTACATCCGATAACTTGTTCAGTGAGTGCGGCGGTGAGTTACAAAATTAAATCACTTTCTAGCGGACACATTATCAAACAAGCACCGGCACATTACGTGCTAGCAGACACACAATCAAACAAACACCAGCAGTTTACGTTCTAGCGGACACACTATCAAATAAACACCAGCAGCTTACGTTCTAAATTAAACAACTAAATAGTTAGTTAGCTGTTATGACAATGTGGTCTTAAAATAAATAACAAAAAGCCAACAAGTTTAGTAAAATGTAATGAATTATTTATTTCCTTAGAGTACAAAGTGAACATTTAAAAATAACTTAAAGTCTTAAAGTCTTCTGAATTAAATCTCAAATAGTTCAAAAAGTCATATCCCAAGTCCTAAGAGTTATATATCAAGTCCTAAAATATAGAGTATTCGGAATGAATTCCAGTGGTGTTCCGAATGAATTCTAAATCTTGAGAGTGCTGATATACCAATATCATGGAATAGGATTGATCTATAAACAGTTTTTATGCATAACAATGATATAGTCCAAAATGTTTTAACTGAATTCACAATAATACCAACATAGTGATTTAGTCAGAAAGTATTATTGAACGCTTGCTGATTCCTATGATTAATGTACATAAATGAATCCTCTCAAATTAAAACTGAACACAAGTTAAAGACTGATTTCATTTTGGATATTAAGATAGGGATACAAAATGTATGTTTATATAGATATCTTTCTATATATCTATACGTAACACAAAATGACAGAGATGAGACGGCTGTGTACGGTAAATATGTGGCCATCTGTGGCCCCAAACCCTGACTTGTTGTGAATGCAAACACCTGAAAATGTTCTCAATATGTAAATTTGGTTAAAAATGTTGCTGAATGTTATCTTTAATGCACCAAAGAAAGGATCATCAACATTTCTGGGTTGTCGGTATATAACATAACTAACCTACCAACCGATCAGTAATGTACCGGTTCTTATAAAACCCCGAGATACTGATAGAAAAACTATGGGATCGTGATTTTTGTGTGCTTCTAACCCCTTGGCAAACATTTAGGTGGCGAAACTACACTTCTGCTGAAAGGAGTCATACAAAAAGGTAATTAAAGAATAGGTAGATGGATAGAACCAAAAACGGATAAAAACGTTTTGTTGTAATGAGTGTAACATATCCCGAGGTACATCTCGTTCGTAAGAAAATAAGCAATTGCCCTTCCTTGTGTATAATAACGCACCTGATTTGTATATATTGGCAGTATCATCAATGAACCATCTTCCATTTCGACCCATATCAATATTGTCAAAAGAACATTACAAGAAATAATTCTATGTTCCTGGCACGCAGCTGATCAATCATGTCAGTAACACAAAGTAATACTCTTTATTTCCATTTCCCCTTTACTAGGCAACATACATCATTAATGACCCAATTTGGGATTCTAGGATTCGCTGTCTCGTTATACGATATTTAGGACGAAAGCGAGTGAGCCGAGATATTCCATCATGGGTATTTTGTCACCATGCTGTAGTTCTCGGTCACGGCTGTCGTTATATTCCGCATTTACTTGCATATAAATTGGGTCAAAATACAAGCTGAATAGACCCAGATCTGCCATCATATAATGCAGATTCGGCCAGGACCCCGAGTGACCGAGTGGTCTAAAGCGTTCTCCGTTATGGATCACTGCCATCTCACCTCTGTCTGCGTGGGTTCGAGTCTCGGATTCTGCTAATGTGGGTATGTGAGAAAGCTTGCCAGTGGCTTCTCGTGGGTCGGTGGTTCTTTCCGGCATTTTCCCGGGTTCTTCCTCCACCATTAATACTGGCCGCCATGTATAGCCTATCGTGTGCTGAAAAATGGCGTTAAACCCTACAACAACAAAGCAGATTCGGCCATTCATTCTTTTTTAAAATAATATTTCACATCTACAAAGCATGAGGCATCGTGATAGGCAGAATTTAAGACATATCTTGCTTGTGGAATAAAACATCCCTTATCCCTTGTAGCCGTCAGTTTACGTAGCTAACTGGCACAGAACATATATGTAAGTTACGTAGGTAACCTGGCATAGAACATATGTCAGTTTCGTAGGTAATCCGGCGCGGAATATATATTAGTTGTGTAGGTAAACCTGCTCAGAATATTTCCGTAAACCATTTCCTGAGTTTCATCTGCCATTGTGGTCGAAGAACGCGCAGGCAGATCTTTGAAAAGGAAACATACTGAACTGCATATTATTTGCGTGGATTGCAATTTAACCATGGATGCGAAATGGACAAGCTGCCAATGTACATTAAAGGCCTGATTCATCTTTTACAACGATCATTCACCTTATATAATGTAATAACAATTAAGGGTGTTCAGTCGGATAAAACATAATGCATACATGTAATTTAACTGATCATATTAATTTTCTACACTACAATCCACATACGTCATTTAATAGGTCATATTTATCTCCTACAAAAAAAAATGCATGGATGTCATTTAATTGGTCATATTTATCTCCAACGCCACAATCCACAGACGTCGTTTAATATGTCATTTTTATCTCCTACACGAAAATGCATGGATGTCATTTAATATGTCATATTTATCTCCTACACCACAATGCATAGACGTCATTTAATAGTCATATGTATCTCCTACACTACAATGCATATACGTCATTTAGGTTACTATACCATAATGAACAGACGTAATTTAATAGGTCATAATAATTTCCTACACCACGATGCAAAGACGTCATTCACGCTACTCTACCACAATGCACAGACGTCATTTAACAAATTTCATATTATCCTACTTTACAATAATACATATACGTAATTTAAAAGGTCATATGAATCTCCTATACTATATTGTATAGACGTCATTTAATATAGGCCATATTAATCTCCTATACCAAAATGAATAGACGTCATTTAATATAGGCCATATTAATCTCCTATACCAAAATGAATAGACGTCATTTAATATAGGCCATATTAATCTCCTATACCAAAATGAATAGACGTCATTTAATATAGGCCATATTAATCTCCTATACCAAAATGAATAGACGTCATTTAATATAGGCCATATTAATCTCCTATACCAAAATGAATAGACGTCATTTAATATAGGCCATATTAATCTCCTATACTATATTGTATAGACGTCATTTAATATAGGTCATATTAATCTCCTATACCAAAATGAATAGACGTCATTTAATATAGGCCATATTAATCTCCTATACCAAAATGAATAGACGTCATTTAATATAGGCCATATTAATCTCCTATACCAAAATGAATAGACGTCATTTAATATAGGCCATATTAATCTCCTATACCAAAATGAATAGACGTCATTTAATATAAGCCATATTAACCTCATATACTACAATTCACAGACGTCAGTTGTTGATGATCGTAATCACCTAAATCACAATGAACAGGAATCATTTAACAGGTCATATTAATCTCCTATAGCACAATGCATACACGTCATTTAATATAGGTCATATTAATCTCCTATACCAAAATGCATATACATCATTTAATATAAGCCATATTAATCTCATAAACTACAATTCAAAGACGTCATTTGTTGTAGATTATTCTCTCAAACCACAATGAATAGACGTCATTTAACAGGTCATATTAATCTCCTATAGCACCAAACATATACGTCATTTAATATAAGTCAAATTATTCTGCTATATCATATGCATAGACGTCATTTAATATAGGCCATATCAATCTTCTATAATACAATTAACAGACGTCATTTGATATCAATCACAGTCTTCTAAACCACAATGAACAGACGTCATTTTATAGGTCATATTAATCTCCTGCGCCACAATGCATAGACATCATTTAATACGGTTTAAATTTAATTTCCTACATCACAATGCATACAGGTCATTAACGATCGATCATCTTAATATAATTAAATCAATCATATAATTAGAATGCATTTCGTGGCAATAACTATGAAATACATGGGGATTACACACCACAAGACGTCTATCCACGTATCAGCACATGCTACACTTGATGAAGGTACGCAAGACAATGGAAAACAGATCCAGAGAGTTTTGTGGGTTTGTAAATATATATTACTTGATCAGTTAGAACTCTCTGGATATCTTTTCCATTGTCTTGCGTACATTCGTCAAGTGTAGCATGTGCTGATACGTGGATAGACGTCTTGTGGTGTGTACTCCTACTTGCTAATTTGTGCCCTCGAGAAACATTTTCTCTGCACCCACACAAAATCATAAATATTTTGATATAGGTATGCCCAATTTAATAATTCCTTCTAGTGATAAATTTAGTCCGTGTACATAATGCAGATTTAAAGGACTTAGTCACATCTTAAAAAACACACACACACACAAATCCTTCGAACATTTTTCTTATAGTCTATTAAAATCCAATACGGAACACACGCTGTTTGCTATGGTTTTATGTTCAATAAACGAGAGATAACCAGGCTATGATGTTGGAAGAAAGAATGTGTTTGAAATTTAGATTAATTTCTTGGTAATGTCTTTCAATCAGAAGTGTATAATGAGATACAAAAATCAACTTAAGAAATGCATAAATTTAAGACCGCAAAAGAGTCTTTGAGACTTTTTGGCAATTTTCCACAAAATTAAGGATCTGTTAATTATGAAATGTTTACTCTCTACACAATTTAGTTTTCTGTCAGTAATTACTTCTATGAGATTTGTTTTAAGAGTGTAGCCTTCTATAAATCGGTGACAAACCCCCTTTTAAAACATGTATCTAAGTGGCAGTTTGATTAGGAATTCTAGTTTGATGGTTGAGATATAAAGAAACAAAGACAGGCAGACCGACTTAGACAGCGAGAGATTAGAGTTCTTCTTTATGTTTCAACTGTAGAATATTTTGTATGTTGCCAAATCAAACAAATGCCTTTACATCTGTAACTTTCTTCCTCTGGTTATTTGATTCAACAGCCGAGAAAAATAAGGAATGTCAAGGTGTACGACAATGTCTGTATATCAGGCTCATTCCTTATTACCAGGAGCTTATATGATTGGTTTAGGGGTATTGTTTTAAAACAAATTTCACTCTCTAATATCTATCATTCCTTAATCGAAAATGTGATCTTGATGAATTCGCGTGAAACTCTAAATATCAATTGAAACTTCCAACTGTAATATATTTATTAAAGACGATTTTTTTTTGGGGGGGGGGACAGGGGCTATCTATCATTACTTTCTGCTGCCGAGGGGAGGAGATGAGAACTTGTTTTTAGACAAGAACAAGTACTGTATTTTATTATAAGGCTCTTCATATTGGTTTGCTAATGTATAGAGATTTCAATACAAACAAACATTATCCCTAAAGATTGTAAAACAGTATTAGTAAATGAAAAGGAAATTCCAAAATTGATTATGACATTTAGAAAGGTTAAACTGCATTACAGTAATCATTAGAAATCTGTAATTACTGCCACTACTGGTATGAGAGTAGTTCCTGGAGATAGTCAATGAATGCAGTCGTTGCCGCGTTGATAGTCATTATCGTAAACGCCTGTAAGAAAATTGATATTGCCCGCAGAGCACGTGTCTCAACTCGTCACTGCAAAACAATTGTAAACATAATGAAAGCAGCATAGCACTTAAATGTTGCTGATAAAAATGGATTTTATTTGATGCCTGAATGAGAAGTCTAAAGTAGCGCCGATTATCATGATATATTAGACGGAGGTCGCCAAGTCCGCGTCACTAACTTGTTTGAAGGAATATTAACTTAATATATGGAAGTCTAAAGAAATCCTAAAAGCATGAAGTTAAAATCTGCAAAATATCTTTTTCACACACACACACACACACACACACACACATATGCTCCTCTTGTTTGCTGTTATCCATCCCAACTACTGAAATATTCTTCCAATTCTTGTTAACTTGCCAAATGTGTTTGGTGTAGTTTGAAAATGAAGCATTTAACCGACAGACAGGTAATTGATAAACAGGATTGTTACGGTCTTTTTCTTTCTTCTTTTACTTTGTTTATGTTTCTTTTAAATAGAGTACATTCAATATCAGATAACCTTAACAATCCTTGATGGCGTGTTATCTTTGATGAATGTAAGAACAATTCTAGAGCGTGTCGGGCTCAATTCCATTAGCAAATAAACCCCGACTTCCTTTGCTTGTTATCTGATACATATTTTTCAGTGCTTTATATGCAATATATTGACAGAAAATAATTGTTGCCCATCTTAAACAAAGACCATTTCATGACATTCACGTCGATATTTATGACAAATTGTACACATGGTAATCCAGCCTACCTGACCATTGTACACATGGTAATCCAACCTAACTGACCATTGTACACATGGTAATCCAAACTACCTGACCATTGTACACATGGTAATCCAACCTACCTGACCATTGTGCACATGGCAATCCAACCGACCTGACCATTGGACACATGGTAATTCAACCTACCTGACCATTGAACACATGGTAATCCAACCGACCTGACCATTGAACAAATGGTAATCCAACCTACCTGACCATTGTACACATGGTAATCCAACCTACCTGACCATTGTACACATGGTAATCCAACTAACCTGACCATTGTACATATGGTAATTGAACCTACCTGACCATTGAACACATGGTAATCCAACCTACCGGACCATTGTACACATGGTAATCCAACTACCTGACCATTGGACAAATGGCAATCCTACCTACCTCACCATTGTACACATGGTAATCCAACTAACCTGACCAATGTACATATTTTAATTGAACCTACTTGACCATTGTACACATGGTAATTCCACCTAGCTGACCATTGTACACATGGTAATCCCACCTACCTGACCATTGTACACATGGTAATCCAATCTACCTGACCATTGTACACATGGTAATCCAAACTACCTGACCATTGGACAAATGACAATCCTACCTACCTGACCATTGTACACATGGTAATCCAACTAACCTGACCAATGTACATATTTAAATTGAACCTACTTGACCATTGTACACATGGTAATTCCACCTAGCTGACCATTGTACACATGGTAATCCCACCTACCTGACTATTGGAGACATGGTAATCCAACCTACCTGACCATTGGACACATGGTAATCCAACCTATCTGACCATTGGACACATAGTAATACAACCTACCTTACCAGTGTACACATATTAATCCAACCTACCTGACCATTGGACAAATTATAATCCAACCTACCTGACCATTGTACACATGGTAATCCAACCAACCTGACCATTGTACATATGGTCATCCAACCTACCTGACCATTGTACACATGATAATCCAACCTACCGGACCATTCTACACATGGTAACCCAACCTACCTGACCATTGTAAACATGGTAATCCAACCTACCTGACCATTGTACACATGGTAATCCCACCTATCTGACCAATGTACACATGGTAATCCAACCTACCTGACCATTGGACACATGGTAATCCAACCTACTTAACCATTGTACACATGGTAATCCAACGTACCCGACCATTAAACACATGGTAATTCCACCTACCTGACCATTGCACACATGGTAATCCAACCTACCTGACCATTGTACACATGGTAATCCAACCTACCTGACCATTGTACACATGGTAATCCAACCTACCTGACCATTGTACACATGGTAATCCAACCTACCTGACTATTGGAGACATGGTAATCCAACCTACCTGACCATTGTACACATGGTAATCCAGCCTACCTGACCATTGCACAAATGGTAATCCAGCCTACCTGACCATTGTACACATAGTAATCCAACCTACCTGACCATTGTACACATAGTAATCCAACCTACCTGACCATTGTACACATGAGAATCCAACCTACCTGACCATTGTACACATGGTAATCCAACCTACCTGACCATTGAACACACGGTAATCCAGCCTACCTGACCACTGAACACACGGTAATCCGACATACCTGACCACTGTACACATGGTAATCCAGCCTACCTGACCACTGAACACATGGTAATCCAACCTCCTGATCATTGTACACATGGTATTCCAACCTACCTGACCGTTGTATACATGGTAATGTAAACTTTCTGACCATTGTACACATGATAATCGAACCAACCTGACCATTGTACACAAGGTAATCCAACGTACATGACCATTGAACACACGGTAATCCAACCTACCTGACCACTGAACACACGGTAATCCAACCTACCAGACCATTGTACACATGGTAATCCACCCTACCTGACCAATGAACACATGGTAATCCAACCTACCTGACCATTCTACACATGGTAATCCAACCTAACTGACCGTTGTATACATGGTAATCCAACCTACCTGACCATTGTACACATGGCAATCGAGCCTACCTGACCATTGTACACACGGTAATCTACCTACCGGGCCATTCTATGCACGGTAATCCAACATACCAGACCAATGAACACACGGTAATCAAACCTACCTGACCACTGTACACATGGTAATCCAACCTATCTGACCATTGAACACATAGTAATCCAATCTACCTGACTATTGTACACATGGTAATCCAACCTATCTGACCATTGTACACATATCACTCCAACCCACCTGACCTTTGGACACATGGTAATTGAACCTATCTGACCATTGTACACATGGTAATCCAACCTATCTGACCATTGTACACATGGTAATCCAACCTACCTGACCATTGTACATATGGTAATCTAACCTACCTGACCATTGTACACATAGTAATCCAACCGACCTGACCATTGTACACATGAGAATCCAACCTACCTGACCATTGTGCACACGGTAATCCAACTTACCTGACCATTGTACACATAGTAATCCAACCTACCTGATACAGCAGTTATTATGCTTGTTTTGTAATTGCACGTTGCCCTTTTCTTTTTTCCGTTAGAATGGTATTTTCTAGATCCTACCAGAGATCAATGCAATTAAACATAGAATCCAGTGAATGCACACTTTTTATGTAAGCAGAACTCACAATTGTGGATCTGCTTCAATGGATTGTCATATGCTAAACCATGAATTCGGGAATACGTCAATTTTCTGCATCATGAAAGAAATCATTATTTTCAATTAATTGATAATCTTTCCAAAAATGTTGAAAAAGCGGAACCAGCGGCTGAACTCAATGATTTCGATGCAACTTAAATTTTAAATTCACATTTTCTACAATATTGAAATTTGCGCTAAAGTTTATGTCCTCAATATTCTTTCTAATTCTTTTTATCACTGATTGTATAATACAGTCTCACGAATACTTCCCCGAATTAGCAAATGCTCCTAGGACCATTTTGTTAAATGAAACACCTTTTATTTTATTTAATTCATACTTTCCAAGTTTGGCGAATATTATCTGAATCAAAATGCATCAGATAGGCAAAAGTGTAAGATGAAAATTTAGCATGAATTATTTTTGAATTTGCCTCTACGAAGTGCAGTTCCTCCCTGCTTATCGACGTCCGTGTCTGCACGTAGAACTTGCTGTATCTCAGCAACACTTACTTACTCGATTTTTAACACAGGTTTCATGGAATCAAACGAATAGCAAGGAGCCTTCAGATCCATCTGTGTAAACACGTTAATCCAATAAATCTTAATTTTGTTGAGATTTACTAAAGCACGATACTAGTTCTTTTTCAATAAATGATACTCGTATAGAACTCACATGTGAATTACGGCAGGGTTTTTTTTCACGCATCAGTGACTTTGTTTATTATGTGTTGAGTTTGTTCAGTGAGTAGGTGTGTGAAGATCAGACAGTTGCTTCTCTCTGAATATTACTCACATTCTGCAAAGCGGGTTTCTGTGATCTATATATGACCTCTTTGGTGACTTTTCGGAAGGTTTTACAGTGATCTGCATGGTTAAATTGTGAAACAAAGATCCGTTATTCTGAGTGGTTCACATTTACTACAAGCAGTAGTTAGCTCTATACGTATAATTTACATTTAGCTGACTTTGCTCACTTTTGTGAATTGAATTTGGAAATTTGATGCATCTATGTCACTTTACCCCCCCCCCTCCTTTTTATAAGGCCGCCTTTAGGCGGAAGATATTTTGCGATGTGCACAGTAAATCTTTCTTTCCGCATCATAACTTCAGTTTTACATCACTTATTTTCACTAAACGTAGTCGATATCTTGCACTCAGAGTAAGGAAGAAGCATTTGGTTTCGGGGTCTAAAGATCAAAATGCAAACGTCATTGTCACTGAACAATTAAATGCATTAGTTCCACATCACAGATCAAGGTCAAGCATTGGGAATGGTTTGCAATTTGGGCTAAGAAAAATGCCTTTATATCGATTGCGGATAAAGCAAGGGTCAATGGTCGAGGTCCCTGTGATCAAGCGAAGAGATAAATTATTTTTGGATAAAAATTTCAATTATCGACCAAGTGCCTTCACTAATTGTTTGGATGACTTACACGCTGGGTAAGAAAGCCTGTTGATTTTAATGCCAAAGATCATGATCATCGTAAGTGTAAGAAATAAATGTGCTTTTTGCATAATAGAATCAGTTTTAGACCACATACGTTGTTTCCGGAGGGCTTTCGCGTAAGGTATAGAGAAGGCTTATGTATTGTTGGGGTCAAAGGGTCAAGTTCAATGTGGCTAAAAAAAAGTGGGATTTTACAGAATAACTTTTATTTTAAGTAGTTTCCTTGACTAAACTTTGTGGGTGGTTTGCACTTCGGGCAATAAAGAAACATGTAGATTTGGTACCATCCCATTATCACACCCACCCGGGCCATCAGGTTCTAATCAGTTGCCCTCAGATTGTTTAAGTGCTTGTTATATTTAGTACAAAGCGCTCATTTTTCAGTCAAGCTTGGGGTTTATTTTGACACCATCCGTATATATGTTCGTCTCTCCGCTACTATATCTAAACCGCTAGCTGAAAATTTCCGAAACTTGGTCTTATAGTTTCCATAGCATACTGTAAATATTTTCATGAGTGAAATAATTTTTGCTCATTCCTCCAGGGAGGAGGTCATAGGTCAAATATACGAAAAGATCAATACAGTGTCATGCAAAGTGTATAAAAGCAGTTCAAGCAAGAAGACGAGTTAAATGTTTCAAAATGTCTGGGTTGAGGCCCAGAGTTTACAATCTCTTATTGCTCGTGGTGGTGAGGCGTTGTTTCATGAAATAAAAGGCAAGGAGAAAATGATGGTGCAGCACGGAACACTTACAAGCCTAAAAATGTAACGATCTCGGATTAAGTTGGGCATCGCGCATGACATGCCAGTAAATTTTAGAGCACATTCATTATTTGATGAAGAGGATATCCATTTTTATGTACAAATATTTATATTATATGTAAGTAGTTGAGATTCTGTTATTTATATCAAGGTTTTTTTTTTCCCCCATAATTACATTTCCACCGGAATAAAAAGGTGCAAAGCGTTTCATATCTGCCAGCCGTAAGACGTCTGTTTACGAAGCATGTTTCTGTGCAAGATATCCATGTCTCTTATGTTTGATATAGCTCTGCAAGATATAGCAGGGCAAATTTAAATCTCTAGTGCGAGACGAAATCTTCCTGTTAAATTCAGATTGGTAGCAATGCTTGCCTCTTTCATGTAACGCAATATATTAGGACGGGAGCAGAAATCGAGACTTGATAAGCAGGAAACGTCACACAAGGATACTAACTGCAGAGAAGCTACCAGAATTGTGTCCGTGTATTGTTGCTAGCGTTGTACGGACCCGTAAGAGTTCATATATAAGAAAAATGTCCTACACCTGCTCGATTGATGAAAAGTTCGCTTAGTGCTTTATTGGGTATTATTGGTGCAAAAATTTGTGGCTTATATGTGTGTGTGTGTGTGTGACTTGGATTTTTGACGTAGTTTTATAAGAAATTCAGTCATATCGCTACAATGTCTGCAGTGTGGCAGTTTATAGTGATGTCTAGCAATGGGGCATTATGCCGCATACATGTAGCATAATGTCCCACCCAGTCACATTATTCTGACACCAGGCCGATCATTCCTAACACTAACCTCTTAATGCTGAGATCCAAACGAGGCAGCTGTTAGTACCATTTTTGTCTTTGGTATGACTCGGCCGGGGATCAAACACACGACCTCCCGCATACGAGGCGGACGCTCTAACCACTAGGCCACCGGAGCGGTTGTGTGGCGTTTGAATGACTCGCTTGGTTACAAAAATAAAAACAGTTTCTTTTCCAAACTGCACAGGCTTACAATGTTTATTCGTTTATAAGTCGAGCCTAACTGCAAAATGCAGAGACCCGAATCTGCCTGTCACATAATGTACATGCAGATCTGGGTATGTGAAGTTTGTTAGGGATTTTTAAGGAGAAGAAACAACATAAACCCTAATCTGATGATTTATTACGCGACGTCAAATAATAGTGTATGTTGTTTGCTGTTAGAATCGATTTTGTATGCGAATGTATAGCACAATCGGTCTGAAAGCATCATATTCGTCCATCACACAGTCTGTCCCGGTAATTCAGTGACAGTTATTCCTCGTGTATATTGTGTTTGTGATTTGGATTTTTAACGTAGCTTAAAAATCACTACGATGTCTACAGTGTAACATTTTATAGTGATGTCTAGCACTGGGGCATCATGCCGCAGACATGTGGCATGATGTCCCACCCAGTCACATGATCCTGACACCAGGCCGACCAGTCATAACACTAACCTCTTAATGCTGAGCGCCAAGCGAGACAGCTGTTAGTACTATTTTTGCAAGTCTTTGGTATGACTCGACCGGGGATCGAACCCACGACCTCCCACATCCGAGGCGGACGCTCTAACCACTAGGCCACCGGAGCAGTCCCTCGTGTATATTAAAAAATGGATTTGAAAATTATCTTAAGCACGCTAAATTTAAATATAATCGTGCTCAAATTGAGCTTTACGGTTTGCGTCCAATACAAACAATTTGCATAGAGGGATGAATATTTCATAAGACCTTGCTTACACGCATTTTAAGGTCATAACACAAGTTTCTGTTCACATAAATAATTTATGCGATTAAATGTTTATTTTTATTTTAAGAAAGATTTTAAACGGCTTTTTAAAAAAATAAATGCAAATTTAAAGTGTAATATTTACTTATGTAGTACGCCGTATAAACAAGCAAAATTATTACATCCATTATATTTGTTATTAAGCAGTTGTTACCATTTCAAAAAATATTTTGTGACAATTGTTATTTATACGCTTGTAATATTGACCGAACGTCATCAATAGTAGAATACAAAACCATTCAACTTTTTCCGATTTTTATTTTCGTGTAATGTTGTTTAATCACCATGCACATATACCTTTGAAGTGACTTGTGAGTTTATCACTTTGTAAATATTAGGCAGGAAGCGGAGACACTTTCAGTGATGTAGAACCAGAGTCTGAATACATTTATTTGATGTCTATAAATAGTTGATAATTTAGCTATAACGAGCGTGTGAAAATTAGTCCTCTTGTTTAAGCATCGATTTTGCAATGCACAAGTTAGAAGATAAACAAGCACAAAACCTTGACAAAGCTTGCAATGGACAAGGATAAAAGATCTCAGAGCTGTATTAAATGTGTATTCAGCATTAGGGATATTATTAATTCCATAATAATTTGAACTGGCTAGTTAAGGCCAATATTCTATCACGTGATTCGAAACGTGTATCAGCATTCATCTCTGCTTGATCAAAGTATTGATGATTTCCTCAGGTTCTTTTCTTAAAATAACTTTTTATTAGCATTTGTTAGCACGCATAAACGTATGCCTGAAGGAAAAGAAGCAGTGATGTAATTGGAAAGGCAAATTTAAATCAATATTTAATCAGGGTGTCCACAATACCAATTCATCATTATTTCTGTATTTTTTCTAACAACAAATTGTGTTTCATTTCTGATATAGACAATGAAATTTAAAAAGTAAATGACGTCCGACATAACACCATGTCAGGCGGAATTATACTGAAACACTTCAGCTCTTCTATATGACGTCATGATGAGGTATCCTACAAGTTCACGGTGCCAACACCCATTTCCGCACATTTAAAATTATACATGCAAACTGTGCTTAGCAACAGTAACCAAAGCAGGTGTGTTGCGCATGTTTGAATGACGTCATGCTATGCACATGCAATTCTTGGCAAATGTTTTAATTATAAACAAAAAGAATGTCACAGTGAATCATGACATTTTCCCCTCAATCAAAGGGTTGGAAGAAGCAGATCTTCAACGGCATTTATGATGGTTATTTGAATAAGACAATATACGATTGAATCCAGATTTACTATTTTCCTCTCAAACTATAATGTTTATCTTATGCCTGTTTTAAAACTAGTTATTCCACTTACTTATAATAATCTGCATAGGTTCGAGTCTAGGATTCGGCTAATGTGGGTATGTGAGAAAGCTTGCCAGGAGCTTCTCGTGGGTCGGTGGTTTTTTCCTGGGTTTTCCCGGGTTCTTCCTCCGCCATTAATACTGGCCGCCATGTATAGCCTATCGTGTGCTGAAAAATGGCGTTAAACCCTATAACAACAACAACAACTTATAATAATAATAGTAGTAGTAATAGTAGTAGTAATAGTAGTAGTAATAGTAGTAGTAGGAGGAGGAGGAGCAAGAGGAATACTACTACCACTACTACTACCACTACTCATAACACTACTACTACTGCTACTAATAATAATATAAATAATAACAATAACAACAACAACAATAATAATAATAATAACAGCAATAATAATAATAACAACAACAATAATAATAATAATAATAATAATAATAATAACAGCAATAATAATAATAACAACAACAACAACAACAATAATAATAATAATAATAATAATAATAATAATAATAATAATAACAATAATAATAATAAAGTCAAACCAGAGTTTATGTTCTATATTAACGGAAGAGAGATTATGACAATAGAGACTAATTGTAGACGTATAAAATAACCATGGAAACAAAGTTTGATTGCCTAAGAACGTAAAATTGCTATTTTGGATTCTTCTTTGTTCAAATTGTTCTCTCTGGTCGAAGAATCTGATATGTCTCAAATCACATACCGGATATGGCTTGCTGCCCCAATGCGTCGAAGAACTCATGTTATTAACAGCAACAGTAGGGAAAATGATTGACAGCTATTATACACACTTAATTCATAAGACTGATATTCATGCGCATATGATAAGTAAGGCTGAACTATTTAATTTTTGATAGTTTCTTTTTTCTTCTTCAGTTTAGTTTTGGGATTTGATTAATTGATCTAAAGGTTGATAGTTATATAACAATATCATTAATTCAGTAATTAGATCTTGATTGCTAGATCACGTTTTGTTGTCAGACTAAGAAAATCAAGATCAAGGCTCGACGCTTCGTGCATCGTAATGATCCGTATGTTCTAGTGATGACAACTAGACCTAATCAAGATCCAATTACACTGGACAACAAATTTTTACAAAAGTCATGTTACTGAAATAAAATTAGTCAATTCTTATCAATTTTTATGTGCTGAACACGAATATGACAGTCAAATTGCAAAATTGGCTCTAGTTTTTTTGTAATCTGCAAGAAATTAATGTTTACATAACGAAATGCATTCCAATAGTAAAAGGTCAACTGTAATAGCCTACCTATAAAAAATCAAGTCATTGACTACATCTTAGATTTCTTCGCCTGTCTCTTGTACAGCTGTTCGGGAGCATCTCTGAGGAGTGTCCAGCAGTAGTCAGCCAGCATTGTAGTGGACCATTTTCCCTGGTATCTTTGTTCCATTGTTGCGATATCTTGATGAAAACGTTCGCCGTGTTCATCACTAACAATACCACAGTTGCTGGGAAAGAAATCCAAATGGGAATGAAGGAAGTGAATCTTTAGAGACATATTGCAGCCAAGTTTCTTATACTTCATCAACATGTCTTCTACTAGTTCCTTATAGTTTTCTGCCCTAACATTTCCGAGGAAGTTTGTAGAAACTAGGCGAAAAGCATTCCATGCTTGTTTCGCGTCACCTTCCAGCAAGTTGTTGAACCGGTCATCTTTGAAAAGCTCTCGAATCTGAGGACCCACAAAAACTCCCTCTTTAATCTTTGCTTCGCTGAGTCGAGGGAATTTTTCATGCAGGTATCGGAATGCTGGCAAAGTCCGGTCAATGGCTTTCACGAAGTTCTTCATCAAACCTAGTTTGATGTGAAGGGGTGGTAGCAAGATTTTCTGAGCCTCAACCAGAGCTGGGTGTTGGATATTCTTCTCTCCAATGGCTACATTCTGCCTGTGAGTCCATTCCTTCCTCATGTAGTGCATTTCCCTTGCTCGGCTATCCCACTCGCATAAGAAACACATGTATTTTGTATATCCTTGCTGCAGTCCCATTAAAAGGGCAACTACCTTCAAATCACCACAGAGGTGCCAGCTGTACTTGTTATACTCAATGGAATTCAGTAGCTGCCTTAAGTTATCGTATGTCTCTTTCATGTGGACAGCATACGCTACTGGAATAGATGGAAGAATGTTTCCATTGTGCAAAAGCACAGCCTTGAGACTCAGTTTCGAAGAGTCCACAAATAGTCTCCATTCTTGTGGGTCATGAGTGATTTTTAAAGCATTCATGAGGCCCTCAATATCGGAACAGAATATCAGATTACTTTCCTTTCTGAAGAAAGGCTCCAATTGCTGGTGGCGCTTTCGATATGCAGTAATTGTGACATCTTCTTCTAGAAGATTCCATTGTTGGAGTCTTGATCCTAGCAATTCTGCCTTGTTCTTTGATAAGTCCAAATCACGAATCAGGTCATTTAGTTCTTCCTGTGTTATTCTGTGTGGGGTTGATGATGCACCACAGTGAAAATCTGGATCACTGCATGCTGATGGACCAGGAGAAGAACAGGTCGACTCACCTTTGTCTTCGTCAGATGAATCAAGAGAATATTCTGCTGGAGGTTCTGGAATAGGAAGTCCCTCACCATGTGGAACTGGTCTCAATGCAGACGGAATGTTTGGGTAGACTATTCTCGACTTCTTTCGCTTCGTTATTCCGCCGGAAAGAGGAGGAACCAAGCAGAAGTAACAGTCATTTAGGTGGTTGCTTGGCTCTCTCCACACCATTGGGACTGCAAACGGCATTGATGACCTTTTGCAATTCAACCACTGTGAAAGCTGTGTTGTACATGTAGCACAGCATATATGCGGAGCCCAAGGCTTGTCTTGGTCACCAACCTTGCATCCGAAGTAAAGATGATATGCCTTCTTCACTTGAGAATTGATACTTTTCTTCTGGTTGGCAAATGTCACTTCCCCACAAATATAGCAAAAATTGTCCGCGGTATTAACACACTTTCGAGGCATTACTGTTCTTTATTGTACGTAAATGGATAAAATAATAAGTTTTATGTAACAGTAGCTTGAACTGTCTCGCACAACGTCTAAAATATTTTAAATGCTGAACCTATCTGATTGGGCTTTATATAGTACACTGCTTACGTCAGCTTCAGCAGCCGCCTGGCATTAGTATAATAGGCCTACACATGTATAGTACACTGCTGACGTCAACTTACTTCAGCAGCCGCATGGCATTAGTGTTGCATTGCATCAGAAAATGATGCAATCAACTGTGGATGATGTGAGCATGATGGTATTATGCAATGTTACATCATTATTCCGGATGTTGCTGCAGTCCTACTGGAGAAATTTACACAGTGAAACATAGAAAATGAGGTATATGAATATCTTCAAAACGAGAGCCAATACAAATTTTTCACGGTTATATTCGTGTTCGGCACACCAAAATACTACAGATTAGGGCCTTTTCAAGTCAGTAATGATTTCACTGTTGACCAGTGTTACTGTTGTTACGAGTCTATACTCTTAAAAAATGTAACAGAAAAGAGTGAAGACAACAAGCTTTGTAATAAATAATAAATAATTTATTTTCCTAGAATACAAAGTGAAAAATTAGAAGAATGAACTTACGGTATTGCGAAATAAATCCAAAAACAATCCAAGAATTAAAGACTCAGTCCCTAGTAATAAAACTTCCTGAATAAAATTCAGTTCAAGTCCTGAAGAGATCCAACATTGGAGGCGATGACGTGTCTGTTATAACCTACGAAGTACTGATGTGTCAATAGTCTTTTGTTGAATCACATAAATATTATTCCAGGATTGAATTCAGTATAAAGTCCAATGAATGTCTTTATCCAAGAAATTGTCAGCACTTTTGTATTGTCAGAGAAAATAATCACTTGAATTCAATAATTTGAAGAAAATAAAATTCAGCCTAAATTGGTCACAACATAATACTACTTAAAGTGCTAAATGTTAAACATAATGTTGTTCTCCGTTTGACCTCATGTCAGAATTAGCATGTTCTAAAAACAACCATCACCTAATGAAAAATAGCCTTCTAGAATGATCTAATGAGCCTTGTTTATTTACAACACAAAAGCCTACACAATTCACTTATGAGTCTCCAAAACCCAGAACCTTGTCAACATATTTACTCCTTCTTTGTTTACATGAACAATAATCCTGATAATAAGCTCATCCACATAGGGAATAATAAAGCTATTATTGGTCGTTTACATAAATGAAATAAATTTAAAACAAAATAAAAAAGACAATCAGGTCAAGCAGAAATGAATTCAATTTTGGACAAGGGCAAGTCAAGGATACAATGTTACATTAGAATAACGTGTAATGGAATAAGCAATTTAAAACTAACAAACAAACAATGAAATTAAATATACATAATATAGTATGCATGCACAGGATAAAGACAAACACTATATTGTTTCATGTGCCCATTAAACTTCTGTTTTCAAGCGCAGAAATATCGATGCAGTCTTTTCAAAGGGTAACTCTCTAATCTGAAATCTATACTCGCTTTAATTTTGCACTGTAGTTTTGTCTCTATAATTAATAATAGACTGAGTCCCAGATATTTTCATTTGGTACAGTTTTCTTGTCTCTATAAGAAGTAAGACTGGATTCCAGATGTTTTAATTTGTACAGTACTCTTGTCTCATTAAGAAATAAGAAACTGGATCCCAGATGTTTTAATTCGTACATTTGTTGTTGTTAAGTTTAATTATAGTAGCGTTCGCACAATTGTGCATGTGCCACTTTTTTCTGACTGCACCGCAGCCTGATAGTTGTTCCTGGGAAAGGGGATGGTGCCACCTCCCCCACGCTTTTATGGATTCAAGGAACCCTGATAGTTTGGCCTCAATCTGTGGGTCCATAAATGTCACTACAGTTGAATGGTTGGCTGTCATTAGTGGGAAGGAGAGCTCGGGAACGGTCCTGCTTGCTTTACATCGCTGGTTTCCTGTTGCATTTGCCTGTTGTTTTTTTTTTCCGAGATTTTTTTTTTGTTCTTTGTTTTCTTCTTCAAAATGTTCTAAAAGGAGGGGGGGGGGTGTTCTATGCTGTTTATAGAGGTTCTTAGTAGATATCATGTATGAAGAGAGATTTTCAAGGTTATTATGGTATTACTAGTCGAGGTGTTTAGGGTGTGTTTCCTACGTTATGTTATTTATAAGTTTTTAGATATTACCTCTTTAAGTTATTTATTAATTGATGTTTTTAGAGATTGAATGTTATTTATACTTTATTTAGCAAGAGACCGGAGTCCTAGCCGATTACACGGTTCGTTAAGGACATCTAGGACAGGAATCCTAGCTGATTACTCGGTTCGTTAAGGACATCTAGGACATCCGATTTTGCGGTTTCCTTAGTTTTTTATAGGTGCTTCGTAAGTGAATTATTTATTAATACTTTTATAAAATTGAATGATATGTTATGGTTTTTTATGTGGTGGCTTCTAAATTTATTAAGCTAGTTACTGGGTCTTTTGGTTTTGTGGGGATAGTAATTATATTTTGTTCCTAAGTCCTGCTGAGTCTATGAATTGATTTATATTTTTATATGCTGATTGTTTATTTTTATTAGAGTCCATAAGTAACTCTGGGTATGTGTGTGGTGATCCAATCTCTTTTTGGTTTTTGATAAATATTTTCCGAGCGGGTTGATATTTTGGGCATATATTGAATACGTGGTGTAGATCTTCGCTGGTGTGGCAGTTAAAGCAGTTAATGGTTGCTGGTTTGGGTCCTATAAACCTTCCAAAACTGCTTGCTAGTTTAGTTTTTCCAGTTATTATCCTGTTTATGGTTGTCTGTTCTAAATAGGTACCCTTAGGTAGCTGTATGTTCCTATCTGCGTTTTTTGGGGTTTCATGGTGCATTTTACCTTTTGCGGAGGAGTTCCAAAAATCTTGCCATGTTTGGTCTATATATGTTTGTGCGAAGCTTATTGCTTCTGTAGAGCTATAGTTAAGCTTGATAGAGTTTTGATCTCCTAGTTTGGTTTTTGCAACTTTGTCTGCTGTTTCGTTGCCAGAGATTCCAATGTGCGACGGTATCCACATGAGCTCGACTAATTGATGTGCTGTGGTGATATCGTCGATTATTTGGCATGCTCTGTCGAGGAATTGTTCCCTAGAGTGTGTATTGAGATTTTGGATCGATTTGATAACGCTTACTTTTTCCTCTGTAAGAAATTAGACACCGAGTCCCATTGTTATTTTTCATTCGTGATACTGTTAGGATCAATTAACCTCTCTACTTGTTTAATTAATTAGCTCTTGACCACAAAGTGGACTTTTAATCTCGTTTTAGTCACTGGTCAGGCTTTGTTTGTAATCACATAATATATTCTACAGTAACGATTGAACATTGCAGAATTCCTTCCAATTGTAATGATCACAACAACCAAGGAAATGGACACATAGAAGATTACACTTTTTCTCAACATTATAAACATTCAGGCACCATTAATATATATTTTAAGTTTACTTCGACCTTTGCAGTTAGTCGGAAGAGAATCTGTAGAAGAAATGATAATGGAGCACTAAGAGTCCCAAGACAGGTAGACGTTATTGATAGTTCGTGATGTTGTCTGTTTAGTGAGACGCTAGACTCTAAATTAGCCAAAGTCCTCTGGTATTTTGAATTTAATTCAAGAAAGCGTTTATTTTAGCTGGAGTCATACAAAATTGTGATCCAAACATATATGTAACTTAATTACGAGTTCGAGTACTGAATTAGGCTTTGCTGATGAATTCCTGACAGGAAACAGAGGGCGTCCGAATTCATATACTACTCGAATAATATTCAGTTTTATCATGTCGACATATTGTGATTGATTAGTAAATGGTCGAGATGCAGTGTTTATGAATAGCTATAATCGTCTTATTTTCCCTTTTGCTTCCAACGTAAATAAACCAAAGAAACGAAACACTTTTCATCTAGACAACCAAAATGTGTTTACGAAACGCATTTCCGTGCAAGATATTAGTGTCTCGTAGGACTGATAAAAGTCTGCTCGATATAGAATAACTCTAATATTGCATAAATACTCCTGTCGATTGTGATTATAATATTCATTGCATGACGTTATGCAGTTAGATGGAACATAATGCATCTCATCGTTAAGACGAAGGTTGCAGATTAATTTATGTCATATAAAAGTCAGACCCTATAAGAGACTCTCATTTTATGGAAGACATACCTATATATGAAAGTCAAATTCTCGAAGAGAATCTTTTATTTATGAAAGCGCAGACTTATACTATGTGGGACACTTTTAATTTAAGGCACGCTGAAAGGTACTACTTAGTTAATTGCACACTGAAAGGCACTACCTTATAAGACGCACACTGAACGGTACTGCTTATTTAAAGAGGTACAGAACTACAGTACCTAATTAAAGGCACGCTGAAAGGTACTGCTTAATTAAAGGTACACTCGGAGACGCTGCTTAACTGAGGAGACATTGAAAGGCACAGCTTAATTAAAGAGACATTGAAAGGCACTGTTTAATTAAAGAGATATTGAAAGGCACTGCTTAATTAAAGAGACATTGAAAGGCACTGCTTAATTAAAGAGACATTGAAAGGCACTGCTTAATCAAAGAGACATTGAAAGGCACTGCTTAATTAAAGGCACACTGAAAGCTTCTTCACATTCACGTTTTGTATATGACATCTAGTTGACGTTCACTTTATGTACAAATTCAAATAGGTATACTTATATATTTTCAACGATTTCTTCCTTGTTCAGCCCTGTGTCCGGGCAGACCAAACCTGCTTGTTTTCCTTTTAAAATTGGCAAGTAGCTATCTACAAAGATTGAACTGTAGAGATTAATCCAAAATCGAATATTTGAGCAAGTCTACAGATAAAATTTGAGAGGCAACTCATCAGAGGTAATAATATTCTACCGCGTAGGCTATCATACTGTCAAAACCGCACTGCGCTGAAATGAGAAATATTAAACAGGTGTCAAGAGTACACTGAGCGTGCTGTTCTTTACTGTTGTAGAAAACTGGAGTATTTGTTTTAGGGATATCAGTAGTTGAAGGTCTAAACATATGTTTGTTTTTAGATAAGTGATTTCTTCATGCAATTACGACTTTAAATTCACAATAAATAATGTAATATCTTTACATAAAATTTTTGTTTTGGGTTTAACGCTATTTCTCAGCGCAAAATAGGATATACATGACGACCAGTGTAAGTGGTGGAGGAAGAACACGAAATAAAAACCCTGGCAAGAACCACCGACCCACGAATATATTAACAGTTTTCTTGCATGTCCACATTGGACGAACCGGAGACTCGAACCCAGGCGGACATAGGTGAAATTGTAGTGATCGGTACAGCCGAATAGTACATTCTGAAGCAATTGTGCAATATTTTCACGAGTAATCTGCCTAAAAAGCAAAGCCATATTATTCGAACCACCGAAGTTTAGACGAGCAAGGCCATTATATTATTCCAGCCGTCAAAGTTAAGACGAGTAAATCTATATAAACCTTCGATAACAAAAATTCACCAATAATTTCACCACCACCAAAGTTATAATACACTATAGTTAAGTTCCTCATAAGACGTGCCCAGTCATAACGATTTTTGCTGTTGTTGTTGTTGTTGTAGGGTTTAACGCCATTTTCAGCACACGATAGGCTATACATGGCAGCCAGTATTAATGGTGGAGGAAGAACCCTGGAAAACCCCAGAAAGAACCACCGACCCACGGGAAGTTACTGGCAAGCTTTCTCACATACCCACATTAGCCGAATCCGAGAATCGAACCCACGCAGACAGAGATGAGATGGCAGTGATCCGTAACGGTGAGCGCTTTAGACCACTCGGCCACTCGGGGCCCCCAACGATATTTGCAAATGGCACAGCAAAAGTCTGATTTTAATAAACATAGTACTAGATCAACACTCTTCAAGTTTGTCTTCTAATAGAATGTAGTGGCATAGTAAAACATGAACAGAAAATTGTCAATTAATTTGTTCATGATTTATATATTATTTATTGATTTTATTTTTATGCACTAAATATGGATACATCATCATCAATCGTAGAAGCCAGCTTGGCATTTCTGCGATTTATTCATTACCTCTAATAAAATGTATATGCTACACAGGTTACCCTTTGATGTCAGTTGATCAATTGTGTAAATATTATAAGTTTTGGATTTGCTAGATGTATAACAATTATTTGCTGTCAGTAAATAGCCATAAATTGAAAGATCTTGTAATGGTCTTCCAACATCTTGCAATGGTCTTCCAACATCTTGCAATGGTCTTCCAACAGAATAAGAGAAAAAGTGGTATAGAATCATCATCTTAAAAGAAAATATTTGAAAATTTATGAAATGAAAGGCTCTAAAGGCATATATAAGAATTTTGTTTTCGACTGGAAATAAGGACTTGATGGCGTATAGATACTCAAAAGACACAGACTGTATCAGGACAATATTGGATGCGAACCTCAGTAATTTTCTATAGCTGCAGTCATGCGTGTTTAACCAGTCTGTCAGTGATTTCCAGTGGTACAGTGTAATAAAAAGTATTAAACGTTAACAGTTACTCTTTTTGTATGTATGTATGTATGTATGTATGTATGTATGTATGTACGTACGTACGTACGTACGTATATGTATGTATGCATGTATGTATGGTTGTATGTATGTATGTATGTATGTATGTACGCTGGTAGAGTTTTACAGCACATCAGCGATAATTTGTACATGTAGCGCCAACAAAAGATTAAATTCCGAAAATGTAAAAGTAAAATGTACACAAATTTTGAAATTTAAACCCTTCCAGAAAATTGTATAATTAAGTACAAGATAAAATATTACACGTAAAGACGCTATTGTGCACACTTCTCTTCTCTGCGCAAATTAAAATAATAAAATTGGAGGAATGTATCTCTATATTTATAAAACAGTTACGTACACGAAAAGGTAACTGTCACAAAGTTTTCGTTTAACTACAATATTTTCCAGGAACTTTGTGCGGCACAGTTTTAAAATTTAATTAGGTGGTTGCAACTCTGTTTAGATTACCACATTACTAAAAATTAGTTTACCGTGACTTATATTTTACCCCCTCTATGACCTTTGCCGTCATTTTAGTTTAAAATTTCTCTCTTGTAGATTATTTAGTGTAAGGTTATGCAACTTAATGTGTAGAATCATTTAAGTGTGTCCTGCACCATGATGACAGAAAATAGGTCACTATTGTATTTTTACTATTAATTAGTTGCGGGGCACTTCTTATTGCACCTGTCAACTATAATTTAATGTGATTGTGTTAGTTCTACACCCATTAGAGAAGAATACGTTACCGTTTTCTTTATTAAATTCTTAACTACCTATGAATGATTTTTTCATTTTCAATTTAAGCACTTTATGTTCTCTATACCACATGCTTTTCTTGAATGATACTTATTAAATTGTTCAGGTTTTTACTTACTTAGCTGCTATTCATTTTAGAGCAACGTCAAAATGTTAAGACATTTCTGTCCTTTACCAATTATATGCATTGCAATATATAGTGATAATGGGTGCGTGCTGTCCAGTTATGTTCACAGTCTGGTTACAAAACGTCCCATACTATTTCTTAGTGAAAGTCCCTTAACAGTCTTTTTAATGTTTAATTTGGTTTAGAGGTATCTTTCTGGGAAAAGTCTGTGGCGCCCAAATACAAATATTAGCATTGGTTATACCCAATTTAATGGTTGCAAATGCCTCATGGGAAGGAAGAACGGAGACTGCCCAGCTTGCTGGTTTGCAAATATATTTAATTGAATCAGACGTGTTTCGTTTTTACAAAAAAAGTGATTTGATAAACAAATTTGAAGTGTTAATATGTTTCAGTTATGTTGCTTCTTTAGTAGTTAACACTTGCTCACCTACTCTGTTAAGAAAACTCTTGCCAGCCCACCCTATTTTATTTCGGCTAACATCTTTCTCTTTTATATTTTATGGTTTTATCGTGCTGTGGTTTCCTCTAAGTTCTGACTGTTGATTCACTGAATTAATTGATATGCTATAATCGTCTTACATTATAAACCACGCAAAAAAGCTAAACACTTCATATTCATATTCATATTTATGTTTGATAAAGCACGGCGATTTAAAACACCGGGGCATGAATGATTACCGCTGTCGAATTGCATTTGTACCAGTTACTGCTTCTCTTACGAAAGGTTAGGTTGTGATATGGACACAGCAATTGAACCCCAAACACAATTAATTTTACTATATATTCTCTACATTTGTTTCTCAGTACTGAACTTTCCAATGTGTGACAATCAATACAGATCATATGTTGATCTAAAATACCTTCAAAGATGACTTCACGGTGAAGTTCTTGTCATTGATTTACCGTTATTTCTTTGAGAGGCTGGATTGTAAACAAACCAAGGTGCAACGGAACATATATTTCACCTCCGGATCATCACCAAGGCCTTATTACTCACTGTACACTGTCGGGGAAACACACATAGACAACCACACCATAAGCTCACATTCTAAAGACAATACAATTGCCTTTAAATCCGTTATCAAGAATGCCTAAATCTAACTCTTGTATTACCATCAAAAGGAGACATCAAAACTGTTCTAAAAATAGACTGGGCTACATTCGTGGGTACTGAACCAGAGCTATTAATTGTGATCTGATTCCAATTAGGACATCATGACATCATCACCAAGAAATGTCCAACAAAGATGTCAGTTAAAATATTGCCATGTAGCAGTTCAACTATAACATCGAGTCATACATTTGGATAGCCTACCAATGTTATCGCTGGCAAACGTGTGTACCACTGCGTAAATGTAATTACACTGAAACTTTGAGAACAGAATGCACGTTACCAAGGCGACTGTCGTTACCTTTCATCAGCTAAGTTTAATGGTCATGCTTTAAAATTTTCATATATCGTTAATCAACTGTTCAGTATGTACTCAAAAGTAATGCAAATTAAGGTGAGGGAAAATTGGCAAAATAAACTACCATGCCATAAATAACTCAATAAACTCAAATGTCATGTGATGGCGCGCTTTTCAACGCTCTTGTGATCGGACATTTTTGGAGGAGCGATCGCAGATCTTCGTCATGGGCTAACAACAATACAATAAGATGAGAAGGCAATTCTGTGTTTTGTACCTGCTACACTGAAGATTTGGGAAAAATAACACTCATAATTTTGCGCTGCGGTTATTGTTAAGTGGAATTTTTTTTTTAACCGTATTGTGGGGGAATGGAATAAACGCTAATTTACATATAACATCTATATTAACGAAATAGACAAGCAGCTTATATTTCAAGATAATATTGTCTTATTATTACAGGCATTTGTGTAATAGAAACACATGGATGTCAAAATTGTTCCATGCTTGCTCGTTTTTTATTATAGGATTAAATGATCATGGCTGGGTAATTAACAATGTAAAATTTTTACCTACTCACTCACAAAGTAAAGATAGTCTGAAATACGTTATGCTAACTTTCTGAATGATGGGGTAAAATTCACAAATTGATAAATACCCAACCATGATCTTTTAATTCTTATAACTCCAATTTACTTCCCTTCTGTCATCACATTCATCAGATTTTATAAACAGAACATTCATTCACTTTTATGTAGATCGAAGGTTTCTTTAATTAACCACTTAACTGTGACAGAATACATAGCCTTATCTTCGCTGGCCAAAAGTCATATATTTTTTTACAGTAATACAGGGTAGAGTGTCATTGCGGGTCGTGCCAGTGATACTTTTTATGATCATTATTTTAATATACAAAATTGGTTGATACTGTTTAAACCAGTCTATTTCTTTTCTTTTTTATTCTAGAATTACGCTTGCATATGGCATGTGTTGTTATATCATCCTTTGTTACTTTCAACGCATTTCGATCTTTCGAAAGCAAAATCGTGTCCATTTTTAGTGAGATCCCTTGCTTGACATATAACCCTGACCTTTAATAACAGTTGCTGGAACGTGTTTCGAGGAGACATAGAATAATTTCGGAAGAATTTCTTCCAAAGTCTGCCAGATGCCTTTTTCGGCAAAAGGGGTGAGTGTTAGAGCGCATGAAGGTCTGTGCAGTTACATTGTATTAACTTCTAATAGTCGATTTTAATCTGGGGTTTGTGAATTTACATCGGAAGTCACGGGGGGGGGGGAGGTGGAAGAATCTTCTTGTTATTATTAGGGTGTAAGGCGATCATATATATATAAAACTTCATATCATATGACTTGGAAAAGTAGTCCGCATAATGTATCGATGGGTAAAAGATTCTAGATCAGTATCACTTGACTGTTTACATCCAATCAAAACGTAGAAAACGCGGTCAATTCGTTGGAATTATATGTTTATTTGGTAGTGTCGCATTTGTGTTGTTAAAAGTTGTATAAATATAAACCTTTCTCAGTGTCGTTTGTGACAATGTACTTGCACACATTTAAGTGCATTTTGCAATAATTTAGATATACATAGTTACACTTTATATATGTCATGTACTAGGGTTTGATGGCACTTCAATGTTTGATAAAATTCAAGCATAACCACACAGTCGTCAAATGTTATCATATATTTTAATTAATTCTTGTTGCAGGATGAAAATGAAAGCAGATTCTTACTTTGAGCAATGCACCAAATCTTTTTTTTTAAAAGCCCGATCGACCAAAGGAAGTCAGTTAACAAAAACGACATATCTGTGGCTTTATGTTCTCCTAAATAAAAGATGTCCTTCTAAAACCAATGATCTAAAATTGTTATTAACATGTGTAACGATTTCTGTGTCGTTTTGCCGGGAATTCTTTTCTTCGACACTTATTACTGAGTCAAAATCATCATATAAGAATTTTACCTTTGTAAATTTATCTGACTTATTCCTTTTATATACCTTGCTTAACAACACCCTCACCCCAAAAATAATATTCTATTTGATGTTTGCCAAGTCAAAAGGTATTCACTTCAACAATTCCTTTCCTTGTTTCACAGTAAATTCAGTGCAGTCAGGGTAACAAGCTGCAGTCATACGTCACTATATATGGAAAGTTCGAAATTTCCAAAGATTGAGACGATGTTGGAGCATCTGTACCGGATACAGCCTCAGTTTTACTGCATAAATTACAACTATGCTCAAAGCTATGAACTACAATGAAACCTATCTAAAATCAAATTTCCTCATCTTTTCGGGCTCCATTTCCACACTAAAAGCCTTGCAAAGTTTCAAAATCCGTTAATATCTCAGACCATGCTAAGCACGGTGTGATAAAATTATTCTGTTTTTGTTGGCTGCCTAGTCACATTTTTATAAAGGGATATGACAGGAAAAATAAAGCAAACAAACTTTCTGTACAGTCACCAATATTTGAACAGAAGATTTCACAGAATGACTTAAAATATTAAATAAATTTTCATGTTCTTTCTATATGGCAAAACAGGTGGAATGAGGCCTCCATAGACAAGCTTAAGAAAATCAAATCCACACCTCTCGTATAGAACTAATCGGTTAGCTGAGGTGGTATTGTGTAGCTCACGAATCGGGCACACACACACACACACACACACACACACACACACACACACACACACACACATTCTTGTATTTGGTGGATATAGAGGACTTGTGTATGGAACCGCGTACCGAGGACATTTGCTCTGGCGATGTTAGAGCAAAATCAAATACTGTTTGAGGCAGTACATTAATAAGAAATGGTGATGTGTCAAGGAGGGAACTGTATTATCAGTTCTAAGGAATATGAAATTTAGCAATGCAAGCGAGGACGCACACGTATATACAAATTTTCTGTATAATCCATACAAACTAAGGACGCACACTATTTGACAAAATCACGGAGACCGTGGACATTCGTACATTATGATCAACAAGGACATATTTGCACATCTAATCCAGTCTTAACAATCAGTACGGCCGCTCAGGTGGCCTAGTGGTTTGAGCGTCCGCCTCGGATGCGGGAGGTTGCGGGTTAGAACCCAGGCAAAGCCATAACAAAGACATGACAATGGTACTAACAGCTGCCTCGCTAGTCGCTCAGCATTAGGAGGTTAGTGTTATGACTTAGTCGGCCTGGTGTAAAAATAATGTGACTGCGTGTGACATCAGGCTACATGTATGTGGCGTAATGCCCCAATGATAGACATCTCTATAAACTGCTACACTGCAGACAACGTAGCGATATGACTGAAAGATTGTTAAAGCTACGTTAAAATCAAATCTAAATCACATATTATTATTAAGTAACTGTAACCTCTATAAGGGTTTCGACTACAACTGATCTTTAGGGCAATTACATTATTTTTTTGAATATATATCTTGTTGTTATTGACGGACTGATGAATTTACTAATTTACTGATTGTCCCGCAATTAGACTTTGGTACGACATAACACGCTTCGGACTAATCCATCGCTCTGGAGATCATCTCGTAATAAATTTGGAGTATGCGCATTTGGTTGTAGCGCCCCGTTTTAAGGAATTCTTAGATTTGTGTGATTACTTGTTTGATTATTGGAACTGGATGCAATGGACACATTCCTTAGCCTAAATTACTAGCCATTGAGTAGGAGCAAATGTCAAGGAGTGAAGTGTTAGTGAGTTTCCATGATGCCATGGTTGACTTTTAGTGAATTCAGGTCAAAACCGCATGGGTGTCCCTGTCGTAATATAGTCCCCTATTAAAACCTAATGGTGTACATTGGTTGTGTGACTGCAGTGGCAGTATTTACGGCAGGAGACCCGTAAATTACACACAAGAATAAACAAGAAGGGACTCGGCAGATACCGTTTATGTCACCATGGTGGCAAATGTGACGCAGTTGTACTGGCGAAATGTGCCTTGAAACCGTGAATTGACTGGCCTAAGGTGGCGCAGGAAAAATAGTTCCCTGTGTTAGAGGATAGTTGTATAGTTTCTACGGCGTGAACTGCTGACGATACGGAAAGTTGATGAAGAGAAACCATGCAGATGTGCGGTTGATATATATTTGGCAAATTTTGAGATCTATGTTCTTGCATTGATTAGCGAAAAATTTATGTAGATAATGGACACGTCGGGCTTTCTAATTTATAACCGAAGTTGTAGAGAAGTCTTTGGAAATTTGGGGTAAACTTATGACTTCTAGTGGAATCGTGCCAGGGATTGATACTGCTCGGTCAAGCAAATACCCCTGGATTATAGCAATACTATTTGGCTGGATTAGATCATTTATGGCAGGAAACTTGCCTTATTGGCAATGACTATTCGCTTTTTGACAAAATTAGTAATATCTTTGTTGCATAATACGCGTACGAATCTTCTCTCTCTCTCTCTCTCTCTCTCTCTCTCTCTCTCTCGGGCATGTGCAGATATAAAGTTGAAAATAAGAACGAATGTTTGTGTTAGCCATATTGTGCATTTCACGGAGACCTTTTATTTTTCAAGTAACTTTGGCTGAATAAATCGATGATCCATACAACATTATTTCTGTTGTAATCTATATAATGTTTTATCTCAACCTCAAGACAAAGAATAATGATAGACTAAAACATCGACAACAACAACAACAACAACAACATCAACAACAACAACTTATCTATGTTAACTGAATCGAAACCTCTTAAAATGCTTTAAAGTTCAGTAATTGCAGAGGCGAAGAACAGAGTTCTATGAGAGTAGATGTAAGCATAAATTTAGGGGATGGGGATACTTGTCTAATACCTTTTTACAAACAGTTTATTCTTTTTTTTTTTTTTTTCTTTGTTTTTTTTTTTTTTTTTTTTTTTTGTTTTGGAGCCATGAATGAACAAGAATATACGTTAATGGTACAACACTCTCTTGGTTCACCTTCAGAATCATTTAGTTCATACTTTTGCTAATTCAGTGTACCACGTAAAGGTGTTTTGTATCGCTGATTGGAAGTTTTAAACAGTTTTTGTTCTTTCCCGCGTCGCCTTCTGTATTAAACATACTGGAAGAAAAGACTAAATGAGTAAGAATATTACAGTCTAATGCAGCTCTAAATAAATGTTCTGTTAAGTTATAAATACAAGTTGGTCCAGTAGAACATCCTGAGCATTTTGGCTATTGTTAAAAACCTCTTTAAATTTGGGAAAGCAATATAGATTGACGTCTTGTATTTATATGTTGTGTGTTGTTTTAATAAGACTTCGTTTACAACAGAAATAGCGATACAATAATTTATGATATGTCCAGCAACGTCATCCAATCACCAACGGAAGCAAGTAAATACATTTAAAAGAACATTTAATGCATTCAACAGTGTATGGTTGCTTGCACGTTTAGTCGCAGGTCTTAAGAGCGTGATAATGAAAAACATATTCCTGTAATTAAATGTTTCATTTTGGGACTGATCATCTTGATGATAAATGTTTGACCTCTGTATAATATATTTATCTTTCTATATATTTACTGAAGTTCTGTGCATGTAACTTCGAAATTCGGTTAGTGATAATTCGATCTCATCGTGACGGGATTTTGTTTACTTGAATCACATATGTTATATCCTGTTTGAATACTAAATAGGCAAATTATGAAATGGGGAGGATATAGCTCATTTAATAATCACAAAATAAATTTTGCATATCAAGGATGTCTTTTCAATATCTTGACGTGTGTAAAATCTCGCCGCACACAGGACGTTTTAACTTTACAGATGGGTCGGATAATTAGCAGCTTCATTCCAACTCTATAATGAATTCATGCGTATTTCCAATAGCATTTTGATGTACTTCTTTCGTACATGTCATAGATTGAACGTGTGTGGTATGAATGTATCCTGAGTTTCCCAACAATATTGTCTCACATGTATGAAATATTAATACAAATACCAGGGACTGTTATATGCACCAGCTTATCTTCTTATAGTTTAGCTTAGTAGTTTGTATCTGATGCTTGGATCTAAAGGGAGATAATACGTTTTTGCAACGTGTAATTTGATAGTGGAGATCTCTCTACAAGTTTTCCACCGGGCAATCGAGAACATGGTTTCGGGCGTGTGTATCACCAACTTAGGAGGAAAGATACACTCCAAAATCGCGAACAAATACCAAGCGTGTAAACGGGGACCTTCCTACAAATCATGATTTTACATTATTCTAGGCTAAAATAGTTGGGAGAAGCAAGATTTGACCATTTTACCAACCGAGGACGTCCTCGGTAGGAGGTATGTCCTCGGTACGTTGGTGTGTAATCTCATTAATGTCCTCGGTTTACACCAAATACAAACGCACACACACACACTCACACGCACACACACAACGACTCGTGCGTAACACCTGATGGACGAATCTCGACCAGACTGCATAACATGTCAGTGTCCATCGACAGTAGAATACAATATTGTCGACTCCCACCCTGTGACGCAGAAGTATGTCGTTGCGAACTCGAATCAGAAATTGTACGAGGATAGACCACCCCAGAAAATCCTTGTGGTAGTGCCATTTGTATAAGCGTTGAGATCATAGGTTTTAAGGATTTTATATGTCTTACCTACGTTATATCTGATGATTTACACCTTGTAAAGTGACATTAAAAGGGTTATGGAAAAGCTTATCTTCCTTGGCTAAATTTGTGCAATTCTTTATTTTTACTTATTTAATTGTTACTTTAATTGGTATCATTATAGCCACGTTGTGTTGAGATGCATTAAACTCTAGTACATGTCCATACACCATTCACGTATTATTATTCATTCAATAGTATGCAGTTCATTTAATGACTTTTGATTATCGTATGTTAATATGTTTCAACAGGACAGGCGTACAGTTGGAAAATGTTGAGTTGTTTTCAATTAGAGCATCCACCCTCGGTACTCAATTTTAAGCGACGAGCAGGCAAAAAATGACAAACTTAATAAAACAATTTAACACATTTTAAAAGTGCTTAAAATATTTTAGAACTGGTCTGCGAAGGTTTAATTTGGTTGCAAATTAGGACTTATAAAAAGGCCGCATGCAAAAGACACGACCAATTCAATAGCGAAATTCGATATGAAAGGTACACATGCAAAAGACATAGCCAATTAAATAGCAACATTTGATATGAAAGGTTTGTGTGCGAAAGAAATTACAAATTCAATAGCAATATTGAATATAACGATTCATTTGCAAAAGACATTGATAATTCATTGTATGTGCAGTCTATATAATACAAACGTTTGAACAATAAATATTTTATTTTATTTTTGTAGTATATGGTGTGAATCATAGGAAGATAAAGCCAACATAAACTGTATTTGTATATGACTTGATTCATGGCTAAAAGTGAGGGTATTCGTTTAATTCCGGCGTGACTAACGTGTGATATGCCACTGATGCCAAAAATATCATATACTGCAGTTGTTATTACTAAAATGGAAATGAGCATGGTCTATTATGCTTCACTTAATAGTTTCAAACGACAAGCAACCCTTTTACTCTGAAAGTTTGTGATCAAGACGATTACTTATCATTTAAAACTGCATTTTTGTTTCTTCTATTCTTTCGGTTATACTGAGTAATTGTCCAGAGGGTATATAAATTAATTTTCACCCCATGCTAATTATATAGAGAACGTTTGCTTATGTATCTTCCACCATTCATCTGATGAAGGATATAATTCCTCGTAAAGAAAAGCTGACCATTACTGATGTTTTCATTGTGTCATTAATATTGTATATAGAACACACTTGCTCAGAAAGATTCTTCATCAGTAAAATTACCATACATTGGTAATCTCCATGGAGACAAACTAATGATATTCGTTCTGAAGAAAACAAATGCATGAATTTCGTCTTGCCGTTTTGTGGTCTTCATAACGTACTTGACTGCCGCAAAAAATGTCATCGTTAGGTGTGAATACCGATTCTAAATTTGAGAAAAAGATACATTTGGACGAATTTGACCGTCATTAAAATGATATAATGGCCCTCCTTATTGGTTTGGACTCCAATGACAAAATTGCTCTCAGTACTGGCTCGAACTCTAATGATAAAATTGCTGTCAGTGTTGGATTGAACTCCAACGACAAAATGGCCCTCAATATTGACTTGAACTCCAATGATAAAATTGCCTTCAAGGTTGGATTGAACTCCAATGACAAAATTTCCCTCAATATTGGCTTGAACTCCAGTGACAAAATGACCCTCAATATTGGCTTGAACTCCAATTATACAATGGCCGTCTTCGTTGGTTTGAATTCCAATGATAACATGTTTGACTTCATGTAATTAGAAATGGCAAAGAAGCCTAAAGTCAACACCTTCTAGCTCTTCTTTCTTTCAAGACGACGTAGAAATTATGCAAACAATGTTTTCATTTTAGTCATCTTTGTATCTTCTAATTGTTTACAATAGTACGTACGGACACCTCTTCTTCACTGTCCAACAAATCTCCCAAAACGTAAAATATCATCCTCCAATATATGTCACATCTAGTTTCATTAGCAATCAGTAGCCATTGTAAATATTACCATGTATACAAACATTCAGACTAAATATTGTCAACATTTCAAACAAGTTTTGAGCTTGCAACCAAATTATTGATAAAGAACTTCTTAGTTTGCATACACGCACCAAATAACATGATAATAGATTGGATAGTATGCAACCAACATACTGAAAACTCGTGTGGTTTTGTCCAAAACGTAAAATGTGAAACTTTTATCCAACGTCGAAACATTATGCAGTGTAGGTCACGATGAGCCCATTTTGTTGTAACAGTATATGTTTTTACTTGTGCTCTCTCCGACACTGAAGGTAGTGCCTTTACTTCGTAGAGGACAGCTTAAAGAGCTTGATAGAGTACTTCATTAGTTGAAGACGGGTTCCTGATTTACATATTATCTTCTTATATTTGCAAGGAAATCGCATACGTTAGGTGTAAGTTTTACTAAATTCACACACACACACACACACACATACACACACACACACACATCTCTGAACTGATTTAAAGCTTCGAGCTCTTGAGTTTGCATACTTAATTTAGGTATCTTGTTGGAAACACTTCCTAACCAGTCCTTTCAAAATATAGAATATTTGACAAATTAGTAATGCCATTTTGTTTACAGACATTAACGTGATATGTAAACAGCAGAAATGATTTGTTGATGAATGGAGGATATGGAATAATCATTTTAGTTTCTTCCAGTGCTTGTAATATAAATAGTATAACTACGTCAATCGCTTATCCTCTAGGCAACGGAAATGGGCCTGCTTACCAAGCATATTTCTGCTTGAAACGTCTTATAGGTTTGATAAGGTTATGCTAGATACAGTAGAGTTGTGCTTGAAAATGAGATTACTACAGTTTCTGTTATTGAACTCGATTTGTTATAGTTATCTCTTTCATATAACGTTTTGTGGTGATACGGAGATAACAATGGACACAAGATTTTTAAGGAATGTCAAAGATGCTGGTTGTATAGGGAGAACCAACAAGGATTGGTACTGTTGAATATAGGAATTAAGTAGACCAACTGAGAGAGAATATCTTTTTCCAGTGTTGTTACATGGATGTTCTAGAGTTGGATATTTTCCTCTTTTTGCCACAATACATTTTTCTGTAGGATGAGATACCAGAATAATGGCAGAATTTAGCAGGCAATTGTCCCAAAAGACGCATATCAGACGAATCTTTATATATCTTTCGTACAGAATCTTAATTTTCAAAATATGGCAAAAAAAATCAGATTGCGAGAATGTGGCTTTAGCATTAGCTCATACAAGGCATCACCTACTACATCGTTACGTCCAGTTTTCGTTCTAATATCGGGTGGATGTTCTCGATTTAAATCATTATTTATAATAAAGCGCATGCGAATATCTCCTTAGTTTTGTTGAATATGATCTAAAAATAATATATATTTATTGTAAAGATAATATATGGTTGTACAAGAAGACGTAACCTTTCTAACAATAAAAGAAAAAGGGCTAGAATTTTTTTTTATGTAAATTTTAAAAAATTTCCATCCTGTGTTAGGATTAACTCAGTGGATAAAGTGTACCGAACATATGATAAAATGTATATAGTTCAGACCCCGTCGGAGTATATTTCTTTGGGTTTTTTTAATTTAATTTTAACCTGACGCAATAAATAGGTTTTATTTATTAGAAAATGTGTCTTGCTACAAATCGATTTCTGGCTAAACCCAGTCTTCTCCTTTCATAATATTTTGGTGATTACGATCAATAGCCAATTTTCAGAATAATGCGTTTAACATCGTGATTAAAAATCATATGCGTATTAAATCGTTGGAAGTGTATTCATTTTTATATATGGTTTGTTGTTCATTTCCTTGAGCTTCTCTATATTTCTTGCAATTTATTAAAAAATCTTCACCAATGAAGTATTGTATAACTACGTGTATTAATAATATTTAAACTTCTCTCGTTCTTGTGTTTACGTCATTTATGTTTGTGATTATAACTATAATATTTAATTAGAGTCATCAATTTACTTTTTTTAAGCTACATAAACACTTATGTTGATTCTAAAATAAATGTAACTTGCGCATTTAATCTGTCAAAATATAATATATCAAATTCACCAAATAAACAAAAACAATCAAAACAATGTTATATAATATATTTCATGAATTCAAGCATAATTTGCTCGACCACAAACTGTAGAATAATGCTACTTAATTCTTTGGATTAATTAAATCAGACTGTCCGAACGAAATCAACGAAATAATAAATCTTCGAGTTTATGTTCGCATATGGCACAATAGTAATAAAATATTGCCATGGATCTGATATTAAAAGGTGTTACGATTTCTGATGCATTTTCTAATGATTTTTATTTCCCATGCATTACATGTAAGTATCAATATGACGTCATGAATAATATATTTCAACCTCTTGAATTTCTTCGAATTTTTAATTGTGTCCAATAATGTTTAATAATTATGAATGATTTCCTTTGACGGAAGTTTTGGTTTATCACTATGGAAACAAGTATCACGAGACGGAGAGTATTCCTCGAAGTATATAGCTGGCTGTTGCATTGCGATATTTTATGTCTATAACTGATTATAAATTGAGAAATCTCGTAATAATGTGTGTGTGTTTTTGTCAAAAGTCAGCTATTCTCAGTTAAAAGAAATCGATTACATGGGGCATAATTCATGATACAAGCAATCATTGATGCGTATGCCTGAAAAGGTGTTGACTATTGCAACAATGTTTAAAGCGTCTTGCATATAATTCATTGTATCTAAAATCGTGATCCGATATAAAATCATTGATTTTGTCTCTCTGTGGGAACCTCTAGAACTTCTCGTCAGTGAGCCCCTATCTTAACGCAAATAAATCATCACTTTATCTCAGACGAATGGACTTTTTAGCTGTTCGGTATGATACTAAACTATCTTCTAATCCATCGAACCCCGCATATGATGTAGTGTTTAGACCCAAACACCAAATCTTTATATCATTAGAGTACAGCCAAAATGCTTCCGAAATAAGTGTAGTCAAACTTGACTAAGTCTGGGTCACTGAGAACGAAAATGATGCTTAAAATTGTTGATTGGCTGTAGTTTGAAAGATATGATACCTGGTCAGTATATACGACCCTTGACTTGGGAATGGCGGAGGATAAGTGATTTATAAATTGAAGGGATCTCATTTTAAACCAGAAAAAAACTAAAGTACACCTTTGCTGGATCTATGAATAAATCTATAAATGGGTTTTGGACAGTACATGATTTTTAGGTAAAACAACGAATGATGCAATCTAAGCTGGTATTGCATCATACATGATATGAATTACATCATGTTATTCATAGAAGTCTTAGATGATGCAATCCTAGTGTAATTTATATCACTCTGCTGAACAAATTGTCCTATATCAGTTCCTGAATGATATAGTTTCGTGCTCTCTTATTTTGTCATTGTTTTAGTTTGCAAAGGGACACATTCGTATTTATCCACAGTGAGCAGAGATGCCTCGTACTTGTGTGAACAATGCAGATAACTTCTGCTATGTTTGCGGTGAAGCAACTGTTGCGTCACAAAAACGCATTATAACCACTATGGTTAAGAAAGTCTATCACCTTTATTTTGGCTGCAGAACTGGAGATCAGGACAAGAGGTGGTCCCCACACATATGCTGCAACACTTGTGCAATAAATCTTCGCCAGTGGTTGAACAGGAAAAGGAAATCTATGTCTTTTGCAGTGCTAATGATTTAGAGAGTATCAACAGATCATATCAGCAATTGTTACTTCTGCACGGTGCCTCCAGTTGGGAAAGGACTGTGAATTACCCAAACATTACATGAGCTATACTCCCAGAACCCCACGAGGAAGGACTGCCGGTTCCTGGTGCACCAGAATCATTCTCACTTGCGTCAGACGAGGAAGAGGATAAAACTTATAGTCCTTAACTATCAATGTCATATGACCCATATTTCCTCCCATCCTCCTCCTCTGAACCATGCCTCATAGCATAAGGTGAACTGAATGAACTTGTAAGAGATTTGGAACAACCCAAGAGTAGGGCAGCAGCTGTTGGGGTCCAGACTACAGCAATGGAATCTGCTGGCAGGTGAGGTTAGTGTTTCCATTCTCCGTGACCATCATTAGGATCTTCTCCAATTCTTCTACATGGAAGGTGATCTTGTAGCCTGCAACAGCATCAATGGTGTGATGGCAGCCCTCGACATCTTTCTTGATCCAGATGAGTGGAGACTTCATTGATTCATCGATGGCAGCTTTGTGGCGATTTGAATTTACCTGCTTTATTTCTTGGTATGCACACTGGATACACAAAACACTGCTGTTTTCTCTGTGAATGGGATAGTCGTGCTTGAGATTCCCACTACATCAAGAGAGATTGGCCACTCCGACAGTTATTTGAGCCTGGGAGTAAACGTGTTCAGCATTCACCACTTGTTGAATCAAGAAAGATTTTGTTACCACTCTTGCCCAGCAAGCTTGGTCTGATGAAGAACTTTGTCAAGGCCATGGACAACGCAGAACAGTTTTCAAGTACCTCCGTGGAAAATTTCCAAGGTTAAGTGAAGCTAAGATGAAGGAAGGTGTCTTTGTAGGTCCTTAGATTCGTGAACTCATTCGAGATGATGTATTTGACCGTCTACTGCTAGGCAAGGAAAGGACGGCATGGAAAACCTTCCTGTTAGTGGCAAAAACATTTCTCGGAACAACAAGGCAGACAACTAGAGGGAGTTGGTGGAAAACCTCCCCAAGGCACACAAAAGCCTTGGTTGCAATATGTCACTGAAGATACATTTTGTTTACTCTACTATATATTTTTTCCACCGAACTGTGGATCAGTAAGCGACGAGCACGGTAAGTGATTTGACCAGGACAATGCAACAATGGAGAAACGCTCTTAGGGCAAATGGAGCCCATTAATGCTTGCAGGTTATTGTTGGACAGTGACAAGAGATGCTCCATTTAATGAATACAAGATCAAGCCAAGAAACGCCCAGTAGTCACTGAAGAAGGACTAAATTATTTACTTATATATACATAATAGATGTTTGCCTTTGGTTTCATAGTAAATTTAGTTTATATAGCCCTTTTACTGTTTTTATAAAGTGTTACATAAACAGGACATGTGAAATATTATTATGTAGACAAACATAAACTCATGAAAAAACTAGGTTTACAGTTTCTATATACACGTAAAATCAAAACTTAAATATCTTTGAAAAAATAGCCAATCATTTATTTTAATTATCATATTTGAATTCAAGGCATCACATTCTTTAATAAATAGCACATTTCATCTCTGAAGCGGACGACCTCTAAAAAATGTAGACCAGTATATATACAGTTAAACAAACTCATTTCCACCTTTCACGATGCGATTTCATCCGCACTTAGAAACTTCAAACATTTATGTTCGACATGTTGCAAAATTCCTTATTACCAAATCACCTTAGTGGTTAACAAAACCTTCCTAAGTAATATATGATCTTTGCGAATTTAATAGTCCCTAATAAACCGTCTCCTCTTTTAAAGTCAATATGCCGCTTAACATCATTGTACACATACAATTCCAATGAGTGACAAGCTGGAACTGCCATTGCAACAACTCATTACACCATTTAGACCCAAATACCGAATAAAGCCTCATTTTGTCGTACTTAACAATATCTGTGGAATAAAAACAAAATAGAACGATCAATTGGTATAGGTCTAATATGATCGCGTATAGGACATACATTCCTGATTTATGCATACAGGGCATAAGCTAAACAATCTACAGCTTAGCCCCCCACAGTCCGAACGATTCAAATTTAAAGATTTTTTTACAACCTTATTCTCTGTTAATACTTAACAAATAGGATCTCTACAGCTTCCCATAGCTTAGGGCCTCACCATGTTTAAATTCGACCTTGCATGAATACCTTTTGAAGGGTAAACTTCGACCGGAGTTGTCTACCCTGACAGTGGAGCACATTCTTGTCAAGTGTTTCGATTTCAACTGTTTGGCAGAAACATGTTGGCATGAATTACTTGAAGAAATTGCAGAAGTTTTTAGATTCTGCAAAATGAATATAATTAAAATGTAAGTGCAAACAAGAAAATGCCTTAAGAAAACAGGGTCAATTTTTTTTTTAACTACACTGCCTCATAAAGACCGTGAACTTCTCGGTAGTTTATCATGTAAAGCTCATTAATTTAGTTCACATAAACAAAGTCAGCCTCACAGAGTGTTAGTCGATACACTCGACAACAATGTAGGATATATAATACAATCTGAAGCCAAATATAGAGCCTTAAGAGTTTGCACTCTCTCTTTCAAGAGCATTTCTGAGTGCAGTTTAAACAAAAGATTCATTTTAAGCCCTTTATCAGAATGGTCTACAACCACTAGCAATTTTAAAGAAACAATTAATATGTTTAAACAGTAATTTTGGGATTTGACATAATGGTTGAAAATTACCGACAAAGAGGAATGCCATTAATCATTCATTAACCATTCGTGATGCAATTAAATAACGATAAGAAAAACAATCATCTTCTTCTGTAAAGTAAAAGTGACATTGGTCATGTAGGCATTCAACACCGACTATTTCAGTAACGGGTATCTCTTTTTAAGAATTTGATTCTGCATACCTTTAAGTGGCAAAAATTCACTTCATTTTGATTCTCATACATCAACATTCATTTTCATTATCTAGACGTCCCGAGAAGTGCATTCAACAAATTCAGTGTTCAGTACGTAGACATGTTCGGACGAAATGAACCTTAAGGTGTGATACAGTACAGTCCCGGATTTAAAGTCGCGCGCTGCGATGTCACAATGAAAGCTGCGCATATTGATTAATAAATTCGTACTACCCGATATGCTGACGATTCCACTTGACGTGCTTTTTTTGCGTGACATACGTTTACTACATGGCCACCATTGTAAAAGGTCATAGAGCGCGATGATATTCGTCTGGAAGTTTATTGATGAAAGTTAATTGCAAAGTTTTCAATAATCAGGATTGAACGGACTTCAATTAAAGAAAATTAGTATTAAATTTGAAAGGAACAGATTATATTTAATGTAAAATGAGTAAATGCGCATACAAAACCTGTGTGACGTTTACTATAAATGAATTAAATAGGGAATGCAGTTTCATTAAAATCCTCTGTGCTTTTTCTTGGATCACTCTCTCTCTCTCTCTCCTTCTGTCTCTCTCTCTCTCTCTCTCTCTCTCTCTCTCTCTCTCGTGCATAAGGGAGAGAATACGAGGAAGTCAGTGGAGTGAGAGAGAAAGAAAATTGGGCCTGCGCCAAGTAGACGTACAAGTACATGGGACTTCGTAACGCTTAGGTGTACACATACGATGCGATTTGAATTCAGTGTTTGCAATTCCAAAGATGCAAAGTTGCAATAGCCTGTCTAAACCATATGACACATTTTAGGTTAGAAGAACGACACATTCTATAATCTATTTCATGCTTTGGTTGTTTTTATGTTTTCTTGCTGTTTTATAAAACCAATTAAGAAAGGTTTGAACACAAATTACTTAATACTAAAATATCAGAAAGCCGCTTCCCCCCAGCCATGCCCTCTCCTGAATTAGTTGGCAGGGCAACAAACTAATTGACCGATAAAGAAACATACGGTTTGACAATGAATTAATACTTCATCCTCTCTCTCCTCCTGGACCATGGCAGAAGGATGGCAGGGAAAATCCATGAAAATAAAAACGAGAGTTGTGGATGGATGTTCACCTGTGTCATGCGATGACGTTTTCTCGACCCATGAATGATAGCAAAATACAGTCACACGAACCAGCGGAAAGGGGAGAGATGGTAATGGAGGAATAGAAGGAATTGTATCTTTGTAAATTAAACCATAATAATGATTTATATCCCCTGCAATACATTTAAAAGTTTGAAATACCTCTGGCTGGTTCCTCATTTCGGTTAGCTAATATTTCCCACTCGTTTTCTTATGCTGCACGTTCATTGTTCAAGTGCTTAACTATGCAATGCTTTTAGTGCTCTACTTTTTTTAAACAAAATTCAAGCTATTCTTCTTGTTTAAATCATAAGTATGTCTTGTATTTGTATGAATGAATAAAGAGGTTCAAAAAAATAAAAGAAACAACGTGTAAATTTGCAAAGGAGATTGCGATTGCTCGTAAAAGGTGAAAAACTACATTTTGTAGCGGACACACTGGAAAGGGCTGTGAAGAGTTCATTCTTTCCGTAAATATACAATTGCTTGCGGTCAATCTTAACTGCGTTGGAAATTCAAGTGCATGTAAGTGATATAAATAAAATGTGTGCATATTTTATACTATGTATACTATGTATCTTTGATATATCACACGTTGTATAAATTTTTCATTAAAAGGATTCTCGGAAAGTCTTATTTCTTCTTAATGAAACATTTATACATCTTGTTGTATATCAATGATACAACGTATATACTATATATATATATATATATATATATATATATATATATATATATAGAGAGAGAGAGAGAGAGAGAGAGAGAGAGAGAGAGAGAGACAGACAGACAGACAGACAGACAGACAGAGATAGAGACCAACAGGCAGACAGACAGACAGAGAAAGAGACAAAGCCAGAGAGAGTCGAATACTGAATTAGGTACTGTTCGAATAAAATTCGTCACTTTATAACATTTCAAGTTAGGGAATTGCAAAACGCAATAAAAGACGTGATGACGAAAAGCTAAAGATGTTAAGGAAAATAATCCCGTGACATTCTAAATCTCTGATCTTTTCACAAACAGATATCTGCTTCAGCAGATCTTGAAGACAACACATTTAATCAGAGTTTAACTCTACCCTAAACTTTGGAGAACTAAATGAGTCCGCCAGTGACCCTGCATCAGATTCTACAAAAAATGACATATCAGAACACGTTATCAGGACTGTACAAAGGGTTCCAGTGCCGTCTTGAGTTAAAGAAAGAAAACCAGTTAGCTTCATTGAGAATAGTCATGTAAACTGAAATTGACTGGTTTTTACTTCTATTCGGAAATTCCAGACACCAAAGGCGATAACAAATTCTTTACGAAGGTACATCAGCCAAGATCTTCCTTAGTTTGCAATCTGTTGTGAACGAACTTCATCGTAATGTTACAATCGAATTGTAATGACAGCCATTTCCAAGACAATGTTTTGCTTCTACGTTTTGATTGTTTGCAATGTTGGCATAGTATCGATCGATTTTGGTCTCCAAGAGTATAAAATCATGTAAGCTGATCGCAGTTAAGTGACCTGGTCAATTTGTTCCTAAAGTACTTGTCGATTTTGTTCAGATAACCGAGAAATGGCAGTTACAGAGTTTGTGAGGTAATGTTAACACGAATAACCAAATTGTGACCTGTCTCAGACTAATTTGATGTTTTCTTGGAGAATATTCGATTTCCACTATTCTTTTTAGGATGATATAAGATTAAAATCTCAATATGAAAATGTATTAACCGTTTAGATACTAATAAGAAGTGCGGCAAGGTATTGACAATGTTCATCCACGACAAAATAATCAATGCTAGTTAATATAAACTATGAACAAATGCGCAAAAATTAATATTGCAGTAAAACTCTAACAACTAAAAGACTTCTCTGCAGATTTATTTCACTCTCTCTCGCATTCTTGCAACATTTGTTTCGATTGCCAATCAGTTTCAGGTATATTGGAAATACGCTTCAGTTTAGTGGAACAAATGATGTTTGTCTTAACTAAAATAAAATATCGAATTATGTTCATATTGTTAGAGCTAAGTGGATTGAAGGATGCCCATTACAATTGTACTGGTCATGGTAATTCCTCAATATATTTAGGATATGGATTTCGGAAAAGCCATTAGAGTTTCCTTAGTACGTACGTAATGTTTGCCTAATCGATTTGGAAGAGTAGTTATAATTTTCATATTCTTAGACGTTTCGAATGTTTGACTAATGGATTTCGGAAAAAAGTCATTATAATTTTGATATCCTTAGACGTCCCTAATGTTTGACTAATGGATTTCGGAAAATTGATGTAATAGATGTCTTGATCCTCGTTAATGTTGTTGACTTAGTTATTATCGTCATCGTTCAACGCCATCATTTTCATCGTCGTAATAATTTTCATTTAAAAAGTATTCTTGTTTGTTAAACTGCTTGTTTGGCAACTTTAAAGTTCCTTTGTGAATAAATAAACCTATTTGCTGTAAAGATTGCTTTATCTTGCAAACTATTTGCTTTTCTTTTAAAATGACTGAAAAAGATGTATAAATATAAAATTTCAGTCATAAAGTTTATACAGATGGGAAGTGTGGTACTATGTTGACTTTTTATATATAAAAGAAAGATAATAGCAGATAGCAAACATTAAGAATATATGCACGAGAATGAATATTTCAGAAACCTTTACAAAGTAAGAGAAGTCTAAGGAAATGTATATCATTCGCTCACATCCGTGCAGTATCTGCATCGGCTGCGAATCAGTTAGCAGGTGTATTGGCAGCCAGCTTGAGTGGTGTTTGCCTAAACAGATAGTGACCACTAATGCATAATCACACCATACACGAGAAATCGGTCAAAGACTGTTCATCATAACCAGACTTAAGTGCTGAATATTGCGCTAAGTGCAGATATAAGGATGGACATTACAGTTTTGTTATATTTAGTAATTCCTCAGTGTTTGGCTAGTGGATTTAAGAAAAGCAAGGTAATGGTTTTAACTTGATCCACTTTATTATTTTGTCTATGTTTTCTTCATTGTCATCACTTTTGACGTCATCGTAATAGGTATCTCCGTCTTATGTTTGTAATAGGTATCGCCATCATATTTTATTTCTTAAACTGCATTCATTAAAACCGTGAATAAGAATAACTCCATTTTGTGAAAATAGAACAGTCATGCAATATATTTATTTTTCTTAAAAAGACTGTAAACGATATCTAAATATGGAAATTCAATAAGAGTTTAGATTGTGAGGTAAGGTAAGGTATTGATAAATTGTTTTCGTTCAACAACAAAACATATAATGATAGTTAATATGACAACAAAAAAACAGATGCACGAACATGAATATTTGAGTCAACTCTAGCAATAAGAGACGATTTCAAGATTATGAAATTTTCAAATTACTGTTAGATCAAATCATAATTGCATGCTCTACACTGAGATTATAAGCTGAAGACGTGTTTTTCTGATCAAGTATGTATGTATGTATGTATGTATGTATGTATGTATGTATGGTTGTATGTATGTATGTATGTAAGGATGACTGACTGACTGGCTGACTGACTGACTTTATTTCCTCTTTAAAAAGAGATTACATCAGATTAAACAAATTCAGGATAATACAAGATCATAAAATAGAACAGAAAATTGACAAAAATACAATAGTAATACTGTATCAGCTACCGTATTGACAAAACGAAATATCTCAATACCTGCAATTATGCAAATCTGCAATCATTTGGCGGAGCATGGCACTGATCTTTTAACAGTTGCTTAATGATGACAATATTTCGAAAAGTTAATAGGTCTATAGTGTTATGTGCTTAACATTAAGTTCGAGATAGCAACAAAAATAAAATGAAAAACTTATAACAGTGTAATTCTATATGTAGGTTTTTTTTTCTTCATATGACGCATGTATTTATGCATATATATACTTGTTTGCGCGTATGCGTGCGTGCATGCATTTATCTATGACTGACTGTCTAAATGACTTAGTTACCTCTTCTACAAAGAGTATATCAGGTTGCTAAGATACATATTATACATATCATAGGATTATGAGACACATCATAGACGAGAACGCAAGCATGATATATACATCGTCAACTAATGCATTTACAAAATGAGATATATAAATACAGAAAACCATATAGAAATCTCTAGGAAATAAACATAAACAAATACATAAACAAATACATAAACACACACACAAACAGCTGTCATACAACAAAATTTGCGGATTTGACAAGAAGACTTTGGCCTTTAATTGTTTATTTTTAATGTTAATTTACTACTTACTTTTTATATCATGTTAGAGCATGTTAGTTGATAGTAGGGCACACATTTTATTGTAGAATGAAGCTATGCTGTTTGCGGTCACCAACATGAGCCTATCAGATACATCATCGTCAATAGACGACATGCAGTCAACCCTGCTTCCAAGAAGTGTCTCCAACAATATATCTTCTTCTTGATTGAATAAGTTAACCCCGTCTCTCACTTCTAAAGAGTCAATCACTCTCTCAAAGAAAACGTTTCGTTTCTCAAGCAGCATTTCGCAGCCTAAAATAAGATGTTTCGCTCTGTCGTCAGTCTCTTTTCCACAGAGTTTGCATACCATAACTTTACCAACAGGCATGATATATAGTTTCATTACTTCAGAGAGAGGCCATAACATGGATGGAAATTTACGCCCAAGAAACCATATACTACTTGGTTTTAAGTCCAAATGAATGTTTCTGAAGTGAAATAAATCACCCCTTAGGTGGCGCTCACCAGATAATATGTACTTTTGAAAGAGTGACGTATGTAAGGTGAAGTAGTTCGCATTTAAAACATGCACAGTGGAGAGAATGTTTGCATACCTCTATGCTACATTAATGTAATGTGGATGATATTTCTTTTGGATATTGTACTTTTGGAAATTTTACATGATTTAAGCACACTGCTAACTAAAATGACTGCTCCCTTGTGTTAAAAAATCAGTCTGAATTAGTCTAAAGTACACTATACATAGCAGCTATTAAAATAGGGAAAATGAATTTTGCCAGACTAGACAATACCAGCTTCTGAAAGTGCAATGAATGAATTACCAAATATATAAAATGTAAAAAAAGTTATCGGCTCTTTTTTATACAATTGACCTCTGAAGTTCAGGAAGTGAAAATGACCAAGTAGAGCTAGCACTTTTTTGAAAGGTGCACATTTGAAGTAAGGCCAAGCTGTATACTCTATAACCCATAGTACACCCATCAATCATACACCAAAATAAAGGGAATTAAAGGTTCTTTGCATTATACCTAAGATATACAAGGTCTTTTTTAAATAGCCAGTATAACCAGTGAGGAAAGCCAGGGACATTCTTTTTCTTTAAATTCCTAACCCTATGCAAAATGCGAAACTGTATAGCGCCACCTTAGTTCCATATTTGCTCTCCATGTAGTTTCTTCATGGTTTTGAATAATATCAATAATATGTCGATTCCAGACGAGTTTTTCTTCAGTTTGTACTCTTTCTGCATAGTCTAAAAGAACACTTCCCATACCATATTTCTTAGTTATTCTGTCAATATCAGGTATAAATCCCGTCTGTTTTAGCGGGTTGTTCAGATACTGACATAGGCGCATAATGAAAATCTTTTTCCAGATAAAAGTCCAATCGCCCTTACACAATCGGTTGAAAAAGAGCAATTTCATCCTATCTGTGTATGCTTCCATTGACCAGAGTCCTAAGGTACTACTCGTTGCCTCCGTATGGTTGTATGTATGTATGTATGTATGTATGGTTGTATGTATGTATGTATGTATGTATGTATGTATGTATGTATGTATGTATGTATAATATTTACCTACGTATGAATGTTTTGAAGGTTGATAGGTTTGTTTCTTGGCAGTTAGTTAGGTATCAAGGTAAATTGTCGGATTAGCCATTTAGTCGAATTAAAGTGAGAGCAGTATGTAGGTATATATATAGAATAGTATTGAATTCGCTATCTATATCTCTGTCCTTCTATCGTGTCGTATCATTTCAACCTTTGATTAGCACGCTGATGTATTTATGCTATATCTAGAACTCTTCTTTAAATTCAAACAAATTAATAGAAGCAATTGAAATACCATGCATTTAACCTTGAGAGAATGAGGGATGATCGGATGAATGGAGAGCATACGACAGAATTTACACTCAGCTCGCTGATAATGATAGATATAATCTATGAGTGTGTCTATATATACTACAAAATCTAATGTACATATCTTCATTTTGGATCATTTTTTCACCACAGATGGAGTGTGGTAAACTCTGTAGTCTCTAAACTATCATGCCAATGTTCTATTTGCCCAATACAGAATATTTCTGATTAATTCAGTTTACATGGATTGTTATTACAGATTTGGAAAAACTAATAAAAAATGTATACAGATAGATACAAAAGCACATACTTAATCTTACTTAGCCCTAGATCATGATTTTATGCGTAATAGTGCTGAGTCCGTTTCACTTTTAATCTTGAATATTAGCTTGAGATGGCACCATTCACTTCCCCAGTAACAACTAGCAGGCTGCGGTGCAGTCAGAAAAAGTGGCACATGCACAATTGTGCTTACGCCACTATAATTAAACTCAACAACAAAAAAATATTTCCATTTATAAAAGAAATGTTATAAAACCGATATGTCACCGGAATTAATTTAGTCACATGTTTTGGAAAAGTTTTACAGCTATATTAACTTTAAGATTGCCTAAATTCCAGGAATGTTATAAACTGTTATATGAACAGCAAGCTGGATTCAGGAATGATGATTCCACAATTGCCAATTTCTTTATTTTGTACAGCCTGATTGAAATTCTTAAATATCGCTAAAGAATCTTTTGTAGAGTTTGAACGTATCTTTGATAATTAATGTAGGGAGTTGGATTATGTGGTAAATTATATTCGGTGGGCATCAGGAGAAATTGCTTGAATGTTATACTGAGTATTTATAACGATAACAAATCTTGTATGTGCTAATAATTAATTTTCCGGTTTTTCTCATACTTAATAAGTATACGACAAGGGGAAATTTATCTCTATTATTGGTCCCCTTATTCCTAAATGACCTAGAATTCTTAATAGAAGTAACTGGATATAGATGTTGTGCTGTGACTGTGTAAATATGTTAAATATTATTCTGCTTTTATGACACTATTCATGTTGTAGATAACTCTGCTGCCATGCAATATACCCGTGCTATTTTTCGTAGATATTGCGATAACTGGAATCAAACATTATGGAATTTATTTCCAAAAAGATGAAACATACAAATCTAAGATACCAAATGTCTATAATGATGTTGTACATTAATATAAATGTGATAGCCTAATGTTTCCCAGGAGTGAAACAATTTCCAATGGCACAACAAATCTAGAATCATCTCTTATTTTCATGATGAAAGCCAAACAATTATACCTCATTTTTACATTTCAAGGACTGAAGTTTATACATATATTTAATTAACACAGGTAACATACGACTTTGAAAATATTGGCATGTTCTTAGATTGATTTTTCTGATTGTATTATCCCAGTTAAGCATAATGTTATTATATCACAGGCTATTGTCATGTTCTTTTTCTTATAGACTTCATATGTTATAAACTTTACAACCTTGGTGTAATAAAGTCAAATTGTTGTCATGTCGTGTCAACACATTTGAGAAAGACACCCCCTCCATCGTGTGTGCTGGTCAAATATGTATGAAATGGCTGCAAAATAAAGTGTAAGTTCACATAGTGCGAAAATCTGAGAAATTTCGCACAGAAGTCAAATTAAGTCATTGACAATGCAAGTAAATTACATACCAAATCTCATCCTTGCGTAAAGTTTTCCCTGTGTGAATCTTGCTACTAATTTTTCTTTCAAAACCTATTGCTAAACAATATCCAAAATTTGCAATAATTGAAAATCGTTGTAATATAGTGAAGGTATACATATGGATAGAAAAATGACTTTTGAATTCGACTTGTTTATCTCAGTTACAATTGCCGTAATCATGTTCAAAAGATTTGCATCTAGAACGGGTGGAAGGACGAATTAAATAAAAATGGCACCGCTGCAAGCAGTGAGCAATTACGAATCTAATCAGGCCATTTACATATGCATGTTAACATGATCTACAAATTTAATTCATTAATGTCAAGTCTAGGCATGTTTTGTGATCGATTTAACGCATCAGCCAACGAAGAACAGTCAGACGGATATGGTTGAATCAATACGCTCCGCTTCGTGTGCAATATGTACATATGTCTTTAGTATCGGAGAGTGAAAATAAAGTGCTCGATTCCCTTCACTTAGGAAACCTACACTGAGCTACAAAGGCATAACTATTTCTACTGGTTGAAATATGCCAGTACTAATAGTTATGTAAATGTTTGTTAATTTTGAACGCCTTTTTGTTTATTGTTTGTCTTGTCTCTCTTTTGTTTCCCTTTGAAAAGACCCATTTAGAGCCAATAGTGCTTAGGCTAGTTAGAAACTAGCTATGCACTATTCATTGTCAGTTATTGCATTTATCTTTATCAATCCCTGACACACGCGATCCCTTGTTGGATCCATTGTTACGATTATTACAACGTGTACTCACTGGTAAAGCTAGTGATATTTACCGTTCACCGTCAGTTCAATAAAGTGGTGACCTTGATGAACCTTCTGAAACAGGAATAATTTAAAAAAGAAATTCAATATTTGATGGAGAATGATTTTATAGAACCTAGTAAAGGTGACTGGAGTTCACCATGCATACTTGTTCCAAAACCAGATTAAACTTTCCGTATGTGTACTGATTATAGGAAGGTGAATAATGTGACAAAAACATATTCATTCACATTACCAGGAATCGATGACTCAGTTGATAAGATCGGAAATGCCAAGTATATCACCAAATTTGACCTTCTGAAGGATTTTGGCAAATTCCACTAACGGAAAGAGCAAAAGAAATTTCGGCATTCGTGACTCCAGATGAACCTAACCAATGTAAAGTAATGCCGTTTGGGACGAAAGGGTCACCAAGTACATTTCAGCGCCTCATGAATATGATTACCGCTGGTCTAGACAATTGAGATGCTTACATCGATGATGTCATCATCTACAAGGACACCTGGAAAGAACATTTAGCAACAATTCGGAAATCCTTTGACAAACTCAAATATGCATGTTTGACAATTAATTTATCTAAAAGTGTGTTCTGCCCTGCTAGTGTTACTTTTCTAGGACACATCATGGGGCATGGACAAGTTAAACCTATAGATGCTAAGGTCAAGGTTATCTCTGAGTTTCCCGTGCCTGTAAATAAAAAGCAACTGATGCGATTTTTGGGTATGGCCGGATACTATCGAAAATTTTTCTTTAATTGCTGAAGCCCTGATAAATGTATTCAGTAAGAAAAACAAGTTCCTTTGGACTGAAAAATGTCAGGTGGCTTTTGACAAGTTGAAATCCATTATTGAAAACGCACCAGTTCTTACAGCTTCAAATTTCAGCCAATCTTTTAAACTGTCTGTTAATGCAAGTGACGTTGGGGTTGGAACAGTTTTGATTCAAGAAGATGAAAGTGGTATTGATCATCCAATGTGCTATTTTTCAAAGAAATTAAAAAACACCAGAGAAATTATTCATCAATCGAGAAGGAATGTTTGGCTTAGGTATTGACATTACAACATTCTGAAGTTTAACTTAATTCAGCTCCTTCTTCGATTATTGTGTTTAGTGACCACAATCCCCTAACTGTCATCGGCAAGATGAAAAATAAAAATCAAAGACTACTAAGGTGGAGTTTGAATATAATCTTGTCATCAGGCATATCAAGGGAAACGATAATTTAATAGCAGACGCAATTTCCCGTGCATAACAATGTACTATTTCATGTACCCTGTGTGTAATTTATATAAGTTCATTTTAACCTCATGTATAATTAGTCTGTGGTAAAAAAGAAAGCTTTGTCATATAAATCTTTCTTTTCTATATGGGAGAAGTGTTATGTATACTTGATTTAATTATATTTTATTTAGTTGTTTGTAAGTTTTAAAATCGTTTTTTTTTTTTTAAAATTTCATTATATGTCAAAATAATGTAATTCTGTTTGTTAGGACCTTATACATCTTTTAGAAAATAGTTTGACCTTGACTTTTCGTTTTAGTAAACACCAGGTGTTGACCTAGATCCTGACATTGATTCAAAATTAGCAGCAACCATGTAAATAAGTTCTATTTTTATTTTAACATGATTGGTTGTTGTCGAGGTCATGATGGGACTACGTGGTTTAAAATGTAAATATTTCTTAGAGTAAAGTGATTGGTTTTCGCCAGGGCCAAACGGGTTGTACATGATTTTTAACAAGTACATAATTTGACGAGGTTCTGGAACATGTTCACGTCACCCACCCACCCACCCTTTTGCGTTTTAGAAAACGATATAACCTTTGTTTTGGAGAGAGATTCTCAGCTGGGCTTTTTCTTTAAACTGGAAGGTGTTGTGTCGTTTGGAGTTATTTCAAATTACTTGGATTCAAAAGGATTAAAACTTTATTCCTGGAAAATACTTGTACTCATGTGAGATTCTTGAGCAGAGACAGCTCTTATAAAAAATTTATTCAGATTTCCAAAATCGGAGTGATATGTCTTGTTTCTGCAAGGAACTGTAGACTTCAACACTGCAGATTACAGCATACGTCATCGTCTTCCATCTTGGATTCTTCGTCGGGACTCGAACCTGAAATCATTAGAACATTTTATTATTAGGACTTCTAAAAATTTATTCGTGGATTATTCTTGGATTATTTGTGCATCTGATCTCTTAAAACCTAAGTTTATATTTTTTCATTTTTACAGAATGTTTACAGGGAAAAAAATTATTATATTTTTTCAAAGCTTGTTGTTTTCACTCTTTCTTGTGTTACTGTTTATTCGAGCCTAAACACGTAAAACCAGTGCACTAGAAAGGACTGTTATTCGCCATATGATAAGTATTCTTTATTTATATATAGTTTCTGGTCCGTTCATTTTCATAAGGGTTGTAAAAATAGTATCTATACCAATGGATCATGTGTACTGTTTACTAATAACACAGGCATAGTCAAATGCAAACAAGTGACTAGTCTATTTGGAAAATACTCAGCTATCGTGAAATAGAAATATCACAGGTGCGGAAGCAGTGGATAAGAAAGCCAATTTGCAGGCAATCCTATTTGTGCATTATCCATTGGGCTTGGACATTTTATTGACAGAACAAAATTACCTTACCGATCTGTATTTCTTTGCCTAATGGGTTTATCACTGGTGATGTCACTGAATGTCACTTCCGAACCATTATCACAGCATGAGTAATATTCGATATAACGTATCTTGTCTCATGTTGCGATTCTACTTGTACTCCTGGATACTGCTAGAAGATATCACCTATGGGGAAGGTAAGATATGTCGTCTCATATAGTATGTGGCACTTCCAATATAAGTTAATAAAAAATTACATGAATTAATTGGTAAAATTGGACGTTTTTGGACTAATTAATTTATCTCTTATCTATTTGCCTTGGCATTTGAAATGAAACAACCTTTTCAAGTTTGACCGGAAATGCAAGGATGCTAAATAAAGGAAGCAATGACTAGATACAATTAATTGCTCTCAATCTTAATTTGAACATATGAACTAGATTTATAGCACTTTGCATGTCACTATTGTTTTTTTTGTTTTTACCACCACCGCCATCCGCCTTGTTACAAGAACATTTTCTAGTTAAAGTGGTGTGATGCTGGATCGCTTTGCGAATATTTTTTTTTTTTTTTGAGTGGGGAAGTGGGGGTCCTTTTCACGTGGCGGAATAGAAGAGTTTGCGCTTTCACCACTCTGGACTGGTTTTTGTATATATAACTTCAGTAACACTAACTGAATTCTTGCTGTATGCATGTGTTCACTGTGTTTAATTTATTGCAGGATTAATACATTACGGGCTACAAGCTAATGGAGGATATAATCTAATTCACGTCAGTACTATTTAATTCCATCCGATCTGTATCAAAACTTAATGAGGTTAATGTTTAGACCAGGTGGGAAATAACTGACAAGAGTTGAACGTGTGATCAAAGTAGTTCACCTTCTCATTCTGCTTCTATGTTTTGTTTTCGTCATTCTCCTATTGTAAAAAAATGTATGCTATCGGTGGTCGACGGGTTCATATAGTATATACATTAATGCTGGTAATTCAATCTATACCCTCACATACTTTCTTGATTATTATTATTATTAATTATTATTATTATTTTTATTATTATTATTATTATTATTATTATTATTATTATTATTATTATTATTATTATTATCATTATTATTATTATTATTATTATTATTATTATTAATTTAAAGGGCTTTTAACTTGGTCATAAATCCTTTTTAGACCAGTCATATAGTTTTCTACATCGTGTATCACGAAATTGTTTTATTTATAGCTTTATTATTTAATAATAGCGCCCAGCTTAGTTTTAATGCACAATAATGGGATCATTAAGGGGAATACTTTGATCCAGTTTACCTGGGGACAGTATTTGCGTAGCACTAGCGAATGCAGATAAAATATGCGATAAAATCAGTTTAATTAAGAAATTGGTTAATTTCTTTCTTTCTTTCTTTCTTTCTTTCTTTCTTTCTTTCTTTCTTTCTTTCAGTGTCATTTATAGTACCTTGCTTTAATTTACTGGTATGAAAGCCGTACATGAAACCGTTTGGAAACGTTAAAGTGAAATACACGAAATCGTGTTACATGTACATGTTCAACTATTGGTATAACCGGGATTTAGACATGTGCTGGTTGAATGAATAGGATAATCTGAAAGTGATTCAAAAATTTTAACCATATCCTTTCACATGCAAAACATTGATTTTAAAGATCTAATGCACAACAGTCTGGGGGATTTCAAATAATTTAAGTACTCCTTTTTATTTCTTTTCTACGCTTCTTTAATGATAATTAAATAAATTGTGAATATTATTTGTGTTTTTCTAACTAGACCGGTAATATATCCATAGAAGATACGTGGAAAAGCATTTTATAATAAAGTTCCAACACAGATTTCCTTTCCTTCCAAAATAACTTTTGATGTTATAAGACTTTGAAAATAAATCAATGTAGTATATATTTCATTGTGAGATATTGAACTATATCAGTGGGAGAAATGGCGATATCACTTTCGGAACTACCTTTCTTCCCATTTAGGAAATATGTCTGCCCTTATGTATGATAGTATAACTTGTATATCCATGTTTAGGTTTTGTTAATTTCTCTTGTTATTCTGTTCCTTCTTCCTCCACAAAAGGATATACAAATCTTAAAACGTGTCAGCTATAGACCCTCTCGTGTAAATTTTGCAATCAATTAGGTGCCACCAAAAATGCCACAAAATGAAATCAAAACAGCAAAAAGTAAACTTCAAGTATTGCATTTTTATAATTAGTTTTACACATGAATCATGGAAACTGTCAGTGACTTAACTTTCATGACCTGTTGCTATTCAACCATACAGAATGGAATATCTGCAATACACTAAGACAAATGGTACACGTTTTTATTTTTAAAAATCGTGATTAAATATAGTAGTAAACTTTATAAGAATCACTTTTAATTCGCATAACAATTGTGTTTCAAAAAGACGGATACATCGGTCTTTGATAAGTGTTGATTTCAAACCGAATTTAAGTGACAATCGAAATTGGTCATTGCGTTTGATACCTAACTAGAATGAAAACGTGGCCAGGTCACCTAGGCATTCACATTATAATGGAGAAATAAGCAAATAAATAACGAAAATCTTTTCAGGTTATCAGATATTCGTCAAAATATGTTATTTAAAGGAGTCTCTCAGATACAACCGCTATGTGATGTTTATACATTACTCCATCCCAACAGTATAGTATCAATTCGTGCATGAAATATGTTAACACAAATACAATCACTTCATTTTCGTACGAATACAGTCATTATTTTGACAGAATACACGATCCAAAGTATGATATGTTCAAGCTAAATTTGTAAAATTCCTAAATTATTGAAAACTTTAGAAACTTCACTTTATTGATGTGATAGAGCAGCATTGAATCGTGTTTGGAGCAGAATGTCTAAAATCCATGCAAATGGACGGTGTTGCTTTTTAAGCTTATGTAACAGTAATAGTATATACATTTTGTGAGTAAATTTACACAAACATTTCATTCATGAGCATGCTTCGCTACTCATGACAGTATGTTGTGTCCACCTCAAGAGCGCAATATTTAAATGTATGTGCTAAAAAATAGATATCCTGTGTATATAAAATAAAAAAAATTATATCGATGAACCAGTGGTGCATAATTTACAAAATGTCATTACATTTAATTATAAAACAAATATTAGAAAACTCGATAATCATAATGTTAGTGATTACATTGCTACATCACATGCTAAATAGAATCTTGTGAACATTGTCTTTAGGACAAATACACTTACATGGTAAGTGTTATTTCTTTTCTCATATAAACAGATCAAAACAAAGGCATTATAACATGTTAACAATTCATCACATGTGATTAAACTGTCAATGTTACAAGCAAAAGCTCAAAGCATCAATTACTTTTTAAACCACTTTAACGTGTCAAGTCACTACCTTGTATCTGTATAGACGGTACAGTGCGCATGCGTTAAAATATTTAAAGTCAGCATCTTGTATCAGTATACGCGGTTCAGTGTATATGCGTTATAACATTTAAAGGCAGTATCTTGTGTCATCATATACTGTACAGTGTATATGAGTTACAACATTTAAAGTCAGCATCTCGTATCAGTACAGTATAGACGGTTCAGTGTACATGTATATGCGATATTACATTTAAAGTTTGCATCGTGTATCATCATGGACGGTACAGAGTACATGCGTTATAACATTAAAAGTCAGCATCTTGGATCAATATAGAGACGGTTCAGCATGTATGTGTTATGACATTTAAAGTTATCATCGTGTAGCAGTATAGACGGTTTCGTATATATGTCTTATAAAATACTATGGCTATCTCTTATGATATTTTTTTATTTTTGTGTCCATGTTTCTATCGTAAATTTCATGAAGATTATTTATTACTGTTCTTTTAAACTAAATCGAGCTATATTATTTTAATAAATAGTTATGTAATTAAGCAGGGTGGCTGAAATTGATTACAATATCTCATTATCCAGGCAGTACTAAAACGTTTTAAATGCATTTGAGATTGCAGCAAAGAATTACAGGTCAGAATAATTATTCGGGCTTTGTCCAAAACAAGTTGATAACGGCATTAATATACACCTGCTTGTTATTATAAATAATGTCGAAGATCTGGACATGTCAGGGAACATATATATTTGCAACCCTAATCAAGACATGCTTTTGTATAACTCGTGGAAAATGCAACACTGAATGATATTCAATTGGTAGATGATTGTCATGGTTTTGATGTTTAGTTTCTAATATCAAACTCCCATTATAGTCAAGTAAAGATTTTGCCTCATGTACCGTAAGATAGCGCTCCTTTCAAAATCGTAAAAGCATATACCGATAGGTCTTGATAAGACACTGCCTAAGTGAGCAAGTGAGTCTTTCACAATAGTTTAAAATTTACTAATTGGATCTTTGTTTCTAAGGACGTACTATAGACGCTAAAGCAAGTTCGTTCCTGTACTCCACAGTGTATTGTCCTATATCCAAACATGATATTGTATGAAGTACAAGTTTGCCTCCAATCTGATGAAGGCAAACGTGATCTTAGAATTAGAAACCAATTTTCACTTTCGTCAAGAATGTACTGGCAATGGAATTACAGTTAATAACTCAAATTATCGTTTATAGGATTAACGAAGTTGCGACGCTGGAAAATCAGATACACGGACAGTCGTAGCGAAGACAATACATTTAATACTGTGTGTAATAAAATCTCAAGCTCCATAACTAATTCAATTTTGTACAGTATTAATGCCAATTATTATAACTACAAATAATTGTAAGAACTTAAGAAATAAACAACATAAATATATGCCTACCATTGTTCACAAATCTTGTCTAAGCATACAAGAAGGGCGCATGAATACATTCATGAAAGTCAGTACAACATAACTGGAATGAGAGATAGTAGGTTACTATCTACTGGGTGAATCCAGAGCCCACCCAGGTTTACATCTTAAAACCAGCAGTCTTTGTCAACCTTCTCACGAGATTAGTTCAGGGTGACTGGATTGTTAAAGGTCAACATTTTATTGTGGCTACCAGGCTAAACAGAGAAACTTAGAAACCCCGTTGTGAAACAACTTGCTTTTGCTTTCTTTTTAAACTAGTAACTTCTAGTTTTCCGCGTCATATGATATTATTATCCGGCACACAACTAGATCGCTCTTGCACCAATAATACCACACAGGAGAGCCGCTGTGGCACAGTGGTTAGAGTGGCGGACTCACACCCGAAAGTGTGCGGGTTCGAATCTGACCATCTGACCATCAAACTAGCATGAGGTCAGCTACCTTAGGCATGATACTTTACTCCAATTGGCTCAGCACTAAAATAACCTTCGTGTGTTGCTGTGTCGTGCAACAACAACAAAAATCTAGACTGAACATTCCTATTCGGTGCACAGCCGTGTTACCATTGCGAAGATACTAGGCATAATGGACACTACTTCCCGGCTAACTACATTTCTATCTGAGCTCTACCAGTTACTCGCATCGATAGTGAAAAAAGAGCTTGATTAAAGAGACTACCACGAGTTACATTTGTTGTTAAATAAAGTCAATGTTAGACAGAATTCTTTGATCAAAATTTGGGTTGAAAGAAATACTGATTAAAATGTTCTGTCGTATTTTTCTGTCAAGCTGAGAACACACAGAGTGAATATAAAATTTCTGTTCGATCTCGAAAGGCATGCTTTGGTACGACCAAGTAATCTCATTGTTGGCAAAGAAAGCAGATGTGTCAATCCACCTCTATTCATCAAGCACACGAACATTGAGATTTCCTCGTTCTGTCGACTGCATTGCATCTGTTGTGATATTTTGCAAATCAGCAAACATAAATAATCACTTAAAGTCCATTTCTGACAGGTGCAACATGTCAATGCTTTACGCTTATTCGGCAAAGATTTAAAGAATAATTAATTGACTTGTTATGTTGTAACCCACGCAATGTCCTGTCCTGCTGTTCTTATGTTTTGTATTTCGTCACATGACATTTAGTTAGAAATAATGACCGAGTAATATCCTGTATTGGTTCTGAATGAATGGGACTGAAGAAAACACGATGTCGGTTTAAATTCAAAGATTTGTGGACATATCGTCTTGCTTTACTTGTGTTTTATTTTTTGATTAATTTCTTTGTACAATTTGCCTTGCGAAGTTTCATATACAATTTTCAGTTTGCAACATCTTTAATTCTTGCCTGCAACAAAGTCGTTTATTCGCTAAAGATTTTCTCTCTCTGATACATATAAAGCAATGTAATCTCAACTAAGCGTATATTTCTTTGATTTGAAAGAGTTTATACGTGGATACGAAGCCCTAAAAACTTCATTTTTAAATGTTAGGATAAACAATATGCAAGAAACATATAAGGAACCATCTCGCTGATATATTAGCCATGGCTTTAAAGTCGCCGTTGACATAAGACTTTTTCCCTTTCGATTTTCGTCTCGTGTTGTCAAGTACAAATAGCGCAACACAATCTAGGTCGTAATAGTATAAAATACACTACAACTGTATCAAGCTCTAGAGCCTCAAAAAATTCAATAAAAACAATAATTGTATTGCCAGAAAAGGAAATGCCCAGATGGGTCAACTTGTCTCCCAGAGGTAAAGATTTTCTTAAGTTGTGCTCGTACAGATGTTTCTGATATAGTCTTTGTAGATGAAATAAAAATTTCCGTAATGAATTGAGTTTGTTAATATAGTTATTCATTAAGTCATTTTGTGATGCTCAGTTTGGTAATCTGACAAGCGCTAATTCCTGTTTGTATACTGTTTTCAGCCTAATTCTCATGCTGACAAAAACGGAGACTCCTAGTATTTGAAAACACGGGATCATCTGATGTGTCTAAATTGATAGGTTTAGCAAAGGAGGAATTTTGTAAGCAACGTTTTGTTTCTTATATTTCATTTGTGATCGAGTTTATATTGGTTCACGTTTGCTAAATGTTAGATTGAAAATTATTTTGTGCAACAGAACGTAATCTTTAAACTGCCTATACCAGTTGTTCTGAGTAGAGAGTACAGAAGATTTACTTCGATACTATAGGAAGTATGATAAGTTGATCAAAGAAATGATTTTGTAGTCTGCACTTATTTGAATCTTTAACGGCCACCATACACGTTGAGGTTGCGCAGATATCAACAAGACAGAGAAGAAACTAAAGATGCTTGAAAACAAAACCATTGCCTTATTAATCCTAATTTGTATACCGACCTGCATCCTGCCATATTATCCTTTTGGATCATTTGCAATCCATCTTTTGCTTTCCTTCTGCTGGAAAATTGGTGACGACTAGTGGGCTAGGACAGAGGTGGAAATTATACAAGACAGATAGGGACAAGGTTTAGTAACTCTGTAAATCAAATTTGACAGTTGATAGTTTTGACAAGATAGTAGATCCAATACCTCTATTTACATAGAAAATCCAGGATGTTACTGGAGATCCAATACCAAATCTTAAGTGATTCGTAAACACGCCAAGAAACCCTGGTTTTATTATGCATGAAAAGATGGGATTAGAAAACGGAAAAAGGTTCTTAGACATGTCAATACCATGCCAACAGCTGAAAATCAAAGTATATAGCATACAAGTTAATGGTTGATGTACCACTAGAATGGCAAGAAGAAAATGTGAAAATAATATGGCTCAAGTTTTGAACACGCATTCTGTATTAAATTAGCATGGAATATGACACGAATAGTTATTGGCAAAAATAAAAGCAACTGTATCAAAATGTTTTAAGAAATCTGATAAAATGGTCATGACCAACCATAATTGCAAATACATTGTCCGAAACATTCTCGAAAACGCATAGCAAGGGAATTATCCTGAAAATGTCCTCTACGTCAAAATATTGAAAGAATATGAACCTTAACATATCAGACCAGTGAACGCTCAAAAATCACAACAAACGTTTCACTCTAAGAGAGTTACAAGACTCGTGATCGAGCCCACGACAGTTCGGCATTACCAGCTTTCATTCATTCCCAACTTCTGAAACCAGACACCGCTCTAAATACGTTAATAAACAGTTTCAATAAATTTTGAGAAATTGACGAGAAGCAACAGTACTTAGTCTTCGAGAGAATCATACAGACCCTTCCAGCTAGTGAGCAATATCACTCGAAGGCTGTATTTGCGAAACTATAAATCTGATGCTGAATGACAGATAATTGTGCTGATACGCTGTAAGGGACATAAACTTTGCCTGGGAGCTTTCACGACTTCCCTTTTAAAATGCCTCTATCTGGAGGAAACTGAACAAACACTGAGCTCAGACGGAGACAGACTATTTCCTCATTATAACCCTGAACTATATAGCAATTTATATAATGCAGAATACGATGTGGTCTTGAGGCCCAAATATCAAACCCTGTAAGCTAAGAAATGTTATTTCATTCCACCTTTTCACGTCACCTGTAAACAACATCAATCAGTGTTGGAAATACTGCACACTTATGCATTCCGAAATCGCCACCTTTGTTATCAAAACCTTCTGTAATAATATTTGATCTTTTCCAATTACAAAAATCCGCAACAAATCATCTCGTGTTCCAGACTTAATTGAATGAAACCTGTTTATTTTTTAATTTATTATGTCGTACTCCTTAACATTTATCTGTATTGTCTTTAGTTTTTGTGCAATCCTTCACGTTTACATTTCTATACTTTGTTTTTAACTGACACTATCAAAACATTATTGTTCTGACGTGTATTTGAGAGATAAATTTGTCCACTGATGGCCTTAACATGCTTGGCATCCGTAAATAGAACACTGTTTTGGGGTCTGATTTTATGAGGGAGTTTTAGAGTAATTTTTCTGTAGAACAACTAGCTGTCTAAATCAGTTGACATTCTACTTACATGCTTCTACAGCCATTATTTTTGTCTGCACATTAATGACTATGAATCTAGCTTGGATTAGAACAACAGTGCGTTGCTAGAATCGTCCTTGCCCGATAATGCTATTTGAGAATATATGTGGTAAAAGAATTAGCTGAAAATAAATTTGGCACATTCAGTCCATTCCGGATAGTTATCTTCATATTATGATTTATTTCAAAGATAGTGTCTTTTAGTGCTAAAATGAATTTCAGAACACACAGCCAGTTTTAGTTTAAGCATGCCATAAACGAGCACTCAGGTGTTACGCATGGCATTTAGTGACCTAAATTAAATGCTATCCGTGGAGATAGCTATTAATTTAACAAATCTGCATCTCACTTTTGAACCACAGTAAAGATTTTAAATTAATATAATTCAAGTACTCCCAGCACATTAGAATAGAAATGCAGATATATGCATTAAGTTGTTTGTCATATATTGCAAATGTGTGTATTGCATTACCTGTATGACAATGAATTCACCTGGGCAATGACTTATCCAGGAGTACAATTCATTTGCGTGTATTGCCTCTTAAGTGTAGGAATGTGTTTGCCTTTGTTTTCGATATGTAACAATTTTATCAGCCAGACTCACCCGACAGTAGTTGTCTTTTATTTTGCATGTCTCAGGCAAGATTCGAAACATTCGAAGTAAAAAAATTAAAACAGGTTTTGTGGCAGATGTGTTGGGAAGATAATTTCGCACATTCTTAAATGCTCCTATTTTCCAGTGAAGAACACCGGTGCACGATAGATTCTACAACACGTGACCTTGACCCTGACTATTGGTCTATTTTGCAGACGAAGTAGGAAAATTGTCCCAGTTTCCATTTTCACGTGAATATTCTTTTTCAATACCAACATTAATTGCAATTAATTAAAACGAACACTAGCTGACGTTAAGCATGTGATCCACCTAGCTTTATATAAGTACTACATCTTAACTTTAATTTTGAGTAAGAAAAGAAAAAGCCCATGCTATAATTGTTATTTCATTAGAACTTCATTTTCTAATTATTTTTCTGTACGGTAAACATATTCCAGACCAATGCCCTGATAACTCCATTAACAGACAGTTTAAGTGATAGCACCACGACCTTAGTTTCAGTGGTAATCTTTAGATGTGGAGTAGCTTCACAAGACCGTGGCCTATTGTATTCCGTCGTTTCTGAGACGAATTTCGAGAGCATTTTAACGAAATGTTTCCCAGGAATGCAGCCTGCTATGAGTGGTGTCGAGATTGCAGCGTTTAGTGTTTCGTCAATGATACCAACTACTGGGTGGGTCTTTTGTAATAAAGAGAGCAATTATATATGAACAGATATATGTAAAGCCCTTATGCGAAAATGTGAAAGAAACACTTTTTTGTTCTTGAGCTTAAACTTATTTACTTTCACTCCATCGTCTTAAAAAATATTCTTTACCTAACGAGATCATGTTGGGTTAATGTTTTTAATTAAAGGCATGTCTTTCTAAGTTATTTATCGTTATTATGATTTTTTCCGTTCAGTTTTACTGTTAATGAATCAGAGGAGCGCAAAATTCGTCATATATAATTTCAATGAAACAATTAATTTAATATTTTGACAGAAGTAAATTTATAGTCTGGCATCTTATCTTCAAAAAAGCGTTTATATAGAGACAAAAATGCAGATTATTAAACCCCGCAGTTATGAACTGACTGCCATTATATACACACACATCAAAATGGCATCCATCAAAATAAGTTACTGACGCCTATGAACAGAAACTTTATGAGTGTTAGGTCTGTCAATAAATATTAATTGTTCACTTTGTATGCTTTCTGAAAAGTACAGGAAATGTTTTCGATATCGTAGTGATTATTCTTGTTTGTTTAACTGAAACCATATTTTGAAACTTTGCAATTTAATGACGATGCATTGAATTTCAGAAAATGATTCAAAACTAGTATATCGATTCCTCTGCAAGCAACGGAGTCCTTAAAGGAGACCAGAAACAAAATATTTCCTTTTATGTATCTAATTCTCTACAAATTTTAATTGGACTGCGATGTTTATAAATTAAATATCGTAGGCGGGTAGTGATTATTTTGTGCGGAAGATACCACGATTCCGTAAATTGCCGAGTTTTTCCGAGCTTTGATGAGCCGACAGATCACGTGGTCCCGTGACGCATACTAGCCAGTCCTCAAATACAAACATATACATGGCAAGCGAGACAGACAGGAGGAGACCAGATTTGGGTTGCTAATTCAAAAGTTGAATATGCTTCCGAGTTATGCTCAAAACTATATCTGTTGAATTGTGTGTTAACAATGTGTTTAAGACCTGACAGCAGAAAAGTACAACAGTAAGAAGGTGCTTATATTTCATATTTTGGAATTTTAAAAAAAAGCAATGTAATTTTTAAGTAAATAGTTATACATCGTGTGCTGTGCAAAAATCTGATAAGGATTAAGTGATGGTGCCCAATGCAAAAATAAAAAAATTACCATAATGCAAGAAATTCATTTAAGAGGAATGAGGTTCACCGTATTATATGTAAATGACATATTCATTACCTACCCCCAACACACACACACACACACACACACACTACCACCACCACCACCGAAGGTATGATATCTTGAAAATATACATCCAACAGTGAAACGATGAGAGATAATACTGAATTCTGGGTGAAGAGACTAGAACGAGGACAGACTTGTGTGTGAAACAATATCCATTACCTTGGAGGTGTAAAAGGCATTGAGAACGGTTTTCGTCGGTCGAAACTTAAGCATCAGTTTTTCACACACACACACACACACACACACACACACACGCAAATCTGCAGAAATGTCTGGAACAGCGACAACTTTTAGTCTAGGCCTAGCATTTGCGTATCCTAGAGCTGTCATTTTTGTCAGGATTGTTCTCGTAACATTCCTTTAGAAATGTAATGATCACAGAGTGCTGTATGGTGTTGCTTTGAAATCGACTCGCTTGTAATAATGTATCCATACTTTCTTTATGCCTTTATCTTTGGAAAAGAAATGAAAAAAATATTGTCCATAGGCTTTTCTTAATGTGCTATTACACCCGTAAGCTTTGCAAGCGGCATTGTCTTTTACTCTGGCAATTATCAGTTGGGATGCTAGAGTCGCTACTATGACGTCACACCCCGAAAGTAACCGAATAGGCGCGGACATTTTGCATACGAGGTCACGCAAAATTCAGCTCCTAGAAGATATGCCAATATTTAAATATTGGCATTACGGTCGCAGATGATACTTTAGAGTCAGGTTTTCTTCTATAGTGCTTTTATTATTATTCTGTATTTCCATTGGTTTCTGGTCTCCTTTAAATTGAAACAAAACAATCGCAATGGATGGGTCGAACTTTTATAAAGTTAATAGGAGTATATACAAGTCTCACTAAATCACAAAAAGATCTAACATGAGTATTATGCATTTAAAACAGGTGTTACTTTGCACTTTTGTGAATGTAACGCCATATTTAAGCACGTGAAAGGCTATATATCAATGCATTAGGTTGAAAAGAGCTATGGAAAACTCTGAGAATATCCACTGACCCACGGTAAGCTACTAGCATGATTTTTCCCATGCTAACGTTGGCCTTGCCGTTTATCAAGAGTAACAAGTAATAACATTTGAAGAATGAAATGTAACAGTGTGTAACTTTTAAATTATATCCTTCCAGTAAATAATCAAAAGTAATATAAATCAAGTGAACACGTCCAATCCTTGCTTCTATTAATACAGAACGTATAGAGAACTGTGTGGCAATGAGAATAGAATTTCAAACGTTTGATAACTATTTGCAAGTACACATGCGAAATCGACATTTTTTTAAATCAATGTAAGCATGTTATAATTTTTAATGCTAAGACAGGCAAACATTTGACGATAATAACCAACGAATAGTATTGGTAAGAAATTTGCCCCTACTCCAGAACAGACAATCAGATTCGGGTTAATAAACAGAATCAAATGAAATACGTGGCAGAGATTACTGTACGATGTGATGAGTTTTCTATAAGTTGACTAAACGATTATAAACTTACTATTATTAGCATCCTTTGCTAGAATACACTGAGGTAAAGTTTTCATTAAAGTCGACAGTTACAAATTGCTATCAACTTTGCCATCCATGACCTTGTTTTCATCTTTCATTAAGATGTTAAATGGCACTACAATCAGCTACACGTATTTTGATAAAAGAGAATTATGTATACTAGGAAAGTCCTATAGAATAATGACACACGTTGAGATTTAACTGTCGTTTACTTTGTGTCATATCAACATTTTCTTTTATTTTTATGAGACGTTATTTGTTTAATATTTGCCTTGACATATACAAACTGCTTAATTTAATTTATATTATCTATTTAAATTTAGAATAGTACATGCTTCAAAATCTGTTACTTTGTCTGAACGTTTTTGTAAAATTAGGAAGAACATACTGATCTTCCATATATACCGTTTTTTTGTGGCTGCGTCTTTAATACATTCATAGAAATGGTAGTGTACATGTTGCCTGTCATCTTTACATGTGTTCAAAACCCATCAAAGTATTTTCGTACAATTCATCAGTTAATGTACATTAGGAATCTATAATTACTTATACTGTATTGTTATTTATTTAAAATTTCAATTTAACTACTGTATATACACGCGTATTAAGTCGAGTCCAACTTCAAACTGCAAAGACAAAGATATATGAACACATAAAGCATATCTCGGTCTGTGCAGTTGGTTCGGAGTAATCAGGAGAACAAACAACATAAATACTGGTCTGCATGTGTATTATGCAGATAAGAATCTTTGTTATTTTTTTGCAGTTTGACTCGACTTATAAGCGAGCAATTAAGGTACAAGTAAATATATTGTGTATTCTATTCTGTCCCTAATTCCTCTACTTATGAAAATATATTTGAAGGTTAGTGTGATTAGTATTTTGGGATTTTCCTTATGTCGATATTATTTATAGTACAAGCAGTACAGTCAAGGTGAATATAATTAATTGGTAAAAGTTTTACCTACGAAAATACCATAATAATTGTAATGAATGATTCTACTTTTAATTCCACTGTGACTTGATTAGGATGGGTCTGAAATGCTGTATGTATGTATGTATATATATATATATATATATATATATATATATATATATATATATATATATATATATATATATATATATATATTTCGATCCTCGATTAGACTGAGTTGATAATGTTTAACTGTATTTTTGCTAAAATTCAAGCTGGTAAAAACCAGTAGGTAATGTGAAGGAAAAGCATGATACATATGTGTAAAGTAAGTGGAAAATTAATGACTATAGGACGAATTAATTAACTATGGAACATTGCTTTATTAATTTACCAACTTTTGAATTAATGCTAAAGTTTGAATCTATTTAGAAACAACAGCGTCTATATAATTAATAAGTTCCTTCTTGCCTTCGCTCGTTTCATAAGACCACGCCCCATGCATGCATATGAGGAGAATCACACAAATTTATATTCTGTCATTCAAAGCTATGTTAGCAGGGGTTACAAGACTGAAATGTCATTGGCTGATGCAGTTGCTCTTTAAGTCAGTGATACTTAGCTCATTCTACTAATCTACGTGTAACATATGCCAACATAAGCCAATGCTACTGATTTATGAAATGGTGGGTTGATTGAAAGAGAAAAGCATTATTTTCAAATAGTTCAGTATATAGACTCCTCTGTTACGTGTTTAGGCTCGAATAAACAGTAACACAAGAAAGAGTGAAAACAAGCTTTGAAAAATTTTATAATTTATTTCCCTGCAAAAATTCAGTAAAAATGAAAAAATATGAACTTACGGTTCTAAGAATCAAATCCAGAAATAATCCAAGAATAATGCAGAAATAAAATTTTAGAAGTCCTTATAATAAATTGTTCTAATGATTTCAAGTTCGAGTCCCAACGAAGAATCCAAGATGAAGACGATGACGTATGCTGTAACCAGTATTGTTGAAGTCTACATTTCCTTGTAGAAACATGAAATATCACGCAGGTTTTGGAAATCTGAATAAAGGTTTATAAGAGCTGTCTTTGTTCAAGAATCTCACATGAGCACACGTATTTTCCAGGAAAAAAGAATAAATCGTTTTGAATCCAAGTAATTTGATATAACTCCAAACGACACAACACCTTCCAGTGTAAAGAAAACTCACAACTGTATTTACTTCTGTAATACGATGGTTGAATTTTACGCCCCGGATAAGGGTCATGTGGTCATGTTTACATATGAAAAAAGTCATGTAGCCCCTGTATGTCCTTGATGAGACCCAATTATTTCACTCTATGAAATAAAATATTAAAAATAATGTATACATCTTAAACCACGTAGTCCCATCATGACCAGGACAAAAACAAATAATTTTAAATAAAAATAGAACTTATAAACATAGTTGCTACTAATTTTGAATCAAGGTCAGGATCTAGGTCATCACCTGGTGTTCCCTAAAAGGAAAAGTCAAGGTCAAACTATTGTCTAAAGAAGTATTAAGTTCCTAACAAACAGAACTACATTATTTTGATATATAATGACATTTTAAAAAAATAAAAAGATTTTAAAACTTACAAATAAACAAATCAGATATATTTAAATCAAATATACATAACAAGATGAAATGAGAAGAAATCTTTTTCTAAAGATTCTAATAAGAAACACACACACACACACACACACACACACACACACACACACATTTATATATATATATATATATATATATATATATATATATATATATATATATATATATATATATATATATATATATATATATATATATATATATATATATATATATATATATATATATATATATATATATATATATTCTATCCATGAACTTTTGGAGTTATCACAAAGCGGGGGTGTGCTATCTCGGACATGATTCACGGATTTGAAACATTGCTCATTTTGGTTATTTACGATGAAACTAAAGACTGAATTGTCAAATGGCTGTACCATACTTTTGCATTTTTATGAAAAGTTGGGCATAGTTTAATATATTTTGCTTATAAACATTCCATCAGAGAGTACGTACATCCTATTTTCGTTGGTCTCTATTCTTCACATAAGTTAAACCTGTTGTAGCTACTACGTTCCAATTTACACTCATTTTCAAAGCAAGTCCCATATGTTTTGTGATGAAGATGGGTATGACACCAAAAATGTTTCTTTGCACATTCAAGAAGAATCTTTTAATTCTTATTTATGATTTTATTAACATCATCAGGGCTGGCCACCGAAACGTTAATACAGAGGAGTCAAACAGTTATGAATTCACTTTATATGCATAACGTATACGCTCGCTTATGAATCTAGCTGCAAACTGCACAGAACCAGAGCTGTCGACGCATTATGCACCGGCAGATCAGGGTCTGTGCAGTTTTTAAAGCGTATTCAGTAAAATAAACAATATAGACCCTGATCTGCAGGCACATTATGCTACAGCAGATAAGGAACTATGTTGTTTGCAGTTTTACTCGACTTATAAGCGAGTACAGGCCGTAATATCTCAATTTATTAAGGAAGTACAAAACGCATTATTGACAGATGATTTATTCAAAGTACGAGACACCGGACAAAGAGCGTCATATATCCTGAATGCATAAAAATAAACTTCCGAAGATACGAAACGATATCTTCTATGATAGATTTTACTAATGTCACAAGACTGTCTAAATCCATAATGAAAATGGTATTATGTGACAGCAGCTGCCGATAAATCCTCAATCATCATCTAAAGAATATAGGATTAGGAATCGTCTTTTTCGCAGTCTAGTCAATAAACTACAGGAGCCTATAATTAGGTCAAATATTCATAGAATTCAGTCATGCCGTTTACGATCTCTACTCCAGTTAGCAAAATAGGTTATTACTGTCTTCAGTATCTTAGAGGCAGAGCTTAGAAATGAGAGAATCACATAACAATGTAACATGTTATGTAAGATGTCTCAGCTTCTGGTGGATGTGATGTGCGTGACTTTTTATTGTGCTATCCTCACATTTTTCGTGAACGAAACTGTTTAGCAGATAAGCGTGTCATTTTTGAGTAAATTTTTACAGGGACGAAAACATTAATTGATAGAAAACTGATTTGCCCTACATTGCTGGTATCCAAAATGGTCGTTTTATCGCATTGTAGAAGCCAACCACTTGTAGAGGTGAGTTAATTGGCGGATTGTCCCTTCTTACAAGGTGTTCGCTTTATTCGGTTTTAGTTATCTTGGAGATGATCGCCCTCGGTGTTACTGCCCGGATCGAGTAAACTTACAGGTAAAATAAATAGAGATCTGAGCAGAACAGAATGACATGAGCCCCCGTACATGGAAAATAAAAGAATTTAATCAATTGCGTAAACAATTTTGATAACACATTACATTAGGAAGATACGCTTCTTTTTGAAATGCTCGTTCACATGCGTCTGTCCATATAACTTTTGTCGGAGCCTTTTTTCGAGTCAAATCAGTCAAATGTGCTAGCAATAGCGCTGAAGTTAGCAACATATCGACGATAATACCCAGCAAGTCCCAAGAAAGATCGAACTTCCGTCTTAGTGGTCGGTCTGTCGTACGGCGTGCCTAAGTTGGTCGACCTTTCAATTATCTGGGGTTAACGTGTCTTTGTTGAAGGTATGACCTAGGTAGGTTAGTTTCCTAAACCCTACATGGCACTTAGATGGTCTTGCTGTCAGTCACGTTTGTGAAGTCGCTCAAAAACGTTTTTCAGCAAAATGATATTATCGTCCCAAGTAGCTGTTGCTAAGAGTAAATCGTCTATGAAGTTTGAAACCCCAGTCCCCCTTAACGGTTCAAATAATTTTCGCATCATACGCGTGAAGACACTCGGCGCATTCTGGACCCCGAATGGCATGACTACCCACTGGTGGGTCCCATCTGGAGTTGCAAAGGCGAGTTTTGCTCTGTCTTCATTCCAGACTGGAATTTGGTATCGCGGGAAGGTATCGATCCCTGGGTCGACCTTCACAGAGCTTCTTCATAGCCTATTTCAATGTTACTTTGAAAGCTCCACCAAACCATTGCACTGTGGGTGATACGGGGTAGTTGTCAGGTGTCTGATGGACAGTAATCTGTTTAGCTCTTCCATCCCCTGGCTCACAAACTGCGTCCCCTGGTCAGACATTAGAAATCATTGAAGTGTAGCAATTTAACAAGCACCTGTCCCCATAAACTTAATTAATTGTTCTCTGGCCCAAAGTAATGTACTTTTCATAGATCAGCAGAAATTTGCATCCTTACAATCAGGATATTAAACACAAGCACAAACACACTCTACCACATTTTGGTACATACGTACATTGCAAGCTCTCAGTTCCTTGAGTTTAATTATTAAACTAAACAATGACCTATGTGACAATTCGACCGTGCTTCATGTATGTCCGGAGATGAATGAATCCTTCACTGGATAGGATGATAAATGTCCCCTTTGCTTTGTTTCACATGGTTTAGCAAAGATCAACAGAGTTCAATAATTAAACCTGCGTCTCGTTCTTCTTGGGATAGGTCAATTGTGGCATTCGCTAATGTGCAAATGACTATGCTATAATATTTGGAATATCTTGCGGAATAGGTCACTGTTCCTTTAATCGCTTATTCAAGAATTATATTACACTTCTGTTTATTTCAGTTCATATAGTTTAACAATTTTATAAATATGTAAATTAACAATTTATCATTTTTTCAATTACATTTAATAGTTAAGTCCTTATCTTATTCAAAACGGCGTTAACTATGTATTATCCTTCTTCTAATTGTCTGTGCCTGGTTATAACGTTGCCAGATTTTAACTGTAGCAATATTGTAATTCATCCAACAGCCCTGTTTCAGTACCAAACCTTAACACTTACATGAAAAACATATGAGAGTTTGGACATATCGAGAGGTTAACATAAAAGCCTTTTAATTGCATAGATTGTCATATAGTCCTGAAACCTTTTAAACAATGGAAATACGAAACTATGGCTAAAGAACGATTCTAGATACGATTAATCAACATAATCCAGATTATGAGTCTGGGATATATTGATTGATCCTTCGGGGTCTGTTTTGTGGTTGACAACACTATTAACTGACCAATCAGTATCGATGGCTTCCCTGCATTCTTCTAAATTGCAACTGGCCCTATCAAAGGAAATGGTATCTCTACATCACACTTCGTTCAATATTCCACAGTTAAAAAAAATTAAAACAAATAATAATTATCAAATATCCCACCAAGTAGTTCTAAAGTAATTTGAATCTTTCGATGAAGCGATGGCAGTTATGTTAGCAATGATACTTATTGTATTTATCAAGATTTAGGGACAAATGCCAAATTCTATCGGTAGCACTAGGATAACGTTTGTAAATAGTGTTGACAGGAAGGAAGCAGAGTTGATAATTTATATGCAGCAGATACATTGGTTACCAGACGATTTTCGTAGGGTTTATTTTGTGTCGTACATGTCACACAGATACAGATTATACTGTGAATATAAAGATTTCCCTGCTTTATAATTTATGTCCAGAAAGCAACGAAATTAGTCTTTGATTTTGCAGTGAGTGTATAACGGGAAAAAGACTTGGCACCCTTTGTACAAAATTGAAATTTGAATAGGCACTAAATCATTAGTTTACTCCTTCATTTCATTTTCGCAAAAATATAAATGTGCAAAATATTCATCCAACCTCTAGATAACCATGCAAAATGCAATGGATATGTATGCATTAAATTCGTTTCTGTATGTTTCAGATTACTGAAAAATGATTATTTTAACGAGGTGTTCCTGTTCTATTGATAAACTAGGTTAAGTGCCAGTCCTGTAACTGGAACAAAGACTTGTAACAAAATAAAATCAAAAGGTTGGAATATTAAAATACAAAAAGATGTATTTTTAAAAAAAAATAATTGGGATTCGGCTGCGAGTTTCAGCATACAAATAGAAAGACAAAATAGAAAAATTGGGATAAGCGAGTTTAAAAGAAAGTTTGAGACTAAAGTATAAAAAATATATTAAACAAATTGGCATGCCGCCGCGAGTTGCAAACTCGCAACCTATTGTTAGGCAGGCGAAAAGACAGAAAGAAAAATCTGAGTGTTTATATATATATATATATATATATATATATATATATATATATATATATATATATATATATATATATATATATATATATATATATATATATATATATAATGTGTGTGAGTGTGTGATTCTAGCAACCATGACTGAAAATATAAGTTGGATATATACTCAAAAGCGTTATGTGTGGTCTTGAATAAATCCGGACTAGTTTTATTCATTATATCACAAGTTACCTTTTAATTTGGAAATTGGAATACACAGCGGCTGAGACTAAAAGAGTATCTTCAGTTTTGTCAGGACGTACCCTTTCCGTGTTGAAAAAGTTTGAAACGTTTTTAAAGACAATATGCAAATCAGAAGTCTTATCATTATAAACGTTCTCCTGTAACGGTAGATATTATATATTACCTAATATATCTTAACTGTTATATTTAAAGACATTCTAGAAAATCAAATGTGTCTTGACGCCATTAATAAATTAAAATATATCCACATATATCGGACCGGCCTTTTCTATTTTATTATGCAATTTTGTCTTTCAGACGACCTTGACTATCTTTTTACTTTTTCTTATTTTCAAAGGGTAATAACACTAAAACCAAAACATTCAAATATTCTTTTGAGATTCGTATACGTTGGAGAACGTAACCTCGTTATATCTTTTATTACAAAGTTATTTCAAATCATAGAGTAGTTCAACACATATTTGAACATTTTAAAGTTATGTCATAATCAAATCTGTGAAGCCGCTAAGAAGAATGTCACAAATATAGTCCATGCAGCGAAATCAGCCCACTACACTACAAAGATCATGGAACGTTCCAGCTGCAAAGAGCTCTTCGAGATTACTAGCAAGCTAATGTCAAGGAACAAATGTACACCACTTCCAACTACCTTCTCTCCAGTCGACCTTTCGGACATGTTTGCAAATTTCTTCCGTGACAAAGTACAAACCATCAGATAAGCTTGACACCACAATTTCAATTGACTCCTCGTCACCATACATTTGGGATACAGAATTTGAGCGGCAACCATTAGCAGCATTTGAACCTGTCTCTATTGATTTCGTACGTACAATCCTGATGAACAATGCACCAAAGTCATGTGAACTTGATCCAGTTCCACCATCACTGCTGCTTGAGTGTTTAGATACAGTATTGCCTTCACAAACTGATGTTATTAATACCTCTCTCTCATCCGGGGAATTCCCATCATGTTTCAAAACTGCCATTGTAAAGCCCCTGCTGAAGAAACTAACATTAGATCATAACGATTTAAAGAACTACCGCCCATTTCCTAATCTCCTATTCATAACAAAAATCTTAGAAAAGGTTATTCTATCCCAGGTTGTATCTCATCTAATTTCAAACAGTCTTTTTAGCAATGTACAATCTACATATCGCCCTTGCCACAGTACTGAAACTACTCTTCCAAACGTAGTTAATGACATTCTCTCTGCGTTGGATAGCGGAAAGATTACAGTCCTCACCCTCCTTGATTTGTCTGCAGCATTTGACACAATAGACCATGATATATTACTTCACTGTCTCCAGCATGTATTTGGCATTCATGATACAGCCTTACTGTGGTTCAAATCCTACTTGGTCAACAGGACACAAATTGTATCTGCAAATGGAATACACTCCATCCCAGTTAATCTATGTTGTGGTGTTCCACAAGGGTCTGTTCTTGGACCTGTACTCTTCATTTTATACACTCAGCCGCTCTCAAGTGTCATAGATCATCATCCAGTGTCACACCAATTCTGATCACAACACAAATACTTTCTCATTCGCATCCTTTACCTCAAACAATAAATATTAGCAACATCAACATTAAATTCACAGTCAGTACGCAACCTAGGTGTTACTCTGGATAGTACTCTCACATTGCACCAACATGTCATGAACATATGCAAAGCTGCATATCTTGAGCTGAGACGCATCAGCTCCATTCGCAAATATCTTTCAGTTGATGTCACTAAAACACTTGTGCGCTAATTAGTACTTTCAAGACTGGACAATTGTAATTCAGTTATGTCTGGTTCATCTCAATATCTACTCCAGAAACTTCAAAAAGTTCAAAACACAGCTGCTCGGATCATACTTAGAGTACCACGATCAGAGCACACCTCTCTGCTGCTCTGTACCCTACATTGGTTATCCATTCGATCCAGAATCAAACACAAAATTTGTTCTCTGTGCTACGTTTCAATGACGGACCCCAGTCCAACATACCTATCTGACCTCACCCATGTGTATACACCAGCAAGATACTTACGCTCCTCTTCTGACAATCGTATACTCATTATTCCCACTTTGAAAACAAAGTCATATGGACAACGTTCTTTTGCATACCAGGGCCCAGAAACGTGGAATGAATTGCCCACTGAGCTTAGACACAAAGACACAGTGATCCCATTCAAGAGTGCTCTTAAAACTCACTTATTTCGACTGCAAGAACAAACTTAAAGACCTAATATTGCTTCCTACCTTAAATATTTTCAACATGTTTTTTTTTTGTTTTCGAATTTGATGGTGTTTGTTTTTTTTGTAATCATATCATTATATATAATTTTTTATGTTATAGGTGTTGTCTAATGTTGTAAAGCGCTTAGAGCTTCTAAAGATTAGGCGCTATACAAAGTCCTCATTATTATTATTATTATTATTATTATGTGTGCAAATGTTATAATCAATCAAAAATAATAAATGCGGACTTAAAGGCGTTAGCGCACGTATCTCTAAACCCACACAAACTCTAATTAACATGTCGATTAAGCGGATATTTCCTTTGCAATAAGAGTTTTGAAATAACAGTTTATGAAAACATTTGACCATCAGCTATTCTCTTTGACATTGCGTTGAAACAATACTGATAAATAGACAGAAAATGTGTGGAGAGGAAAGGACTGATTCAACAACTATTACTCTACATCGATACATGACAAACTATTGATATGTTATTAAGCTTTAGTCGAGTTTAGCATCAGCATTCTCACCTAGATCTTGCACAGCAGACAACAAAGGTCTGTCTGTCTCTAATACATGACACGAGGAGACTTCCATTACAGTGCTAGATGGCACAATGTAATCAAGGTTGAGAAATCATTACGGCTCTCTTCAGGAAATTACACCTGAATTTAATGCTCGCTTAACTGTCTGGGCTAATCTTCTGAATTAGTTTAGTTATTGGATTTATTGAACAACTATAGGCCAATATTAGTCGATATGAGGGTCAAGAATAGAGTAATAGAAAAATACAGAAAATATATGAAGATATCCAAGCAATACTTGTTCTACTAATTTCACAATTCTGCCATTTTAAAACAAGCTATGAAAGTAGTAATTCCATCTTTAGAGTCCTTCTAAACTCTCTGATATATTTGCTCTTTCTTTCTTTCTCTCTCTCTCTCTCTCTCTCTCTCTCTCTCTCTCTCTCTCTCTCTCTCTCTTTGTTGGTGGAACTTAAATGCAACAGGGGGGAATAAGAGCGAAGCAGACATGAAAGCAAAACATTTGATTAAGAATTACACCCTTACCTTCCAATGGTTTGTATGAAATTCTGCAAGCATTGTCCTTCAATTAGTTTCATTTCTGACATAAATAGTCAAGTATGTAAGTTATGAACAGTCCATCAGTCTTCAGATGTAAATTAGATTTGTTAAATATGACACTTTCAGACAAAATAAATAGTAAAAAATGAGAATGAAAGCTTTTTAAACACGTTCCTTAGTTTTGTTTACATTCATTTTACTATTTGCATTCAAGTTAAATATGACACCAGTCTTTACTAATATCAACTTATAGCTGTAAGCCAGTTAGAATTTTAAAGAGATTATAGAAACATCATGGACTAATGGAAGCTCAGACAGTTGGACTATTGGAATGCAGCAATAATTGTAAACAGTATTCCTTTAGCAAATTAAGCTTTGAAGATACATAAATGGACATAGCATATTCTTCCCAGGAGCTTCAACTAGTTATGATTTCAAGAAATCTACCTAACTGTACTTTCTATATATTCATCTTTTCCTTTGTATCTTGGCATCCGTCCGTCTACGAGAGACGATGGCATAGCTCCAAAGTACGCTTTTGCTTATCCTTCTTTTTAGCTCTCTTTTCAGCTTGCTTTATTCTTCTCTTTTCCTCTGCATTTTGAACTCCCTGCCTGACAGCTAGACGCCAGCTGGAACGGTTGTTTGCACAGCTCTCCCAGTCGTTGACATTGATGTTTGCTGTCTTCATATCCTTCTTGCAAACATCTTTGTAGCGCAGATGTGGTCGTCCAGTTGGTCGTGCACCTTCTGCTAACTCCCCATATAACAGGTCCTTGGGAATGCGACCTGGGTTCATTCTCTTGACATGGCCGAGCCAGCGACGGCGCCTCTCGCTGAGTATGGAGAACATGCTGTTCATGTTGGCGCGTTCTAGAACCTCTGTGTTGGGTACTTTGTCCTGCCACTGGATGTGCAGAATGCGCCGCAGACATCTCAGGTGGAAGCTGTTGAGTTTCCTCTCGTGTCTTGCATAGGTGGTCCATGTTTCGCTGCTGTAGAGAAGTGAGCTGAGCACGCACGCTTGGTAGACACGCAGTTTGGTCTTCTCTGTGAGGTTGGGGTTGTTCCAGACCCTCTGGTTAAGTCTGGCCATCACTGCTGCTGCCTTGGCAATCCTGCCGCCCACCTCAGAATCAATGGAGAGTGAGCTGGAGATGTTAGACCCGAGGTATGTGAAGTTCTCGACAACTTCCAAATTGTACCCATCGATGGAGACAGAGGGAGGGGAGTCTGTGACCTGTGCCATGACATTTGTTTTCTTCAAACTGATGGTCAGTCCAAATTCCTTACATGCATGGGAGAGGCAGCATACCAGCTGCTGAAGTCCATCTTCCGTGTGTGATGTCAAGGCTGCATCGTCGGCAAAGAGCAATTCACGGATGAGTACCTCTGTGACTTTAGTCTTAGCACGGAGACGGGCGATGTTGAACAGCTTGCCGTCAGCCCTGGTATGGATGTACACTCCCTCGCTGCAGTCCTTGAATGCGTACTGGAGAAGCATGGAGAAGAAGATGGCAAAGAGCGTCGGTGCAAGGACACAGCCTTGTTTGACTCCGCTAACGACTGGGAATGCTTCAGATGTTGCGCCATTGAAGCACACTGTGCTGTGCATGTTCTCGTGGAACGACATAATGACAGCAAGCAGACGTGGGGGGGGGGGGGGCAGCCGATCTTCTGCAGAAGTCTGAAGAGTCCACTCCGACTAACCATGTCAAACGCCTTCGTCAGGTCTATGAAGGCAACGTAGAGGGGCATCCGCTGCTCGCGACACTTCTCCTGCAGCTGACGTAGTGAGAAGATCATGTCTACAGTTGACCTGCCGGCTCGAAATCCACACTGGGATTCTGGGTAGACGCGGGAGGCTAGGATCTGCAAGCGTGCCAAGGCAACACGGGCGAAGGCCTTTCCGACGATGCTGAGGAGGGAGATGCCCCGATAGTTCTTGCAGTCGCTGCGGTCTCCTTTGTTTTTGTACAAAGTGACGATGTTGGCATCACGCATGTCCTGTGGGATGTATCCCTGTTCCCAGCAAAGGCAGAGGAGTGTGTGTAGGGGCTGGAGCCGTGCTGGTTTTCCGCTCTTGAGGACTTCAGGCGGAATGCCGTCGCTTCCGGGAGCCTTCCCACAGGCAAGGCAATCGATGGCTTTTCCGAGCTCTTCCAGGGTGGGCTGTGTGTCTAGCTCCTCCATGACAGGCAGGTCTGGAATGGCGTCCAGGGCAGTTCCAGTGACATTGTTTTGGGTTGCATATAGCTCGAGATAGTGCTCAACCCATCGCTGCAGTTGTTTCCCCTGGTCTGTGATGACTTCGCCCGTCTTGGACTTGAGGGGGGCGGTCTTGTAGCTGGGGGGGGGGGGGGGGCCTGTCGCTTGTTTGATGCCCTCATACATTCCTCTTGTATCCCCGGTGTCAGCAGCTGTCTGTATACTGTTGCAAAGGTTCAGCCAGTAGGTGTTGGCACAGCGGCGGGCGGTCTTCTGGGCGCTATTCCTTGCAATCCTGAGGGCTTGTAGTGTTCTGGGGCTAGGTGCAGCCTTGTATGCCAGGAGGGCTTTCCTCTTTGCCTCAGTCACGGGCTCCATCTCCTCCCAGTTTGCCTCATACCAGTCGACATTCTTTCGCTCCCTCTTCCCGTAAGCTGTGATGGCTGAATTGTACACAGAGTCACGGATATGGGACCACTTGGAATCAATGGTGTCATCAGGTGTCACTTTGGTGAGGGCTTCCTTCAGTTTGCTGATGAACTGCTGTGTTTTCTCTGGGTTGCTTGCACAGCAGGTGTTGATACGTGGGTGACCCTTCTTCTTGGCGTGGTGCAGCTTCTTGGGTAATATTCGCACCTTGCTGGCCACAAGGGAATGGTCCGTGTCACAATCGGCACTGTGGTAGCTGCGGGTAAGGAGGACACTGGCCAGTTCTGCACGCCTGGTGATGACGAGGTCTAGCTGGTGCCAGTGGCGTGAACGTGGGTGTCTCCACGACACCTAGTGGATCTCCTTGCATTTGAAGAAAGTGTTTGTCACACATAGGCTGTGGGAGCAGCACATCTCCAGCAGTCGCTGACCATTCTCGTTGATCTTGCCCCTTCCGTAAAAGCCGAGACAGGTGGACCAGGCCTCATGGTCAGCTCCCACTCTAGCATTGAAGTCTCCTAGTAAGTAAAGGCTTTCATTGTTGGGGATACTGGATATTGCCTGATCCAGAGCCTCATAAAACTTGTCTTTCTCCTCGTAGGTGGAGTAGAGGGTTGGAGCGTACACACTGAAGATGTTGACCTGGCCTAAGGATGTTGACAGCCGGAGGGCAGGGATTCTCTCAGTACCTGATGATGGAGGTTCAATGAAGGCGATTAGCGTGTTCTTGACGGCAAAGCCTACACCATGCTGCCTAGGTTCATCCAAGGGCTTCCCCTGCCAAAAGAATGTGTAATTGGCTTCCCTGATGGTGCCGCTGTCAGCCAGTCGGGTCTCCTGGAGGCAGGCAATGTCGATGTTCAGTCGGGAGAGTTCTCTGTCAATGACGGCAGTCTTCCGTGCATCGTCGATCTGCTGTAGGTCAGTGGTCAATCCAGGACACATGGTCCTGATGTTCCAGGTTGCAAAACGAAGAGTTGGAGTCTTTTTATTTCTTCTTTTAGTCTTTTCTGGTGCAGAGTTTTGTGGCCCACTTGTCGAGATGGTTCTCTAAGCTCCACGCACCCAGTGAAGCAGGCAGGCCATGGCGGGCAGCACCTTACTGACTGGGGGCTGCCCAGCTTGAGGCGGGCGGTAGCTGTCCAGTGAGACCTGATGATCTCTCCCACCGTCAGAAGTAACCCCTGGCGCCAAGCTCTACGCCAATCGAGCTTTGACTTAGAACCGGTAAACTGCTACTTCTCGTGTTGTGCCGACGCCGTACGACGACGCTGGAGTGTCCTCTCCAGTGGAGCAATGAAGCCTGGGCAGGGTGGTATGGAGAATCAGCTGTTGCCCATGCAGCAGATCCCCCCTCTCCACGCAGCTGGTGTGCCCAAGGGAACGACGAACGCCGATACAGCTTGGCACCAACGGCGTCGCAGGAGTTGCCGGAATGACGTTGAAGTCAATGTCATACCGCCTTAGGGACTCCATCTCCGGATTTTCTGTCGGGGTTTACTCCCTTAGCCTTTCCCATGAGTGGGTATAGCCACAAGGCAGCAGAGGTTTGGAATCGGAGTTTTCCTTCTCCTAGATGAGCTACCATCCAAGGTTTACGAGTCCCATCTACCCGAAGCAACTGGTTTTAAGGCGCCAGTGGGCCGCCTTCACCCCTTCTCCTGTTAGTAGAAAACATGGTCTGCCGGGCTTCAAATCTAAGCCACTCGCGAAGGCCAGGAGCTGGATTTTAGTTGACAGAGGCAGTAAGAGACGCAGGCCGTATGGGGCATTTTGGAGGATTGGGGCGCTTGTCTCCCACTCCCACCCCGGGCAATGTCAACCTTAGACCACTCCTTTGTATATCCCGTGTTTTAAATACTTTCTCATCTAACATTATTACAGTCCATGGCGTGTTTATAATCTCCATATGGACGTCTAATTGACCTTGGCATATCTTCGGTCGCGCAATGGCATTCGTTTTCTTTAAACTTTGATCTACATCTTATATAGTTGAAATTTGGTTTAATTGATATATAGTCCACACATAAGCAGCACTGGAATACCAGGATCAATAATTGCTACCTTTTCTCCCAAGAATATCATTAAACGTTGGCATCTCATTGCCAAAAGCAGGAAGATTTACGATTACCGTTTTTTAATCTAAAAGTATGGTATGATTTGTTTTTCAAATGTAGGAAAAATATATTCAATAATGTTATCTACAAAAGATATAGCGAAGATCAGCCAAGAAGGAGGAAGAGTATACCGTCATAATTAAAGGTTTTCGAAGGCTTCGCAAATTTCATAATAACATGCAATGGTTGCTGGCGTGGGTTTCAATGGTGACCATTCATGGAGATTTTGCATGACATGTTCACGTATTGTTTTTCCTGTAATTCTTTACAATCTCCTAGGTATTTCAGCTGTGAGGATGTCTTATTCAGCTCTCTAAATGTTGGTGTGAATCTGGGATTGTGTAGACGAGAAGTATCATATACATAAACCTAAATGGAACGAGCAAGTTCTGACTGCATCGAAGTTTGCGGTTTCTATAACTTCGAAATTCAAGTCGTTCTGCGACTGCTTTTTGCAATAAATGGAACGGTGTAGAATAACCCTGGGCCTTCGCCAGTTAAGGCAGATAAGTAACTCTAAACAGTCTTAATCGTCTTTGTGGAGAGGTTCGTGTAATCGATTCAATGGATCATCGGACTATTCTTGTTAAGAAAGTGAACAGTAATTTATGTGTACTATCCTTAAGATGCCCCAAACCGACATAACGAAAATCAAGCGAGCACACACAATGCGTACTGTCAACAAGGTCAATCGACACATATAAGTTAATTTTGCCAAATTCACCAATCGCCATATTCTGTGACGAAAGGCGATGGAAAAATTGACCCGGTTATCAAAAGAAGTTTTAATTTATTCTCTTTTTTGTATGACCGTGATACCCGGAGAAAAGTCAATTCAGTTTTTTTTTTACTGATGTAAGGAATAACAATCATAAAGTTTTATCATATCATCATACACATTTTATTGATGGAAGTGTCTTCGTGTTGATTTACATACGAAGAACTCAACAAAATGTCATCGTGTTTACTCGAGCAGTCTTAGCAAGAACAGTATGTCATCCAATCGAATAGTTTGCAAGGTAACAGTGGGAAACAGATACAGTGCATTAAAGCGAACAAAGAATATGGGATAAGATCAGTCATATATACATTAGTGATGAACATGTCGACATTAGACATAAATTGAACAGAATGACAGCGGGGAATATTGAATGCTCAAAGAAATATTTTAGTTGCATAGAATTTAAAAGATATTTTAGTAATATGATAGATTCGATTTTATGAAACACGTGTTGGGGTTTGAGGGAGAAGAGCGATTTAAAGATTTGCTTTGAATGAATGTGAAATCTTTTTTGCTATATTGGAACAAAAGAAGTCGTAACTGTGATATCACGAACTTTAATATATAGCACGAATATGTGCAATTTTTAAACTTGTGCTGTTTTATTACTCAAGGGTGCAAATTGTAAAATCGCCAATGATATTATCGTCTATGTTATATACTCTGCACCCGCAATATATGATTGTTAATCAGATAGGAATGGTACAAGATTATTTGAAAATTAAATGGAACTAATCAAAGCAGTGTGTCCATGTTGTTACTTTTCCAGGCCAATGATTTTAATAGGTTTCGAGATTTTATACCAGATGATAATATCGAGTATATCTTTATTGATATCTCATACAACGGTGACTATTTTAAGAACCCCCATATAACCTAAAGACTGTCAAGTTTTCATTCATATTGTAGAACCTTTTAGGGAGTATGCTGTATCTATGAGTACACTTACTGATTTGTTGACTTATTTAGGACACAGGTGGCAATTGCACCTGGTCAGGGCTCGTGTAAACCACTGATCTTGTTCTGACCGGGTGCAATCTGACTGCACCGAGTAACCCTTTACTAGGTGCTCGTCCCTGAGCCGATTACATACAGACTGGAACATAACAATAAATATTCATGTTTTCATCTGGTAGGGCAATTTTACAGTTGCCATAGACCATCAGCATTTTCAAGACTGAAAGTTTATTTTATACATTGTCATGGCAAACGGAAGATGCCAGCAGATATTTCTGTAAGTATAATATAAACTGTTTTGGGATTTGGGATTTGCACCGAGATAGGAAATCCCAGTCAAGGGTTAAAATATTGTTCTCCCCACGAGGCATACCCTCCTGGGGAGACAAATAATTTAACTCTGCGATATGAATCTCCTTGTCTTGCTACAAACATTCACATATATAATTGTTCTAGCCCAATTTTTTTCAATTTAATTAAAGTAACGTTGCATGTTTGCAATATAGATAGCAGATTTAACATATCTAGTGTAAATGAGCTACGCTTACTGCCTAGCACTTTATTTAAAGGTCATCAGGTCTTATACTCTTTTACGAAAATACGAATAATTATCCAAGTAGAATCTAGCTATATATGCAGCACTTAAAGAAGGAAAAAAAAGAAAGGAAAAAATACAATTGTTTTGTGTTGGAAGTATTGCAGAACGGTCAGCTTGGAACCACGTGATATTGGAGCCAGTCGACCCTAAATACACATGTTGTATGCATATTTCATATTTCATATTATTACCGTCTTCTCACATTTAAGCGATGGATGTTATATTAAATTAAGAATAAGTAATTCGTGTATTTTATACTGTTAACCTTCATCAGTTCTAATTTGGAAAACGTGGTAGGCAACAGTACTATACTGTGCAGAACAATAGGCATGTTGGGTACAGTTCTGTCTATGTAGTGACTGAGGAGATTTCTAATTCATGACTTTCTTGGAAATTTATATTTTCTGTCCTGGAAATAAGGCAAGTGTTACTATCACTAGTGTAATTATATGCTATATGTAAATCTTCACGTGGAATAGCCTGTGGACTGAAGAACCAAGCACACGAGAGTTTTAATTTGCAATCGCATTATTAAATTTGATTCAACTGGGGCGGATTGTGGGTGTTTGATAAAGTTAGAAGAAACCGGTCTGACCTAACACATTTTCTGTTTTTGTCGACTTTGCAGTAGTTCTTGAGAGAGGTTGTATGTTTGTAGCCAGTGATATATATTGCCCGTGTGTCTGGAGATCAATTAAATACCTCATTAAGCTGCACAGTCTTGGAAACACAGGTGATCTGGGTCAAGCGTAAGAAGTCTGACCAGACGACAATAATAAAATGCCGACATTATTTTACTCTTTACTAATCCAGTATCGAAATCTTGCAGATGTGTGATAGTTCGTTGAATAGGAATATTAGATTAATTAAACGTTTCACTGAAAATGCGAATACCACTAATTATTCAGTGGATATGTGTCCAATTGCAATTTCTCGTGTTATAAATATTGTCTCTAATGATATGTTTAACTAAGGAGCCATTAATTAGAACACATTTATTTGACCCATTTTAATATCAAGATTGTATCAGGTGCATATGGTTCATTAGTAAAAGCGCAAGGAGTGTAGTTTATACCTGTACTGTATTGAGTAATGAAGGCAGGAAAGAAGCAATCTTGCAACTCATTCGTCACTGGGACGAGTGCTTGGGAAGGTTTCTCATCAGCCCTGCACAAGTATGCTAATAACGGTGCTTGGGCTGTTGAAAATATGGCGAAATTATTCCGAATTTTACAGATTTATCTTGAAGAATGAGATGAATCTGTGTACTTCCCTCTACCATGTACAATGGAATGTTCTTAATTTAGACTCCACGAGTGTCGTAAATAAACATGACTATGACTAATTTAGGAGATGTTGTAACACAATGCTTGAATACTGATTTCAACGACATATTTATATTGATGTTTTGTGATAAATGTTTCGATGTTATCGAACATATTTATATCGATGTTTTGTGATAAATTTTTCGATGTTATCGATATTTCTGAAATAAATGTTTGTGACAAGTAGACCACAACTGTGCCTTTTTTCCGTATTATTATTATTATTATTATTATTAAATGAGAGTAACAAAATAATGTTTTGGGCTCGTTTGTTTTTGGAAGATAAAATCTATTGACATTGGTGAAAAAGACGATATATCATTGAACAGCAAGCAGTTTCAAAGGAAACTTTAAATTTTATGTCTCTTTATTTATAGAACACACATACGAAACATTTCAACTAATATTTTTAAACTTCAAGTATGTTATATGATACAGTTCATCTTGCTTGTTAGACAAACAACTTTCTTGAATGAATAAAAGCTAAAGATAAATTGCTTCGATTTGATGCCTGGTCTTGTGGTGTAATGTGTTTTTTTTGTTACAAGAACTGTCTAAAGCTAAGGAACCCACTTGTGTTCTCTAGCATTTATATGTTTTTGATTTGTTTCTTCTTCCGTGATGACTAGATCATATGTAACATGATGTGATTAAAGCAATAAACTTCAGGTGCATAATACAATATTTTATTTTTATGATAGATCATATTCGCTCCTTTGACAGAATTTCTGACTTTTCCTATTTATTTGTACCGTCACATGTATTTTCCACATCTAAGGGTCCTTTCGTACTAATCCTGAAACGGACAAACGTCCCTTCATAGGATGAACCTGGGTTGGAATTGGATTCTACAAAAGACACTGAAAGTAGGAATTGGATTCAACAAAGCCGAGTTGGAATTGAATTTAACAAAGACACTTAAAGTAGGAATTGGATTCAACAAAGACACTGGAAGTAGGAATTGGATTCAACAAAGCCGGGTTGGAATTGGATTCAACAAAGACACTGAAAGTAAGAATTGGATTCAATAAAGACACTGATAGTAGGAATTGGATTCAACAAAGACAGTGAAAGTAGGTATTGGATTCAACAAAGCCGGGTTGGAATTGGATTCAACAAAGACACTGAAAGTAGGAATTGAATTCAACAAAGACACTGGAAGTAGGAATTGGATTCAACAAAGACACTTAAAGTAGGAATTTGATTTAACAAAGACAGTGAAAGTAGGTATTGGATTCAACAAAGCCGGGTTGGAATTGGATTCAACAAAGACACTGAAAGTAGGAATTGGATTCAACAAAGACCCTGGAAGTAGGAATTGGATTCAACAAAGCCGGGTTGGAATTGGATTCAACAAAGACACTGAAAGTTGGAATTGGATTCAATAAAGACACTGAAAGTAGGAATTGGATTCAACAAAGCCTGGTTAGAATTGGATTCAACAAAGCCGGGTTGGAATTGGATTTAAGAAAGACACTGAAAGTAATTTCGTGAATGAGATATTTGTTTGTAATGTAATTGAACAATTGATGAATCGTGCGCGTTAAGACCAGCAATCGATTTAACAGTAAAGTGTAACTGATACAAGGAAATGACATTATTCCTGAATGGAACTAATCAGAACATGTCACTTCTGTGAGTAATTAAACAAGAATCAACGTATGGAACTTAAAAACAACGATGATTGATATATGAGTCTATCACCATGGATGATCAATGTATATAATGTTACAAAAATATAAAAGGGTATGATTTCTTTCCACCAATAGTATCAAAGTATAGGATAAATGCAAACATAAGAAAGATATGACTCTAATCACCAAGGATAATCCATGGCATAGAATTTGTATAAAAAAATATCGAAACAATCAATATGAAAAATGTACCTTTCATCTGTACGTAGGATGCACGTATAGTTGATTTTATTCGTATAGCGATTTTAAAGCATTTATGTTCCTCGAATAGCGATGTTGAATTATAATGATTTATATATGGAACAATATATCTCTTGGTGTCTAGATGACGATCATGACGTATCTCCACTTCCACAGTTCTCGTCAAATAGTCAAGGAGCCACCACGCATGGTCAGCTAGTCCGCTCCGCCAAAGGATCACTGTAGAGCATCCTTATCCAATACATACAATTTGGTCCCCAAGCTTTGGTCCCTCAGTGCGAGTAAACCAGTCTGTCCTCCGAGCCAACGTGACCATCCACAACAGCATACGGGTTAAACAAAGCCACACAATTCCAAATCCAAAATAACAGCTAAAAATATAATGACTGCGTTGTGTAGTACATGAGACATTGTAAGGTGCAAATACAATAATATATATTACGCATGCACAATAATTGGCTTCATCACGCTTTAAATCATTTCATCAGAACTACTGTACATAGATTATTATTATAATAGCCAAGTTAATAAATGTCGAACAAGAATAATTTCATGGAATTATAAGAACTCCAAAATTGCTTTTCATTTAATGCATGCAAAATATATTTGAATTCAATTTGTCTGTCCATCATACAAACGGCTAACTTGAAACAGCTTATCGTCTATCGGATAGCAGAGCATTATGTAACATGGGTCTGACTATCTATAAAAGTTAGACTAAATTTTGAAATAACAGATATATAAAAATAATGCTATCACATAAAATGGATAGCAATCATTTAATGCAATTTGATATTTCACAAACACTTACAGCTCAATATTGTTCCCGTAAAGTGGACAGTTTCCTAACAAAACTCGCTGTATGGTGTAAAAGGAACGAGACTTTTCTATATTAGTACACTAGCTGTGATACAAAATCATCAACCGTAGGACTGGAGCTAATAGGGCTCGTGCAGCACCAGACATTTTTAATCGTGTTGCTGAGTTATGAGAAAACTTAGCTATTTTTCCATAGGTGCGTTAATGATCCTTATCCGGACACATATGTCCAGACAACATCAGTTCATCAGAGAGAATCACATAAATACATCTGAAATTAGGAACGGGGAACTGCGTTACACGTACATAAAAGTGCATGTAAAACACGGACTGCTTAAATAGGCCAATGGATTCCAAAAAAATCGAGTACAACGTGGTGAAGTCATGCTGGGTAATATGCAGAGCGGTGTCAATTTTTTTCAGCCCTTGTACGACTAAGCTTGTCATATGTATGACCTTCATGGAGACATTCTACGGAGGGTTCCTGATATCCTTTTAACCGCAACGAAACTTTAGACACTCCTAAGCGGTGAAATATTGCATTTCTGTCCGCCGTTTACATGAGCCGTATTCTAAACACCATAACCACGTGTCTTGATGCGGTGACATTTTCCATGATTACTTCTGAACACCATTACTTCTGAACACCATTACTTCTGAACACGGTTATGTATATTTGATTTAATTTATATCTGATTAACTTGTTTGTAAGTTTTTAAAATCTTTCTATTGATAATTTCTTTTTATGTCAAAACAATGTAGTTTCGTTTATTAGGAACTTGATAGTTTTCCAAAAAATAGTTTGACTTTGACTGTTCATTTTATAAACACTTAAAGCTGACCTAGTTCCGACCTTAATTCAACATTAGTAACAGCGACGTGAACAAGATCTTTTTTATTTTATTTTTTTATTGTGGGAATAATAAGGTTGAGATTGAGGCTGTATTAAATACGTGACCCTAGACTGGTAAATAGTTTTAGTGAAGTAAACAACTGTTTTTTTTTCTCGGAGTAAAATGATTGGTTCTTAATAAGGACATACAGGGACTACGTTATTTTTTATATGTAAACATCATCACGTGATCCTCTATTTCGCAATTAGGCATTTTCAAAATTGCTCATTGCTGAGCTTTAATAGTGATGCTTAGAGAGAAATCTCACAGTCTGCCCTTAAAAACTTGATGTCCAGTCGTTTCCTTTGTTTGTGGCCAGTTTTCGAGTTATATGTTAATTGTTTCTCCAGATTATTTCGATTCTAAAAGATTAATTCGTTTCTCTAGAAATATTTTTGTGTTCATGCAGAATTCTTGAACAAAGACATTTTTTAAAATTTTTATTTGGATTTCAAACACCGGATTACTGTTTGTGTTTCTTTCGTCGGGACTCTAACTTCAGATCATTAGAACATTTCAATATTAGGACTTCTAAAATTTTATTCGTGGATTATTGTCATGTTTACCCCGACCCAGAGTAGCCCAGTTTGAAACATGTATAATCAAGGTAATTCTGACGGGTCATTGTTTGATGTCGAACATTGCCGAAGGCTAGCACTAATCCGTTACGTAAGACTGTTGTGGCTAGAATCGAAAAACCGGACATCGGAGTTGCGAGGCGCCCGATAGCCAATTATCACCTAGGTGTCGAAATGTTTCCAAGATCAAAAGAAATTGCCTGAAGAAGTGGGAGTGTCCTAACTTCTTTCCCCTGCAAACAGACAGACAGGTTGAACTGGCCGCTAAGACGATTGGACAGGGGCACAGCGCCACCCAATCAGAATCGAGATGGGGGGAGACCTTGATTTGGGTAGAATGATATCCCTGCGTTTTCCGGCAAAAGTTAGTTCGCTGAGAGAAATTACCCAGAGAAGAGGTTAGCGTAACTCCGAATAGCCATTCGTTATTGGCGGGAAAATCTTAGAGCGGGAAATTCTAAGTACAGAAAGCTTCAAAAGGTCAGTAGATATTTGTTCGGTCTTTGTGGAATGCGACTGCATTTTAATTGTAGGTCGTATGTATACTTTATTAGTACTAGAATCGTAGTACGAAGAATTACTTTGTTTTGTTAATATGTTTGCATATTTGAAGAAATGAGTTGATATTTGTAAAGAATTATATAGCTTGCCAGCCGTCGTAAGAGTTAATATTATAATTTACTATGTGGGTATTTTATAGTAGACTAACACATATGTTCATATGATTATAGATTTTGCCATTGTTGAATATTTGTAATGTACAGACATGCGTCTGATTTTGTCAAATTGTAGTACGATGAGATTAAATATATATGTGCATATACTGACGTGACGCAATGTATTGATGTCTGTATAACAATTCGCTGATACTGTGTTATTACGCCATTGTTTACCCTGCAAGAAGTGTGTGGGAATTTCGATGTGTATGCATGCGTGGCCGAAACAGTGACAGCTATCTGATGGTTAATTGTCGTTATAGTGTGAGGTGAGGTTCGATAAAACATTTATTAACGCCTTGTGGTTTTTCACAGGAAGCTTTGAGGGACAGACCAGTTAAAGTTTGGTCCCGTAGTCTCGGATAGAGAGACGGAGGAAAGGAGAAGAAAGGAGAGAAGAAAGGTGAAGTGAAGTCTGGAGCGAAGTTGGAGGAGGAGATAGTAAAGAGGGAAACAGACAAAGGAGGAGTTAGAGGAACGGAAAGAAGGAAGGAATCAGCGGGAAGAAATAGATGAGTAGATGCAAGGACAGGGGGAAAATCGAACTCACACTGTAAATCACGGGATGAATTAGGCTGTCACTTGGTCGAGGGAAAGACGAGTGATTGGAAGTTATCGTTTTTAAATTATCACATTTATTAAATTGTTATTGATTGAATTTCATCTTCGTGTTCTTTATAATTTAACCGTCGGTATTGCTGACTGGGGGCTCAGAGCTGTAAATCTACATCATCACTAATTTAACTTTCTAACCTAACGAGCCAGGGTGGAACTTTCAATTTAATTTAATTAAATTATATTGGGAGAACCCCACCCCAATACGACAGAACGCCACAATTATTATTGGATTATTTTTGGATTTGATTCTTAAAACCGTAAGTTTTTATTTTTTTAATTTTTACAGTATTTTTCCAGGGAAATAAAAATGTGTTAAATTTTTCAAAGCTTTATGTTTTCTCTCTTTCTTGTGTTACTGTTTTTTCGAGCCGAAACATGTAAGATAAGAACACCATCTTCGTACGAGTCAGTGTCACGCGTTAGAAATGACAACAGTGATGTCACTGCCTACCCCATAAACGACAACAAACGGATCTCTGAGGTCATCGAAGGAGTTATCACAGGCATCCGTTATGTTATTTTTGACAAAACAACTTTATAACCAGCGACATCAGCATTACGCATAATTTTATCGTTGTTGTTGCCCTTTCGGTATAGGACTAATGTGATTGGCTTCTAAAACTGCCCTGCGATTATATCTGCAAAACCCGAATATATGGCTGAGAGTAATCGCACCGAAACGACAACGAGTCTCCGTTAAGCTGTCATCAATGCTGTGCAAATCTCCATTGATGCAATTCAGATTATAAAACATTAAATTTTCTAGATGAGGATTGGTGGATGGTTGCTGCGCAGTTCATATGTTGCCACAGTTTATAAACTGTGATCTGGATTGTCGGACCCATAAGAAATACACAGACAGACCAGCGGATCATGCATAATCATCATTGTATCACAATCTAGTCCTAAAATTGTTGCATTGATATACATATTCCTTTATTACGGCGACATGTTTGCCAAAAGGTTCCGTAAAGGGAGAGCTTTATGAAAAGCCCTTTGTTTCATACGTGCTTTCCTTGTGTCCCAAAATGCGGCCGAGACTTTTGATTCTAATTCCAAGTTATTGAAGATAGCTTCAGGTAAGTTCAACGATGCCGTTATGCAACTCAATCCCTCTTGAAGCTCCCGCTGTTGAGTATTCGAAACATTTAGCATATTCGTTTCGTACCATGCGTTAAATCTGTTATATATAGTTCTTTTTAATACTTTGCACACAACGCCTACAAAGATAGTACCCTGATGCTCTCAGTATCATTTGCACACTTTCCCCAGCCTTCGTTGATCGGTACAATGAGGCTGACTTTCCAGTCAGATTTTGATAACATCTCGTTTTAGTATTGAATAGAGTTGTAATACTTTCAGTCGTTTTTCTTCCAGCATATTTTATACGTTCGTTCTATACAGCATATATCCTCGACACTTTAAGTAACCCACGTTGTTTTTATGAATGCTGCTATTTCAGCAAAGATAACGGTTTCCTTTATAACGGGTTCTTTATTACTTGTCTCTTTATTAACCTTATAATGAGTTATTGTTATAAAATATATGGGTGTTTAAACTATTCGGCAAATCAATTTGCTATCTCTTGTAGATTGCATGTTGTTTATCTGCATAGCCCTTTCATGTGTTTTTGTTAAATACGGGACCTCTAAGATCGGTTTCTTTTCTGAATGTAGAGCTAGAGGTTTAATTATTCTCTGGTATGTATATTTAAGTACTTGGTAAATATGTTATCTATCTCTTGGGAAATGCATGTTGTTTCTCCATTGAAATGGCTTATAGAGTTTATGCCATCTTTACCTTGCTTTCAAATAATTTCCAGAATCGTCGAATATTTAATTATGTTACTTCATGTGAATCGTTTATCTCACTTTCGTCGTATGATTGCTTGAAGTTTTCTAAGTTGTCTCTTGACATTCTTGTATTGCTCGTAGCTGACATCCATTAATCCCATGGGACTCCCATCTTCAGTCCATATCCGTTTAAACCGCCTAGCTCTTTCATGTCGCAACATTTCCGATACATACACAATTACTCATTGAACCATATTTGACCTATCCTTAAAACCTGGAGAATGAAAATCGTCTACTTGAAGACCGTGACTTGAAACCGTATCATCAAGTTTACTCTCTGATAGACATATATAACATCGAATTCGTCCACAATTTCTTTAATAGCCGATATTATGTTTCTCGGGCTGCAATTATTTAATTCATTTAATTCATTTCTTCTTTTCCAAGATTTCACATCCAGCATTTTGTTTCTGTAGTTCCGACGTGCGTTAAAAGATACAATGCTACCGATGAAACTGCAATGCAGTTCCTGAGATTTAAAGATTACATGCACACCCTATATAGAGCGTTACAAATACATTTACCGTTATCCTAACAAAATATCAAAATAGCTTATATCGCATGAGGATTTGCCATTATTACCTAATTTTGTAACATGTACGGCAGAATAGAACTGGCATACGGCCACTCATTATTAAACAATATCAATGGTCATATATGCATTAACCAATGTCAGAAAGTAATTCCAATACCAGCATCCTTCAGTCTGGTTTTCTGATCAGCCTCTGACTATGCTTGATAAATCGCTTATAGAAAGAAGAAAACAATAACTAAGAAGAAAAGAAAAAAAAAATTAATGAGAGTAAACAGAAACGTTTTAAATAAATAGTTTTGACGACACCTAGTTAGAGTTCTTATGAATTTGACGAATAGTTAGCGGATTTTAGGCACGTTATGCTAAATAATATTTTATAAAAAAAATTCACGTTTTGATGAATTCAAACAATATTTCACACAAAATTACAAAAGTAAAAATATTTAAACATAATTACGGTATATCGTTTTCAGCTCAGTTCCATACTTAGGTCGTCTTTACTTTTCAGTAAACGTCTTGGATACGATACGTATATGTAGTCTCTCATAACATATTCTTTTTCCCTGATCAATGCATTATGTACGGATTTTAACATGAAAAAAACATAAAAGGCACCCTCGTAGTCCCAACAATATCTTCTTGAAATAAAATCGGTAAATCGGTCATTCAGCTGTTTATAGTTGTGCCCAAACGACACATAGATCAGCGCTATTACTGGCAATGTGCATAAATGAAACGCACATGGAAGAAGGATCTGTACAATGTATAAGAGTAAAACCTGGAGTTATTGGATTCATTTTGTTTCTCATTTTTGTCGGCACGATAAGTCTATTCGAAGAAATCGCATTTTATGTATATAATACATGATTTTATGATTTCATGTAGAGAGAAAGTCCGATGAGTTTAAAAGGGACCAATCAGTCTCTAGGCAACATCTTTCATTTCCAATAGATAACAATTCCCTAAATATTAATTAGACGCATTATTTCAGCCATACAAATATGCATACAGCAATACAAGCTTCAAGCACACACATACGAGAGAGAGAGAGATCCTACTAAAGGCAAAAAATGTAATATAATGTTTGATATAGTCTTAGTATTGATGCACTGATGAGTTCTCTTCAGAAAAAGAAAAGTACTTTACATACAGTAGTTCAGTTATTTACTCCATGTTCACTGTCCTTATTTGAACATTGTTGTCTCCAAGGTTACGTTATAGTTTGTCTTGATAATAGCTACAGTCGTTATCAATTCTTATTCATCAATGGCGGTTATGTTATCTGCAGCCATTGACGTTTCGGTATTGACGAGATAATATGCAATGTCTTTCTTGTTCACACATACACACACACATACATACACACATACGAGAACCAGTAACAAATTGTAGCCGGACGGTTCGAATTACGCACGTTCGTTATCAGGTAGACAGAATTACTTTCGAAGATAAAACAATTTAAACTAAACAAAAGTTATGTCCGGAACATGGGAGTATTTACATTATGGTACCAAGAATATTTCTTTATTAAATGAAAGACAAGTGAGAAACAAATAGACAAAATCTATGGGAAATGCAACCTTACATATACCCAATATATGTTAGCAAAGAACAAAGTGTTCTTGCATGAAACAATACAGGTGACGGGTGTTTACACAGTTGAGAGTTGTAGTAAGCGACATATTAAGAATCTATTGAAAGAATAGGCAATGTAAACGTGTTTCAGCAACCTTTCAATAAATATCTCTAAATATCATGAATGTAAGAGTATGTACAATGGCGTAAAACAGGGTAGGTTCTCGTAGATTTTTGTATTAGCTGTTGTAGCTTCTATATTGGTCTTGTTCTATTGTTTTGTTCTTGTTTTTGTTTCTATTTTTGTGGGGTTGTTCGTCAGTGTTTTCTGTTTTCTTTGTCGGGGTGGGCTACGTTTCTGAAAAAAATTTCTGATTCAGTCGTACAATTATTTTAATTTTTTAGGTTTTCCTTCTTGTATAATTTTCATTTGACATTAGAAAAGTACCAAAAACAAAACTTACACGCAGAAATGTCTTAGGTTATAATAACGGTAATATTTTAACCTACCTTTAGTTATGCCAAGTATTATATGTTAACCTACCTTTAGTTATACCAAGTGTTATATCTTTACCTACCTTTAGTTATACCAAGTGTTATATCTGTACCTATCTTTAGTTATACCAAGTATTATATGTTAACCTACCTTTAGTTATACCAAGTGTTATATCGTTACCTACATCTAGTTTGCAAGCATGTATATTCATCATCCATGATCTCTTCCACTGTTTTCAAAAGCAGGACATAGTTCAGTTACTGATATACTGATAATTTGCATGACTCATATGGAAAACATCTTATAACAATTTTCATACTTGAAGTCTGCTTTTTTGTTGCTTGGGGTTCATATTGATGTAACCTTAACGGCGATTTTTCACTGATTACATAAATGTGAACTCGAGGGTCAACAGTCTTGACACATTTAAAGATCTGTTCTTCGTGATGTGGGGAAAGAGACGAAGGAGAGAGAGAGAGAGAGAGAGAGAGAGAGAGAGAGAGAGAGAGAGAGAAGAAGAAGAAGAAGGAGAAAACAAAGCCTAAATATGGAAATGCAGATCTGAAGAACATACACATTGGCAGGAATACTTCCTAAATGGTAAAAGAAAACAGTTCCAAAAGTAATATCGCTCCTTTGGCGATATAAATGTTATCGCTATATTTGACAGAGGGAACCAGTCTATTTACACACACACACACACACACACACACACACACACACAATCTGGTCTATCGTTGAGCAACAACCCTCTACCCTTCCATCGTTATCATTATATTCGCATGTTATTATTCATAACCATACTGTCAATACACATCCGTGTTGGGATCACAAAGACGATTTGAGAACGGGTAAAGGCTTTCAGTGCCAGAATGAAACAATCGTGCTAGAACAAGTTGCACAGAAAAAAATTACTCTTGCATAAATTTGCAGCGAGCTAACAGTTTGCTTGCTGTTTCTACTGGGTTAATTATTCTTGCACAAATGTGCAGTCAGCAATCAGTTTCATGCTCTTTCTAATGGGTGTAAATGAAACATTTTAATACATTTAATTAAGAACAGCAGATAATGCAGACATTCTCATTAGTGATAATCGCTGTAGCTATATGAAAAGGAAATGGAAATGGGAGGGTAGAACATGGATAAAACAACAATTTATAAACTTGCAACGGTTTCATAGCTTTTGGAAATGGGAAAACACTTATAATAGTCGTTTCATATTGATGCCAACTAGTGCTCACGACTAGGCACTCACAAAAAAATGTCAAGGTAAACAAATGCCAACAATAAATAAGATTGGTCGCAAAAGGCGCAGTTTTAACATAAATCGTACTGTTATTTTATTTCATCAAGTATATACACTTTCAATTTTAATCTTTTCCGTGCCAACACTAAATTTCATAACATGAGTACAATTTAAAGGCAAAATCGATCACAAGTCTGAATGCCAAACACAAATATAAACTTCTAACTATAGCTGTAAAAAAAAGATACATGGTTACCGTATGAATATGCAAATTAATTCCTTATTTGTGTGTTGTAAAATTTAATCCTCCTTCCAGGCCTGAATTGCCTCCCCTTAGTAGATATTTTGTTCTACCATATCTACCTGGAACAGCATTTTTCAAAGTTTAAGTTGATATGAAAGAAATAGGTGTCGATCAATTGACTTAGCAATACATACATATATATATATATATATATATATATATATATATATATATATATATATATATATATATATATATATATATATATATATATATACAATATAAACAAAACTATGTAGTTTGTTTTACAACAGCTGTTAATGACGATAAAAATCAATAAATATGCTGGACTTTGTCAGTAAAAGAGCTTATAAGGAGAGGTTTGTCAGTAATACAGCTTTGAAGTTGAGGTTTGTCAGTAAGACAGCTTAGAAGGAGAGGTTTGTCAGTAAAGCAGCTTAGAAGGAGAAGTTTGTCAGTAAAACAGTTTAGAAGGAGAGGTTTGTCAGTAAAACAGCTTAGAAGGAGAGGTTTGTCAGTAAAACAGCTTAGAAGTAGACGTAGCTGCTTGATAGAGCGCATGCTATTTGTGCAACACTAAAAATAGAATCTTGTCAAACAGCTAGAAAATTACAGAAAAACTTTGAACATCTGAATGTAAAACAAGCTGACTAACACCTATAGCTTTGAATAGAAATCTTTGCATGTAGCTTCATTGGATTTTGTTGCCATGCACACTTTGCATGCATATGCATTGGATTTTGTTGCCATGCACACAATGCATGTAAGGTAAGAGTAATATATTCCATCAGAGAAAATTCTTTGTTTCTTTTGTTTGCTCTTTTGCAAGTAATGCATTTTTCTGCCTTTTAATGCTGAGCGCCAAGCGAGTAAGCTGTTAGTACCAGTTTGTAAGTAGAAGGAACAAACTAAATACGCATTTCCACACTGATATTGGATGGTGAAAGGGTCCTAATTGCCCAAAAGGCAACGACTTTGGCATTACTACTACCTACTCAACCTTCAATGGAACGTATATATCTAGTTGGCTAGTGATAATGGTTTCAATAAACACACCGTGAGGAAAATACAAATATGTCCATTCCGTAACTGCGGATTAATCAATAAAAGTATATATATATATATATATATATATATATATATATATATATATATATATATATATATATATATATATATATACAAGCAAACCTGTACTTTTCTATGGATATTTCACAGAATCTCTTTAATGAATCAAACTTTAAATTGGGGGTTTGTCATTGTCCACATTTCGCACCGGACCCGCACAGCCCTAAAACCGTCGCTGTGCACAGCAAATAATCAATGTTTGACAATCAGTCTAGAATCACTCTAGATAGAGAAATTATAGGTGGCATCGTTTCGATGATTCTAATGTTACGACCAGAAGATGCGAACGAAATGTGAAGATATCGGCAGCATCCGCCAGATACTTATACTTCATATCCATGGAACGTATACTTAGATATATAATGCAAATCCTCCATAATCAGACACTGAACAACGTGTGCCTCGTTCTCTTAAAAATGTATAATGATTAGCATATATGTATAATGTACAAAGCACTTCAAGTACTGGGATCAACCAGCTCAATGAGATGACGATATCGATTTCGGGATTTTTTTAAAATATTTAATTTATTTATTTATTTATTGGTAATTTTGTTACCCAGGGGTGAAATAGGTGCTAATGTCGGCAACGAAAAACTGGGATGGTCGGCTGACCCGAAACATTTTCTTTAAGCCACAGGCTTTTACAGCCATTTTCAAAGAGGAACGTGATTGAAAAGCCGTTGGAACCTTCTGCGTATTTAAACCTGATCTTCTCTGTTTGTGATTTTTCGTTTTAGTATCTTAGGGGAGTACTTTTTCCAGCTAATTTTGTCTTTGCAGCTCATGCACCAAGAAAGTTAAGGTTCCGAGAAAAAAAGACCTTATTGTAATCTTTTTCTTCTAGCCAACTCAATCTGAACGGATCTTTTACCGACTGGTCAAAGTTAGTTGTATCCATATATTTTCCTCTTTCAACAAATTTCAATTCTGTAACAGCCACGGAAAGATGTGCAAGACATTACTCGAAACTGCATAATGAACGACTGAAACAATATGAATATGGATGTGTATTCCAGTATTTAGTTACAGTGGTGCTTGCAGACTGTATAAAACATGTAATCAATTTTGATGAATCTTTCTAGAACAGTATAATAAACAAATTGCTTGCATTTCATCACCGATAGAAATACCCCAAATATTTTGAGATGAAAATTCTAAGGGAACTGCCAGCCCCCTTCCCCATTAAATAATGTCGATGTATGTCTTATATGTGATTGATGTTTTAAATAGAGAGGGGTGTATGTAGGAAAGTGACTATTTCTTATATTTTGCTTAACGCATGAAATTGCATTCTGCTTAGTTGATGTGATATTATGCATGTATGTTCTAGAAATGTTGCATTTACATTCCATATATTTAAAAACAATGCATCAATATTTGTTTTGTTTTGGGGGCTGTTTTTTTTTTGTATTATGCATTTGTGATTTTATTTACCTTTTCTGGATCTGATATGTTAATCGGTAACAAAGTTTAGAAAAGAGGAGAAGAAATGTATATGTTTATTTCAGTGTCTGTTTCACAAACAAATCGTAAGTTTTAAGAATGCATTATGTTTTGTTAGAGGTAAGATGTTGAAAATAGCAGCACTGGTTGATTACATTTATACTACGTGGATAATGCATTTCCTTAATTAAAAGATATTATAGGATTAAATGATCATTGTTGGGATTATAAGGATTAAATGATCATTGTTGGGTATTTATCAAGTAAATAAAGTCCGAAGGAGTTTATGTTAAGTTTGTGAGTGATTAGGTAAAATTTACACATCGATAAATACCCAACCATGATCATTTAATCCTTATAATTCCAATTTCGTCCTTTCTTTCGTCAAATCAACTTAATTCTTTCAACAATGCATTCCAATTTAAGTAGCGCGTACTTTCCTTTCATTCGCCGCTTCACATCGCCCCATAATACATAACCTGCACAGAATCACACGAGCATACTGACTACTTTCACATTTACGTTTTTTATTCAGAAACTTCACACTTTACATCTTAGACAATGGCAACCGGTGGTTTCAACACATTTAGTTCATTTACAACAGTCTTGTTCAAGTTTAGTCAGTCCCATCTGCTACGTCAGATGACCATGACCTTACATAATAACAGCTGTCACGGAATGAACAAGTGTACTGGATTAAATTTCCATTCACACCTGAAATCATAATGGATTTTATCAATTAACAACACGGAAATATGACCAAGATGATGATATCCTTTAGTAACATAAAGGTAACAATTAAATAAACTGTATACAGGAATAACATTTTATATCATTCTGAACAGCGTTAATACTTATGAAGACCCGTTCAGTGATCTAATGTCAAATGAAATGTAACTACTGTCACAGTTACGTTTATCGGCAACTTCATATTTTACATCTTAGGCAATGGTTACCCGTGGAGTCAGCGCATTTCTTTTCATATAAAAATAACAACAACATTCTTTTTTAATTTTAGTATGTCCTGTACAGGAATAACATTTTATATTTTTTTTTCATCAGCGATAATACTTAAAAAAGACCTTTTCAGTTATCTTAAATGTAGAGTTACCCGCAAAACCAGCCATATGTTTTGTTTGGTTGCATAGCTGAGTGCTGGAGTGCTGGAAGGAATTAATGACTACACATACCAAATAAGTTAAATTATCAAAACAATCACCTTTTCAATGGTGTTAAGTCAGATTGGCGGAGATGATAGTTTTACAATTTGAAAACGCTATTCAGTCTTTTAATAATGGTCTCATAAATATTTGTTTTTATTTTGTATAAGTGGTCATATCACAACATTCCACCAGCACGAACACACCTTTGTTTTAAATAAGCGAACAAAGCTAAAATAAAACAAATTAAAAAATTACCATTGAAAACGCAATGCCCCATTTTGTATTTCGTCTAGTTGCCTCTGAGTATTGATTTATTTCAATACTGTAGCTTTTAAGTCCTCCTCGGATAATTTCTTGAACCTTGGTTTATATCCCTCAGCGGCCTCAAATTGACAGGCACAGTTCCCACGCTATTATTGTTGTTGTTGCGAATGGCTAGGGTGACTGAGGTCAGAGGATGCTCTGTGAGGGAATTTATCAATCTCTGTTGATCTGTTTCATTTTTAGCTTTTGTAACATCCATCGCATTATCATCAAATCCATCTTCATCTGCTTCAACTGCTGTTGATATTTCTTTTAACTCCTTGTCATCTAATTGTTCCAAAAACTCGGCAGAAAATTGCAATGAAAAATCACCGTATTCGGCCATTTTGCAAGACTACGAACGCCAAATTGTAAACTTATGCATTTCAATAAAAAAAAAATTATTGGAAAAAGTATGTAGAGGGTATATTTATTTGTTGTATACAAAATTTAAAAGATGAAACAATCGTTTCACAATGACGTGTCTGCAAAGTTTATTTATATTGCAAACAGTACAAAAACCGAAAGTAGTCCCAGAATTTACTGATGTGTAAAAAGTTCCAGATCCGTATCACGTGACCATTTACAGCCAATCGTATTGCAGAAATTCCGTTTCATTTACAAAATTTGGAATTATGTACAATTACATTTTTTCGGGAGGTATAATTGTATGCATGTATTGATGGAAACAGTAACACAAAAACTGCTGTCCCCAATTACGACAGCCACCCTTAAAATCTCTTGGTATTTTGTTGCCTTCTTTCCTACTCGAATTAAAAGAGTCCGTCAGAAATATTACCGAAGAAAAGGAAACTTGGTAGGCATAAAAAACAGATTTCCGAATAAGACCGGCAACAAATAGATTATTGCGCTGAATAATAATTAATTTTTGTTTGTTGGCATGAACAAGTTATTGTCTTTACAAGAAATTAATCAAATGACTTATGCTTGTCAGCACTTACCGTAGGTTGACCTAGTGACAACGGAGCTTTTATAAACGACGGTTTCTAATTCCGCGCTCTAAATATTGATTTAACGTCACTGGTGTAAAATTCGTCCCTTTTAAGACTGAATTATTTTGTGTTTCTTGTTTCAAAGTCATCTTATTCCTTTTGATGAGGTTATATATTTATAAAATGGCAAATATTAGCATTTCATAAGGAGACAGGTCCCGACAAGGCTATAAGTAGAGTCCAGAAATAAATAAGAAAATATTACGACTATAAATAGTAGTGCAACTATTAATCAAAAGAGAAAATAACGAATTGTCTTGAATATAATTACTTACCGATTTTGTGGTGTGTAGCTCAGAAAATAATCATACAGTGACTTGCAAAACGTAATTTCAGCAAACTTTCAAAAATAAAGTAATGGTTTTAAACCGAAACTTAATTTAACCGATAAGAAAATTTTTAAGGCAAATAAGTCATCTGAAAGTTCACATTTTATAACGTTCGTAAATAAATGACATTGATTAAATCTCACATAATATGGCTCAAAATTTTTCTTAGCTTCAGTACCAACTGATAACAGCTGGAGAATAAATCGCAAATTTAAAGAATTACTCAACTAAGTGTCTTTCTCCAGAAGTTCCATAAAAATCATTAAATATTAAAAATATTAGACAAAACAAAACAAAAAATTCTTGCAACATTGATATTTTAAGGCTTAATTACAAGATATGCCACAATAAAATAATGATTACAGAGACCCTTAGTATTTGACTTTTCTAGCTTTGTTAATTATTTGAGAGTCAAAGAGGTCGTTCTTAAGCAGACTGATATGGAAGGAACTGAACTCGCGCCGCGCGTAACGGCTTCTATCGCCTAGCTAGCATGCACGAGCACCCGTGCTCTGATCTACGTTGTTGTAGGGTTTAACGCCATTTTTTAGCACACGATAGGCTATACATGGCAGCCAGTATTAATGGTGGAGGAAGAACCATGGAAATCCCCGGAAAGAACCACCGACCCTCGAGAAGCTACTGGCAAGCTTTCTCACATACCCACATTGACCGAATCCGATAGACGTCGCTCGGACAAAGCACTGATTTATCTGACCCATCCGCCAAGGTGTAGATGGGGTTAACATCTTCGCACCTTTGCCAGCGAAGATGACGGTACTTTGGTTTAGCACGTGTTAGAATATATGTTCAAGTAGTTTACAACGAACAGTGCTACTGCAGGTGTTAACATAGATAGGTTTAAGGAGTTTTCAAGATGCAGATGTAAGTGATACTAGTCTCTAGCTTTCGGTGAATGTTTGTCTCCTTATTTGAAGAAAAGTGATCTATTAGTATTCAGTCAATCCACACAACTGTTTATAGTAGTATGGTGTAGCTTCTGGCCCTAGTATTTTTGTGATTTCTTTAAAAATAGTTTTTATTTGAAATTTTTCATTGCTTCTTTTTCTTCTTTGAGCATGTGCAATACTTTAAATTATTTTCTTCTTAGTGTGAAAGTCCAAAAGGTAGAATAATAATTGTCCTAACATCTTGATTATTTCAAAGAACGGTTTATGTCAGATACCTTTCTCAGACGAATCATTTCCTTCCTTCCGAACTTTAGTTAGATTGGATGAATGGTGAAATTTATATTAAACAGCGCCATTGGGGCTTTAACCCTCCACCAGTCTGCATATGTTGCTATTTTTTTTCTCTTGCCCAGACTATGTACTGCATTATAGGTAGCAACAATATCGAATCCAGTTGATAGTGTATATATATATATATATATATATATATATATATATATATATATATATATATATATATATATATATATATATGTATGTATTGTGAAACTTAATATTTTAAACTCCGGAACTCAAACTTTCTATATAGCACTATATAGCAGGTGTCATAGCGGGGGAAGAAATGTCTTCTACTACGTTTAGTGCGAAACAAGCTTTACTTCAAGGGACATATTACCATATTCTGAATTTATCACGGCACAAAGCCTGTGTCATTCTACGTTTATTTGGTCGTGGATATGGGACAGTATTAATCGAGAAGACTTAATTATTTCTCACTGAATATATCAATCAGTACTATGTGATGTACATGAAATGTGAGAGATATGTACTCACGTTTGATTCAGATTTCGCTAAGTTTTAAATATACCGATACAAGCGCCACATATGTTTTTGCTCGCTTTCTTACATAATGCGTTCATATAGGCAAAAGAGGTTCTCTTATTGCTCCTGCCCAACATATAAATAACACGAAATGATAATTCTTTATCATAGAACAACACTGTTATTTATGATTTATTGTTGTGAGCGGAAATATAATAAATTTTAATTGTGTCGACCAATTACAACTCATTGTAAAAAAATTGTGTTCCTGTACACGTTTTGATAAAATATATATGTACAAAATGTTGTGTTACTTTGCAAGTAGAGAGTGTCATGAACGCATATTAGAAAAAATGTTTACAAGTTTTAGGCCAAGGAATTTATATGTGTAGTTGAGATTACCCGACCGACCCTAGTGTTTAACCTCCAACCCCAACGTTTTTTTTTTTCTTCGCTAAAAATTTTCGGCAAGTCGCCAGCCCCGCCTGCGGAAATGACTGTTTGCACCTATTTAGACCATACTAAAGTAGCAATCGGAATACTCGGTTTTATTGGCCCATTTTGCTTATAAAACGGACATTAACTATAAACAGCATGGTGTGTGCAAGAAGCGTCCCTTCCACTCTACTCGCTGTGAACTTTATTGTCAGTGAATCCTGATTGGACATTCATGGGCCTGTTTTAGTCAAAACACCCAGTCATCAGCATGAAAGAAGACCGGATACTTTGTTCGGGTTTTGCCGACAGCTGCAGACAAGGACGGATACAAGGTAAGAAATGTCTCGAGTATAAATCAAGTCTGACACACACCTTGCCGATTTTATATAAAACACACATTCATTCCATGCAGGAAACCGAAATGAAACTGCCCATTTAAAATATTTTCAGACTTATGTAAATGTCAGTCCCAGAATTCTGATTTAATTTTAAATATAAATATTTACAAATGGTTTCTTCCATCGAAGAGCTCGAGCATTCAGTAATTTTGCCATGTTAAATGTGTACATTATAACAAAAGGGAACAAATTGAAACATATAAAACAGATAATGGTGTTGTTTGTGAGTTGTCACCATAAATTGCAGAGGTCCGAATCCACTTGAGCCTGTTTGTTAGGAAATTGCATTTATTTGCAGAAGGTTCTTGGTTCTACACTTGAAACTGGATTGAAGAGTACCTGGTGTCTTCTTCCATCAACAAAACTTGCTGCCGGAGGTACATCAATACATAAAGATGCTTCTTAAGGTGGAACGTTTACTCGCGGTGAACCTTAATTATAATACGCATACCTGTATTCGTGGGGAAAAAAGCCTTTCGACCTACCCTACTTTTTGGGGTTATGTAAACCTGAACCACACATATAATTGTTTGGTCTTAGTTGCGATCCATTGTAAATATGTCAGTCAATGTATTCTATTTAGAAATCGTTTTTATTAAATTTATTTCTATATGGAGAATGCGTGTTCTTTGTTTATGTATTTTATTTTATAGATTATTTTAATTTTCCAACAATATATTCTACAATTTGTCTTTTATATTGGTCTGCTATTACTAACCATTAGCACCTTGTACATCCTTTGAGCATTGGGGATGCACATCACCATCAGATAATAAATATGGTAATTTAAAATAAAATTTACTCGTCTCCATTTAGAACATCTCTATTTAGAACTAATCACTGAAAAACAATTAGTAGTTAAGGAAAAGAGACAAAAAAGTCATTTTTCTTTTAATAATTTGGCTCTTGCAATAAATAAAAATAACGACTGGTTATACTATTACTGTTTTAAAATGTATTAAACACAAACATAGCTTTAGTAATGTATCCTCAACAAAAACGTTTGGCTAATGTGAAAGGCTAATGTGATATAATGTTATATATATATATATATATATATATATATATATATATATATATATATATATATATATATATATATATATATATATAACTCTTGTGGGTTTAACGCTATTTTTCAGCACATGATTGGCTATATATGACGGACAGTACATTGGTGGTGGTGGAGGAAAAAACTAGTCAGAACCACTGACACAGGGAAGGTACTGGCAAGTTTTCTCACATACACACGTCTCACATTCTCACATACACACTTTGGTCGAAACCGCGACTGGAACCAAGGCGGACAGAGGTAAGATGGCAGTGCTCGGTACAGGCGAGCGCTTTAGACCACTCGGCCATTCTGGTCCACTCAAACTGGAAGAGTGTTCACCTTATGTTCGAAATTACGGTAATGGGTCTTAATGCTTTGTAGGGTTCATACAAAAGACAGCCTAATATTCAATGTGCATGCAAAAAAGAATAGACATTAATCTTTAACTGAAAAAATTATATATGTTTATATCTCAATAAATCATTCCCAGTAGGTGTAGAAACCGTTAGCAAATTTAAAAAAAAAAATGAAGAAAATAGGCAAAACAATCGTGCGATATAATCCAACAGATTAGATTAAAATACGTTCAAAGCAGAATTCAAATTCACGCCGCATGTACCGGCAACTGTCACCAAACTCTCATGCACAATAACCATATGGCCATCTTCCCCACCAAAAGATGGGGTATGGTCGAACGCAAAGAACCACCAAAAATGCGCGAAAACTTTCTCTCTCTCTCTCTCTCTCTCTCTCTCTCTCTCTCTCTCTCTCTCTCTCTCTCTCTCTATATATATATATATATATATATATATATATATATATATATATATATATATATATATATATATATATATATATATATATATATATATATATATATGTATATATATATATACGTTTCAAGTGTGAACATACTCAACACGTTAGAAGTGTCGTTGAATGTAATTTATAACTTACTTAGCCGGGCAAATATATTGAAACTGGCAAAGTGTTTTCTTGATACCGCTTGCAAGCAAGCGTATGGAACAGCTTGTCCGCTTTCACAGTCTTATGTCGACTCTCGGACCTTGGAAGACAACAAATGTGCATATGAGTGTGTGTGGGTGAGGTCAGTGTATTCAAGGTGATAGTTAGCTTCCGTCTTAACCCGTCAATGCGTCAGAGGTTATCTGAGCAACATCTGATTCGTTTTTATGAAGGAATATTTGCTAAAATGCCTTGTGAACAAAATCACTCTTTATATCCCAGAAGGTTATTTTGCTGGGAAATCCAAGTCTGGTGGTAGCTAGCCAGGAGAACTAGGGCTTCTACATAGTACATCTGTTTGTCCCATTTAGATATGAACTCAATAGATTAAGCTGTAAACCGGCAACTGAACGACTAATTTAAATACTGAATTATATGTTACAGTGTAAGAGAATGGAAGTTGTTACTTTCGGTTTCGATTGTTTGCTTGATTTTTGGTGTGCTTCCTTCATGAAACTCATTTAAGCTTTCTTTCTTAAACCATGAAAACTATTACTATTCGATAATGAGATCGCGTTTGTGAAATGAAAGTACTCTCGTGGTGTTTCTCGCGCTTCTTATAGTTTGCAAAACAGACATGGGATAAGGATTCGATCAGCATATTGCTGCCTATATGGCCGAGTTCCTGATAATCTCTTTACCGAGGAGGTAAAATTAGAGACACTTCGATTATTGTACGCTTCACGCCAGATCGATGCAAGCAGTATAGGATTTACTGTGCCACATACATACCTGGGAGAGACTTCAATGTGGAGCCAAACAAGATGTTGCTATCTACCACACCGTTTGAATAATATTCTTTCGGAATCGACATGATATACATTGTATTAATTTCTCTCATCCAGTGTTTGTTAGTGCTCTGAATTTAAATTTCATAATTAAATATATATGCAGGATCACATTTTTATGTCGATTTGCAAACAAAATATCTTTCAAAATTGTATAATTTTAGCGCGCGTTTCTCATGTGGAATTCATGTACCGGGACTGAATAAAAAAATGGTATAATCATATTTTGTCAGCTTAGTAACTTGAACAGATAATAAATTGAATTGAATATTTTCTGTCAGTTTATGGAAAATATATCAGTGCAGAATGTCGGGAAGAAAGTCAAAATTAGAACTTGTTACCTGTTCTACGGCCTAACTGTTTCAGCTGAGAAATTTCCACAAACATTTAAATCAGAGGCTGAGAGCAACGTTATGATTTAATTATTTGAATTTCTGTACAAAACGAGAGGAATACGTAGCGAGGATTAAATATTTTTTTTAAACCACAGATTCGATTCTTAATTGGAATGATTAATTTCAACTGTATCTTTCTGATAACGTAATCGCTTTAGAAAGGAACCAATAGAAGAAAGGATTCTTGGGATCGGAAACAAATTTATGATTCGGAATGAAATGTGATTTTACGATGCTTGAGGCGAACTAGTTGATATATGTATTCTAAAAGTTTGTTCCATTTTCTATCATTGGAGCACAATTTGCGACATTCATAGATCGATTCACAGGTGTTGCTGCATAAGAGCGAGTGGATTACTATTTAACAGGCTTTGTCGACTAGTATGGCAATGGATGTTAACGGAACTTAGCCACAACTCATTGGCTGCTGATTTCAAGTAAAAACTCGATTCAGGAACATCTTAATTTTCTTAAGCTGGCGTGGATTCAAGAATGACATTTAGTGTTTTTCTATCCATTATAATTCCTCCATGTTTGGCCCAGGGATTTCGGACGAATGAGGTAAACAATGTTATTGATAATTGTTCTCGTCATAATTCCTTCTTCTTCTTCTTCTTCGTCTTCTTCTTCTTCCTGAACAATAGCACCAAATATATAGTTTTTGCTGTGAACTCACTTTTGGAAGGTCATGACGATGTACCATCGTAGAAAATCTAGGAGTTTTTGAGGAAATGCCGTTTATATAAGTAATATTGACCTATATTTTACAGATTTTATATTGTTACTCTTATCGTTTATTTTACTACATAGTACATAATTTTAACATCATTACCTTTTATCTTTTAATATTTAATGTTTACGTTTATTTGGAAGTGTTTATCCTCCAGCGGTTGCTTTAAAAGTCCTTAAATGTCTTTCTACCCTTTATCTTCATTCTAGCTGTACTTCATATTTTCAAGTATTTTGAACGGTTCAGCTTTTTGTACAATTCTTGGTATTTACAATTTTAGAACCTTATTCTGCACGATATACTTATCATGGTGCTTCCGTACCGTTAAAACTCTTTATATATATATATATATATATATATATATATATATATATATATATATATATATATATATATATATATATATATATATATATATATATATATATATGCATGCAACAACAATTTCTTACATACATTGATTTGTGTCAGAAAAAAAAAGTAGCGCATAAACTGTTTACGAAATAGAGCAACAATCGCTGAGTACGCATGCGTACCTGATTTTGTCAACTTAGTACGCATGCGTACCTGACCTGATCACCTGATTTATATAATAGCATTAGTGAAGATAAGTGGTTTGCACAGGAGACATCTCAACTTGTACATCTGTCAAGATCAAATTGAATAAAAAGACAACATTGCCATAACAATATTTTTAAAAACGTGTATGAAAATGATTCGATTCTTTTCATTATTTTTAATATTTTGAACTTTTAAACTGAGCTTCCGTATTTATTTGCAAACGCTATCGTATCTATTACAGGTGCGCGGTATTGCCGTTATACCGGTTTACCACAGCTTTTTTCCCGTAAGAAATGAACAGAAATCCCTGAATAAACTTGTTTCAAATTGAATGATATTCACAGCATTTTTTTCACGAAAAATAAATTCCAAAAGTTGTGCATTTTTTTATATACAAAATAGTTGTATACGTCAAACGTTAGTATCATATAATGAACCTTTAATCACACGTTTGACACGTGTTATGTTATGTATGAAATTATGATTGCCGAACGTTATGTTGCAATGGATATAAGGACCAAATCCATCTTTTCGAAACATTTTGAGCTAAACAAGGATGAAGTTAGTTATTCAACGATAATAATATGCTAAGTACGTGCAATCCTTTGTAAGAACGAGAGTTTTAAGATTTTCAGGAGAGCGGTTGTTTTCCCTTTGAGTTCACTAAATATTTTCTCGTTTGTAGAGTCGTGTGTTTAACGTTTACAGGCGCTCTCTGATACATTTCTTGTTCGGGTATCGCATCTCACACAAGCTTTCCCTGCTTATTATATGAATAGTGTATGCAATACAATTGTAGGCTTGTCACTATTTCCAATTCTAATCAGCATTCTGGTTAATGTCTATACACTGTTGTCATCTATAGTGTAAGCTTAATCATCCCACTTTTGTTAGAGTTTTTAGATGACAACTTATATAATAATTAACGTAGGCATAGCAAATTCATGTACTACAAGTTAAATGCCAATTAATTGTTGGCGAGGGGTGGCTGCGATTTTCTTTGAGCCGAGAGGTTATTAATTTCTTTTACCTCAAGATAATTATTTTTTGTCGGATCAAATAACGAATATAATATCGTGCTATCTTGCTATAAATCAGAAGTTATTTTTACCAGTTATTTGAGAGCCAAAAAATAAAAAAAATATCCCAGGCCCAGAAAGTGAAAGTCTTGGTCCCTATTGGACTATGGTTACGATAATTTTCCCCATTTAGTCTCTACATTTATTTCTCAGTACTGAACTTTCCACTGTATCCAAAACATAATAAATCATCTGTTAATCTAAAGCAACTTCAAAGATGAATTCACTGTGAAAGTTCTTGTCATAGGCTATCCGACATTTCTTTGACAGGCTGGACTGTCAATAATGCAACATACAATGGATCATATTTCACTTCCGGGTCAGCATCAGTGACTCGGTACTCACTGTTCACTGTTCCGAAATACACACAGACAACTGTAACATAATGCTCAGATTCTGTGAAAAAACAATTACCTTTAAATCAATGCCTAGAGTGCCTAAATCTAACTCTTGTATTACCACACAACTGAGAGAGAAATAAATGCTCTACAAATAGACTGGGACTACATTCGTGGGTCACTGACCCGGAAGTAATAACTGACCCGACTTAGAAGGTTCGTTGATGACACATCCCTCGCGCGCTTATTTTCGAATACGGAATCAGTTGTTTCAGTGACCGTCAAATATACCGGGTCTTAGCAGCAGCGTACCCCTTTTTCAAAAAGACTCGCCCGTCCGCCTTACATGAATGATGTATGTCGAATTTTTCTAATGGCATATAATTACCCCGATGTAAACTTGCCACTTCGAGCGGAAATGGATACGATAGTCTTATCGTTAAGATACATAAGGTAAGCTTTGGAAAACGTTTAAAATGTTTAAAAGGATCCAAAGGCATTCATACAATTTGATCATCGGTCAGCTATCATCTAGTCCAATCTTAATCGGTACAAACAGCAATGGATCCTATGGAAGGATATCCTAATTTTAAAGTTTTATCATTCCGTGCTTTTCCATTACAAATAATAGCATGGATATAATATCGTGCTTTTTTTATAACATCGTGCCTTTCTATAATATGACGCTATTTTTATTTAAATCAGAATAAGATATTTTCCCAGCAATCTCAATGGGTCACAGAGAAGAATATACTAATTGTAAAGTCAGGGGCACCGCACGTTATATATATATATAAATATATATATATATATATATATATATATATATATATATATATATATATATATATATATATATATATATAGAGAGAGAGAGAGAGAGAGAGAGAGAGAGAGAGAGAGACAGACAGAGTAATTTTTAAGTGTTGGAATTACATTTTATGTTCAGTATCATCTAAACCTTGTTTAAAAGTTTATTTCCGAAAGCCGTGCGTACAGGGGGCCCCGCACGTAAATCCATGCCCTTCCGAAATTCAACCACATCAGGCCGCGCGTTTGCTACGGCCGGTGCTGTTTAAAGTCATATCGTTACGCGCTTTCAATGAATATTTCTTTTTAACATTAATAAGCATTTTATCTTCCGAAATTTCCACGACTTTTTAGTACCATACATTTGTCTCAGTTGTATTACCTGTATTTTATATTTCCAATGTTTAGGCAACATCTAGGAACCCAACATCATACTTATCCCTATCGCGAAGGACATCATAACTCAGGGGTCTCAGACTCAAACCATCCTGGGACCGCGTGAGTTCATTTTCGATGACCCAATGGCCGTATCACCTTTGTTATCTTGCATGACACCTTGTGACTCGAATCATTCTGAGGGCCACATGATACGCATACGGGCCGCGGGCCACGTGTTTGAGGCCCCTGTCATAACTGTTGTTTCTGGCGCTGAATATTCTAGTATTTTAGTAGGACATTGCTATAAGGGAGACACTGATACAGTGCGTGATTTATAATCTATTGTTAGTTCATGACCTCTACGTATAGGCTGTTCTCAGTGTAGGTCTCTGCTGATTGTTCTTATCAGATTGAATGAGGCAATATTGTACATTGATCTTGTTTATAGCTTTCAAATCCTAAATGTTTTGCACGCTAAGCAAATAACCTGTCTTTTCCCTAATTTACTACTTCCAAATATAATACCGATACTCAAGCCAGAGCCGCACCAAAGGTTTCTTTCAATAAGGTTTTATCGATTCGGAGTTGGGGAAGTATCCGGGGCGTATTAACCATTAAGCAGACTAAGCACGTGCTTAGGGCACCAGGGCCAAAGGGGGCACCACAAAGTTGAGAAAAGGGTGAAAAGAAAAAAAAACGAATGAAGATTTGTAAACAAAATTGATAAAACTAGTACAAATTGATCATAATGTTCTGTTTCTTGATCATGATGCACCCTAGGGTTATCTTCCCATGTGTACCACAAGGAGCACTGCTGGCGCAGTGCACTCTGACCTCTGTCGGTCAGCGTGGAAAGAAGGGGGGCACCAAGATTTGTCAATGCTTAGGGCACCAGTGAGCCTTAATCCGCCCCTGGGGAGTATGTATGTATGTAGGTAGGTAGGTAGGTAGGCAGGTAGGTAGGGGTGAGTGTGTGTATGTGTGTGTGTGTTTGATTAGGATTTTTAACGTAGCTTTAACAATTCTTCAGTCATTTCGCTACGATGTGTGCAGTGTGGCAGTTTATAGTGATGTCTAACACTGGGGCATCATGCCGCAGACACGTAGCATGATGTCCCACCCAGTCACATTATCCTGACACCAGGCAGACCAGTCTTAACACTAACCTTTTAATGCTGAGCGCCAAGGTATGTATGTATGTATGTCTGAATGCATGTATGTATGTATGTATGTATGTATGTATGTATGTATGTATGTATGTATGTGCACGCATGAATATATGTAAGCATGTCATAGAAGCATGTCAGCATAATATCGGATTTACAGTCAAGATTAAAAGTGAAGTTCCAGAAAGGTGAAGGTAAAAATTGGAAAAAGAACCCCCGATCAAACAAACTTAGGAAGTTAAAACTTTCCAAATGCAATGTAAACCTAAGCATGCAGTCGTACAAGATAAAAAGTAGAGAGACTGAATAGACAAAAGTAATCCTGGATATATATGTGGTTTCAATTGGACACATGGTACTAATGATATGGAAAAATCGGAACCAGTCTGGAAATGGGTGAACAAATTAGAATATGTATATGGGTTTGGCTGACCAGGATTGGTTAATAATGTAAGTTATACTTTAGGAAAAAGAATCTTTTGAGAGCTTATCCGAGTTATAAGTGAAAAACAATAGAGACAGTGTTTTATTGATGGAATTTCAGTCCTTTAACATTCTTGAGTTTGGAACACTCATTACCAAAATTAGCACCTGACTCTTTGGTGCGGAAAAAAAACATATGTTTCAAACACATGCAAGTCCAGACAAAACCACGGCTCATATCCTTTCCACTACACAGAAGCTGACATCCAGCTTTCATCTGTACTGATAAACATACGTTTGATCATGAGCACTCAAAAATATTAAATTATTGACTTTTTAATATCATGGTGTTTGCATAGGCTTAATATGGGAGCTGGATTTGGACCGTGAGTCCTTTAGCATAAGCGACTGAGTTTAAGTGACTCCACCTGTGTGTTGCATACAATTTTTGCCTCTTAACCTCTCAGATGATGCCTGTAGTGATTTACACGGCTCGTTCGATTACGAGTATTAGAATAAAGTACCCCCATTCATCTGCGTCCAACATCTGAGCTGCAGAGTTTGAAGCCAAAATACTTATTATGTAAACCAGCTGGTCCCATCCTCATCAACCAAATCACATTACGATGTAAGATGATAAAATAGTGCCATACAAACCAGAAGAAACTGTATTATCAGCATTTAGTGAGCTGCATCCTAATCTCAGTCATACATGCAATTTCTGGGTAGTTTTCTCTTGTTGGCAGTAATTAACTGACGTCCATCTATTTGATATGTTCTGAAGGAGTGCAAAAAGGGTTGGTCCTGATTTTTGTTGGCAGACAATTATTAGCAGTTCACACTTACCCTCATGTATATGCATCAAAATATTACAAGATATCATGCTTCCATCGCAAGTACCAGATTACCTTGTTAAAATACTGACAGCGTTGTTTATAAGCGAAAACTACAAATTTGTTGTTTTGTTTTATACAAATAATCTATTTGCATACTTGACGTCAAATTTTGATGAATAGAAGCAAAAGCTGAGGATTCTCTTTTCCTGACAATAATTTTCTCTTCTCAAAACTGGCTAACAATCAATAAAGTGCTGAATATTAGATCCGGTCAATATTACTGACACAGTCTGGAACCATGTAAATGTCTTTTAACGACGTACAATCGGCCTTTGGCAGCCCGTCATCACTTGTCTTTTAATTCTAATCCCTACGTTAAAACCCTGGAATTCTTAATTTTATTAATAGCGGTACTTTTTTAAGAACTGAACTTCATTCTTTTCGCAGGATTCGTAGAGCGGTTCCGAATGGATTCAGTCACTATCAAATCTTTAATCTCATCGAAGTAACCACAAACCTAGAGCTGTTCCGAATAGACTTACTCGCTCTCAGGTTATAAATCTTATATAAAGTCACCCCTCGTTGCATGTCCGTAATAATATTATCCTCTTAAAGACACAAACATTTATAATAGAACTATGACCAGGGTGCAAAGCAATATGGTCACACATAACGAGTGCAATTGTTTTGGAAGAAATTCCAGAATGACAAGGCTCGGGTTATTTGATCCAACGTTCAATTGGTAAAAATAATTGTTTGCGGTTGCGAAATCTTCATGATCCACACGAAGGGTTAGATTACTGAAAAGCGGAATTGAGGGAAATCAGTCTCCTTTGCGCATGTATCTTCGAAAGATGTTTTTAACGGATGCTATAAGTGCTATTTTTAAATAAAATTAGAAAATACAATATAAAACTATTTCGCCCTCCCAGTGAGCGAGTGTGTTTATGTGTGTGTGTGTGTGTGTGTGTGTGTGTGTTGTCGTGACTTCGAATTTCTCCAAAATAAACGTTTCTTTTTTATGTAAAGCACACTCTGGCAATATATTCACAAATTCGCCGATCGGGCACTTGTATAGAGATTATTTGTTTGAGACGAGTGAATAGTGGATATATTTCATCAAAGAACTCGGTACTGAAGGTTTTCACTCACGCGACGAAATATATCTGTTATTCACTCATAGCACATACTTTTTATTGTAAAAGAATAAAAGAAATATAATTTACGGCAGATTACGATATAACTGGAATTCTAGACTTCGGAAAACAGCTACCCTTTTACATGCTGATGAGATTATTTCATACTCAAGAATGTATGGCTGTCAACTTGTTTTTTTCTTGACGGCAAAACCCGCGTGTGCGGGAAGTGACGGATTTTATAGGAATTTTGTCCTAAAAGAATGGTTGATAAAGTACTTGGCCAAATCTGTTATACTTGATCACATAATAAATTTTATTTCGATTAGAATCCACAAGATACTAATCAACCCATGAATGGATGTTTTGCGGATATTTTTTTCTTCAGGACAGCTGCAGCTAAGGCTGGGTTTTTCACTATCATTGATGAAGAATGGACATCGCCAACAGTATTATACTGGTCCGTATAAATTATGATCAGATACATGCTCCTTTGGGAAACATGCTTTGACTTGTGGCTCTCTCTTGTTCCAAAAATGTTAAGAACTAGTCTTTGTGTATAATATCGAATTTATCCTTGAAACCATGGAAGGGTTTAATTTTGCTCTTTTATAAGTTTATCGTGTAAAACCTGTTAGATGCCGACTCTCATAGCAAATAACGTTCTGACCGTATATGATTAATAATATCAGAAATGAGATCATCAAAAATTGTAATGATTTTATAGGGCCCATTAAAGTGACTGGAGTTCACCATGCATACTTGTTCCAAAACCAGATAAAACTTTCCGTATGTGTACTGATTATAGGAAGGTGAATAGTGTGACAAAAACAGATTCATTCCCATTACCAAGAATCGATGACTGTATTGATAAGATCGGGAATGCCAAGTATGTCACCAAACTTGACCTTCTGAAAGGTTTTTGTGAGATTCCACTAACGGAAAGAGCAAAGGAAATTTCGGCATTCATGAATTCCAGATGAACTTTACCAGTATAAAGTAATGACGTTTAGGATGAAAGGGTCGCCGAGTACATTTCAACGTCTCATGAATATTACCTCTGGTCTAGACAATTGTGATTCTTACATCATCTACAAAGACACCTGGAAAGAACATTTAGCAACAATTCGTAAATTCTTTGACAGACTCACAGATGCAATTAATTTATGTAAAAGTGAGTTCTACCGTGCTAGTGTAACTTTCCTAGGACACATCGTCGGACATGGACAAGTTAGACCTATATATGCTAAGGTCAAGGCTATCTCTGAATTTCCCGTGCCTGTCAATAAAAAGCAACTGATATGATTTTTGGGTATGGCCGGATACTCTCGAAAATTTTGTTCCAATTTTTCTTTAATTGCTGAACCCCTGACAAATTTATTGAGTAAGAAAAACATGTTCCTTTGGACTGAAAAATGTCAGGAGGCTTTTGACAAGTTGAAAGCCATACTTAAAAGCGCGCCAGTTCTTACGGCTCCAAATTTCAGTCAATCTTCTAAACTTTCTGTTGATGCAAGTAATGTTGGGGTTGATACAGTTTTGATTCAAGAAGATGAAAGTGGTATTGATCATCCAGTGTGCTATTTTTCTAAGAAATTAAATAAGCACCAAAGGAATTATTCAACAATCGAGAAGGAATGCTTGGCTTTGATATTGGCATTACAACATTTTAAAGTTTACCTTAGTTCAGCTCCTTCCTCTCTTATTGTATTTCGTGACCACAACCTCCTTAATTTCATCGGCAAGATAAAAAATAACAATCAAAGACTACTAACGTGGAGTTTATTGTTACAGGAATATAATCCTGACATCAGGCACAACAAGAGAAAAGATAATTTAATGGCAGACGCACTTTCCCGTGTATAACAATGTATTATTTCGTGTACACGGTGTAATTTATACGAGTATTTTTAACCTCATTTATAATTAGTCTGTGGTAAAAAGAAAGCTTTATGTATAAATCTTTCTGTTTCTTTATGAGGGGAACTGGTATGTATATTTTGATTTACTTGTCGCTGTTTGAATATATATTTATTTCAATTTAATTTTTTGTCAGTTAAAAGAAAAACTATTTTGCATTACATGATATTGTAATGTAAATTTATTCACTAGAGATGATACTTGTTTCATAAAATAGTGTGACATTGACTGTTAGTTTATAAACACCAGGTGTTGATCTAAATCCTGACCTTGTTTCAAAATTTGTAGCAACCATCGTAAACAATTTCTATTTTATTTTAAATGATTGATTGTTTTCGCGGTAATGATGTGACTTCGTCTTTAAGATGTAAATTTTAATTTTTTTTTATTTCTTAGAGGAAAATGATTGGTATTCGTCAGGGTCACACTGGGTGTACGTGACCATTAACAAATACGTAGTTTCTATAACCTTCCAGACGATGATAACGTGACCGCTTGTTTACGTTTTAGAAAGACCATATAACCCATGTTTTGGAGAATTAATCTCAGTAGAAGATGGACTGTTAAACTGTTAGTTGTTGTATGTTGTGTTGTTTGGAGTTATTTCAAATTACTTGGTTTGGAGTTATTTCAAATTACTTGGATTCAAAAGGATTAATTCTGTTATTTTTCTGGAAAATAAGTGTGCTCATGTAATAGGACAGAAACCGGAGTGATAATTCTTGTTTCTACAAGGAACTGTAGACGTTAACACTACAGATTGCAGCATACGTCGTCGTCTTCCATCTTGGATTCTTCGTCGGGATTCGAACTTGACACGTAAGACTGTATGTATATAAAAGCAGTCTTACTAAAACCGAGCAGCATTTAAGAATGTCAGAAAATATTGTACTGTCACCAGCATTGGCATATTTGTTTTTTTTTTTGTTTTTTTTTTGTTTTTTTTTTTTGTTTTTTTTTTCATCAATGATTGTGTCATTAATTTCACAGGATCTAATATTTGGCATTTTCTCGATTAATGGCCAGTTTTGAGAAGATAAAAACATTGAAAGAAAAAGAAAATCGTCAGCTCATGCTTCTACTAATCGAAATTTGGCGTCAAGTATGCAAATAGATTATTGGTTTAAAAACTGATCTGTAATTTTCGAATATAAAGAACTTTGTCAGTACTTTAAGAAGGTAATCGGGCACTTGCACTGGAAGCATGATATCTTGTAACCTTTTTATGCATACAAATGAGAGTAAGTGTGAACTGCTAATAATTGTCTGCCAACAAAAATCAGGACCAACCCTTTTTGCACTCCTTCAGAACCTATCAAATAGATGGGATTCAGTCAATTACTGCCAACAAGAGAAAACTACCCAGAAATTGCATGTCTGACTGAGATTAGGATGCAGCTCACTAAATGCTGATAATACAGTTTCTTCTGGTTTGTATGGCACTATTTTATCATCTTACATCGTAATGTGATTTGGTTGATGAGGATGGGATCAGCTGTTTTGCATAATAAGTTTTTTTTTTTAATTCAAACTCTGCAACTCAGATGTTGGGCGCGGATGGATTGGGACACTTTACTACAATAATTGTAATGAAAAAAGCCATGTAAATCACTACTAGCATCCTCTGAAAGTATCATATGCAAAAATTGTATATAACAGTAAGGTTGGTCACTTAAACTCAGTCGCTTTAGAAACCGCGGGTATCTCTGGCAAGTGATATGTGTTTCACGCAAACGAATCAAAGTCTAGTTGGATGAGAATAAAAACGTTGTGACAATGAATGGTTTAATTAGTCACATGTTGTATTTAGGATAAGAATATAACTATGTCCTAATTACATGGTAAAGTTTGCCCGTTTGTCATACCCGTGGGTATACAATGTGGATCTCTGTGACTGCTTGTTATCAAAATTATTCTATTTATTTCCTCTACCTTTCATCTTCAATCTTGTACGAGTGCATGGTTATGTTTAAATTATATTTGGAAAGACGGATCTTCCTAAAGTTTGATTGTTGTTTCTATTACCGATTGATGCAAGTACATTTCTGAAACTTTACTTTTAATCTGGACTGTATAACCGGTATTGTGCTGACATGCTTTTAAACTGCATACATACATACATACATACATACATGCGGCCGGATGACACATTTTGTGCTGGCCGTGTCCTTTATTAATGCATGTGTATTTATGCTTTTATTATAGACACAGAGCGGGCCGTTTAGTTGCATTGAAAGTCGATCCCGGCCGATGTAAATTTTTGAGTTATGCACCATTTTTATAACGGAATCTTATGTGGTCTGAAACATTTAGAGTTGTCTCCCCATAATACTTATTCTGAGGGTGTGTATACAGAATCATGTAAGCATTATCGGCGGATCAGAACGTCACTGAGCATGCAGAGTTTGCATCGGCAGATGCTCTTCTGTTCAATACTCATAATACTAGGGTAACACCAGATTGCCATGAATTGTAAACAAAACGTAAGTCGACATTAATACATGCTCTTTATTCTCGAAGGAATATTCTTCCGTTGGGTGTCGCGTGTTATGTGTGTTTGACTGGCAACTGTAATATCTGTCACGTTTCTAAGGTATTATGAACTAATTCAACACCCAAAGATCATTGCCGGCGACAGTCTTCATAAAATCCATAAAAATGAGTGTACGCTCAGAAAGATTCTGGTAAAGTCTGTGAATGATGTAGCGAAAACTTCATTGTCATATTCGTTAAAGCCTCGGTCACATGTCCCCAAGATATAATCGAGTGCATGATCCATGTCTGTTCGTCTGCTCCAGTACCAATTTTATATACCGTTAAAATTTATGATGCTTTATACGTCATACGGAAAGAGCACCATGATCGAGCGTAGATGTGCAACGCTTTCATGTTGGCTTGTATATTTGCTTCCGTAAAGTAAATATTTAAAGATCGGATCCATTTTTTTTCAAAACGACATCTATCGATACACGTAATATCAAATTATGCTGACCTTTTCCAACTTCTCTTAGTATAGATCTGTCAAAGTCACTTAAGGGTCTGGTTGATTGAGACTAAACTAGAAATTGCCATAAGAGTTGTTCTGGCTAATTTGCGATTAGTTGTCAATAAGGAAATGCTAAGCGCTTATACAATTTACTTTCAAGATAATTAACTTTTTCGTCGATACGCTGTCACAATGTTCCAGTTCTGATTCAAATATCGACACTTACATGGAGACACAGAACTTTGTTGCCTGGGAGATTTGAATTTTTACTCTTTAATCAGAATAAAGTAATTTGATATTGCCACTAATGTGTTGCAGACTTCTGATATACGTACTGCTAGCCAACTCCCATTTATTTAACAAAGAACGTTTTTATACAAATATCAGTACCCGTAACTATCCAGACTATATTGCTCGTGTTGCTACTGATTTTAATAGGAAAAAGCAAAGATAATCACTTTAGTCTTAATATTTGTAAAAAGTAATAAAGTCTAAGATATATAAAATATTAGAACATAAATTCTTTTGGCTTTTTATTAAATTTCCGGTTGTTGTTGCAGCTGCTGTTTTCCACAAGGAAGGCATTGCTGCTTATGTTAATTGTTAATTCTTCTAGTAATGAGCGTTTGACCTCATAAAGTCAAAAGCACCCTTCCCCTTGCATTCATACCACGTGCCGAAATTTAGAGCAAGTGGCATAACATCTCTTGCAAATGTTTGTAGCGAAACAAAGCAAAAAATATGTAATGAAAATATTAGACAATGTGTGACCGGGCCTACGCCATAGTTTCACTATTGATCAATTATGGTCTTGAAGAATTATGGCTTTATCACAAAGTCGGTACAGTTTCCTGTAATATGTGCCGTTTCATATTTTTAATATCACAAGTTTTACTCATCATTTTATGTGATTCTGATTGGTCCAGATACGGCAATGAAATTAACCTCTTACTGATTGGCTATGATCGTGGAAAAACTCTTCTAAGCCCTCCTTCTAGAGTTGTTCGTTTTAAATGGTCTCGCCTGTCTGAAAATAGCCAATTTACGCGCACAGGGACTTCTTATATCATGTATAACAGATCATCATATGACAAATAGCGTAAAACCCATAAGACAAGAATAACAACAAGTGAAACTAAGGGTATTGCCCAGTTGATTGCGGGCGTGTGGGGTAGGGTGGAGGGGTGGCATATCTGTAACATGGAATCCACCCTATGTGCATGAGGGGCTCAAACGTTAACTTAAAGAAGTAAATGAACTCATCAATTTTCACAGAAGAATGTGGGTATAAACCGGCCAGCCAACTGACAGAACTTTATCCAACCACTGCATATTTACGTGGTAAATATGTGATGCAATTCCGACTCAAAAAGAAATTTGCTTACGTCCTCTGTAGTCTGCTATTCCAAATCAAATACTGCAAATATCCGGTCACAAATACATTACAGTAAATTTTTGGAACTTCTGCATTCAGTAATCCTCCTTTCACATGAACATTGCAACAATGTAACGTTTAGTTGTAAAAATGACACTAAGGTAAACATGGATCGTCTACTGTACTCTACAGTAACTGGTACTGTATCAAACAATGTAACATCACAGGCATTGGACATTCTGTGTTTAAAAATGATAATGTCTGTGTAAAATGTTATGTTTATTCGGAAACACGCTTGTTCTTTGTTTTATAGTTTGCATAAAAGTACAAACTACTTTTAAACGTTAATACTAGTTCAACATTGTTTGGGGCTATTTTTTACACACATCAAATGAATAAAACTATGTGATCAATATAATCTCAAATCGGTTGTGATTTAATATTTAATTTATGAAACTCGTTGAATAATGTCCAGGCTTTGCGAGCCACGGTTCCTCGTTGACCTCGTTACATGCTTTTTATATATAATAATACTATACATAAAATTGTGTATTTGTTTATGGATGACGAATGTTTTAAAAAGACCCACCTCCAGCATCATGCCACCGTCGAGTTTGATAGAGGACCCTTATATGAAATTAAATTCTAGTGTATATGTCAATGCTCTCTCTCTCTCTCTCTCTCTCTCTCTCTCTCTCTCTCTCACACACACACACACACACACACACACACGAAGTAGTGAAGGAAATTGCTGCGGGACTGCATATTTTTTTTTTCACCATCTTTCGTTATTCATTTTAATACATTATCAACAAAAGTGTATTTTTAAAACAATATTTAATACGCTTGCGAGAGCCTTGAAGGCAACATAAATATCACACCTACATGTTGCTCTTATCTTATCCATCGAGTTACCGAGTCTTATGTAAACCAAATAAATGGCTATCGGTGTTATATCCAAGACCTTGGCCGAGTTACCGGCAACGATTCTCATTCAATTAACAATAGAATGTACTATTACAAGCTTACATAAATCTGCGTGGAAATCATTTCGATCTTGAATGGACGCATTCTAGAACTACGGAAGAATCATGGAATATCAGGTATACCTAGTCTTCTGTTTGCTCTCCATGACTCTATGAACCCTGACAAGATTTTATTTCTAATGTTTTTCTCTTTAATTTGGCGAATAAGTTTCGATGTCGTCATCGCAATTAAAACTCGATGTATCTCATATATGTACTAATAGGAGTACGATTTTAAAAAGTACATGCTGCACACACACATATATGTATCATGGTCATACTGCGATAAGTATAAATATTTTCATTAAAAGTAAGAGGATTGATATTACACTAAAGATATTGTATATTTATTTTATTTATATCACATACTTGCATTTCCAATTTAGTTAAGATTGACCAGAAGCAACTGTGTTTTTGACGGAATATATGAACAGTCCTGTCCAGTATGTCCGCTACGAAATTTAGTTGCTTACCTTTTGCGAGTAATACCAATCTCTGTTGTAAATTTATAAGTTGCTTCTTTTTGGATTTTGAACTTCTGTTTTCATTTATATTGATTAACTAAGTATTTGACTCGCTTATTTCATAAAGAAGAAAGACAGTTTAGATAACGAAGTAGAACACTACAAGCATAGCGTGGTTAACTACTTGAACACTAAGCACGTTGGATTTCACATATTGGCTAGCATATTTAAACGAGTTGAAAATATAAACTAAGCGAACTGAGTAACCATCACGAGGTAATTCAAACATTTAAATGAATTTAAAGTTCATCTAAGTCATTATTACTTAGTCATTGTCACCAACCATACGATTGTTTTGATCTCCAATTTTTACCTTTCCCCATTCCTTTGTTTCGTGTGACTTTATTTTACCATCATTCATAGGTCCAGAGACATCGTCTCATATCACAGGAGAAAAAATCAGCCACGCTCGTTTTTGAAAGGCATTTTGTTGGTATTTTTCTAATAGAGAGAGAGAGAGAGAGAGAGAGAGAGAGATGTGATGGTAGGCCTGGGAGACTTAAAAAGGTATCTGTTAATTGCCCATCGCTATGTTTATCTCTTTTTCGTTTAGTCTGTCGTTAGTCTGTTGCATGACTAATCAAAACAGTACAGGGAAAAGGTTGAGGGGGAGTATAACGGGGCCTTCCTACATTTTAAGTCTAAATAATCTGTCTTTAGACCCATATTAAAAACATCCCATCCTGTTTTCCTACTTATAGCCTCTCCCATTATGTTGGATGTTCCTGTGTCCCTCTTCAGACACCTACGCTTATCACAGCTTGGAAATTCTCCCTTTTGGTATATTCCTTTACGCAGCCTTTGCACGAAGGCAGTTGGTAACTCTTAGTCTTACCTTTCTTCGTACAGTATAGGTAATACCATAAATAAGATGCTTCCTGTGTAACAGACTAGGCTGCATAAAGAAGGAGGCATAAACTGCAACAGTTTGTCATTGTCCATTCTTCCACCAACTCTGAGAGTGCTTTCTGCGCCTATCTGTTGGAACTCCGAGTTTGGAGAGCACTTACTTTCCTTTTAGATGCAAATGTGTTGAATGTGTCGTATCCTGCGTATGGATACATGCCTACAAGGACCCGTATGGATACATGCCTATAAGGACCCGTGCGAATACATGCGTAAAAAGACCCGTATGGATACATGCCCATAATGACCCATATGGATACATGCCTATAAGGACCCGTATGGATACATGCCTAGAAGGACCCGACAAACATTTGTGTCAGCTGCTTTTTGCTGGATATCAAGAACTCTTATGGGTGCTTTAGTTCCACTTTGCCTAAACAATGGGGCCCTGACACAATCATGGAATGCCAAGCAAACAATGAACACATGATTTTGTTCTAAGCTTATCTCTACTGCTTGATAAGCCCTTTTATTCAGCAACGTGTGATGCATGTAGCGACACGCACCCATCTGCTTCCTCATATGCACTCTTGAGGTCAGACATCTCCTGGCTACCTTCAGGTGTGCTTTTGCAGCATTTTTCTTCTGAAAGAGTAACTTATCGTTTTGCCTCTGCCTTCCTCCAGTCTTTCAACAAACATTAGATGAAACCTGATTTGTTTCTGCATTGGCTCATACATTTTCTCCAGTGCCGAACACATTATTAGGAAGTGTTGCTCTATAGCTGAACTCCAGGCTCTTCCCCTCTAAATGTTCATTCACTCTTCTTTATAGGGTCTCTTGGTATGTACCAAACAGTACATCTTTACTTTGGCTCCTACTATCTCCACTCAGAGGCATGGAATCCACTTCTTCCAAAGTTGGTTTGATCACCTCTAATTCTCGAGACAAGATTCATTCATCAATCACAGCAGCATAGTTTTCTGGCATTTCCTTAGCTGCTGCTACATTGGTGTGCAAGCATGTGGCCAAAATAGCTTTGTTTGTCTTCCGGTGGAACCTTTCTGGGGTTGCCGAAGTAAATGGCAAGGGTCCCGCAGGATGGGAGAGTACATCCACCATCTGAAGGTTCCGGCCCTGTGCAATTACAGGAACTGAGAGAATATTTCCTACTTAGGCAGCCTCTAGGAAAGTCTGCTATCGTTCACAGCTTTATGTGGATATGTTTAAACTTTGTGAATTATACATTGTTGGTGAGGAAAACCGTGATATATGATTTCTGTTGGATCCTTCATAATAAAACTCGAACTTACATATACTCTAGTAACGTACTTCTACGCCCTTTTAACCACAACAACGTTACCTGAAAGCAAAAGGATGCAATTACCAACGATACACAGAAAAGGAAAAGGAAAAAATGTATGATCTCATCAGAAACTCTTATCCAAGACAACAAGATTAACTTTCGACATTTTAAACAAGCATATACTGCATGAGAGATGTTGTATATGACGATTTAGTTCTGAGAAAAGGTCGGACAATATTAATTGGCTGGTGATGCACTTTTTCACTGACAATAGGAGTAACTATATATTTCCCTAACACGGTCTGATTATTACAGTATCCAGAAAATTACAAATGGTCGAAACTTGACCCTGATACATTACACATATACAAAAGCAATAAAATATTCTATCAAAGGAGATAAGCTATTTAATTTTAACTTTTTGCTTAGTGTGAAACGAATGTTACGATATTGAATATCATATAAGGACAATCATACTTCCAACGACAAAACAGTGAAGATAACAAAATTATTTTTGTTATGCTCGGAAACGCATATGCTTGACTAGCTTAACTCTTAATCACAATGCTAACACCCTGTCTAAACCAAATGAATAGCTTGAGTAGCTTAGATCTTAATGCTAATTCCCTGTCTAAACCAATGAATTGTTTAAGTAGATTAGATCGTAATGCTAATACCCTGTCTAAACCAATGAATTGTTTGAGTAGATTAGATCTTAATGCTAATATCCTGTCTAAACCAATGAATTGTTTAAGTAGATTAGATCTTAATGGAAATATTCTGTCTAAACCAATGAATTGTTTAAGTAGATTAGATCTTAATGCTAATATCCTGTCTAAACCAATGAATTGTTTAAGTAGATTAGATCTTAATGGAAATATTCTGTCTAAACCAATGAATTGTTTAAGTAGATTAGATCGTAATGCTAATATCCTGTCTAAACCAATGAATTGTTTGAGTAGATTAGATCTTAATGCAAATACCCTGTCTAAACCAATGAATTGTTTACGTAGATTAGATCTTAATGTTAATACCCTGTCTAAACCAAGGAATAGTTTGCGTAGCTTACATCTTAATGTTAATACCCAGTCTAAACCAATGAATTGTTTCAGTAGATTAGATCTTAATGCTAATACCCTGTCTAAACCAATGAATTGTTTAAGTAGCTTAGATCTTAATGCAAATATCCTGTCTAAACCAATGAATTGTTTAAGTAGATTAGATCTTAATGTTAATACCCTGTCTAAACCAAGGAATAGTTTACGTAGCTTACATCTGAATGTTAATACCCTGTCTAAACCAAGGAATAGATTGCGTAGCTTAGATCTTAATGCTAATATCCTGTCTAAACCAAGGAAAAGTTTGCGTAGCTTAGATCTTAATGCTAATATCCTGTCTAAACCAATGAATAGCTTGAGTAGCTTAGATCTTAATGCTAATACCCTGTCTAAACCAATGAATAGCTTGAGTAGCTTAGATCTTAATGTTAATACCCTGTCTAAACCAATGAATTGTTTGAGTAGCTTAGATCTTAATGCTAATACCCTGTCTAAACCAATGAATAGCTTGAGTAGCTTAGATCTTAATGCTAATACCCTGTCTAAACCAATGAATAGCTTGAGTAGCTTAGATCTTAATGCTAATACCCTGTCTAAACCAATGAATAGCTTGAGTAGCTTAGATCTTAATGTTAATACCCTGTCTAAACCAATGAATTGTTTGAGTAGCTTAGATCTTAATGCTAATACCCTGTCTAAACCAATGAATAGCTTGAGTAGCTTAGATCTTAATGCTAATACCCTGTCTAAACCAATGAATAGCTTGAGTAGCTTAGATCTTAATGCTAATATCCTGTCTAAAACAACTAATAATTTGTAGGAGATTGATATAAAGACCATGCCGCACAACTGTAAAAATCTGGTTCCTGGCAAATTCGGGGTATGGTTGAAAATGTGATAACACAGAGACGGCAACGTTGTACATCCCTAGGGATCCAGATCTTGCCCGAAATCATAATGATCCTTAGTTCCCTCCACCCCCTACCCCCGATTTGCAACCCATTGAAGAATATTATTTGCATTAAACAGACATCGGCAATAAAGCCTAAACAGAATATAAAATAGTCATTGAGCTAACGTATTGACTTTTACGTGGGATGCCAAGAGAAGCAAATGTGTTTTTGCTGCTTCAAGAAAGATAATTTGCATTAAACATTGTAATAAAATATAGCTAACTTTAGAAAATGCAATAAAATTTATGCTGATTTTAATCTTTTGTCAAAGTTAGTTGTTAACGCAATTTAAATAATTCTGTTTCTTGTCATCTTATAACTAATGTGCTGGACATCATAAAAAATAAACCATTATAATGGAAACATATACGAAAGTTGTTGATGCCTTTACGGAAATGTAGATACTTCAATCGGCAAAACGAGTACGAGTATCTTTGCTGCCTTGTAAACTTTACTGGCAACGAAACCGCACAGTTCCACTTACGTCACCGTTGTTATATTAAGTTTATATTTCAGTGACAGTGTACAAAGCGGTGTTATGTGATCGGTTTGTTCAAAACATATCATAGGTTATTTCATTTGTACTGTAAGTAGGAATACAGTATCATAAATAACGCATGCTCATACGAATCTGCTTCGTTGCGCATTAAATCAAATCATCAGAACTATTGTACGAGATTAAGGTTCTAATAACCAAGTTTGTACATAAATCCGTGTCCGACACGAATAATCTGACTGAATGAAAAGAACACGAACGTTGCTCCTCATTCAATTCATGCAACATATACTTAAAATAAATTTTTCTGTTCGGTAAAATTAGGTCTAACTTGAAACAGGCCATATGCTGTCTGATACCATGGCGTTATATGACATAGGTCTGACTCTCTGTAAATTTAGAATCAATTCTAAATCATTCAATATATTAAATAATTATATCACATACAAGGGATATCAAGAACGTTTATATTTCACATACCTACACAGTTGAATATTGCTACAAGTAACCTAGTTGTAGACAAATTTACGACCAGATGACTCGTGGAAATTAGATTTCTGATTGAAGACACATTGAATGCGCATCATTGGATAAACCGAACCCAAGATTTTGTATGAAGATTTTATGCACAAATATAATGCCCTATCCAGATGCCTAAAAATAAAAATTCACAAAAACACCCCTCACGAGTGAGGTCAAAAAGTTCCATATTTTTAGATAACTCTAATAAAACAGAACATAATGATCGTACTTCCTTTACCTGGCAAGTCAATATCAGCTCATAGCAAAAGAAGTTTATGCAATAACCCCACCTTTATACCTAATTTTTTTTTTTCATGTCCGATTATTATTTTTTAGTGATGCCCACGTTGCAAGCACAAGCCCTTTCCCTGGGTGATAATTTTGAAAAGCGTTCTTTATTTAAACGGCTTAATGCAAATAGTTGTCGGCCAGGTCGTGTTACAGCTATTCTGCTTGCCTGAACGTCACGTGCCTACTGTTTTGGATGGCCAACTCTACTTCGTAGCCAACTATTGGTATTTCACTATCTAAATAATGTGAAGTAACAATGAGAAGTGTATATGCCTCACACCAGTTTCAAGAACAAAACAAGCCCGAAACGGGCCCCGAGTGGCCGAGTGGCCTAAAGCGCTCTCCGTTACGGATCACTACCATCTCACTTCTGTCTGCGTGGGTTCGAGTCTCGGATTCGGCCAATGTGGGTATGTGAGAAAGCTTGCCAGTAGCTTCTCGAGGGTCGATGGTTCTTTCCGGGGATTTCCCGGGTTCTTCCTCCACCATTAATACTGGCCGCCATGTATAGCCTATCGTGTGTTGAAAAATGGCGTTAAACCCTACAACAAAAAACAACAAGCCTGAAACACTCAATTAACAAATATATCAATATATTTAATTATTGAACAAAAACATTTGAAAAGGTCACATTATAGCTTTAAGCTGACAGGGGTCAAGTTACGAAAACCTACGCCTAAAAATAAACCTCCAGTGGGGAAATCTGTGCGAGGAAACGAAACCCGAGGACATTTTGTTCATATATAATGCATATACATTCTGCTCCACACAATATCGTGACAGTTGACGCAGGTGTTTTTTCCGTTTTCATTTGTTTGGAACAAGTTAAAAGTGTCCCTCATCATCTACATCATGTTCACTATCGCTACGTCCAAGTACGAAATATACAATCTCGGCTGGCACATTAAACTCGGTAGCAAGAGTTCAAACTCCTGCCCAAAAAACATTTCGAGATGAAAACATCTTGTATCTGAAGTTTTTCGCAGCGAAAACAATAAATGCGCGTGGCACCTGCATGGACAGAATTAAAACTACCTACTCTGAATTATACTTCATAATATGCGTAATTGATGATGATGGTTATTTATTATTATTATTATTATTATTGTTGTTGTTGTTGTTGTTGTTGTTGTTGTTGTTGTTGTTTTATTATTAAACGAGCATTGTTTCCACACTTCCATAATCTTCGTCATTCTCTCTCTCTCTCTCTCTCTCTCTCTCTCTCTCTCTCTCTCTCTCAGTTTATTATTATTACCCATACTACTTCCGAACCATACTGCTTTGAAATTTGCAATATTGTAATATTAAGACATAAAAGAAGATCAAAAGAGTCTTTAAGAGGCTTTTATTTTAGAACATCCAAGGCGAATGCAAATTCTGAAATGAAGTGGATGATTTTGTTTTTATCCTTAATAAAAATTGCAGTTACATCTGGACATTTCCGTATTAAGTCAGTATGTATGTGCATCCAGTGCATATATAAGGGAAAAGAACAGTTTCTTGTCTGCGTGTTATCTTGGTCTTAAACTGTGATGAACATTGTCTATCAACAATGATAGCGGATTTAATACCATGATAAAATGATGATATCCATCATTAAAATAATTTCCTAAACTAAAAATCTGGAAACTTATTAACGACAGAAAATGCGATTGAATCAAGTGCTTTCCACAAATGCTTTCCAATGTCCATAAAAGGTGTATTCCAGATATATTGTTATTGTTCTGTGCTAGTATATCTATCTATCTATCATACTCTATCTATCTCTGTCTATCTTAATCTGTATATATATATATATATATATATATATATATATATATATATATATATATATATATATATATATATATATATAAAGAGAGAGAGATAGACAATTAGACAGAGCCAGAGCTACAGAGTGCGCTTGTTAAGCGTAAGATTATATTAGTTAGGAAAGTTTTCTCCAAAGCATCTATCTTAAAAATCTTAAAATAAGACCATTTTTTAAAATCGGTTTCAACGACAATGTTTTAGTCCCTGCTAGGTATACATTCTTAGGATCTTTCATACACTGAAAAATGAATTGGGTCTCCAGTTTCTTAGGAACTGTTTGGGTTTATCACCTATTGGTAGACAGATTATTATTCCTTCCTTTTTGTGTGGACGAGCGTTCAAATAAATTTTATAAAATATTTATCGATTTTACAGAAAAAGGACACATGCCTTTAGAAATTAACCTGTCTGATCCTGTCCTTTACTTCTATAACTAAGCTTTAGATTTACAGTTTTATTAACTTCTTTAAGCGTTAATTGATTACAGTTTGCTACTGTTTATTTTCGAAATGTTACTATGGTTACGAAGTCGCGGTCAAATGAATCAATAAGACTAAATGAATGTTAATTTGTTTCTTCTATAATTTCTTTCCTTTTTTGTTGATAAATTCCATCCAATTTATGGCAATTAGGTATCATACTACTAAAATAATTTCTGGTGTCAAATTTTGAAACCTTTTACCGGTCCTACGTCCAGAGTGCTCGAAATCATATTCTCGTCCCTGCCGTTCTGTTCTTGCCTACATCAAGGTAGTTTTAGGTTTAGTTTTCTCCATACTCCCATATTAATCTTTGTTTCTGAGATGATCATGTTGCAGCTTTTTAAACGCTTTGTAGGGGCTCGGCTTACCGATTATTACTAGAATAACATTTAAAGAAAGGCGTGGGTGGGTTTTGCATGCAGCCAAGTTAGCGGGAATACATTTTGGCACTACTCTGTCTGAAAGGTTATTGGCATGATATGAATATCTTTACAAATATTTCTCGTTTATTATTCTTCGCGTTTTTGTGCAATTTGCATATGCTGCCACAGTGCAATCATCGCTTCATATTTATAAGCACTTTCGATTAGCATCGATTACAGGCAGCTTGGTTGAAAGAGCATTGGACTGGCAATCCAATGGCTTCTATACCTTCCTATGCCAGCCTGAGTCGACTGTGCGTTTTTGGGAATGGAACTAAACTTCCATACCCTCCCTCTTCATGATATAACCAGCTGTGTAATTAATGTCCCGATAAAACCAACAGAAACGAAAGAAACAAAGAATCGGTTTCTTAGATAATGGAGTACAAAATGCAAAACACAGAAACATGGTGCATCTAAAGCAAGACGTGTATGATTCATACGCATATTCTATAGATTATCAGCGACGTAAGGAACACATTCACTAACAGAGCTAATAATTGCATTTACCATCCCTTTTCGTCATTATACATCCATTGAAAATCATATATCCTTCAATTTCTCAAATTACTTCTATTTACATGAAACTTTGCTGTAATTAGAAAATAATAATTGTATGTATCAGTGGTGAAGCCCACGCTTTGGGTGTTTCATGAATGAACATTGGTGCATTTGGATGTTGTTACGGCTCTAGGTCTTAAATTATGTATAAGAAAGAAGGAAACCAACAAGTTCAGCAAAATTCAACAAATATTTTTTCTTCTTCTAAGTTACATATAAAAGAATGTCCCGAATGAATTCCAATGAATTCAAATATTCGTGAATGTCTTAATGTGCCACAGCGATACAATTCAAAATGTCTTTGAGTGAGTTCTCAATAATCCCAAAGTAGCGTTTTAATCCAAACAGTCAACGAGCACATTGCCAATCAAATGAATAATTTAAAGAATGAATAATTTAAATAATTAATAATTTAAATAATTCTTACAGAGTCCTATCTGAATACAACTATGAACTCTGATAATAGATTCTCAAAGACTGAGATTAAGCTGAGATGAGCAAATCCTATATATACTAATTTCACTTGACCCAAGACACAATGATAATTTTATAAGTCCCAACTTTCCGGTGGAAGATTCCACCAGACCGTCAATAAGTACGCTTCCACAACATTCTGAGCTCATAAACAATGTTAGGTCTTAAACTCAGACTTTAGCAAACATCTTAAAACTATGATGAAAGCGAGGTAGGCAAAAACCGTATCCGCGATCAAATATCAATTACACAGTATAAATTGGATACACATAACAAAGTTATTATTCAAGCGAAAACCGTCTCTATCCAGCATATTCAGTGAGTGAACGTTTTTTGTTTAGTGTTTTATAGATATTTCGGCAAGTTAAAATCATTCAAAGAACCAGATTTATTACTAATTTAATTAACTCACTTAGCCATCGTACATAGTCGCTTTAATTTTATGATTGTGTTATTCCTGATATTTAAATAACATAGAGAAAAAACTATGTCTTTGTACAGGTATATTTTGGTTTCCTTAATATTCTTATGGACAACCAATGAACCGACCATTTTTTAAAAACATTTTCTTGTATCAATCGCGTGATGGACAAAGCCCAGTTAAGATGTGAGTTGCCGTCTTTCACGTTAGGTGCCTCTGTTTCAGACGTATACAAAAGAGATATCTTTTTCTTCAACTAAAATTATACTTAAAATAAGACTGAAAACTGTTAGTAATAAAAATTTACATCTCGAAAGAAACTGTTAACTGGTTCCCAAATTCTTACTATATTTGGTATAATTATGTCTTTGTCACTATAGAAGGAAAGTCTTCTCCTCAGTGTTTTCATTGACAGACACTTTCGAGCAACATGCGATACAGTATAGTATACAGGTTTTCATGCCGAGAAACAATAATTTCAATGTAATCCTGCCGGTATTGATTTTATCTCTAGAATCCAGAAACAAAGATCTAGTTTTTGTCACTACATTTGCACAGGTGTTGATTTCTGATGATCATTTTCATCTTTCTGGCCATTTTTGTTGGATTGTATTACAAAACAAAAGTTCACAGGAAACAGTAGTAGTGACAGTGGCAATGGTGATGACATTAGTTTATTGGTAATGTAGGCCATAGGTCCATAATACTACAATTACATTGCAGTGACAATATTTTATTGGTAGTGTAGTTCATAGGCCCATCATACCTACAATTACATTGCAATGACAATATTGTTTTGGCTATGTAGGCCATAGACCCATTATACATACAATTACATTCCAATGACACTATTGTACTGGTAATGTAGGCCATAGGTCCATAATACCTACAATTACATTGCAATGACAATAGGTAATTGGTAATGTAGGCGATAGGCACATAATGCTACAATTACTTTGCAATGACAATATGTAATTGGTGATGTAGGTCACTGGCCCATAATAATTCAGTTTGACAATAATATTGCAGTGATTTAGTGCGCCAAATTGCAAGCAGATTTAACACAGTGAGATGAAAAAGGAAAGAAAAATTAAAATAAATAATTAAAACAATCGAAATATGTATCAGAAAACTAGCATTATATAATATATAGTTGTGATTTACTCTATATAGGCAGAGAAACACAATAACCCTAAAAGATCATTTAGTTACGTGTACATTTGATCGCTTCTGTGGAATGCTCAAAAGACGTATTGTGCAAGTTAAGATATGAACGCATGATTCTTTGACTTCATCAGAGAAAAAAAGAATTCTTCACAAGGGTACTTGGTGCTAACAAAATCTTAGTATGATTTTGTTTATAAGATCTGCATGCAAAGGACATTATAAAACAAAGTGATATTCATCTTCTATTTGTCTTTTATCATATAACTATCACATCAAATACATATACGTTTATTTGGGGGAATGCAATATAATTTCCTTCCTTTATAGTTAATTTATGATAGGAACAACGGAGACTGCTTAATGCGTATTGAAGATGGGTTGGTAAATTAATTGTTGTGTAGAGTTGATTGGTAAAAGTATAATAAAATTTCCTATAGTGAAAAGCCTTGGGTTATTTATTTAAGACGTTGTATAATTTTATTTAAACATTCTGTTTTCATCTCCTACATCTGTGCGAACCAGCTAGAGTGAAATCCATATCTGAATTGTATGTCTTTAACTTTTGAAACCCGACTCGTCTATTTCTTTCAGCATAACATAATATTATCTTAGATATCGGTTATTACCCATTCTAATCAATCTGATCCAATACTGAATACATGTACAATAGTAATCAAAACATAGAGATAGTCTTCCACATTATCCCAGTGGTAAAATGGAAGTATGTATTTCTCGGAAGGTTAAGAAAGCTGGTGCAGAACTTGTCGTGCACCTTTTAAATTGTATGTGAGTATTCATACCCCCAAACTTTTAAATTGTATGTGAGTATTCATACCCCCAAACTTTTAAATTGTATGTGAGTATTCATACCCCCCAACGTTTAAATTGTATGTGAGTATTGATACCCCCAAACGTTTTAATTGTATGTGAGTATTCATACCTCCAAACTTTTAAATTGTATGTGAGTATTCATACCCCCAAACTTTTAAATTAGATGTGAGTATTCATACCCCCAAACGTTTAAATTGTATGTGAGTATTCTAACTTATTTTGCTTGATACTCACTATATGTAGAGACTTGTTTGCTTGAATGCGAGTTCTTGCTTTTTTTCGTTGAGATAAGTTGGGGTGGGGGTGGTTGGAATATAATCGCACGTATTTATACCCAGATCACGGCAGTTTTATCGGAGGTCTGATACTAAACCATTTATTGATTGAACCTATTATGGCATAATACGCAAACTTGTCTGGTGCCAATATTACAGTTGAAGAATTGTGTATGTTGCCCTTTCATCTGTATACATAAAAGTACGTTTTGTTACATGAAGTCTAGAACTTCAAACAATTTTCCACCGATACCTAGGCAAGTAAGTGGTTTTATATAATCAAAAGAATCAAAAGCCTTTGAAAAGTCTACAAAAAGACAATAAAAACGATCCCTTTTTACTCAAATGTGTTAGAACCATTACTTGAAGTGTAGAAATAATAGATATCACCGTGTAGCTTTTGCGGAATCCTGCCTGAGTTTCTTCAATTCTATTTGTAGCTTCCCATCACTGAATGAAGATTTGGTTTAAAATATTGGTAACAATTTTATTTAAGACATCTAAGAGAGATGTCGCTGTATTTGTTTGGGTCATCTAAAGAGCCTTTAGCGTGAAGATTATGTTTCGGCAGACAGTAGTAATAAAATATTGTATGTTACCAAAATAATATAAGCAACTAGAAGGAGTGGCATAGAGGCTGACATTCTAGCCTTTGAGGCCAAAAGTTATATTTTCGAAGTCACCCGTGGGACGATGCAGATGTATCTTCTGACATCTCCATTTACATCAAAGGATGGTACCATGATGATTATTGTACTGGATAATCTAAATTGTTCTGCAATCTACGTCATAATAATAATAATAATAATAATAATAATAATACTATCTAAATTGTTCTGCAGTCTATATAATAATAATAATAATAATAATAATAATGATAATGATAAAGACAGAATGACAACGAATGCAACGATGTTGTGTTGATTATAAAATCTGACTTGCTTGTTGTACTTCTTTCTTCTTCTTCTTCTTCTTCTTCTTACTATTATTATTATTATTATTATTATTGTTATTGTTGTTGTCGTTATAACTTAAATAATTATAAACTTTAAACGTTAAACTTTATAATGATATACTTTTAGGAAAGATTTGAGATATAATTTGGGTTTTAGCACTAATGTTGACCCTGAAATTTATATATTTTATTTTATTTTAACCGCTACCGTTTTTGAATACCTTTTACAGGATTTTAAAATCTCCTTTATCTTTGTTATATACCTTTTATAAAATTTAAAAATCGTCACCTTTGTCCTTAAGACATTTTAAAAATCTTTACCTATATCTTTTTACTTTTACTTTTTGCACAACTTTAAAATCTTTATCTTGAAGCTATTATTTTGTAGAACTACATGTTTGTGCTTATTTGTAAAGGTTTATCTTCCTAACGTGTTTTGTGTGTGTGTGTGTGTGTGTGTGTGTGTGTGTGTGTGTGTGATTTTGAACATTGCTTTATCAATTTTTTCAACTTGTCGGCCAAGCAGCAGAGAGGGTGAACAGACTAATTTCTGGAAGGTCCATTTTCTAAAAAAAAGCTTTCTACGAAAATGAAAAATACAAACTTAATAACGTCACACCGAAGCCTCTACTGACCGCGAGTTATTCTAATTGGGTTATGTCATTTTGTTACTTTATATTTGCTTGTTACTCAGCGAATTGGTCTTATTACTCCATGTCCAAATAATGTCCTTGCTGATGTTCAACGATTAGGAATTCTGTTGGCGGAAAACGAGCCGGTAATAATTCCCCTAAAATCATTAATGAAGCAGCTGGTATTTGTCATCGATTATTTACAGGCGGTATCATGAATATTAATGTGTATCGGTCTCTTATTGATGAAATCATTGATGATTATCACAGTAATTGATTTTATGTAATTAGATCAGTGACAAGAAAATAAGATGCTTATACATAATGCTCAACGTGGACCGATCATGATTAAAGTGATAAATTCACAATTGCCAACATACAAAGCGATCTATGGAGATGGATTCGGCGATGTTGTTCAGGGTCTATTTAGAAGGATAGCCCCAAAAGCAATACCGATCGCAAAGCAACTGGGAATGAAAGCTATTGACTTTGTTCGTGGTAAAGGTATTGGTGCTGTTAGTGATGTTGCTAATAATGCATTCTCAGCAATTAAGGACAGACTAGCACGATTAATATGTCGAAAACTGCAATCAGTAAAATTAGCTAGCACCGAAATTATGCCTGCAAATGTCAGTAAAATAATAAATCAAGCTCAAAATAAAAAATTAACAGAGTTAGCTGGTGTACCACTATCAGAAAAAGAAAACAATATAACTGCAAGTCTGATAGCAGGATATGAAATTGTCCGAAGTGGACTTCATGTTAAACAATAGCGAGTATAATAAAGATGTCCAAACGTGTATATAATCCATCATTTGACATGGATGCTCCAGTTCTCAAACATGAATGGGTGCGTGATTATCAGTATTATTCTTAATTCGTATGTGTACCTAACGCACGTGGAAGAATCGAATTACAGTTTCAGGATACAAGTAGATATTTCTTACCTGTGTTTGAGATAAAAAGTAGACCTTTGAAAGCAGATGATGCAGCGTACGGACTTTTAGATAGGCCTGGTTTTGTTAGCAATGGTGTTATGGCATTATTTAACAGCGCCATATATATGATTGACGGGAAAAAAAGTAGTGAATCATGCGTGGAAAATATCGACGTTGCGACGACGATAATGCATCTGGAAAGATACAGCTATGATTACCCGATGTCAGCTGGCCCGTCAATGATGTTTGTAAAGGATACCACTGATCACCCCGAGAATAGCAACGTGAGACTAAATGCAGCTGGGGACGCAGTTACATCGATGAATGACAATTTCAATTTAAGATTTGCCGCACGCAGATCAATGTTAAATGGAGAAGAATAGTTTTCATGTGTTATTCCACTATCGCATATATTTGGATTCTGTAGAAATGTCAGAACAATTATATTTGGAGCTAAACACACCGTGGTACTTTATTAAAAAGCCACCGACAATGATGCAATCTGGCGAATCGACACAGTTGACGCTAGTAAAGTATTACTAACGAACCGTTCGCCGTGGATGTCAATAATGACTCCGTCGATCGACGAAGAACAAAAATTACTTTCTTTTATGAGTCAGGGTAGTAAACCAACATTAGCATGGTTGACATTGACCACATACAGTATTCAAAGTAATGCTGTTAGGTTATTCACATGGCAGATAGCATCACACAGGGGGTGTCAGCACCACGGCATATATTCATCGCGTTTTAGGAAAATGCCAGAGTAGATTCGCAGGAACAAAATCCAATGGTTTTGGACACACTTGAAGTTTCTGATGTTGCTTTGAGGACAAAACGGACATCAAGAACCTTCTGAAGAAGTTTTGCTGAGTCTGTATCAAAATCGTGCTGCACGTGCGAATCATCGGTTGATGACATTCATGGAGCGTGATCAGAATGTTGATTCTGGTTTGCAAATATCTCAGCGGGATTTCACAACGCTATATCCAATATATTACTTTTCATCTGAACATTTAGATTTATTCAGGCAATCTGTCGTTGATATACACTTCCGAGGTTGTGTAGCTCGACTACCCGCTGGTGGTTACAGAGCAACCACTGTTATACTCAGCGATAAAACAATGTTACTGATGCCCCAGTAGAAAACATGTAAACATTGTTAACAAAACGACGTGTAATTAAATCGGTCATGATATTATAATGTCATATCATCATATTAGTAGTACCTTGACTGCTGGTCAGATTAAAAAGCTACAGTCAGTATCAAACAAGAATATTGGAACAAATATATCACTAAAGTCAGAACAAATCGCAAGTATTCTTTATAAACTATGATTGTCGGAACGTCACCTTAGGCATTTTAATGAAGCCAAAAAATCAAAGACTGGCGTTAGACTCAATCTTTCTGCTGGCGCCATTAAATATATTGTTAAAATAGATAGTATATTCCCACTTCTCGCAGCTATACCAGCGTTAATAGCCGCCACAGCTCCAGCCGTTGCAAAAGCAGCTGCACTTGATGCTGTTGGAACCGCCGCTGAAATGTCACTAAATAAAGCAAGAGGAAAAGGAATAAAGACTTCTAAAAAAGGGGAAGGGGTCTAAGATTGCCACGAATCCCTCGCGAGATGCTTCATATTCCTTAATTATCGGGTGTTTTACAAATTCTTTTTCTTCCATTGCTACGATAATGCAATATTCAAATATTTCATGACTGAAAAAATCTAAGCTTTTTGATGAATTTTGACTAAATTTCATAATGTTTTCACCTATTTTAGTCGATTTTATCAAAGAAAATCAGTCAAATTGCAGATTTCCATCGGGTCAAACCTCACGCGATTCTCTAATATATGATTATCGCGCGAATTCACATTTATAGATAGAAGTATCAGAATGAAAAATTCCATTTTAGAAAATTTCATTTTCTGATGATAATTGTTATATCGCCGATTGTGTAAACTAGCGGAAATTACATATATCATATATCATATATGATTCCCCTAGTTTCCACATTTATCGATAAAGGCTTCAGAATGGAAAATTTCATTTTTTAAAGATAACTGTTCTATCATAATTATATATATCTGAAAATGTATCCCTATACTCCTTGATGTTAATAACATCATTGTTATATTTCTTTCTATAATACTGCGTTAATTCTCTGCATCTTTTACTCTCACATTCTAAACATAATTGTGTTTTTCCTCGTACTCCACGTTGGAAATTTATGCAACGAATTGGCACCTTACCCCCGCATTTAATGTATTGTGTGTGAGATGCACAATATTCATTTTCATTGTTGCGATTACAAAAATCCGTAGAACCAATTAACGACCATTTACATTTGTTTTTCTTTGGTCGGTCATTATGAATATAGAATGTAATAAATGGACATATATTTGCTTACATATTATATGGATGACTTTTCATTCGATTTCGAAAATGATCTTGCCTATAAATTTGATCTTGATAAAGTAGCCCCCGATTAACGGAGGCGAGTTCTAGCTTATAAAACAAATAATGATCTAATTAAAAGTATTCGTGACGTAAAGAAAGAATATCGCAACGATGGTGCTTTTTATACGTAGACATCATTTAAATATAGCAATGAAAATGGTATTGATGCCACAATGAACGACCAACGAGCAGCAAAAGTTAACCATTATCTTGACAATCAAACATATTTTCAGAGTAAAATGTTTTGTGTTGGTAGATACCGAATAAGTTAATGACTGGATTATTCGTGCCAAGCTTCACAATGGAAACATTGTTACGATAAATAGCAATTCCAGGCCAGGAATATTAACAGGAACTGATAAACTGTGTTATGAACGAGCATATCCTGTGACTGTAGTTATTTGTGCAATATATCCACTGAAAAATCCTTAAATTTTCATCCTTGGCTTTAAGACTATATTGTGTAGCGGAACGAGTTACGGAACTTTTCGCAAACGCGTTACGTGGATATGATTTAACATATCTAGGACGTAAAAATATAAATCATGGGCAGAAATAGTTAAAGATACCGGAGAGTCTACAAGCGATGTTGCTAAACTGGAGAAAAAAAACCTAAGAATTCCAATAACATTAAAAACAATAACCGTAGATATTTTATACGAGCAAAAATATTTATCGAAAGTAGCTCAGATAAATATTATTGATCATAATGTGCATGCGTGGACATCTGCAACAATATTTCTACGAGATAAAAAGTCAAATTTTACCAAGGAAATATATTTATTGTATTAACAAGATTAGTAAAAATGATTCTGTATCGGTGTGGTTATTTAAGAGTTCTGAAGAAAATCTTGACGAAGTAATTAAACCTGATGGAAATATCTGTATCAAAGAAAACAAATTCGATCAGTTTATAAAACCCAATGGTGCGATTTATCGAACAGAATTTCTTGATACGAAAATGAAACATCTTGTTCAGCGATATTTATCGCTGAATATACCACCTGACTATGAAAGTTTACTGAGTTTTTGTTTTACGATTCCATCAGTCGCGGTTCATTTTGCTAGGTTTGATTTTCTCGATGATGTAATATCAAGTTGCATCGAATATGGACATAGTGGATTATGGAATACCAAATACGATTACAGAAATATCACATCATTTGATATGGTAGAATGTTATCCGGGAAGTTTTCTTGGAGCGGGTGAGTGTTCAGAATATTTTAAGAGATTTTTACATCCAACACATGAAATGATTCGGGTTTCAGTAAACGGACCCCTGCCATTTGATGTAACGGGTTTTGCACGAATTACATCATTTAGGTTTGCTAAAGATCTTCATATGATTTGTTATGCCTGGTTTGGTAAACATTTTTCAGAATGAATGTGGGCACCAACATTATTGTTGCAATACATGCTTGATTCAGGAATTTTATCATCATTGACCGTAAGTGAAATATTAATGTCATATCGTCTACAAAAACAAGTTTGTTTACCAGAAGAAAGAAAAAATCTTGGGATCCATTTGAAAATGAAGATGTAATTGGCTATGAAAATAAACTTGCTAAGGATCCAGGCAGAAACATAATTGGTAAATTTACACAAGGAGGATCACGCAATCATTAACGAAGCCGTTGTAGATTAGTTATTGAGATGCTGAATTAGATTTTAGTATCGCCGATACAATGACGAACAATACATATATCAGCCGAGAAAAGTTATCTTGTCAGATGGAACTAAATTAGATACAATTGTGAGTTACATTGATGGTGAATCACCGCAATATATTCATTTAAGATCTTCGATGCTCACATACGTTTCAATAAATATATTATCGATGGCAATTATATTTCCTAAACTCACCGTAGCGACGGATTAATTTTATATTGATAAGAAACATGTAGATTTGTTAAAACAACTAAATATTGGCACCGAATTATCATGGGGTGGATGGAGACTTTAAAAAGAACAATTATATAGTTATGATGAAACATCTGATGTCGAGTGTAAAAATACTTATTATGAAAACACTCAAGAAAAATTATCATCATCATCATCATCAATATATGTTCCTGTGGCTAGGCATGAAACAGTTTATCTCAATGGGCCTGGATGTTCTGGTAAAACAACACGTGTGATATAAATTATTTCATCCCAGTTCAGTTGATATGGTTTTATTAACGCCGACTCATAGGCTCGCCAAGGAAATAAAACAGCAAGGAGTTAAATCACATACTTATCAAAGCTTTTTCCTATTAAGGGAGACAAATGGACATCTGAACGAATGGGTAAAAAATGTTTTCCGAAGATTATTATCTGGGATTAAATAAGTACAGTGCCGCTAGAAGCACTACAAATATTTCTTGATTGGTTGTTGACAAAAAATAGTGCTGTAATAATGTGTCCTGGTCATGGTCAACCATCACCTTTTACAAAACCGTCCCCACACGAATGGTTAAGGAGTTTTGTTGATAATTATGAAGAAATAACTGATGACCATAGAGCACTTGATTCAAAATTAAGAAAGCTTAAGAAATTAATCATACTACAACCAAATCATATTCAATGTGAGGTAATAAGTATGATAAATCCGGAAACTTCCATGAATGATTTTCTGCAGGTGTGTAAACCAGATAAAAGTTGCAAGTAGAAAGATGGTTCGTGATACACTTCAACAACAATTATTTCAGTTACATAAAGAAACGTTTTCAAATCTCCCTGTACCATTGTGTTATCGACCAGCCGATACGCAACGACAACATATGGAAGTTGATATACCAGGATCGTCAGAAAAACAAAATCTTGTGTTAAATGATATTGTTTTAGTTCCTGTCGGTGTCGATGAGAGCGCGTTAACGATGGACAAATATCCGTGGATTCTAGGGCATGCTATAACGATTCATTCATCTCAGGAATTAACTATTTCTAATATTAATATCTGCATTGTTGATGGTCAATCGAATGGTCAAATTTAGTTTATCTCGCAGTGTCTCAGCTGCCGAGGGTTATTATAGACTTTACAGGAACTGCTGGTAATAGCGATAACGTTATTGAAAATGATGTAGTACGAACAAATCTAGTTAGTTATAAACAATGTGAAGGAAAACATAAACGTGACTTTAACTCGATGTTGAATTTATCATGACGCTGAAACGACAGAAAAATAATCATTGTGCAAGCTGTAACACACTAATGTTGTGGTAGTATTCAAATAATAACCCAAGACAATTTATCGTAGACAGATTTAATAGTAATTTTGGTCACACACGCGAAAATGTGAAGCTGACCTGTCTTGAATTTAATCGACATCGAGGCTCTAGTTCACAAAAGTGAATGCGGTGGTAATTGTGTATCTTCAGGAATTACTTGTAATTGTTCACATACAAATCCACGTCAAGGAGCAGTTGAATCTAATCTGTAAATTGCTGGTCGACCCGTGGATCTTACCACGCTTTTTATCACCTTCACGTTCACCAGGTTCATATAAATATCTTACGGTCACAATACCCAGTACTGGCTGTTTTGAAAAGGAGTCATGTCGTTGTATTGGTATATGTTTATTTGTGATTGCTTTAATGGGTTTCATAGAAATTGAACGAGTAATTTCATTATTAAATGCAGCTATCAACTTGGTAGTCTTGCAACCCATTCACGAGATCTCGTCTTTCTAAATCATTTCCTTTGCATGCTGATATCCAAAACATTGCTCAGCAAGTGTTCGATTAAATCGTTCAACAGTTACCTGATCACGATGAATCGAAGTATGGCCTTGTCTGATTTTGACGTTATGTTTTTTCATCAGAGATGGTACTACACCAAGAAATTCCTTGCCACGATCAACATGTAGTAAATTCGGCCATATCAAGGGTCCTCGTTGATAAATTCGTTCAATCGCAGATACAACTTCAGCTGCTGTTTTAGTTGATAGTGGTTCTGCTTCTTTATATCTACTAGCAACCTCAACGACAGTCAACGCGTATTTGTATGTACGTGATTAACGTCTACCAATTTTAATGGTATCGTGTGGTAAAAATAAAATATCTGCTAGATGAACATCATTGGGAGCGGTGACATCAAAATGTGCATGCTGAATTTGTTTAGGTGGTGGTAGCTAATTTGCCATATTACTTGTCGTGCTAATAAATTTGGAGCAACAGAACATTCGACATTTGCTGCATCAGCAATCTTACTAATCGCTGCTCTACCTTTCCAATATCCTACTGGGCTCTAATAAATGATTCAATTATAATAATGGGTTGATTAATTACCGATCCCTAGCATTAATTTACCTTTCATCGCAGATCTCACCAAGAAACTGGCAAGTTTTCCTCCGAGAGATTTATTTTTTACGGAATTTAACAAGTGAATCAACTTCACATCTGCAATATGTCGTTGTTGTTGATTCTGATTTTTATACGATATATCATGAACGTAACATGCTTGATGAATCGTATTTATTGAATACTCAACATGCTTCGGTTGATCTTTCTCAAGTCGGATATCAAGTCGAGTTCCAGAACCACAATAATTATATCCAGGAAGATGTTTTTTTTTAAAGGATATTTAGCCCTTGGAGTTCCGTGTATTTTTTCAAGAGAAGTAGCAATATCACCACTAGACACTTTGTGTTTGATAAATTTGTCTTTTGTGTACCACATTTTAAGCATATTCCTGTAAGTACATTTCTTTTGCTTTTTATTATAATTGTTGCTAAATTACTGGTTGGTGCAAATGTTTTACATCGAACGCATATCATATTATTTATTATATTTCTACAACATTATTATCATTGATTTCTCAGCGACACGAAAGCAAGAGCCAGTAAAACATCACACAGCGCTACCATATTATATCAGAGCAATTATCATAGGCCTATCATAGGTCTGGTAAGACGCAAATGTTGCTTAATCTGATAAGGAGATGGCTCAAGTGGGATACATTATATTTAGTGTCACCATGTGTACATGATTAACGAAGCTACGATGAGCTTAAAGATTTTAATGAAAATACAAAATTATTGAATGAAAATATTTTTGATTTTATACCGATATTGATGAAGCTCTATGTGTCGATGATCTTGATGAATTTACTAATAATCTAGTAGTGTATGATGATGGGATGCTGAACATACCAATCATATCCAGCTAGAATATTTTCTCGAGGAAGACAAAAATACTGATAAGATTTATGTTACTCAGTGATATACAAAAATTCCTAAAGTGATCAGAAATAACTGTAATATTTTAATTGTGTTTAATGGAGTTGATACACACACTCTGAGAAACATTCATCAGACTTGGCGTAGTGGGAACATGAATATGATTAAGTTTAAAAATTCTTTTTAAAAGCGCAAGCTACCCCATGCGGATTTATCACGATAAATTTACATGATTCTCGGTCGCGATATGGATTAGGTCTTGTTAAAATCCTTGGATAAAAAAGCAGCAGCAGAGAGGGTGCGACCGAACATGAGTGTCCGACGGGTAAACAAACACACATACAAATTTGAAAACAAAGGACAAAGATAAAGTAACAACCCGAGCTAACTCAATTAGAGAAAGTCTCGGTCATTTATAGGCTTCGGTTTGACGTTATTACGTTTATAAGTTTCTTATTTGTTGAAAGCATTTTCTTCGCAAATAGACCTTACATAGTGTGGTCTATTCACCCTCTCTGCTGCTGGCCCTGCTTGCAGGTTCGACAATAATGACCCAAAGTCAAAATTATACATATTCTCATTATCAAGCTTGTAGCACCAGTTGTCCCTGTGTTGTACCAGTCTTCATTCTCTCTTCGTTTTTCCTTTTCATTGGAGTGGTCATTTTCCTTCAGAAATCGACGTGTTTCTCGCATTAACCTTGTATAGTGCGAGGAGATAAATCTAAGCAGACCTCTGGTTCAAATTACTGCGCTGCTTATTAAGATAATACTATCATATAAATAAATGCGAGACATCAATTGAACTTTCTGGGGAGATAATCATTGGTGCTTCACCTCCTTGATTTCGAGCACTTTCAACGTTTAGATGGAGTTCATGAATGTTGACTTAATTATCGTCTGTTGCTCCCACAAGTGAATGTCAGTTCGTGAAATAGCTGCTCGCAATTTATGCTTGTAGCGGCAACTGATGTCGACAATTTCCCCGCATGTTTCACGTCGCGCGATAAAGATGGTTTTCGCAAAGCATGGATAATTACTGCATGCATCTACATATATTTTTTAAATTTTATTTAAGTAAACACACACGTTAACATACATACATACATACATACATACATACATACATACATACATACATACATACATACATACATACATACATACATGCTGTTCATTCAACGGTGTTGATGAGGACCATTCAATGTCATCGAATCACTGGGGTGGGTGGGTCCGGAGATAGCTATTCTGTCCGACCCGGGCCTCGAAGAGTCTTTTGCAGTGGGGACATGGATGTACAGGTTGCTGACTGAGACTTGTGGAACTGCTGTTTTTGATTTGCGCAGATCACGTTTCTCAGCTGCATCCACCAGTCTTTTCCGCTCAAAGTCTGGCGCACCGGCATTGATTTGACTGCACCAAGCAGATCGATCAGCAACGACACTCTTGCAGTTGTCAGGGTCAGTGCCTAAGTTTTTCAGTGACACCTTGAGGTTGTCCTTGTGCCTCTTTTTGGACCACCGTGAGATCTCTTTCCTTGCTGTAGCTCTCCATAGAAGACCTTATTAGGTAGGCGTTCTACCGGCATGAGGACGTCATGACCAGCCCATCAGAGTTGTGCCTTGCACAGCCTAGTGTGGATGCTTGTCATGACGGCCAGAGTGAGCACCTCTATGTTTGGCACCTTGTCCTGCCATGTGATTTTTAGTAGTGTTCTCAGGGAGCCAATATGGAAGTGGTTCATTTTTGTAACATGGCGGCTATACCCAGTCCAGGTCTCGCAAGCATAGAGGAGGATGGGGAGAACCACCGCTGCGTAGGCTTTGAATTTGGTGGCAAGCTTGATATCTCTCCTATCCAAGCCATTTAAGCGGAGTCTGACAAATGATGCGCTGGCTTTGGCAATCCTGGTATTGATCTAATCGTCGATGTGGACTGCTTGTACAAGGGTGCTGCCGAGGTATGTGAACATGTCTTCATTTTTGAGCTTCTGTCCATTGACAGTGATGGATGGTTCTAGGTAATCTTCTCCAGGACCTGGCTGATGCACAACCCCGGCCTTGCTGGTAGAGATGGTGAGTCCGGTGTTGGTGCACGCTGTGTAAAAATGGTCCATGCTCTGTAACATGCCTGCCTCCGTGCGTGCTGGAGTTGAGGACACAGTCATCTGCAAACATGAGGTTGCGAATGTTCTCAATTTCGACTTTGGTTTTTGGTTTGAAGCCTCTTCAGGTTGAATAACTTACCGTCCAGACGGTATTCGAGACCTACTCCTGCATCACTGTCCTTGAAAGCATTCATCCACATTGCGGAGAACTTGAGGCTGAAGAGAGTGGGGACTAAGACGCATCCTTTCTTCACACCATTCGTAACTGCAAAGGGTTCCGAATAGTTACCATGGTCCTGGACTATTGCAAGCATGCCATCATGAACATGCCTCCCCATTTCAGTGAAGACTTCTGGATATCCAAATTTGGCCATGATCTTCCAAGGCCTTCCCTGCTGACCGTGTCGAATTCCTTAGTCAGGTCCACGAAGTTTGTGTATAGCGGGATATTTTGTTCAAGACACTTTTCTTGCATCTGCCTGTCAGCAAAGATCATGTCGATATTGCCTCTCTCCTTTCTGAAGCCACATCAACTTACTGGCAGTAGGCCATGATCAAGGTGCTCTGTGAGTCTGTTCAGCAGTAGCCTGGCAAGGTCCATGCCTGCGATGCAGAGTATAGAGATTCCTCTATGGTTGTCGCATGCTTGGCGATTGCCTTTGCGTTTGTAAATGTGGATGATGGAGGCATCTTTGAATTCCTGGGGGATTCATTTCTTCTTCCACATCCTAAGAACATCTCTGTTAGTTTTTCCACTATCGTATGCCAAACAGACTTGCAGATCTCAGCTGGGATGGAGTCTGCTCCTAGAGCTTTCCAACTAGACAGGAGCTCAATGGCCTTATGAGTTTCCAGCACTGTTGGAGGGTCAGCCAATCTCTTGTTGATATCCACCTGGGTTAGACGGTTGATCTCTTCATCGTGGACGGAAGAGGGTATGTTGAGGACACCGACAAAGTGTTCCTCCCAGCGATCCAGTATGTTCTCCTTCTCGTTTATGAGGGTACTGCCATCGGAGCTCAGGACTGGGGCTGTGCCTGATGTTACTGGGCCATAAACATCACGAAGAGCATTATGGAAATTCTTCATGTCTTGTCTGTCGGCAATGGATTGAATATAATTAGCCTTTCGGCTCAGCCATTGTCCTGCATCTCGCGCAGTTTCTTCTTCACAGCTTGGCGGACTCTACTGAAAGAATCTTTATTTGCAGCGGACTTGGTGTCGATGTTGTGTGGACGAGGGAGACTATGGTTCCCCTATAGCAAGGACTATATTTCTTCACAGTTCTCGTCAAACCAGTCTTGGTGCTTTCGCGCAGTGACGCCAAGGGTTTCAGATGCAGTAGAGTACACCAGATGTTTGAAGGTAGCCTAGCGTTTCTCTACGTTGTTGTTATCAGATTCTGCGGTTTCTAGCTGGCTTGTCAGAGCTTCAGACAGAGCTTGATCAGTGTTGCAGACATTCAGCCTGGAGATGTCGAGTCGCTTTGGGACTTTAATTCACTGTGGACGTCTTGGAGGTTGAATTCTAAGATTCATCTTGGAAATCAGTAGCCTGTGGTCTGTACAGCATTCAACACTACACATGGCCTTGGTCACGCGGGCATTATGCCTGTCATTTCTTCGGACAAAGATGTAGTCGATCAAGATGCCAATGCATCAAAGTTGTTTGTTACGGTTAGGCAGACGGAAGACGGTGTGTATAATCAGTAGAACATATGTTGCGCACATCCTCAAGATCAGCTTGTTTGACTTTGGTACTGAAGCAATCAGAGTTTTCAGGTCCGGGTAGAACTTGTCTTTGCCTTCCTCCGAGTTGGTCATAGTTGGTGCATAAGCACTGTTGAGTGTGGCTTGTTTTTTCCCTTGTAGGGGTAGCATCAGCATTATTAGCCGCAGGACTTGGGCACAGGTGATGACATACATGACTTGCGTGTGAATTGGATTAACGTGAGGTGGAGTTGCGCTGTGTCAGCCTCATTCTCTTTGTCCAGTTGCAGGACGTGGATGTAATGGATGACCAAAGAGTCATACGTGTCTTGCTGTGCTCTTAGCGCTCCACATCGCTTTGCTGGGTCCGCCTCCCTGCCCGTTGACCAGCTGGTGGTTCATCCTCTCAATCCACCGTGTCCAGATTTCACATGCAATGGTTGACAATCCCTAACTCACCGAGTGTTTGAGATCCGTCGGTTACTCTCAACCTGGTTAAGCCGGCCAGTCGAAGACGTTGCCCGTGGTGTGGCCGCTGCCCATGCTACAGCTTCTTGGAGCCACAGGTGAGGGCTGAGCGCCAAGTGTGTACCAAATTTGATCTAGGTACCCCCAAGGGAGTACCACTGCTTCCTCTACCATACGTACTACCCCTCCATGAGAACCCCTCACACCACAATACATACATACATACATACATGCATAAATACATACATACATACATACATACATACATACATACATACATACATACATACATACATACATACATGCATGCATGCATGCATGCATGCATACATGCATACATACATACATACATACATACATGCATACAGACATACCACTGCCATCTCACCTCTCTCTGCGTTGGTTCGAGTCTCCGGCTCGGCCAATGTGAGTATGAGAGAATGCTCGCCGGTAGCTTTTCGTGGGTCTGTGGTTATTTCCGGGTTTTTCCGTGGTTCTTCCTCCACCATATCAACTGGCCGCCATGTATAGCCTATCTTGTGCTGAAAAATGGCGTGAAATCCTATAACAACAACAACAATATATGCATACATACATACATACATACATACATACATACATACATACATACATACATACATACATACATGCATACATACATACATACATACACACACACATACATACATACATACATACATACATACATACATACATACATACATACATACATGCATACATACATACTACCAAACTAAAAAACAGTTTGTTAACAGAACTGCGAAAATTGATTCTCACGTATCGCAAAGCCTGAAATTTCCATTGTTCACCCATGGTGTGTAAGTCTGTTGATGACGTCACCAGAAATCTTTGCTGGTTTCAGGCTTTAACTGCTTGATTTTTAACATCTAATTCTGTTAAACAACATTTAGGACAAATTGAAAACTAAAACTATATGTAAACTAATGAGCGGCACTGGTGATTCAGTACTTGAACCTTTTGCGATTGAAAGTGTTTCTTCAGATTGATACTGGAAAAACAGAGACATTTTGATTTAGATACTTGGTCCTTGACTTTTGCTCATGCAGCTTACTTGTGTATCAGAAATATAGTTGGTTTTCACAGTTTACACATGTGTATCCGTTTGGTAAACACAGTAAACCTAGCTGAGAGGTTCAAGAGCATCTTTTCTATGTTCTAAACCATCTGCCATCCTTTATGGCCAGCTATATTGCTGACGTCCTGAACACTTCCGTTGAAACGTTATAAACACTTGTTGTGAAATGTTAACAAACCTATTATTGACATATTAAAATATTGAAAAAGGAGAATATTGTGCAAAACTAACCTGATTTATGTATAAATCATAAGTAGAAATGTTAGCTGTTAATGTTATGAGCTATTCCTCGCAAATAATCTTCTAACGGTACGGTCCCATATGTTGGGACCAAAGTCTGGAGACGGCGATTAAGACGAACGTACTTTGATTTGGATACTTTTGATTGTATAATTTACTTGTGCGTATTATCTTCTCAGTTAACATTTTTTTATTGTCTTCTCAGTTAACCTTTTTAATTGTCTTCTCAACCTTATCTTTTTATACATGCGCTCTTTTGTCTTGCGCGTAATTGTCGGGTTGTTTATCATTGCGCGCAGTTGTCGGCGCGCTTTTTTTCTACGCGCTTTTGTTACGGCGCCGTATATATATATATATATATATATATATATATATATATATATATATATATATATATATAGTCAACCATATTCATTACACAACACATGCATTGCTGCTTGGTGAGTTAGCTGACTAATCCAGGGTAAAAAAGGAGGCTGGGTGGTTCCTATATGGTGGTATGTGGATTTATGCTACCAAATCAGTTCAGTTTATAAATATATGGTATTTCAATAGAGTGTCTTATTCTTCCAGTCTCGTCATGCGACTTGTTGTTTTTTTTATATAGCTTTATGTCATGATTGTAATGCGAGGATATGCAATTAGTTTTGGTCAGTCTGTAAATAATACCCTGCAATATTCGATATATGAACATCTAGTCAGTGCCGGATTAAATTATGTGGAGGCCCTTAAGCAGTCGAAATCTTGGGGCCGCCCTCGCAAATTATCTATTAATACGTTTTTATCAATATTATTTTGATCCGTTGTCGCGGGGCCCCTAGGCCGGTGCCTACTCTGCCTATTTGGTAATTATGTACTGCATGCAGTTAAAATTATTATGTTTACGTAAAGATAAATAGTAAAAATAAGTTCATCATTTACGTCGGCAGATATGTATTCAACGGAAAAGTAATTATTTTGATAGGTATCTTGTGACTTTCTGTTATAACATTGCCGGAAACCTACTTGTAACCAGTAGCGTTAGCGCTTGGTATTAAAGATGCGTTGTTCTCGTGTAAAAGTAAGAACAAATCCGTATCATACGTCCGGAAAAAATAAAAAACAAAATGTCTCGACCACGTGCGTTGTTTCCAGGATTGGTTGTAAATTCAAACCTAATTATAAAAAGAAAGAGAAAAGAGATTTATTGACTACATACTAGATAGACCGATCCCAGGCCAAGAATTAGCAATATCGAACATATTTTTTCATTTTGATGCACAGATTTCTTGCATATCGCCACTTGTAAATCAGTCTAACAGATATTGGCTTATTGTCAATATTCTATGAATTAAACAAAATGGCTGTTTACTGTTTCCATTTTAGTTCACCTATCCCCCCTACCCGCTGTGTTTTGTCCTTAGTACCGTCCGTCGATGTCGTTTTTATAGATCAGCATATCTTCCTTAATGATGCGGTTGCATCTTATTGCGGACTATTTATATTTATATTTAATGTAAACATGTATAAAGGGTACCGTAGCTGCTAAGTTTATCTTAACTGAAAGTAATTTTGTATTGAAACATTGTACACCTGTATAATTACGAGCCGGGGGTGTGGTGGTGGCTTAAAATTAACATCAATCTTTATAAGGGTACGTATATTAAGGCTTGAAAGTGAATATTGTCTTAGTGATCATTAAATGGTTCAAGAGTTTGTTTTACGATCTTTTTCTTCACGCAGTTCTGTCACAAAGTTGCATAGCTTGTCGTTTCATTTGAATTGTAAATGGGTAGATAGATGTAACAAGTTGTCTTGAGCCACAATATGAAAATAATAGTCGGAATCAAAACGATATCTAGGATGAGATTTTGGTTGGTTGATACCCACACATCTACAAAAAATAGAGATGCTTTGAAGTATTCATGTCACGCATTATTACGCGCTGTTCCCCTTTTTATCGTCTTGATGTCAGTTTCAAGGACAGCATGTCTGCTATGTCGTCACATAATTCACGTAGTAATATATGCCACGCTGCTTCATGACATAAGAGGAGTATTTCAAAAGTTTTGAATATTTTGTAAAACATATTTGTTTTATTGAACCTATTAATAAATGCCAATCGACAGACGAAATAACGTTACATACTATATTTTGAAGAAGCACGCTGGATACCTTAGGATATAGGCTTGTGACGTATCAAAGGTAAATGACTATCACGTAAAAATGTCAGAGAAGGAGAGCAACTATTATGCAAAGACTATACCGTGAAACTCTGTGACAGACATCAATACCAACTTGGATAACGTTTACGGATGTGATTCTCTGCCATATCCTGTAACTTTCAATTTTAAGGATCGTCGCGAATCCATGAAGATGGCCCATGATTTGCCTGCGATTGGTGAGCTGGAAGTGGTGGCTATGAAGGGGGTAATTGATAAAAATGCTCGATACATAGTGGAACTTAGAAAAATATTCTCATTTGTTCTCGTGATATTGATACAGTTCTTTGTAAGGAGTTCCATATGCGGATTCAATGGCATAACATTAATACAATACCTTGTAAAGGGCTTGCAACATACCATATTCTGTTCCACCTACGATGTTCATTTTTCAGGACTAGCTTTACCTGACTTTGTGATGTATGGCAGAGCGTTCTATCTTTATACGTATTGAATTCTCGATAATGCACGGAAGCAAACTGTCAAGAGTGAAATCTACACTCAGATAAAATACTTCTGTATAAATATCAATGGCAATGATCAAATATCAGTTGCAAATATAGTCATGCCGATTGTAGACCTCTAGTGTAAAAAATGCAATCTTCCTCATCTTAGACTTCTACAGTAATTTTCATTTTTATTCCGTAAATATCAAACTAGTGGCAGTGGAGAATAAGACCAGAAGTCCCACAGTTTTGCTTATTACAGATTCTGATTGCTAACCTAATTTCTGTGCAAGGCATGAATTATTACGCGGCATATTGTATCCTAACACTGTGCTAAACTCCCAATAAAAATGTCTGACCCATTTGCATTTATCATGCAACAACATTATATGTTACTTCAACCGAATGATTTTAAGCAATGATAAATGAACAATGCGTTCTACTAAATTAGACATTCTGAACGTTTCGATTGTCTGGTCTTACTCCCGCATTAGTATCATTTTCCAAATGACAGCATTACGTGGGTGGCAATTTTATATTTTATTTGCTTTTTCACGAATGGGAAAGATCACTGGAATTATTTAGAGTTTCTGTGATCGATACATACTCATGAAGATACGAGTATATAGGTAACTAAATAAACACAATATAGGGTATATATACATATATATATATATATATATATATATATATATATATATATATATATATATATATATATATATATATATATATATATATATATATATATATATCGTCGAGTGGTGCTGTACATATTTGTTCATATCATTTTCTCTATGCAGCATTATAATTTGTATGGTCGACGTCTAGTTAGCAGCTTCATAAAGATTGTATCAAAAACCAGAGAGCCAAAAGCATACTGAGTGTACATTAATGAATAGTATGCGACATTGTGTGAATCATACAATGGATGAACCTATTATGTCTTCAAAACTCGGATTTTGAAGATTGCATAATATCGCTACCGATCCATTTTATAGATTTGTGACATAAGTTTGGTATTTGTGAGGAAAAGCTGGTAACTAAACATCCACAAAACGCATTTTAATCTGTGCATAATGTAATCAGTTACTTCAGCAAATAAAAACAATCGTGAAAACCGTTAGAAGTCCATGCTACTATCTACATAATTCAAAAGAACACCTGCTAGAATATGGAAACAGTGTCACACACATATATATGCCTGTATCCTGGTCCAGCAAGATATCCCGTGGGATATATATATATATATATATATATATATATATATATATATATATATATATATATATATATATATATATATATATATATATATATATATATATATATATATATATATGTGTGTGTGTGTGTGTGTGTGTGTGTGTGTGTGTGTGTGTTCAGTTCATGTTGTCAAGATCAAGTTTAATTTCTGAAAGCATTAAGCAGGAATTATATTATTCCGCAGAGATAAATGCCGCTACTCGTGTATCAAGTCTGTAAAACGAGACAAGCTTCTTTGACAGCGTCCTGTCAATGACATCGATGCTATTGTACATTACTGGATATAGTATCGTCCACACGAATATAAGGATAATAACACAAAATGATGAAATTTCTAGTTCGACGCAATATTTCCACCAGTTATTTCCAAATAAATATGGATCCCTAATTAGCGTGCATAAAAAGGTTGGTGACGATTTCTCCATTATATAGTGTTTCCTGCTAGTTTCGAGGTTATGAATCCACGTGATAGTTTTCGTGTGAGATTAAGGTATTATGGAAATATAACCTTTTCATACATGAGGCTTGTAGGACACTTATGGGGGCTTTGTAAATCGATGAAATGTTGCTTAACAGCTTTGAAATGGTATAATCTTAATTATGAATTTATACAGCAAGCTGAAGTTTCTTTCCATCAAAGTTACTTAATCACACACAGAATTAAATCTATGAGATAAGATGACTAACAAACATCGATACAGTTAGGTGCAAATATAAAAATATAATTTCATTTATACAGACTTGAACTTCTCTACTTTATAGAACGATAAACTGTTTACGCGTCTAAAATTGGATGGACTGATTCGTGTCTAATCATCCAAACGTTGCTATTTAATTAGGTAATGTTGCACATCTACAGCCGTAGTTAGCGTTTGGAATGGTCCGCGGTTTCGAACCTACAACTAAAGTTAGCCTTTGGAATGGTCCGTGGCTTCAAACCTACAACTATAGTTAGCGTTTGAAATGGTCCTCGGTTTTATACCTACAACTATAATTAGAGATTGGATTGGACATTGATTCATCAGAATAGTTGATTTGCAAATGCCATATTCTTTGATTTCCACGTTTCAGCATCGTGCATCTTTAGTTACCCCGCTTTCACAATGCGAAAAAGCAGAGCTGTTTACAACCATGTATTAGGAAAGCAAGAATATTTAGTTTCATGTCACTCTGATGCCATTTGTTGGCACTCTCTGATATACAGAGATACCAGTCTTCTTCTTAACTAATTTTTGTTTTGTGTGCAAACTTTTATTTCGAATATTTTGAGACGGTAATAAATTTTGAAGATTCTTTTGTGCCATTCTTTTTTGTTGCAATTTTTATATATGTTTAATATATATATATATATATATATATATATATATATATATATATATATATATATATATATATATATATATATATATATATATATATATTCTTCTATGTGTGTGTACATAAAAATACACGTTTTCATGCTGATATGGTCCAGTTTTCTTGGCAGATTCATTTCGTCAGCTTATATTGTTATATCGTATAAGATTTATTCGTCTTGTATGCCACACCATTAATTAACTTTGCGTTGTCTTGATGGTTTGATAGTTCTTTACCTTTTCGTTTATTTTTTAAAGGGAAAAGTCATCATAAGCGAGTCCGAGCAGAATAAAGCTATTGTAGAGGCTCGTACTGAGTGTGAAGCATCCACTATAATATCAACTGGGACATACACAGGTATGTTATTCATTGATGTAGCGAAGTACATGTAAATAGCTTTGTACACATATACACTTTTCATTTTAATATATATATATATATATATATATATATATATATATATATATATATATATATATATATCCACGGGATCCCTTGCTGGACCGGGATACAGGCATGTACGGAAGCACGGGAGACAAGAACTGTGGACAATCCGCCTACTAACTTCCTAATTACATTTCGACAGCTTGTCATAAAACTCAATAACGTTTCACTTAATAATGACAGCTATATCAAACCTACCTCCAAATCTCAATGTAAACGCAATGACAACAGAAATGATGATATAGAAATGAAATGGCAAGATGGGAGAGAAAATCTGGATGATTTCATAGCAAAAACAAACAACTTCCATAATTCAGTAAAATCAACAGCAGAAGTCTTCAACTCAAACAACATTTTCCTGAATCAAACAACCAGACTGATATAAAACAAACATAATATAGGCATCTAATCAAAACTGACTGATAAACACCTGAACTTTGTCACATCCAATTGTCATCCAAAACATTGCATTCAGAAGATCCTGTATAACCAGGCACAGAATCTGCTTCAAAGACATACCATTCCACAAACGATCTGAAGAGTTATCTGAACATTTGACGAACCGAGGCTACGAAAAGGACCTGACGAATGAGGCAGCTCAAAGGGCTTAGTAAACAAACCGCAATTACCTACTAAATTACAGAGAGAATGAAAAGGTCGATCGCATAATATGTATCCTGACCTACCATTCAGAAAACCGCAAAATAGGTAAAATCATCCAGAACCGATGGCCGCATGTGGAATCTTGTGACACACTAAGCAATATTTCTCCCGAGCAAACCAGTAGTAGCCTATTGCAGACCAAACAACCTCAAAGACACCCTAGTCAGAGCGAAGCTAACACCAATCACAAGCCAATACCCCCACCCCACCCCTAGCAAATCTGGTCCCTGTTGTCATAAAAAGTGCAAAACCTGTCAACATATGATAGAGACCAGCACGGTCTCCAGGACAGCAACAAGTGAAAAATTGAACTTACATGGTCCAAACAGAGAGTGTAATGTATCACATCATATATAAGATCTGTATGTTGGAAAAACTGAAAAACTGTTCACAAAAGGATCAATATTTACAGATCGGATTGAATGATAAAAATGCTGGACAGAAGTCCAATTGCAAATCATTTTCAGTGATGTAACACTAACTGCAATTACTCACAACTCCAACAGCAGTTTCAAAAGCAGTTTAGAAAAGGAATCTTACTGGATAGGCCGCCTTAGAACACTGAATCCAAGCGGCCTAAATTAAGAAGACTACATAAAGACAATCATTTGTAAACAAAATCATCTTTTTACAGCAATCATATTTACATTTAAATATTTTTTATTTTGGTCATTAGTTACTCATTCACCCGCAATTATTATCTAAACAATTAAATATCCGGGATATAATTTACAGTGTCCTCAATTTAAGTTTAAAAAAACGATGGCATCATCAGTCAACCTGAAGCCATCCAGTCGAAACATAAAAAGCATAAAAATATTTTCAAGCTTTGATTCCAATGGAAAAAAGTATGTAAAGTTTTAGCATTTCGACTTTTGTTGTGTTTATTGTTTGTTTGGTCTCTATTTGATGTTTACCTTTGAAAATACTAAGAGTCGAAAGCTCTCAGGTAAGTCAGGAACTGGTTTTGCACTGTATATATAATCACGAATCTTTCTGCTGTCTGTATTCCTGTGTGATTTACTGCTGTTCATCTGCTAGGTTGTATGTAAGTACGTATGTATGAATGTAAGTATGCATATCTGTTGATATGTACACCTATCTATCTATGCAAAAGCGTTTTCTTCTATCCATCTAGCACTAAGTTTGTCTTTATATCTAGCCGCTCTTCCAAATTGAAAGAGATGACTAAATAAATAAGATTGAATTGTCATGACTGGATATTTCTTTAATCTAGGTGGTCAAGACAAAATTATTACGCCAAAAAGACGAATTATTGATTACTGTGCCTTTACACGATTAAATATATATGGTAATACATTTGTATATCTGTATTGTCCTATAGATATGGTACTATGGCAACCTAAGAATGTAAATTTTGCGTCATGTATACATAAACATGGCAACACAGTGTCATTAGTAACTCATTATATTGACGTAAAAGGCATCGTCTTCACCATGTATTCAGTATAAGTATATCACTTCGACTGCATTCGAAAACGTCTATAGATCGTACTCTAAACGAAGCAAGTAGATTCGCCAACGTCAGGACATTAGTTATGATAATTTCAAATGACATCTAAATCAAAAGATCCACAATACATACTCCCAACATACAACAACATAATCGATAGCATGCAGAATCAAAATACTTCCGGCGTCATTATAGTACAGCGTTATAGATACCGCAACCGAGACTTTAATTTCCGATCATAACGGTCCTGTCCGGATGAGGCTCGGGAAAACGGTCAGGGTACCTTTATACTGCCATTTGAAACACATTGAGCATATTCGAATGAAAATTAGTTCATTTTCCTGGTAGACAGAGAAAACATGATACAAAATAATCATTCGATTATCCCATTTTAAGTATGCATACCATTTTGGATGCTCCTCACACCATCTTTTTGATGCATGGGCGAATTTATGAAGCTTCACCTGCATCATAAAGGTCCTTTAAGAGCTATTGATCAAATATTCCCCATCACTTGTATGTAATTCTCTGCTCAAGTATTCTAACATAAAAGTTTGCGGGCTTCCTTTGCGTCGTGATGAATAGCGTAAGTGTTGCAGCATATCTTTCCAAAGAAACACATTGAAACTTGCAAGATAGTCGATTTATGTAAAATAATACCGTTTTCCTCTTTGCGTTTAGAAGATAAATGCATTAATTTCTAAAGTATCGATATTAATTGTATTGCTACGTAACTCTTGTTCCAAACTCTTGTTTTATGATAGCTCTCTTTTAATACCCAGATACAGGCCGATCAATTATGTAGTCGGATATCATTGTCCGTTGTAGATTAGTCTCGTACGCTGATAAAAGCCATATCCTTGTGATCAAACTTAGCCTTATTATTTTGTATACAGATTTGGTGGACATTTATTGGGTACTTGCGATAAGCTAAGGAATTGGCGTCCTTGCTGAATATGTACACAACTAAATCATATTACTATAACTAGATCTATAAATTCCGTCATGATTATATCTGCGGTGACATAAGCTAAAAATGCATAATTAATTTCACATTTCGCGCTGTTTGAACGCTGGTTTGAATCTGTGTCATTTCAAAACCACCACCACCATCATAATCATCATCATCATCATCATCATCATCATCTTCTTCTTCTTCTTCTTTTTCTTCTTCTTCTTCGCTTGCTAAAGATTCATCAAAGGAATTTCCTACAGCTGGATAGACATGTTATCTATCCATATCTCATTCTCCCACGCCTCATATATTCTATGGAATTTCGTTATATTTAAAGTCCATACCTTGCCTTTCAACGCTACTTACGGTTTGTAAAGGTTTGTAAAGAAGAATGAAGGGTACCAGATTACTGGTACATACGTATATAATTGATGTACTAGGCCTGCTATCTGCATCTTCGTAGCTAAGGGATATACACATTTGGATAGGAGATATTGTACGTGTGAAACGTTGTATTCAAGCATATGCTGAACGAAAGATTGCTGCCAATGGTCCCAAGCTGGCGTGGACTTCTTTTTGGTCATCTGGTGCTTTAACGATACTTAATAGCTGGTTCCACTGCAGATTGCTGATATAGAAGAATGTCGGTGTAAAACCTCAGTTATTAACAAAATGTTTATTTTCTTTTCTATTTGTTGTTCTTATTTTCAAGCGCTAACATACTATGCTGAGTGTATCATTTGTTGCCAATTACTAGCTGGCGTCGTGCATGACATCCTGCATTATTGTTTTGGGAGAACGCATGTTCATGCGATGAGAACTTAATGCTTTTTAAGTCCTAGCCTTTCTAATTCAAATATTTTCATCTACCTAAGAAACTATTTGAGCAATTAATAAGAAACAATCAGGCTTTCCTATCCTGGAGATGTATTCACTTGTATTGATGTCCATAGGTGAACTATTTTGATGCCGATGTATTTATTTGCTATAGTCTACAATTACTCTATGTTAGTGGAAAAGATATTAGGTATCATTCTTTTGTTGGTATCCACACATTTCGCAGTGTATTCTTTTTAGTTTTTGACTGCTTCCCCACCATAAACTTCTTCTAGGAAAGGATTTTAAGATCTTCCTAAAACAAATTGGCATCGAAGTCGTCTCAGATGTGTCAGCAGAGCAGAAAGTCACTACTTGAAGTCGCCGGTGTTATATGAATTCACCACGTTTGACAAGTCGGTGTTATAAGAATTCACCACGTTTGACACATCGGTGTTAAAGGAATTCATCACGTTTGACAAGTCGATGTTATTGGAATTCATCACATTTGACAAGTCGGTGATTTTTCACAATAAGGAGATCTATTACGTTGACCTTGTCTCTGTTCTAACGGAGTTACTAGCAACGCAGAAGCGTGTGTTGGGTCAAAGGCAAAATTGAAATCAATCATAACTATCCAGTAAAGATACATAAATCGAATTATTGGGCTGCATTTGCAAACTATATGTGTCTTATATGTGATGGCTTGAACTGGATGCTGAATAATTATCTCGCTTCAAGAATAATGCCACTAGATGCTGGGCGGCATTTGGTCGATCCTGACACGACGCATTTTTCATTTTGTCATCACTAGCGATCCTTAGGGAATAACACATTATATTAACATGTTTTATGTTTCTTTACGTTTCTTATGTGAAGTCTGTACATCCTATTCCTAGACCAAAGTCTGTCCCGTTGCGCATATGTCGCTGCTTTAATTACCTTAATTAACTATTGTGTGTGTGTGTGTATGTGTGTATATATATATATATATATATATATATATATATATATATATATATATATATATATATATAATGATACGAATATAACAATAATACCTTTGCATAGTATCAACATTTGTTACTGGGCCGTGTAATGGACCTAAAGGTATTTCCACGAATTTCCAATTTTCGATAAAGCTCTTAAACTTTGTAAGGCCTACTTCAATTATTAAATAAATACTAATTATTCGTGTTTCCTAGAAAAAAATAAATTAACATACAGTGTTTCAAGTTAAATAACATTTTGCATACATATAAATTTCTTGTCTCGATTACAGGCCCACAATGCAATGCGACATGGGATGGTATTATGTGCTGGCCGGCGACACCAGTAAATCAGATCCGGAAACAGTCTTGCCCTAACTACATTAACGGTTTCTTTTCCACGGGTATAGTATTTCCACGTACTTTTTTTCCCGAAAGAGTGTAAAATAAATATGAAATGATGAGACATATGTAACTTCAATGGTTGCATTTATTTTGAATGGTGACAACTTATAGCAAACTTAACTTTGCAAAACGTTCCCGATTATGTAAAGATCTCGCACAATGGGCTATGCATACCTAATGACCTTTATCCTGATTAGTAGTCGTGGTGTTTAATGGCGCTAACAGTTTAGTACGCCGTGGCGTTAAATGGCGCCAAACGTGTATCAATACGTATTCTTTTCCGCTTTAGTTAATATTTTGCGGGAGCTTTTAATTACTCGAGATTCGGGTGCAGTCTGTTTCATGGTCATCTGTAAGGACCACCTCAAGCGTTGGCACAGTTAAACAGGAATACCGTCATCCAAAATGATAATAATCACGGACCACGTAATTGGGCTAGAAAATGATCGGACGCACGATCAAGCGACCAAAACGTCCGTGTTGATAGCTGCATGATATATTACGATTAAAAAAATTAAAGAAGCACCTTCTAATACCACCCATTTGTTTACTTTATCAATTCATCAATTTCTAAATTCGGATTTCACAACAGACGAAGTCTTCGTCTAAATGAATTATCACCTTCATGATCGTATATGGATATCAGTAAATAAACAGGATAATGATGGTGTTAATTAATTAACTACTTTTGTCATCATTACAAGTTTTTAATTAACTTGTTTCTTTTTTTTTTCTGTATGTTCATAACTGTAAAGCCATGAAAGAAAATATAGTATTGCAAAATGCATTCATTCATGACAAAATTAACAAACTATAGGCTCGCATTAGCAAGTATGTTGTCATTCTGTATCGGTGCTGTAGTTGGTATCGGTCACTCTGTATATATTCTATAGGCATACCGGTCTACGTGTGTTCTTATCAAGGTGGAGTTCAGGTCTGATATGATGCACTTAAACAACCCTACCTTTTAACGATGTCATTCAGGTTTCATTTACCGCAGATTCAACATTGTCATCTGTCAGATTTGTGCAAGTGGCGAATGGGATCGAAAAAATAAATAAATAATAGGGACTGTAAAAAAACACCCAAGTGGTATCGACTAAATCAAAGAAAGCAGAGACTCAAAAGAAACACACAAGTGGTGAATTCTATTTAGTAAACCAAAGAAAGCAGAGACTCAAAAGGAACACCCAAGGGTCATATAAAATTACTATACGTTTGAAGTGTTCAAGCCTGCCATATATAAATATTTAATCTTTTCGTGTTTAAGATGCAAATTCTTCAGATTATTGAGGTTGTTGCTTTCCAGAGGTCTGGTTTCCAAACGATTGATATAATTTGCCATCACAATTAATATTACCGGAAAACGTATTTATATTTGATACTGGTTATTTTTGTTTCCTCCAGGATATGCCACACGTAAATGTATATCAGATGGCCGATGGTACATACATCCCGACACAAATACCTCCTGGACCAATTATACCGACTGTATTAAACATTCCAGCTCATCGGAAGTGTCTACGCTCATCTCGGTAAATTATTTACACACATGGATCTTCACACATATATATATATATATATATATATATATATATATATATATATATATATATATATATATATATATATATATATATATATATATATATACTTTTTAAGGACGTTGGTCGATGGTAAAGAAAGGTATACATACATGTTAAAATTATTGGTTCAGATTGCAATCTATGAGGAACATTACGTGGCATTTAAATTATACGCAGTATTTAAATTTTACAACGAACATGATGCATCTTTTCCTGGAACGACTTGATGCCAAGTAATTTGAAGGAGAAAAAGATTGCAGATTAGTGAGTTGACTAAAAAAACATGTAAGTAAAAAATGCTGCCGGGCGCTTGGAAAATGGAATTAAAACAACCTTGAATGTTTGAATAAACACTTGGTATACAGTTAAACAGCATCTCTCGAAGTTAAAAGTTGCTTAAAAGAGACTCATGTCTACAAAAATTTTGTTTAGGAGTTCTTGTGAAAATGGTTATTCTAGAATGGAAACTGCACCGAAGACTGGTTTCACTCCGTTTGTTACGAAACTCCCCGTAACAGATTTTCAAGAAAACCCGGGGACCTCAACACACTGTTTAATAATTGGAAGTTCAGTGGCCCTTCCAGTTATTTCGATGCCAATTTGGGATGAAGAATATTAAGTGTAACATTAAGGAAATTACTTTGCCTATCACGACCGTTATCTGAGAAAAGGCATAATTTACTAAAAACAATTTGTATGTTCTTTTCGTCATAAGTTGTTCTGTTATAATCAATACTTCTTTTTTTATACTTAAACACAACTTTCTTATTTAACTACAGGCTACTGCTGTAGTTGACTTCTCAGATGTGTTATGTTCTGTTAATAAGGGAACAGTTAGAAAAGAAATTAATACAAATATTTCTGATTTTCATGCGTCTTTCTGTGTAATCGTTCTACTCCTTAAACATTTTAAACATAGCTAAATTTTCAGCATAATTGCAAAGTTGAGTAACTGTCACAAATTATATATGCTGTGAAAAGAGAAAAACACACGACTCGAAAAAATCTTAATTTTAAAAACGCTGTCACAGATTTTGTGACATCGTTAGAGCAATGAGTAATACAAGTTTAACAAATTGCACACTCGCTCACATCGTGTAATCATTTTCGAAACTAATTACTCTGGAAAGTGCATCAAATTGTAACCGCTCCGATGGCCTTGTGGTTAGAGCGTCTGCCTCGGATGTGGGAGATCGTGAGCTCGATCCCCGGCCGAGTGATAACAAAGACTTACAAAAATGGTACTAACAGTGCTCGGCATTAATAGGTTTGTGTTAGGACTGGTCGGCCTAGTGTCAGGATAATGTGAATTGGTGGGACATCATGCTACATGTCTGCGGCATCAGGCCCCAGTGCAAGACATCACTATAAACTGTCACACTGTAGACATCGTAGCGATATAACTGATTCTTTCTAAAACTACGTTAAAACCCCAAAACACCCACAAACACACCGACAAACACACACACCATATTGTTCACACTGTTGTGTATCAGTATAATCTCCATCATACCAGCGTACTGTGCTTTTAATAATAACTCATCTGAAACATTGTAGTTGCAGATTTGTATCTTATTACGGAACGTTTGAATGTGTGATATATCTTTTGCAAAAGCTTTTAAACCTGGAATGTTTTTTGTATACCAGATGTTTTTGGTCAGGTCTCTGTATTGGAATGTTCATATATATATATATATATATATATATATATATATATATATATATATATATATATATATATATATATATATATATATATATATATATATATATATATATATATATATATATATATATATATATATATATATATGCATATGCATGTATGTATGTATGTCCTACAGGATCGTAATTGTTATGTTATAGTCTAAGATAGTTTACAGATTTCCACGGTCCCGGACAATCGAGTTATATCGAGTAACAGAGTAATTGATGTCTGAGCTATTCAATTTGACTTGTACATAGAAGTAAAACATTGGTACATATCGATTACTTGCATACGATGTATCCACTTATTCAACCTCCGTCTCTCTCTCTCTCTCTCTCTCTCTCTCTCTCTCTCTATATATATATATATATATATATATATATATATATATATATATATATATATATCTGTGTGTGTGTGTGTGTGTGTGTGTGTGTGTGTGACTTTTCGTACGCATTCATATGTATGTGTATTTTCATTGATCGAAAGTGAAATAACCAAATATTCTACATACATACATACACACACACACACATACATACATACATACACACACACACACATACATACATACATACATACATACATACATACATACATACATACATACATACATACATACATACATACATACATGTACATAATTGCGGTAGTATCACTGCAGCGTTCTGTATCAAAGAATCTACATGCTACTATTTGGATAAAAATACTCCTGTCTATGCTACATTTCTTGATAATGCTAAAGCCTTCAACACAGTTTGGCATAACGGGTTATTCTACAAGTTGTACAGACTTGGCATCAAAGGGAAGACCTGGCGCATCATGAAAGATTCGTTTGAGAGAGTAACAAGCTCTGTTTTATATGCGGGCAAGCTGTCCAAACGCTTCGATATTAGGCAGGGTGTAGGACAGGGCCGTATCTTGTCTGCCTGGTTCTTTCTTGTAATGATAGATGATTTGATCACGGAATTAGATCACACTTGGCGAGGTCTAAATCTTGTTGATCTCCACCTGCCTTGTGTCTTATTAGCAGATGACACAACTGTAATGTCTAACTCGCATCATTCAATGCAACAGCTGCTTGATACAATTTCCGACTATGCGAAAAGGTGGAGATTAAGATATAATGCAGATAAAAGTTGCACCATCTTGTTTACTAACAAAAGAACGACTGGTATACCTTCTTTTATGCTCGACAAATCTCCAATTCCGGCAGTCAAAAGTAAGAAGTATGCCGGCATACCTCTAAAATACAACTTAAAACCAAACGACGCGATAAAGGAAGCATGTGATAAAGGCAAACACTTGTTAAACTCTTTATATTTTATTGGTATCAGAGATGGAGGAATGAAACCTCTAACAAGTCTGAAGATTTGGAAAAGAATTATTCTACCCTCGGTCCTATATGGATGTGAACTATGGTCAGGTATCACAAACAAATATAGAAGAACTTGAGTTATGCCAGAGATATGCAGCGCGACGTATGCAAGCTTTCGATAAATATTCGCCTACGGAGGCAACGAGTAGTACCTTAGGACTCTGGTCAATGGAAGCATACATATACAGGATGAAATTGCTCTTTTTCAACCGATTGTGTAAGGGCGATTGGACTTTTATCTGGAAAAAGATTTTCATTATGCGCCTATGTCAGTATCTGAACAACCCGCTAAAACAGACGGGATTTATACCTGATATTGACAAAATAACTAAGAAATATGGTATGGGAAGTGTTCTTTTAGACTATGCAGAAAGAGTACAAACTGAAGAAAAACTCATCTGGAATCGACATATTATTGATATTATCCAAAACCATGAAGAAACTACCTGGAGAGCAAATATGGAACTAAGGGATGATTTAATTCACTTCAGAAACATTCATTTGGACTTAAAACCAAGTAATGTATGGTTTCTTGGGCGTAAATTTCCATCCATGTTATGGCCTCTCTCTGAAGTAATGAAACTATATATCATGCCTGTTGGTAAAGTTATGGTATGCAAACTCTGTGGAAAAGAGACTGACGACAGAGCGAAACATCTTATTTTAGGCTGCGAAATGCTGCTTGAGGAACGAAACGTTTTCTTTGAGAGAGTGATTGACTCTTTAGAAGCGAGAGACGGGGTTAACTTATTCAATCAAGAAGACGATATATTGTTGGAGACACTTCTTGGAAGCAGGGTTGACTGCATGTCGTCTATTGACGATGACGTATCAGATAGGCTCATGTTGGTGACCGCAAACAGCATAGCTTCATTCTACAATAAAATGTGTGTCCTACTATCAACTAACATGCCCTAACATGATATTAAAAGTAAGTAGTACATTAACATTAAATATAAACAATTAAAGGCCAAAGTCTTCTTGTCAAATCCGCAAATTTTGTTGTATGACAGCTGTTTGTGTGTGTGTGTTTATGTATTTGTTTATGTTTATTTCCAAGAGATTTCTATATGGTTTTCTGTATTTATATATCTCATTTTGTAAATGCATTAGTTGACGATGTATATATCATGCTTGCGTTCTCGTCTATAATGTGTCTCATAATCTTATGATATGTATAATATGCATCTTAGCAACCTGATATACTCTTTGTTGTAGAGTTAACTAAGTCATTTAGACAGTCAGTCATAGATAAATGCATGCACGCACGCATACGCGCAAACAAGTATATATATGCATAAATACATGCGTCATATGAAGAAAAAAAAACTGCATATAGAATTACACTGTTAAAAGTTTTTCATTTCATTTTCGTTACTATCTCGAACTTAATGTTAAGCACATAACACTATAGACGTATTAACTTTTCGAAATATTATCATCATCAAGAAACTGTTAAAAGATTAGTGCCTTGCTCCGCCAAATGACTGCAGATTTGCATAATTGCAGGCATTGAGATATTTCGTTTTGTCAGTACGGTAGCTGATACAGTATTACTATTGTATTTTTGTCAATTTTCTGTTTTATTTTATGATCTTGTATTATCATGAATTTGTTTATTCTGATGCAATCTCTTTTTAAGAGGAAATAAAGTCAGTCAGTCAGTCAGTCAGTAATACATACATACATGCATACATACATACATACATACACACACACACACACATTTGTTGTATGACAGCTGTATACAGTGTATATGTTTATGTGTATATATGTATATGTATGTATTTATGTATGTATGTATGTACATGAATGTGTGTGTATGTATGTGTATATGGATATATGTGTGTATGTATATATGTGTATGTATATGTGTATATATGTATGTATGTGTGTGTGTGTTTGTTTATGTATTTGTTTATGTATTTGTTTTTGTATTTGTTTATGTATATTTCCTAGAGATTTCTATATGGTTTTCTGTATTTATATATCTCGTTTTGTAAATGCATTAGTTGACGATGTATATATATATATATATATATATATATATATATATATATATATATATATATATATATATATATATATATATATCATGCTTGCGTTCTCGTCTATACTGTGTCTCATAATCCTATGATATGTATAACATGTATCTTAGTAACCTGATATAACCTTTGTTGAAGAGGTAATTAAGTCATTTAGACAGTCAGTCATAGATAAATGCATGCACGCACGCATACGCGCAAACAAGTATATATATGCATAAATACATGTATCATATGAAAAGACTACATATAGAATTACACTGTTATAAGTTTTCCATTTCATTTTCGTTGCTATCTCGAACTTAATGTTAAGCACATAACACTATAGACGTATTAAATTTTCGAAATATTATCATCATCAAGAATCTGTTAAAAGATCAGTGCCATGCTCAGCCAAATGATTGCAGATTTGCATAATTGCACGTATTGAGATATTTCGTTTTGTCAATACGGTAGCTGACACAGTATTACTATTGTATTACTATTGTATCTTTGCCACTTTTCTGTTCTATTTTATGATCTTGTATTATCCTGAATTTGTTTAATCTGATGTAATCTCTTTTGAAGAGGAAATAAAGTCAGTCAGTCAGTCAGTCATACTTGTATACATACATGCATACATACATACATACATACATACATACATACATACATACATACATACATACATACATATACCGCTCCGGTGGCCTAGTGGTTAGAATGTCCGTCTCGGAGTTCTTGGGTTCGATCCCCGGCTGAGTGATACCAAAGACTTACAAAAATGGTACTAACAGCTCCCTCTCTTGGCGCTCAGCATTAAGAGGTTACTGTTAGTACTGGTCGGCCTGGTGTCAGGATAATGTGACTGGGTGAGACATCATGTTACATGTCTGCGGCATGATGCCCTAGTACTAGACATCACTATAAACTGCCACACTGCAGACATCAAAGCGATATAACTATATTATTAAAGCTACGATAAAAAAACAGTTCACACACACAGACATACATAATACATACATACATACATACATACATACATACATACATACATACATACATACATACATACATGCATACATACATTGGGGGAGGGGAACACGATTTAAAAGCGCTTTCCATTATGACAGTTTATATGGTTAATTTTCATCCGACAATGACCTATTGCAGAAAAACGATAATAATTTTACACTGAAGTTACAAATAAAAACAAACTAATGATTTTTGTAGAAAGCATGCATATCAATCAGATTTTAACTGCGGCAATCAGGTTAATTCCATATCAGGTTAATTCCTTATACAACTGGTGGCTTTTATACTGAACCAACACTGCCACCAACCCCTCTTTTTTACGATCATATTTTACAACAAAGAGCTATTTTGAATATTTTCCTGTGACAAGGCAGCTAAAAGAATCAGTATGTGCCTTATGTAGGAATAAAGTTCACTAGTACTATAACAAATTAGCATACTTTTCATCACCCCTCAACCATCTCGACTTTTAGATATTTACCTCTGTAGCAGACATACGTAAATATGCAAGGCAAGTCGGCTGTTCTTTTGTAGCCCAAGTTACGCATTTGATACCCACTGCTAGTCTAACTGTAAGAGGCAGTCATCAAATAAGCCAACCCATCTTCAAGGCTAACTCAGAGTAAATCTAATCCGCATTACATAATTAGCTTCTGTGTGAATTTATAAATGCAAGGCTTACAATAATAAGGTTCATGCCTTCAACCTTAACAATACGAATCTATCCAGTGAGACCTTACCGATCACTGCCATGTCACCTCTGGCCGCCTGGGTTCGAGTCTCAGGCTCGGCCATATGTATATGTGAGAAAGCTTGCTAGTGGATCTGTATTCCTTACCGGCGTTTTCTCGGCTTATTCCTGTATTTAGTTATGCTGGCCGCCATGTATAGCCATGTTAATCCCTCGACAACAACAATCAGCATTGATCATTTGTTTTTTAACTGGGAAGGGAGCATTAAATCGGAAAACAGGTCAAAACTGTGTTTTTTCTTTTATTGTTTTTCTTTAGAGACTAGCTGAATTGCATTTTCGCATTTTCGAGTACATACGTCTTACAGTTAACAGTACTTTTAGATGTTTTTCGCTTTGTTTAGTCTATTAAATCAAACTGTTAAAAAGATCGACAGCTATCGATGGGTGAGTCTGACCCATTCTAATAATCTACTATTCTTGAATTGTGTCACAAAAGAAAACGGGATGTTATGGAGTGTAGTGAAGAGACAAAAGCATTCAAGCAATCGATTAAGCACCGGGAAAATTAAATCCATATAGAATGACAGTAAATCCGTATAGAATGAAAGTACATCCATATAGAATGACAGTAAATCTGATAGAAGATTAGGGCCGTGAAATATTCATAGTCATTTAATGTGTTCTGATTTCTAAAGTTTCCTTTTTGCTCTAGGCATTTGATGACTTGTATCGGAAAAGGGGTTGTCGAAGTTGACTATTACAAACAAACTTTTCCGAAGAGGGAATATTCTTTGTCTTTCTTGCCTTTTGGGTTTTTAGTAATGGAAATCTTCATTTTCATCTCTAAACCATTTTGTTATTTTAGAATGGAGAATCTAATATACCGATGTAAGTCGTCGGTGTAAAAGATACACAGCGTTCATAAGGCATTAACATTCATTAATACGTTTCTGTTATTCACCTTTATAATTTGCTGAATTACTTTTCTATATGCAGTAACATTTTCAAAGAAATCAGCATAGAACTCTAAGCAGACGGATTTTTAAATAGTAGTCCAGCAGCAAAGAAATATTCACCTTTCATTGTTTAACTTACTAAATAAAAAAATAAAAAAATATATGATTATGTGTGTGTGTGTGTATATATATATATATATATATATATATATATATATATATATATATATATATATATATATATATATATATATATATATATATATATATACATACATACTTTGGCACGCGCACACAAGCATTCATGCAAATTAGATAGATCGACAGACAAACTTACATACACAGACATACAGATAGATGTTGAAACAGAAGATACGTTTATATATGTATATGTATGTCTCATATTGAAAACTAACTCTAAATAGCTCTTTGGAGTTCTAACACATTATGTTTTAAACTGTGTTTGTGCCTTCGCCATCTTCTTTTTGCAAGATGAGCTTTTGCTTGTAAGCAAAACTTGCTGTTAATAATTTACTCTCGTACAAAATATATTTTGATTTTGATTTCCGTTAATGTTCGTATATTTGTAGCTTCATACTCTTAAGTATTTTTCATGATGCCATATTTTTCAGCAAACTTTGGAGGTTATTTTACTGCAGCTTAATTATTTTCAATATCTGTTGGTACATAAATTTATTTTGCATTTAAATTATTCCAGGTTCATCTCCAGTATATCCAGCTCCTATACACAACCGGTTACTGTGTATCTCTGGTGTCCCTCATCTTTGCAGTTTTCATAATGCTCTATTTTAGGTAAGGAACCTGCCTTCCCGATCCGCTTCTCACTGTCTTTTGATGTGTAAGGTGTTTTTAATTCTCTACAGAAATGCAAAACAATATTTAAAATAGCCATGTAAAGTAGTTTTAATGACCTTTCTAATGTACTTAAAATATTTTTAATTAAGATTGCAAAATCTTCTGTTTTCCCTACATTATTCCAATGCTGTAAACCACAAAACCAACAGTGTTGAAAGAAAAATATTTTGTAGTGGAAAGAAATTCATTTTTAATACTGAGTTCAGTAATATGTATCAATTAGCTATAGTAGTACATGGAATAAATTTGTTTTCTAAAGCAAATAAAAATATTTGTAAATAACAAAACATCTCACTCAGTTATAATTAGTGCTTGTGTTCTAGAATGATTAAGACTAACAATACATAAACAACACCAAATTCTGAGATAAAGTCTCAATGTGTTCTATTATATTGCATACACAATTTCATTGGTCCGATAGGAATATATAGTGACAATCAATTACATTTCATTACGATAAAAAGAAATAAAAGTGACCCAGACACATGGCCAAACTAAAAATATCGGTAGTAGATTACGGGTTCGTTTTAAAGACTAATAAACTTTCTTAATAGCAGTTTCTTTCCCATTGTTTATGTTCGTTCACAGACATCCCTTTCCGTCATATTACAATTGATAGTTTTGCTTTTACTTGGCACGGATGAATGGTTTAGTATTACATTGATTAGATTCGATTAGCTTGTAATCGCAGTTTCAACACATTGTTGGTTATATCAAGCTTAGGAAATGGGAGATAAACGCTTTTCTCAAGGACAAACTGATGCCTTTCCCAAGGACAAACTGATGCCTTTCACAAGGACAAACTGATGCCTTTCCCAAGGACAAACTGATGCCTTTCACAAGGACACACAGCTCTCTTTCCCAGTAACAAACTAATGTCTTTCGAAATGACGTGGCCGACCAGACAAGTAGACAGTATATAATATATATTTATGTAAGATAAAATAGCTCTTTCAAGCAAGAATTTTAAAAACATTTTACGGTATTAGTAGACTGGTGGAGCAATTTTTCACTTAAAAAAGAAAATTGTGGTCCATAAACAAATGACTGCAGCGCCAAGAAAATTAAAAGGTTATGAACTGACATTAACCGTTTGTAATATTACTAAGTATACAGAGAATGTCTTATAAAAGGACTTGAAATACTTAAATTAACTTTTAGTTCAGATTTTAGCGTCAAAACTTGTTTTGGGAAAATGAATTTAAGATAAGACAAATTAGTCAAGATAAATGATTGCTTTTATTACACTGGCAGATGGAGGTGATTATGTTTTATTTGGAATAGCCCGACATAACCAATAGATTTTATAGTAAATTTATACAAAGACCCTGTAGCACAACTTTAGAAATCTAGCACCTGGTGAATTCGAGGGTATGGTTGAAAATGTGTTAATAACACAGAGAAGGCAAAGAGTTATGTACTGTTGTTACTTTTTTCTGTCTCGTCGGATCCAGATCATGCCAAATATCATAATGACCCTTTGACCTCCCGTGTTGTACCGACTAACCCAAATGGCTCATGGACTGTCTTTATTTCAAGAAATATTGACAAATCCGTTCACTCAGACAAATACTGAGGCGATTCAAACGTGGCTTTCAAAATCTCTGGTTAGCGGCAGAGAAGATCACTTATTTGCAGTACTTAAGTGATATCAGTTGATATGTAAATTAAAATACATTACCGAACACATCTGCTTAAGTTACAATGGGCGTTTCACGCCTCATGTTGTTTCGCATGATAACGCAACGAAACTCACCCGCCATCTTTTTGGACTCTAAGCAGGACCAATCGGAACATTCTTGGCGTTTCCGTTAAGTCGAGAAAAACCTCGAATGTAATGTACCGCCATTGCGAACTATATTCTGAACTACATTGTTCACATGACACATTACGGCGGAGGAAAGAGACAAAGACGATGTTCGTTATTAAAGATATGTGGACTGTACAGACATGCGCAATATCCCAAGTTTATTAAATGTGTGCAACAAAATATTTTTTCATGCTTTACTGAAACAAAATTAAACGAGCGTGACAATATTTTAGCTGCATAATTTTGAGTATACTTGTATGAAAATCCAAAAGAATTTTTTTTAACAGTCAAAAGGTATATTTATTTTTGTCAAGGATTATGTATTATTATTATGTGTTTGTGTGCGTGTGTGTGTGTGTGTGTGTGTGTGCGTGTGTGTGTGTGTGTGATTTGGATTTTAACGTAGCTTTGACAATTTTTTCAGTCATATCACTACGATGTCTGCAGTGTGACAGTTTATAGTGATGTCTAGCACTGGGGCATCATGCCGCAGACGTAGCATGATGTCCCACCAGTCACATTATCCTGACACCAGGCCGACCAGTCCTAACACTAACCTCTTAATGCTGAGCGCCAAGCGATGGAGCTGTTAGTACCATTTTTGTAAGTCTTTGGTATCACTCAGCCGGGGATCGAACCCACGACCTCCCGCATCCGAGGCGGACGCTCTAACCACTAGGCCACCGAAGCGGTCGTATTATTATGTATTATTCATAGAATAGGGTTGGGTTTTAACGGCACCTTCAACACTTTGTTGGTTACAAAACAACAAATCCTCCATCCATATCAACACATATTTAAGGGTCTGAATTATCAGAGCCACACCATCAAAGGAATTTAGGGTATTATTTCCGATATTCGCATACGTTCTGTCTGTGGTGCGGTTTTAATGACGTACCTGAAATAACTCATTTTTTTCAAATTTTTTATTTATATCAAAGTTTGCTGACTAACGCTGAATAATGTTCAAAAAAATATTTGTATAGTATCATTACTCTCCACAAAAACAAACTCCTCTTCCCACTCTGTCTTAAATCCTTTATTCTCGTCTTCATATCTTTCCAATATGGCATCCAGTATTGCAACTCACAAAGGTCGTCTAGTTAGCCAACCCTGTCCTAAACAGACTGAGTATATTTACTTGACACGAGAATTGGGGATATATTTCATCGAGTGGGTGAAACAACAGTATTTTCAGGAGTGGCATAGCCATTAGTGAAAATACTGAAGTGTTTCACCCACGATATGAAATGTGTCCTTTATTCACTAAGAACAAACATATTTTATTTTTATTTTAAGCTCAAACGTATTGGCTAGCAATGTGCATAACAGATTGAAGTAGATTTCTTCTTATATCGTATATCAATAAGTTGTTTTGTGTTTATTAGCACAGAAAATAAATTGTAACGTGATTCTCTTTATTAATTCAGGGTAAAATAGCACATTTAAAAATTGAACAAACAAGTATATACACATTGTTACATTTCATCTTGGCTGGACTGAAAGCGAAGTTGCCATACTTGCCATTAAAAACAGGCATAAAATATTATTGATCATAATGTCGTCGATGCAGGAAACAACTTTATTGTATTTCACTAAGAGGCTTATCAGAATTATTGCACTTGGAAAATCCAGTAATTCACGACTTGACATCATTACCATACTTGATCGAAAACTCCTGTGACATAAAATCTCTTTTAAACAAAGCAGTCCAAAATCATCAAAACTGGCCCGTGTTTATGTAAAAACGTCCCAGTTTAGAACGTGGCGTATTATTTTTGTTCATGACGTCACGTGCTAGGTGATATTTTCCTACGTTTTATATATAGAGTATCTCAACTGGGTAATGATTTGATATTGAATTTATGAAAATAGTTAACTGATGTCCAGCTTTGGCGAAACCTTGACTCTTGGTCCCAAACAAACTTGAACAGGTAAAAGTAGATTGTACTTTTTTTATACAAACTATGAATCAAAAAACATTCAAGAACATTTTATAGCCATCAAATCATTTTTTCAAAACTGAATGATCAATGCGTGTTGATGTCACATTGTTTGATATGGTACACAGCAGGCACAGAGTACATGTTTACCATAAAATGTCACTTTTCACAACGAAACATTACGTTGTTGTGATTTTCATGTCAAAAAGGATTACTGGATGCAGAAATTTCCATATTTACTGTAATGTATTTGTGACCGGATATTTGCAGTATTTGATTTGGAACACTATACTGTAAATAAGACGTAAACAAATTTCTTTTTGAGTTGGATTTGCATCACGTATTTACTGCGTAAATATGCTTTAGATGGATAAGGTTCTGTCAGTTTGGAGACCGGTTTACGTCCACATTCTCCTGCGAACAGAGGTGAGCTTAGTTACTTCTGTAAGTTAACATTTAAACCACGCTTGCATATAGGGTGGATGCTGTGTTACAGATACACCGCCCCCCTCCCCCACCCCACCCCACACACCCGCTATCAGATGAGCTAGACCAATATCCTTAGTTTTACTTCTTCTTGTTGTTCTTGTCTTGGGGTTTTACGATATCTTTCTTAAGATCATATTGTTATACATGACTCACCCAAAACCTGTGGGGGAAATTGTCCATATTCAGACAGCAGATACAAATTTTTTCCCCAACTTCCTTTTTTGAGTCGAGTTAAAAAATGGCCGCCAAAATGTTCATTGAAAACGAAACATTCCAGAACTTGGGGTTAAAAAGGGTTTCCCACAACCACACCCCATCAGTAAAGAGAATGTTGTACAATAATGTTATGGGCTTATTTTGGACCAATTAGAATCACACGAAGTGATATATAACACGTTGTGATATAAGAAATATGAAACTACACATGCTATAGAAAAACTGTACCGACAATGTCATATATATATATATATATATATATATATATATATATATATATATATATATATATATATATATATATATATATATATATATATACATATATATATACATATATATATATATATATATATATATATATATATATATATATATATATATATATATATATATATATATATATATATATATATATATATATATATATATATATATATATATATTCATGGGCAAACCGGCAAATGAGTCTGTTTTCAAACAGAGTGACTACAATTTTCTGCAAATTCAGGAAAATCCTTTACACAAAAATATACATGGACGTTGATAATTTACCTAAAGGCAATTTTTAGTTCTGGAATAAGTAGATGAATGAAACATTTATAGTTATGATAAAGATGCTGTTAAAGATGATATAAGCAAACGTAGTCCAAGAACACCTCTTTTAAAATACACATTCTATAATGTGGAAGTAAATTTGAAGAAAAACAGTTGTGTTCCTATCGGAGAGATCACAGACAATTCGGATATTGCAACGAAAGTGCAAAGGAAATTCTGACCGTGGAATTCAGAATTCACAGGGTTTGTGCCTTTTGGGTTCCCAGATTGCTTGACAAAAAACACATAGACCTAACTTTGAAGATTAGCAGGGAATTATTGTACAGGTACAAAGTAGAACGCTATTATCAGTTAAATAAAATCGTTGTATGTGATAAAACTTGTATGTATTATTTTGAACCCAGGAGTCAGAGACAAAATAGTGTATGGAACACACAAGTTTGTCAATGCCTTTAAAGGCACGTCTTTCTAAATGGTCTCGAAAGGTTGCATTCATTACATTAGTTCAAGATATAAAGAATAGTTTTTGCCCACATTGTAAAAGATGACACAAGAGTCAATAAATAATAATTTGCCACATTCGTTAGATGCCATATAATTTACATGAAGTTGTGAAGCAAAAGGTGTTCAGACCTGCTGCTAACGCATTTGCACGCACTTGCAAGTTTGTAATGCAGGTCTGACAAGACCTTGGCCTTGGAATTCTAAATCATCCATGATACAATCCAGATATTAACACCTTGCAACTTTTTTTTCAAATGCTGAAAGATTGAAAGATGCACTACAGGATAATCATTACGTCAGAAGAAAACTGTGAGAGTTAATCACTGGGCCGCTACGAATGCTGTTACATGACTGGCTGGTGTACTTTCGTCACGAGATAGGAGAAGTGCGTTATATCGAATGGAATTATTTTGAGAAGGACTAGTCAAATTATTGTAAACAGCTATGTAAATGTTTCTTAACATCGTTTGTTACAGAAGGTTACACCAACCCTCATACTTTAATAATTAATAGTTAATTATTTTTATTAATTAAATTGTTAAACAACATAAACCTAATGCTTATAAAACATTTTACGTCTTACCAAAAAATAGGATAACTATACGAAGCGTAAAATAACCATCTTGATAGGCAGTCAAAATATTGATATTCTAAATCGTTTGAATAACAAAAACTACTTACGTATTTATTGATCTCACTGGTGGCAAAATAAATGATTTATTCCAGAAGATGTTATCTAAAACGTTTCTAGTATATTGTATACAAATAGTGTTTCTAAACCAGGAAATGTTTTAGAAAGGTGACTGTTTGAACTGCGTTTAGTTTAAGGTTGCACTAACTACGTGTCACTTCAGCAAACAAATATCAAGGAGAAAGTGATTACGGAAGGAAAAAGCAGGGTTATTAGAATGCAACGAAAATGTAGATAAATGAACATAAGGCAAATTTTGAAAATCAAAGTCCGACAATAACGTTCATGACAATATTTCACTGATAACTTTTATTTTAATTCTTAAAGACTTAAAGCACATTTGACAACGTAGAATCTAAATGTTTTACATAAGATTTAGCCTTGAACACCTTAACAATGTCCTTCACAGACATATTACAGCTGACGAGGTTATTCCCATCACTTTTGTCGCTAGTATTGGTGGTGTTATCGATGAATATATCATGAAAACATCGCATATATTGATTCATGTCTAAATTATTGTCCCCCGCCTTGTTGAAGAAAAGTGAGTACAGTATCAGCGTCTCTGTCAGTCCTTTTGGTTGTATGTCCATCCGTCAGACAATCCCTTCTGACTGATAACTTTAAAGACGTCTAAGATTAAGTGGTGAGGTTTGGTACACTTGTACTTTGTCACTAGAAGGTGTATTACATGCCATATTTGGAGTTCGAGCGTCAATGTACAGGTGACAGCTCATTATTTTATATTTCAATCACAATTTTTCATCAGCCATTTAAGTTTGAAGCTGTTTGAGACTGTGCTCACTTTTATATCATTATCAGCAGGTATGTTGAGTACCATACTATTGGTGGTGCTTTCTTTAAAGCCGATGTCATGGCTAAATATTTCACATTTATCAAACTTCCCATCCGCTCCATAAAGTCGAAGCCTTTAGAAGGTAGGCGATGAGACTCGGTATCTTTATACATCATCGATAGAAGGTGTTTTGCATACCACAATTGTGACCCTTTGAAGAATCAAAGATGTTTTACGTACCACAATTGTGACCCTTTGAAGAATCAACGGTGTTCTACGTACCACATTTGGCACCGTTTGAAGAATCAAAGGTGTTTTACGTACAACAATTGTAACCCTTTCAAGCAGCAAAGGTGTTTTACGTACCACAATTGTGACCCTTTGAAGCAGCAAAGGTGTTTTACGTACCACAATTGTCATACTTTTTGAAGCATCAGAGGTGTTTTAATACCATAATTGTGACCCTTTGAAGAATCAAAGGTGTTTTACGTACCACAGTTGTGACCCATTGAATCAGCAATGGTGTTTTTGTACCGCAATTGTGACCCATTGAAGCAGCAATGGTGTTTACGTACCACAATTGTCACCCTTTTTGAAGCATCAGAGGTGTTTTACATACCATAATTGTGACCCTTTGAAGAATCAAAGATGTTTTACGTACCACAGCTGTGACGCTTTGAAGCAGCAAACGTGTTTTACATACCACAATTTTGACCCTTTGATGCAGGAAAGGTGTGTTACATACCACAATGGTGACCCTTTGAAGCAGCAAAGGTGTTTTACATACCACAATTGTCATCCTTTTTGAAGAATCAAAGGTGTTTTACGTACCACAATTGTGACCCTTTGAAGAATCAAAGGGTGTTTTACGTACCACAGTTGTAACCCTTTGAAGAATCGACGGTGTTTTACGTACCACAGTTGTGACCGTTTGAAGAATCAAAGGTGTTTACGTACCACAATATTGGCCCTTTCAAGAATCAAAGGTGTTTTACGTACCATAATTGTGACCCTTTGAAGAATCAAAGGTGTAATACGTACCACAGTTGTGACCATTTGAAGAATCAAAGGTGTTTTACGTAAAACGGTTGTGACCCATTGAAGCAGCAATAGTGTTTTACGTACCATTTTTGTGACCCTTTAAAGCAGCAATGGTATTTTACGTACCAAAATTGTCAACCTTTTTGAAGCATCAGAGGTGTTTTACATATCATTATTGTGACCCTTTGAAGAATCAAAGGTGTCTTACGTACCACAATTGTGACCCTTTGAGGCAGCAAAGGTGTTTTACGTACCACAATTTTGACCCTTTGATGCAGGAAAGGTGTGTTACATACCACAATTGTCACCCTTTCTGAAGCATCAGAGGTATTTTACGTACCACAATTGTGACCTTTTCAAGAATCAAAGGTGTTTTACGTACCACAGTTGTGACCCTTTGAAGAATCAAAGGTGTTTTACGTACCACAATTGTGACCCTTTGAAGCAGCAAAGGTGTTTTACGTACCACAATTGTCATCCTTTTTGAAGAATCAGAGATGTTTTACATACCACAATTATGACCCTTTCAAGCATCAAAGGTGTTTTACGTACCACAATTGTAACCCTTTGAAGCATCAAACTGTTATTTATTTGTACTTTGGAAAACTTCTTCTTCCAAGGCTACCTCTCCTTACACAGATTATTATATTTTTTCAGATTTATGTTTCATAAAAGTACGAAGGAATAAAATCAACCATTTAAACCTCGCCCTCTTTCATTTATTCAAGATGCATTTCTTAAACATAACAAGAAAGCTGAATTTTGTTGGAAATGGTATAGAAACTAATTCCAGGTCAGAGCACTATACTAATGGAGGTCACATTTAAGTATTTTTGTATTTGGTGTTAGGATTTTTATATATCTATGTGTGATTTTTGGAAAGTATGTTGTACAACATATCACAGTTGTAGTTCATAGTACTTTCTTCCACTTATAAAACAACTTTTCCATTACTTAAAAATAATTTATTAAAATAATAGAATAATCGAACTACATTTTGAATTTGTTAACAAAACTACTCCTAAATGTATGGTATATGGTTGAATGGCCGTTTTCCACTTTTACAATTGTATAGGGTTAACTTGGTCGTTATCCACTTTTGCAATGGTAAATGATTAACTTGTTCGTTATCCACTTTTGCAATGGTATATGTTTAACGTGGTCGTTATTCACGTTACAATGGTTAACTTGGTAATTATACACTTTTACCATGGTATACTTTTAATTTGGTAATTATCCACTTTTATCATGGTATATGGTTAACTTGGTCGTTATTCACTTTTGCAATGGTATATGGTTAATTTGGTTGTTATCCACTTTTACAATGATATATGGTTAACTTGGTCGTCATCCACTTTTTACAATGGTATATGGTTAATTTGGTAATTATCCACTTTTACCGTGGAAGGTGGTTAACTTGGTCGTCATCCACTTTTACAATGGTATATGGTTAACTTGGTCGTCATCCACTTTTTATAATGGTATATGGTTAATTTGGTAATTATCCACTTTTACCGTGGAAGGTGGTTAACTTGATCGTCATCCACTTTTACAATGGTATATGGTTAACTTGGTCGTCATCCACTTTTTATAATGGTATATGGTTAATTTGGTAATTATCCACTTTTACCGTGGAATGTGGTTAACTTGGTCGTCATCCACTTTGACAATGGTATATGGTTAACTTGGTCATCATCCACTTTTTATAATGGTATATGGTTAACTTGGTCGTCATCCACTTTTTACAAATGTTAAGATCAGAATGATTAGCATAAACTAAAGGATTGTTTTAAGAGTAGCCCATACAGAACCGCCTCTACGTTTTCTGCGACCAGATGATGCCTCGGATGAATATCTGTGCAGTAATTTACAGAAAAATCATACGTTTTATTCGCCAGAAATTACATCACCAAAAACGAGATCCAATCTGTTGGAATCAACACCAGTATCTCTACGATCGGATTGACTTGAAGATTGTCGAATAGGTTACGAATGATAAAAAAGTTCGAGCATAGATAACATCGCTGTCAATCCTAGTTTCGTAAATAGTGTATATTTGGGTGATTTGGGTTTTTTACGTAGTTTTACAGATTTTTCAGTCATATCACTACAATGTCTGCATTAAGGCAGTTAATAGTTATGTCTTTCTAGCACTGGCGTATCATGCTGCAGACATGTATCATGATGTCCCATCCAGTCACAGTATTCTGGCACCAGGCCAACCAGTCCTAACACTAACCTGTTAATGCTGAGCACCAAGCTAGGTAGCTGCTAGCACCATTTTTTATGTCTTTGGTATGATTCGGCCGTCGTTCGAACCCGCAGAAATTTTGAATCCTTTTGAAGGTACGAACTTCTGTACATTAAAAGTAGATTATATTGTAACAAATTGCGTATTAAATTTATCGAATTTGTCCTCGTTTAACCTAGATGCAGATATTCTAATAGCTAATTTCCTATCGTAGCTGGTCGATGATGGAATGTTCCTAGAGAATAAAGGCTCTATTTACCATCTGTTAGAAATACAATCAGAAATGTTTATCGTTATAGTATTGAATGTCCATATTTGAGAGATAATAATAGGATTTACTGCATACCATACTTTTCTTTGAATGGTAACTCTGACAAATTTTAAAAACACACCAACAATTGCAACAATAAACCCCAACTGGTTATGTAGCAACTTTATCGATGTTAAAAGAAACTGAACTCATATATAATCGAAATATAATCAATAATATATAAAGACTAGAAAAAAATGACTGTGTGTTATTTAGCTAACATCGTACGTACGCAATTTGTTGAAAAAACATTATCTTCGTGACCTACGTGTAAATGAAGTTTTACTCTGTCCTGCTCTGGTCTGTTTCACTTAGATCCACTAACCACGATTCCAAGACGATGACTGCATTTTCTGGGTGAAAGGTTTAATAAATCTATCAACATCAGCTTAGAAATAACACTGATTACTATTACATTTAATCTGAGCACTGTTTGTGATACGTGGAAGACATATTTAATTTCAAGTTTGAAATGGGCTCCTGTGAAAGATCAACCGGTCCATTTAGCTGTGCGAAGAATTGAAAACAAATATTTCAGGTTCAAGGTTATTCCGGAAGCAGAAAAACATTTAGATTTAAGGGATTTAAGGTTTCTGACCATACTTAGTGCTATTAGCAATATTGACCATACTTAGTGCTATTAGCTATATTGACCATACTTAGTGCTATTATCTATATTGACCATACTTAGTGCTATTAGCTATATGACCATACTTAGTGCTATTAGCTATATTGACCATACTTGGTGCTATTAGCTATATTGACCATACTTAGTGCTATTAGCAATATTGACCATACTTAGTGCTATTAGCTATATTGACCATACTTAGTGCTATTAGCTATATTGACCATACTTAGTGCTATTAGCTATATTGACCATACTTAGTGCTATTATCTATATTGACCATACTTAGTGCCATTAGCTATATTGACCATACTTAGTGTTATTAGCTATATTGACCATACTTAGTGCCATTAGCAATATTGACCATACTTAGTGCTATTATCTATATTGACCATACTTAGTGCTATTAGCTATATTGACCATACTTAGTGCTATTAGCTATATTGACCATACTTAGTGCTATTAGCTATATTGACCATACTTAGTGCTATTAGCTATATTGACCATACTTAGTGCTATTAGCTATATTGACCATACTTAGTGCTATTATCTATATTGACCATACTTAGTGCCATTAGCTATATTGACCATACTTAGTGCTATTAGCTATATTGACCATACTTAGTGCTATTAGCAATATTGACCATACTTAGTGCTATTATCTATATTGACCATACTTAGTGCTATTAGCTATATTGACCATACTTAGTGCTATTAGCTATATTGACCATACTTAGTGCTATTAGCTATATTGACCATACTTAGTGCTATTAGCTATATGACCATACTTAGTGCTATTAGCTATATTGACCATACTTAGTGCTATTAGCAATATTGACCATACTTAGTGCTATTATCTATATTGACCATACTTAGTGCTATTAGCTATATGACCATACTTAGTGCTATTAGCTATATGACCATACTAGTGCTATTAGCTATATTGACCATACTTAGTGCTATTAGCTATATTGACCATACTTAGTGCTATTAGCTATATTGACCATACTTAGTGCTATTAGCAATATTGACCATACTTAGTGCTATTAGCTATATTGACCATACTTAGTGCTATTAGCTATATTGACCATACTTAGTGCTATTAGCTATATTGACCATACTTAGTGCTATTAGCAATATTGACCATACTTAGTGCTATTATCTATATTGACCATACTTAGTGCTATTAGCTATATGACCATACTTAGTGCTATTAGCTATATGACCATACTTAGTGCTATTAGCTATATTGACCATACTTAGTGCTATTAGCTATATTGACCATACTTAGTGCTATTAGCTATATTGACCATACTTAGTGCTATTAGCAATATTGACCATACTTAGTGCTATTAGCTATATTGACCATACTTAGTGCTATTAGCTATATTGACCATACTTAGTGCTATTAGCAAAAAACATTAAACTCAATAAATAATGAGCGTGTTTATTTTTTGTTTTTCAATGTATTATTATCAAAATAAATTGCATATTGAAAAATTGATAGGATTATTTGAAATCAATATGAAGAACTAAAATTGTGTAGATTTCAAGAATTATTTTAGGAAACGATCATTAAAAGTTATGGAGGGGGATGTGGCTGGGATTTTCTTTTGTACCGTTATTAGGAGGGTTTCATTTAAAAGAATATTTCTCAGTATATATTACATGTTTAATCTAAAATCACAGCAAGAATATTTTTTTCAAGTTGTTTGGTGCCGGATAAAAAAAATGAAATTCCAGGCCCCTTCTCCCCCTCGCCCATAAAATAAATGATCTGTCTCATATGTCTCAACGCTATGGTAACAAGATTCGTTCCTTTAGAGAACATGCTATTTAAGAGAATATTGTAAGATTTACTGGTTAAGATATGTATTTTAATATAATTGTCCTATTCTTCTCTGTTTCCTAGGAAACTTCATTGTCCAAGAAATACCGTCCATGTAAATATGTTTTTCTCCTTCATCCTGCGTGCCGTCATCTCTCTTGTCAAAGACTTGCTAATGGTAGAGGGATTGGGATTTGCATCTGATGTGGAAACAGCCAATAACACAGTAACTTTTATTACCGAAGGACCGGTATGATGTAATACACACACACACATACATACATACAAAAATATTGTGTGTGTATATATATATATATATATATATATATATATATATATATATATATATATATATATATATATATATGCCATATCAGACGAGTTCCAAGAATGCGGTTTTGTAATTATTTCATACCCCCTTTCTTACGCTGCGTAAATGTTAGTAGCTTTACTGTATGAACGAAGTTCAAAACTAAACGTGATTTATAAACGTTTTACTGAACCTAAAAATATAAATGCGCGTACGTAAAGAAGGTAATTAAGTATTTCAGACCTAGGTTTTTGATACGGAATACGGATTGAACAACTACTATCGAACGCCAGATCTCTAGCCGTTGTTAGTAATTTCTATCAAAAGCCAGCTTTCATGTTTCAATCTCAACAGCGCGTCTGTTCCGTAATTCCAAAAGAACAAGTACTTTATCTTTACAATTAGATTTACAATTGTATGCTTATGATAATACTGTTTTGCCGATATTGTTATATGGATGCGAGATAAGGAGTTTCAGTAAATTTTTTATTAAACATGTACACACATTTTTTTATATATCAGTTGTGTGATTCGTGTTTGTTATGTCTTTTTAAGTGTCCTTTGTCGTCGTACATTAAGAACTTGCTTATGTGTATTGTTGAACGTTACACAAACGAATAAAGTTGAGACTTTATAATAATCAAAAATCGTTTAAGCCATCTAAAATCTGTACATTTTCAAGTGTGTCACACATATTCCTGATTGTGTACAATGCATTGAAACAATGGACATTAACCAGCGTTATTATGAGCAGACATCGAGACAAGAATCGTCTTGGTCCCAGGATGCAAAGCCTGTTGGACATTACCAACTTTATAGCATATTTCTATAACGTATTGTTTCATGCTTTGATTTTCTTGTCTATTTGACCTTACATATATATAATTAATCACTGCTATCCGACAGAATCATCCATGTGTTTATAATTTACTTTTGCTGGTCATTTATATGTATTTATTTTTTTAAGTCAGTAGGCCAGAAAATCAGGTACACACTGTGTGAATTGCCATAAAGAAAGAGATGGGCGTTCGTGCACAGTGTGTCGTCAATTATAAAGGGTCAAGAATTCATTAATTCTGTAAACATGAAACTAAATTCATATAATTTCATAACAGGTATAAAAATAAAAACGAATCTCAAGAAATTATTAACATAATTTTAGCTTAACCATTATTTGCAATTATTATCAAAGCACAAAAGAAAGAGGCATGGAAACAAATAAGTAGTTTCCTTCCGGCGTCGTGAATTAATGGGTTATCGTGTTTTCTGTCACATCATGCTATTTTTAACAATATAAATTTGTGTTACAAAGGCTTAGTAGATATGAATATTTTTCTTATGTTTACAGCACTGGGAATGCAAGTTGTTATACACCCTGTTTCATTACATCTTGTCAGCCAATTATATGTGGATTTTTGTCGAGGGACTCTATCTCCACACATTAGTCATGGTATCCGTCTTCTCCGAAAGAGGAAGCATCCGGTGGTACCTGCTTCTGGGTTGGGGTAAGGAAGAATTTCCAGGCTATGTTGAGATAAGTATAAACCAAAGCAAACTATCATTCAGCGGCAGATCGGAGGGGGGAGGGAGGGAGGGGGGACGGATACTCTTTCTTCAATATGAGCGCGAAACAAAAACCGGAATGTATCCTTGCGTAAGATTAATCTTGGAAAATTGAAAAAGGAGATACAACACAACAAATAAACGAAAAATAAAAAATAAAACAACAACAACAAAAAAAAAAAAACAGGGGATTATGGGAACTTCTCCCCCTAGTTCTTGACCAGGGTTTGTATTTCAAAGACTTCTTGCCTCTTCCCCATCAACACTATTTCTGAACCCATGTCTGTCGTTTTAACACATTTAACTTTTACAAAAATGCTTTTCTATATAACCAGTAAAAACCATCATAATCGCTATATCGAAACTAATGTAGCTATTCGTTTTGTTTGTTTTTTTGGGTTTTTTTTGCAATAGATTTTCTACATTGTTATGTTGGTATCTCAGCGCATTTGTGCCATTACAAATCAGCAAAACCAAGCAAGACAGCAATGTTTCCTTAAAATTCTCTGCTTTCAGGAGATTTAAAGAACGGTAACGCAGTATGATCAGGAGCTATGATTGTCTCAGACTAGGAGTCAGTGACTCTGGTCATTTGTGATTCATTACTGCATTATTAATAACTAAACGAAATACGTAATCAGGCATATTTTAAATAAAATATATGTTTTATTAAATCAATTATAGTAAACTAGATTGCAAAGTTTTTTTTCTGACTGCGACATGACTAAATATTTATGAAAATATCTTTAAATAAACTTTGCTTTTATTTTAAAAGTTTTTGAAAACTGAATGACGACTGAACATATAAAGGAAGAAAGCCGGGTTTAATTCGGATTGGTCCTTGTTGCAGGTCTTTGCATGGGTGGTTGCATGCGCTAACCCAAATTATGATGTGTATGGTATTGTTACAATCAAGGTTCTCGCTACAGAGCGAATCAAACACATGCGTGACTCAGGTTGGAGTCCCATCGTTTCTTCTATTTCCAGGGACCTCAATACAAGATTCGTTGTTAACGTGACAACAAATAATTTCATCTAATCACCAAATGACCACACATCATGAAACTCTAATTTCACACTTGCATGATTTTGCTTGCTTCATATTTGTATTAATCAACAAAAAGCTTTCCAAAGCCGAATATAAGTACTTCACGCCATGTTCCACAAGACATGACCCACACACCTAACACAAAGAATTAGTCCTACTAAATTATTAACTTACTAAACATTCCAACATTTGAATATCAAGAGAATTCGTTATGTTAAGAAATTAGAGGTCATTTTACGAAACTAATCCAAGCTACCATACATTTTCGTTAATAATGTCCATTATGACATCGCTCCTAGAAAATGGCTTATTACTTGGTTTGAGATATATTTTTCCAACACTGACTCGCAATAGTCAAACGAATAATGACCATAATCTAACAAAGCTCTATACGGAGTCGTAAATACAAATAACACATACCCCAGTTTTACTGATATATATATTTATAGCCCTGTTTGCAAGAGCTAAAGAGTGATTCACCCTCATGCACCTGACAATATTGCACACATTAGATTTTTTAAAATTGAGAAACAACGGATACTGCATCATTGGAATCACTGTACAGTTTGCAGCACTGTATCTTTTGCAACACCAAATCATTTGAAACACTGTACCGTTTGCAACACTGTACCATTTGCAATCTTATCTCTTTGATTTCGTTCTGACAAGAAAAACAAGATATCGAAATTCCAGATTGTTTTTGTTTGTAAGGAAGTAAATGTACTTATATAAATTCAATTCGATTTACTCTTTCCATAGAACTAATTCGAACACACGGTACTGTGTGGAAAATGTATTATACTATTATCAAATAATTATTAGTTTAAACTGCAGTTTTTATTGGCTTAAAAAGGTTGTTTTATTTATTCGTTTAGGGCACATCTAATTTACCTTTAATAAACAGATATGTTATTTTAAGATTCTTCAGAATCAAAAAAGATTTTCTAAGATTTGCAATCTATGGTAAAAAATATTTCCAAGTATCTTATATACCCGAGAAAACAAACATTTAATAAAATGAATACTTTAATTATTTGTTTCAGCTCATCTTAGTATTTTGATGTTGTTTCATATTTTAAAAAGTCATAAGCAATTGATTCAACATATCTAAAAAGATTTTACCTTCTCGACATAAAACAACGGTTTATTCTTGTACTCCGGTGTTTGTGTACTTTATGAAAAGTAACTATATTACACAAAAATTAGATTATTAATGTTTTCAGGAAAGAAGGAATGAATAAAAGACAGGAAAAACCGATTTGCATGGATAGTTTTTCCATTCTGTACTACTTTAATAACTGAATTTGCCTTGATGTTATACAATCACAAACTGTATATTTAGTATTCGTTCTATCTTTGCTATTTCAGGTACTCCAATGGTTAGCGTCCTACCCTGGGTTACTGTGAGAATAACCAATGAAAATACGTTGTGAGTACATGTCATATAGTACAAATACTACAAATAGTGTATATCTCATTCAGCGAAGTGTCCTATGTCTTGAATGTGAAACTCTTCAATTCGACTTCTTTGTTTCAGTGTGTGAAAAACGAATCATCTGTATCAATGATGTCAACCAGTTTTCATTCTTGTGATATTTTTCAAAATTGGCTTTTCATCAAATAACATTTTTCATATAGTTTAACATTTTCTACAATAATTGGATGATTATGTTTGTCATGCCCGGTAGTATTAAAATGGGGTTTTCATGCAGTGTGGAAAATTATTTAAAAAATGGCGTAATGAAAATAATGTTTGAAGACGAGTATGCCAATATGATTAGAGAAATGAGTAAGCCTTCCTTAAACAAACAAATTACTAATAATTGAAAAGTTTCAGATACATGATACATCGTTCAGTATGTAAACCATACAACTTAAGTTTAAATTATTGAACATTATAATGATATGAAATAGAAATAAATACAAATAAAAAGTATCGTTAAAACAGTAAATAAAAAGAATTAAAACAAAGAGAAGCGTTGTGTCTGTATAATGATTGTTCACTTGTTTGTCTGGCTGTCACATTTTTTTGCTCCCTACAACGTACCTGATATTAATGACTTGCTGCTGTACATGTGAACTTCTTTGAAAACATTTATCGTTTGGGTTGGACATGTATAAAGGGCTTTTACGTTAGACACACCTAAATCAGGGGGAAAAACGTGTGTATTCTGATCATTTAAACATATATTTAGGAGAAATATTAGTAACCTTTCTAGGGTTTATAAAAAATAGTATAGTAAAGAATACTGAAGCCAAGGATATTGCATATCTGTCAGAGACTTACCATTTTACCAGTCAAAACACAAAATTCGAGGATCAAAATGCAACTGAAGGTATTGGTAGGAAACTAAAAGCATTAGAGCCAATTAAACAAGACGACGAATAAATCTTATTTCTGCTGGCTAAATGGACACACCTAAATAAAGGGGGGAACAAATCTGCATATTTCATTTACTTTTTGTTGTTCTGAAAATAGCTTGTTTTGTTTTTTATTCGAACACATTACTTTAAAAGTATCCGTTCCTACCATTGTTCCAGAAAAGAGATCTCAGCAGTATTTATGTATGTATATATGTATGTATGTATGTATGTATGTATGTATGTATGTATGTATGTATGTATGTATGTATGTATGTATGTACGTATGTATGTATGTATGTATGTAGGTATGTATATATGTATGTGTGTGTGTGTGTGCGTGTTTTGTATGTATGTATGTATGTATGTATGTATGTATGTATGTATGTATGTATGTATCTATGTATGTATGTATGTATGTGTGTGTGTATGTAGGTAGGTAGGCAGGTAGGTTGGTAGGCATGTATGTACGTGTGTGTATGTATGTATGTAGGTAGGTAGGTAGGTAGGTAGACATGTAGGTATGCTTTTCTTTCCAAAATTTACCCTCGTATTTTGTTGATTTTTATTAATGGGCGTTGCGTCTCATTTTTTTAAATTGCAAGTAAGATCTGACGATAAGATTTGTGTATTGGTTGTACATGTTTAAATTGGTTGTACATGTGTAAATTTTTCGATGAAGAGAAAGCGTGTGACATTAGACAACTGTTTACTTTCACCATGAATGACAATAAAAATTTCTTTGTTCCGTAAACATTAATGTCATTTCAAAATGTAAGGAATTGTCAAAATATATTTTATTGTCACAGTGTGATACATTGGGATTGGGCACATGGTCTAACAACTTTAAGGGATAAGGCATAAAAACTGAATGAAACAGATACTCGATATAAATACTACATTCCTATTTACATATATGTGTAATTTTAATATTAGCATATGATATTCTTTATTTTGGCCATTAAAACAATATGTCAAGTCTTAATAGGATTTTTGTAACCGTTTGCATTTTGCTAGCACATAAATACGTTTCCCATAATCATCTTGAATTCGATTTAATTTAAAGCACTCTGGAAAGTCAATGAAAACCAATACAGTCTTATGAAAGTTCGAAACTCGGATGTAGGATAACGATGATTAGCCAAGACTGTCAAAATATATTACTGTACCTGCATTAAATTACAAGACGAGTATGAGATTTGGGGTCCAGTCTAGAATTCTTTATCAATATCCAATTTTGGCCATGTATGTATTATGAATCGTTTTCTTTCACTGACACTATATAACATCGTGCAGTCTAATTCGGTAACACCGCTCATATCTCGTATGCAAACAAACAGTTCTACCTTGATTGCACGACTACAGCAATCATTTGGATAGAGGTGTGTGTGTGTGTGTGTGTGTGTGTGTGTGACTTGGAATTTTAACGTAGCATTGACAATTTTTCAGTCATATCGCTACGATGTCTGCTGTGTGACAGTTTATAGTGATGTCTAGCGCTGGGGCATCATATCGCAGACACGTAGCATTATGTCCCACCCAGTCACATTATCCTGACACCAGGCCGACCAGTCCTAACACTAACGTCTTAATGCTGAGCGCCAAGCGAGGCATCTGTTATTACCAAGTCTTTGGTATAACTCGGCCGGGGATCGAACCCACGACTTCACGCATCAAAGGCGGACGCTCTAACCACTAGGCCACCAGAACGGTCCATTTGGATAGGTACAGTTAATTTGTGCCTTTTTGGAGTAATACTAATTTCGAACAGAGGTAAGGCACATTAAAGACAATTGAAGAAAGGGATATACACAATAAATAGGTATATGTAATATGGATTGTGGGAACATTACTCACATGTTCTCCTACATTATGCAACATAATGAAACTACACACCTCAGGTCTAAGCTGACTGCCTTCCAATGAGGGATCGCAGTTAGTAGAATCTCATTAATTCCATAGGTGGCAGCACGGGACAAACAGTCCAACATCACTTCCGGTCTACTCCCTACTTTGCAATTAAACAAAGAATTGATAGCATCTTATTCTTGCTTTTAAATGTATCAGTCTTACGGACCCTCACAAAGGGGTTACAAAAGGAGGTGCAAAGTTACCTGGGCAAAAGAAGGACTTAAACTTTAGACAGGTATTCAGCACTGACGTTGTAAAAAATGGAAACGTCACATATTCTGTGCGCGTGTGTACGTGTGATTTGTTAAGGTAGCTTTAGCAATTATTCAGTCATATCGCTATGATTTCTGCTGTGTGTGGCAGTTTATAGTGATGTCTAGCACTGCGGCATCATGCCGCAGACATGTAGCATCATGAACCACCAAGACACATTATGACGACACCAGGCCGAGCAGTCCTTCGACTAACCTCTTAATGCTGAGCGCCTAGCGAGGCAGCTGGTAGTAAAATTGTTATAGTCTATGGTATGACTCGGTATGGCCTAGAACGCGCGACCTCCCGCACCCGAGGCGGACACTCTAACTAAATAGGCCACCGGAGCAGTCAACATATTCTAATATCTGCACAATGAAATGGAATTTGCGTTATTTCCGCATATTTACCTTTGTGGTTCTTAGTATTTTTTCAGCCGATAAATGTCTCTAAAATTATATGGCCAACGATTTCTTGTGGAAAATTCTTCAGATAATTAGTGGGTGGGGTAATTTAGTCTTAAATATGACTTAAGTTTCTTGAAACTGTTCATTTTCGTTCTTTTCGAAAATTGTTTTTGTTGTTTTTTATATACAGTTTTTCTGATTTAAAAAACATAATGTATCAGACATAGATAAAAGTTGCAGAGAGATAGTTTGCTATTTACGGTTTTACATAATTAAATGAAAAACTCGTGATTGCTAAAAAGACAGACATTCAATTTTTTATTTGGACTACTTGATGAACTGCTAAACTGTAATGAATGCTTCATATTTTATACCGATTGTTTTAATGCTATAAATATTCAGAATCAATAAAATTAGAGTTTTGTCAGATTTGATAGCATGACTTTTAATTTTAATTTTAAATTCCAATTACTCTTGTGTTGCCTGTTCCAATATAACTTATTTTATGACCAGATTAACAAACAGTGTTTAAAATAATTTGACATAAGGATGAACAGTATTTCTTCCAGACTTTAAATAACAAAAAAGAACTTTGTACAGATTTTTTTAAACTTATTGATTATTGCAATTTTAGATTGTTTCTGGAGGCTCAACCTGTATTGAGATTGAGATTTCGAAATAAATTCTGGTTAAGACTATCAGACTATGATTATCTTTATTATGGAGACCACCTGTTCTTACTTAAAATGGATTTTATTGATTTAATATCAAACCTGTGCATGCATGATTACAATAGGAGTCGAAAACGATTAAGGTTGTACTGTTTATATAAACTTAAAAGAACGACAGCAAAGGTCAAATTTAGTGTTTTCTAGCTAACGCAACATATTTTTTGATTCGCCTCAGAATAAAAACCGATATAATTTGTTTTTGTTGGTACATGTGTTATGAATCACGCATTCTAAGGGACAATACAAGATCGAAAATTTATTCTGACACCTGACAATATATGTTGATGTAGATTGATATAAAGAAAATTAAAATAAAACTTAAAACAGACTGTTAGAACCTGTCATGAAAGAGATACCATTCAAATTTATAATGTATAATGACGCATTTGATCGGTATTAATCAAATGCAGATTAACAGAATTGATGGAAAATCAAAATGAATCAAATGACGAGTTCCTCAGTCTATTTTTTAAACTTTCTGTGCGTAAATATTACAACCTCTTTTCCTCCTTCGAATTATCTTAATCAGTCTTCCTGTTTACTTAATGGGTCCCTTCATCAAATAAAATAATATCACTTTATTGTAATATGTCTTTTGATTGTAGTACCTTTCATGTGTAAATGGAGGCCGTGCTGTCACTGTTTGCTATTAAGGTGTATAAGATCGTATTTGTTTTGCTTATTTACGAAACAGAACTATTAAGTTGAACTCACCGATCTTGAACTCGCTTCGATATAATTCGAACGGCTAAATGATCTAAATTCTTTAATTCCACTCCATCGCAGATGCATTGCTTGTTTCTTAGCTTCTTAATCTTCCCTACTTACCATTCAACTATAACGTAAATGATTTCTTTATTTGCTTCATTGTGTTATTCATGGTTGCATATGCGTGGGTACCCTGATGAGACTGTTGGATTGGTTACGATTTTCGCAGTACACTGGATGACATCAAAATGGAAAACAGACTTGTAATTGATCTTAATAAGCAAAAGGAGTGATGTGGTTGTAGGATAGACCCGATGCTCCGTCTGCATGTCATAAGGGTCGAGTAATGGAGGCAGGAGCAGCAGTGGTTCTGTGGTCAGAGTGTAAGATTTGCGACCTAAGGGTGCGGGTTCGAATCCTACTATCAGATCAACTTGGATTGGCTAGCGTTGCGTGTCCCTTGGCATGATATTTTACTTCAATTGCTGTAGCACAAAACACTTGTGCCGTAAATCAACAAGACCAACAAAATCATACGGTCTAAACGAAAACGTTTAATTCAAGACTTGATATAAATTCACTTTTTGCCACGGTGATTATCGGCCCATTAATAGCTAAAATTTCCATCAAGAGCACTTCAACAACAAATTAAATTATGCTACAGCAACATCTAGGAGATAATCGCATCCTTCATCCCATAAAACAGGTTTGCGTGTCTAGAGAATATGGATAATGAAAACAATACGATTATAAAATGCTACCGCCCTACTGATTTGCATTGAACCATTGATAGTAATTTGTCCATATTGCCAATTTAGAAGTAAAGTGTCTTTTGTTTTGTTGTACAGGCAAATACAATTAATTTAGTTCTTAGAGACAGTAATGTTATTATTTATCCAAATTACTATACTCTCGTTTGTGGTAAGACCGACAAAAGCCTATTTCATTCTATGGACGATCTATCCAATGTGATACTTTCAAAACGAAGAAAATGATAGGCTTCGCTGTTCGTTTACCAGAAAATTGCAGGTGCCCACAATACATTTGCATCCCAGTGAAATCTCCCAGCTTACATCTGGTAGTACCTTTGCTGCGACAGCAATAAAATGGAAATGGTTTTAAATATGAGTCAACATTTTGCGTAAAATTTACACTTGAATAGGTTTATTCTGAATTATATCCATTTTTTTCCACTATTCAGCCAATAAATCGCTGTCATTTTTAAACAGGGTATATAATATACCACCTAACACAGACTGGTTTCATATCTCATAAAAAAATAAATTGCCTGTGACGAGCACCTATTTCTCTTAACAGATGAAAATGACATTGCTAAAACATATGAGTGAATATCAGCTAATCCACTTGCGCGAGTCATTGCGACCGATTCGTTGCGTTTTACATTTTTTTTATATCCAGTTTTTCACGTACCTGCTGTTGGAATGTTATTTCGAAATAAATAAAATACTCCGTTCTATCAAAATGCGACAGCAGCAGGGAAGTTCTACAGACCAGGTGGCTCAGATAAAATTAAGCCTCCCACACAAACTTTATCCGTACAACCCTCAGATTTCAAAAATAAACCCTCCTGCGCAAATTAATCAGCGAAATTTCGACCCAGGATGCAATTTCAGACATAAAAAAAACAACAATTTTTTTTTGGGGGGGGTATAGTAAAATTTGTGTGCGATTGCAAGGAAAGGACTGCAAATGTTAATTTTACTTCACATTAAAATAATATCATTGAAAATAAGATGAGTCGAAAAACTAGCACAGTTGGAGAGCCTCATTCTGCCAGATTAGCGCGAGAAGAATTAGCGGCAGTAAAGAAGCTTATTCCAACAAAACAATTATTTAAGAAAAAAGTTCGTGAGTACGATGATTCACAATATCATATTGGTGAGGTATCGTCAAAATGGTTGAGTCCAGTCACTGGAGTTATCGAACAAGTCGCATATGGCAAACAACAAAAGGATAAGGAACTTAAAGATCTTGGGCTTATTCCCATGACGAGAGATATCGAGCAACATACTCGAGTTGTTCCTGGCCGGCTTGATCAAATTCATCAAGAACAAACACAAGCACGTCAAGCACAAGCACAAGCGCAAGTGCGAGCGCAAACACAAAGGTTACAAGGACAAATACAACAAGCACGAACAAAAGCACAAGTGCAAGCAGTGTTGAAAGCACAAGCACAAGCAAAAAAACAAGCACAAACACAGACACAAGCACAAGAACAAGTACAAGCACAAACACAGACACAACCAAAACAAGAAGAAGAAGAACAAGAAGAAGAAGAACAAGAAGAAGAACAAGATCAACCCCAGAGGGGGGAAAGAGTAAGGTCGGGTGCCGATAAATTTACCAATGAAGCTGTCGCAATGATAAAATCAATGAGTCCGGATGATGTTGTAAAATTTACTGCAGATAATTATAAGAAAGCAACACGAGAAAAATTTATGAAGCCCGGTGAAGCTGAAAATGTAACATTTGTGCAATGGACAAAGTGGATATATTATGTGTACAGAGATGTCAGATCGGTTAAACGCAATGATCCAGTATATTCTGAATTTTACAATGCTATACATGAATATGAACATGAGCAAAAAGTTGGTCAGGAACAAGCATTATTACCTTCATCTAGTAAAATTGAAACCGAACCAAAGGAAATTCCAAAAATTGGACAAAAACCATTTACACCATCAAATTTTTTTACTGACGATGCTCTTGAACAATTTAGTGACGAAGATAAATTAATTCAAATAGCTAGATTTGGTCTTACAGACTCGGAAAAATATTTGAGACCGCAGTATTCTCGTGCAGATTTGTCAAGAAAAGATTGGATCAATATGGTGTATTTTGCTTCTGTGAATAAATCTATTAACCCAAACGACCCTGATTACATAAATTTTATAGAAAAAATAAATCAATTAGATTGGGGAGGTAGTTCAGAACCAAAAACAGGACACGGATATACAGTCTGCCCTGACAGTGTTGTCAACGACGTATCTCGCCTCGAAGTATTAATCGGAGGAAAACGAGCTGGAAATAACTCTCGCGAAATAATCAACGAAGCATCAGATATTTGTCAGCGATTATTTCGTGGTGGTGTAATTGATTCTCACATTTACAAGGAACTCGTTGATGAACTCATTGATTAAAACAACATAATTGAAATAATATGATTATTCACAAACATCAACGCAGACCAAGACAGGTCCGCGTAGTTAACTCTAGATTGCCAGTATACAAATATATCCACGGCAATGGACTTGGCGATATTATTGGAAGTCTTGTCACTCGAGTAGCACCTAAAATTGGTCCTGCGATCAAACAATTAGGATTAAAAGCAATAGGAAAGATCGGCGAGACCGCTGTTTCTGGTATTGGCAATTTAGCCAGTAAAGGCTTCAATGCTGTCAAAAATAAAATATTAAATTTAATACGTAAAAAACGACCCGTCAAATTACCTATCACCAGAGAAATGCCACCCGAAATTAGCAAAACCATAAACGATGCAGCAAATAAGAAAATAAACGATCTAGCACAGGAAGTTGCTAAAGCAAATATAGCGCATGAAATTGCAAACACAAATCTAGCAGACACAAATCTAGCGCATGAAATTGCAAATACAAATCTAGCGCATGAAATTGCAAATACAAATCTTGGAAATACAAGTTTTATTTCAGGTGATGGTCTTCGTTTTAGACGATATCATTAATAATAATGTTCGCAAGAGTGTCAAATGAAGTGTTTGACATGGATGAGCCCGTAGGTAGGGACACATCAGTACGAGATTTACAGTATTTCTCATACGACGTAGTTGACCCAAATACAGCTAATCGTAAGGAAATTCAAGTCCACGATACAACGAGATATTTTCTTCCATCTGAGGCGTATATCGAATTTGTTGGGAAAATTAAGAAAACCGATAATACTGATTATGACAATAATTTCAAAATCGGATTTGTCAACAACGGTATCATGGCGTTATTCAAGAGCGCTACTTACATGATCGACGGAAGAGAGATTGAATCAATCAATGACAATGTTGATATAGCAACAACGATCATAGGCCTAGCAAGATACTCGGATGATTTTACCAGATCGGCCGGCCCTGGTATGATGTTCACCAAGGATAACTCTAATCAAGCTGATCATGTCCAGTATATTATCAGACAACCGAATAATCGTGCTGATCCTCCTGTTGTTGCTCAAGCCGTTGGTCCTACTCCTTTCGAAGATATGATTATTAACACCAATCCCAATTACAATCTTGGATTTGCCACGCGAAGGAAAATGCTAACAGCCGGGGAACGAAATTTCTCCTGTGCAATTCCACTATCTCATATTTTTGGATTTTGCCGGCATTTCAGGAAAGTTATTTACGGGGCAAAACATACAATTTCCTTTATTCGAGATGAGGCTGGCAATAGCAGAGCCATCTGGCGAGATTTGGGTGCGGGGGCAAACGACGCCGGTAAAGTATTATTAACTAAAATTACTCTGTGGATGCCAGCAATAACACCATCGATTCTCGAGGAAGAAAAATTATTATCATTCATGAATCAAGGGGGAAAATCCGTCATGTCCTGGCTAACAACAACAACCGACTCCTGCGATGTTAATATTAACGGAATATTTACCTGGCGAATTGCGTCACAACAGGGTGTTTCGGCACCTAGGCATATCTTCATTGTTCTTCAAAATGCAAATAGATACGATCAAATGCATAGTCATATGATATTCGATCAATTCGCGGCAACAAACGTTTCATTGAGAATAAACGGTCAACAAGAACCATCCGAGGAAATAGCTATTAATTTTGAACTTTTATCTACGGCACGCGCGTATCATCGATTGTTAAGTTTCATGGGGCGTGATCAAAATATTGATACTGGATTGCAAATATCACAGTTAGATTTTAATACTCTCTATCCCATCTATTACTTTTCCCTGGAACATCTCGATTTGGTAAAACAATCAGTTGTTGATATTCATTTCAAAGCCAGAATTAACACAGGAGGAAACGCAAGAGCCATCGCGGTTATTCTCAGTGATAGAACAATGATCTTGGAAGGCATCAGTGGTAGAATGAGAGTCATCGACGCTCCCGTAGAGAACATGTAATAAATTCCAAATTTAGATTAAGTGATTATTAATATGCCATACGATCACGTCAGCGTAACTCTGACCCCCGGTCAGGTGAAAAAGCTTCAATCAGCAACAACAGCGCGACGAGGTTTAAGTTTAACCTTGAAAAATAATCAGCTTCACGGTGGACCTAACAAACTATCGTTAACTAAAAATCAACATGGACATTTCACCAGAGCCAAATCAGCAAATACTGGTATTCGCCTGAATCTCTCAATAGGAGCAATCAGAGATATGGTCAAAATAGGTGGTATTTTCCCTCTATTGGCCGCTATTCCAGGATTGATAGCTGGAGCTCTCCCCGCGATTGGAAAGGCAGTAGGATTAGGCGCGCTTGGAGGGATAGGTTCCGCATTAGCAAAAAAAATTACCGGAGGAAGATATCGCAAAAAAAAGGGAGGAGGAAATATCCAGGAGGAGAACCTAAAAAATTTCCGGGGGGGCCTAAAAAGTCTTTTACAAAGACCAGGATCAGCAGCAATCGCTGCTCCCTTGATCAAAATGATTCGACAACAGGAACAAAAAAAGGGAGGTTTTCTTATCGGTCCGCTTGTAGCCATGGGATTGTTAGGAAAGGCATTAAGGAGACGGGACGCACAGCTAGCACAAGGATCCGGTCTTTATCTAAGACGACCCCCGTACGGATCCGGGTTAAGTCGAGCCTACCAGCCTCAAATTTAGATTTGATAAGTGAAGCAAAAAAAAAGAAAATAAAATTTTTCAGAGGCGTATTTATGCGAGATCAACTACCTGACAAACCAAATTCTACAGAGACAGGAATAATAAATCTTGATAAAAATTCTGGTCCTGGCACTCACTGGGTTGCTTACGCGATTAATCCTCGCGAAGTTATTTACTTCGATTCGTATGGATTAGCACCACCAAACGAATTTATCAAATACGTGTCAAAACTAAGACTTCCGGTTTGGTATTCAACGCTTCCAACACAAACATTAGCAGATCCACCAATATGCGGCCCGGAGTCAATTAATGTCCTTGATGCAATTTCAAAATCATCCAACTCTTATCGCAAAATTTTATTTGAATATACCTTAGATAAATATCATGGTTGACATTTACGGTAGATCCCTCTTCAGAAAAGAAAAAAAAGCAGTCGACATCGATACATCAAAGTTTGCAACCAAGAGCGATATTAACAATCTTTTATCGCTGTCAGAGGTGGATCCTGGCGAAGTTGCTGTTTTTCAAAATACCGAAGGAAGATTACAAACCAGCAACGTCAAAATAACTGATATAATCAAGCGAGACGAATACCGCGATCACATTAGTCAGTTTACTCGCCAATCGGAGATGGTATTAAAATCTATTGCTGATATCGCCGATATTATAGCGAAGTTACCCCTGAAGGCCAATATCGCGGATGTGGAAAAATCCGACAAAGAGTTATCAGCAACGTTGCTTCTGAAGGCCGATAAAGCATTACACGACGATCTTCAGGACAGAATGACAAAAAGACTTAACAGGCTAAATAACGACCTTAAAAAACTTGACGATGCCTTAGCTAAATTTAGCAAAAAATTTGACGAGGACATAAAAACATCCAGCGATACTTCCTCCGCCGCAAACGAACTAGCAAAGAAAAAAGCCGATCAAGCATCGCATGACGATCTCAGCGAGAGAATAAGAAAAATCAACGAGGATATCACTGAAATTCTCGCCGATATTACCAAAATAAATACCGCGATGGGTCAGAAAATCGATAAAACATCAATCGACGATCTCAGCGAGAAAATAAAAAAAATCAACGAGGAAATTACTAATATTCTTGCCGAAATTAACAAAGTAAATATCTCGATGGGTCAGAAACCATCAATCGACGATCTCAGCAAAAAAATCAACGAGGAAATTATTAAACTCGGCGATGTTGTTGTTCCTGAATTTACCAAGGGGATTAACGTGATGCAAGGACAAATAAATGAGAAAATAAAATCCATCAACTATGAAATTAACGTGGTACGTGAATTGGCGCGTCAAAAGTTAGATACATCAACGTACGACGAAAAAATTGACAAAAAGGTCGATATAACATCACACGACGATCTCAGAGAAATTGTGAGAGAAATACACGCGGATGTTTCAACGATGCGAAGTTTGAACAATAAACTTCTCGACGCAGCCACAAAAATTGATGATTTAAAAGAAACAATAGTTAAGGAACATATTGGATTATTAAAAAATATTAGTTTTCCACCAGAGGTAAGAACAGGTAATCTTACTTGTTTAATACCGTTTGTGGTGTACGGTCTTGGGATGAACATATGGAAACCCGAGGAAAATTTATTCAACTTCTCTGCGCCAATTACTGGGTTATATCGAATATATATTCTCTCAAGGATAAAATTTAAGATAACAATAAAAATACATAAATGGTACCATACCTTCGATGAATCTTCCGGATGTTTAAATATTTTACTAACTAAAAATATCAACGAAACATTTACGTTAGAACCACCAGATAGAACCACCATGGGACCGATCAATTATTTTACAATTTTCGAATATGTTTACCAAATACCCGCAATTGATTGGATAAACTAACTAATAAATGACTGCATCGGATTACCGTTACAATCAGGCGAGATCATGGCAGGATTCGCTAAAAAAACTCCTCGACGATTATCAGATAAAAATAAAGAAATATCAGCGTAGATTAGTTACCATTGATGTTGCTGTGTACGCGGTATCTGCTGTGGTCGCTGGTGCAGGAATAATTCTATCCGCGGTAACAATGATAGCGCCAATCGTAGCAACAATAATAATCTCGTCAACAACAACAATTGCCGGTGTTCTAAATATTATCGCGAAAAAGATATCCTCGTGCACAAGTGAGAAACTATCTTCGTACAAAAATAAACTAACTAAGATCAATGACGCGTACTCAAAATTATCATCGTTACTTTCGGAGAGTCTTAATGACGGTATTATATCCGATCTAGAATTTTCTTCGATTATCAGTATCTACTCGGAGATTGAACAAATGAATATTAATAATGTCCGAGTTAGCCCAGATCGTGACAAACACGACACCACCGACAACAACGTTAATATCGCTAAGTTCAACGAAACCAGAATTTAGCATTAATTTCTCAACACCAATCAGCGTCAACGAAATTGCATTAACACAATTGCGCGTCTATAATAGCTGGCCCAATGTTAGATCGAAATCATTTGGTAATTTGATGTCAAACAACTCACTTGTTTTTGCAAATAAAAATAAACCCGATGGAACACCTGATTGGATCGTCGTTGGTATACCAACGGGCAGTTATGAAATTGATCAGCTGAATAATGAGTTTATCACTAGAATATCAAATATAACCGGCGATGCTACTCCGGGAATAAAGATATCTGCGCATGAACCGACGTTGTCATCGATGATAGAAGTGAAATCGCCGTATATTGTTGATATTTACCAATCATCGATTAGAAACATATTAGGTTGGCCCGAGGTCGCACCTCTGGTAGAACCAAAAAAATCGGATGTTATTATTCCAGGTTGGTATGAGGAAACCCTTCCAGAACTACCGGAACCAAAAAAATCGGATTTTACAACCGACGAAGGATGGTACGAAAATACAAAACACAAACCTTTGATCCACAGCGCCATCAATCTCATGAATAACCACAAATTTAACCTAGTAATGTTCGCTTTCACTTTTATTAACGAAAGAATTCTCTCATGGCTGCCTCTTCCTAAAATCCCCCCAGATGTGAAAATCTTCGACGCTACCCACATTAACAGGATAATAGCCCCCATAGACGGTATCTTGGTAAGAAGAACACTAGACGAGTTTATTCAAGAACACGAATTACAATTAAATTTATTGCGAGGATCATTTCATGAATGCATCCTAAATAAATCTGGTTCATGTAGCGAAATTATAAAGCACGTGAAGATTTTAAATCAACTTGCGAATGATATTGAATATTATCATGATATGTTTATTCGGGCGATAGTCGACGATATATCAATTACCGACTATGTTCTCCCTATTAGCAAATTCGAGTTGATCAAAAACTCAGGAGAAAAACAAAAATTCATGAGAGTATTTGAATTAACCGAGGAAACACTGCCAAATTTCAAATTTCCCAATTCTGATTTTGATGCGATGAGAAAATCCGTCACTGATACCATTGATGATTTATTTCCGAAATTACATGCCGCATGGACTAAAAAAGTACATTCAGAATTGATTCTTAAACACAATAACAATCCTGACAAAGGTGGACGACATATATCGCCGGATATCGTTAATATAACGGAAGTTATCGCGATTTATCTTCACGCGGATGTTGTCGAGGGTAGCTATAATGTTGATTCGTCAGTGTCGAATCAAGCGAATCAGGGATTTGTATTGTATTCGTTTTCACCTAGCGCATCTCCTGGTTATTTGATAATAAAAGAACCAATGAATCCGTTTTACCTGCGATGTCATAATCGATTGTTGACAAGAATAAATTTCAAACTAACGGATCAAAAAGGAAATTTGCTTGATATACGAGGAGAAACTGTTAGTATCAATTTGCTAGTAAGATCGTGAGTGAGATTTTTAAATTTATATCCCAGAGAAAAATAGGCGAAAAAAATAAATAAAAACCAAGGGAAATTTCAAAATTAATCTTTTTTTTTGTTTTACAGAAATTATTCAGGAACTAGATGATTCCCTAATTTTACTTTCATCGACAAGTCTTTTCAATTGTCTGACACGCGAACTTGTAATTTTTCGTGATTCATATGCGTCTGATAAAATCAACCTAGCATTCTCCACCAACATCGATAATTTAACAAAATCCTCGACGCGATCATCGCTGACTGTCGAAAGTGATTGGTATATCGCAATCTGGATTTTCTTTATTAATTTATACTCCGACGGTAGCGTGTATTTGTATTCAAGTTTTCCTTGAACAATTGTTTCGAATTCCGATCGAATTTTATTCGTGTCTAACTCCGATGAAAGATTTATTTTTTTCTTCAGATCATCAATCGCTCCAATGATGTCGTTTATAGTTTCCTCATTCATTATATTAATTTTGTAATATTCAATTATTCTTCATCCTCGATTTCCGAATCAAATATTATTCGAGTATAGGAAAACTCGATCCACTCGCCAAATCGATAAGAAAATGCTGCGCTAGTTATTTTTTCTGCCGCACGATACACCGATGCTGAATTAATACTGAAATGTTTTGCTGCTGCAGTCATCGATTCGAATGCAAGTTCCTCACCTGTTTCTAAATTTATCGATTTGACGGCCTTAGCTGGTAGCCATATACCACCAGTATTGCCAACCCTTGAATTTTCACTCGGAGTTACTGCTCGAAGATTAGAAAGTTTGTTGTTAAGTTTATCTCCGTCGATATGATCAATGACAAGTCCTTTCCTGATATGTCCTTTGTGACATTCGAACACAAATCTGTGATTGTAATAATTTGTTTTGTAGGCGGTAAATTTGAAATATCCTGTATTACAAATACGACCAACACGTTTCTTTGTTCTGATATGTCTAACGGTACCATCGGTAGATGCCTCGTATCCCTCGATGGTTGGATGCGATCTATACTCGTGTGAGATTTTCATTGCAGGAATCGTTGATTTCATTTCCATATATGATATTCTCTTTGTTTAAATCATAATTTGCTTTGAAACGATTAATATAATCTTCTTCACATTTTATCACTGACGAGGATCTTTTTTCATAGTATCTTCGTAATTCTCGATATTTTTTCCCACCACAAGAGAAACACAATCGAGTTTTTCCCCGAATGCCAACTTGGCAAACTAAACACCGTTGTGGTCCTTTGTTACCTCGTCGAATTGCGTATATATGAGCGCCACAATATTCACCTCTGCAGGATTTGTCACATGATTTTGTTGATCCGACTGTTATCCATTTGCATTGCATATTATAATTTAAACATTTGTCTAAAATATAATAATGGATGCATTTGATCTTGATGAGGCAGAATTTATCATTCCTGAGGTAGATCGTGCAAAGAAGGAATTCTTCGATGATGGAGCGATTCATACCTGGTCAACTTGGAAAACTAATTCTGTTGATGCTACGATGAATTTGGAGCGAGCGAAAAAGATAATTGAGCATATAAAATCTGAACACAAGGAAGAGCGATTTATCTTTGGAATAAAATTTATTGCACAAATACCCGATGATACTTGGATCATTCGAGATAAACGAGATCCAGTACGTGGCGGTAAGAAAAACGTCGTTTTTGATAAAAATTCGAAGCCGGGATTATTATTGGGAATTGATGGTCCTTATTATGCTAGAGCTTATCCTTCTAGCGCTGTTGTTTATGGAATTTATCGGCTGAATAATAATCCTGATGTGAAAAACCTACCTACGATGAAGGAATCTCCGAAAATAAATTGCGTTGCCGAGCGAGTTATCGAACACATGAAAAACGCTCGTCGTGGATCTGGCTTGACTCAATTGAGATTGGATAAAATTAACACGTGGGCAAAGACAGTTACTGATGGCGCATCGATTGACGATGTTGCTGCGTTAAGCAAGAAACTTAAATTTCCTATCACGGTAAAAACATTATCGGGAGAAATATTATATTCATCACCGTATAGTTCTCGAGGAACACCAATCGAAATTATTGATCATAATTCACATGCGTGGACACAGTCGGTAATGATATTCCCGAGGGATCGTTCTGTTAAGTTTTATCCTGTGGAATTTGGGAAAGACAATTCCGATGCAATGTTTAGGTTTATCAAAATACTAGCCGCGTCCGATCCAATATCAATTTGGTTATTCTCAAGCGAAGAAAAGTATGATCAATTTATCTTGCCACGCGGAGATATTTACCGTGATGAAATATTACACGAATCAATGAAAAATATCGCGGTGAAGTATTCATCAAATCCTGATCAGCTATTAACGAACTGCTTTACTGTTCCATCTGTTGCTGCTCACGCTGCCAGAGAGAGAAATTCGTGGAAACCTACAAGGAATGAATTTCTCAATGATATTCAACTTAGTTGTATCGAATACGGCCATGGAGGATTATGGAATACCAAATATTATTTCGAGGATATGATTTCCGTTGATATGAGCGCATGCTATCCTGGAAGTTTCCTCGGATATGGTGATTGTGCGGATTACTTTGCTAAATTCGGCCATCCTACCAGTGAGATGACGAGAGTTGCGATTAACGGACCGTTACCTGATTTTGTCATGACAGGATTCGCTTATGTTACTTCATTCGAGTTTGCTGAAAATTTACATAAAATTTGTTATATTTGGTTTGGTAGGCATTTATCTCAGCGAAGATGGGTCCCTACGGTATTGTTGAGATATATGCTGGATTCGTCGATGTTAATATCATTGACGGTGAGTGAAGCGATTATATCGTATAGAAAGCAGACCGAGGTGTGGTTGCCAACGGATTGTGAAAATGCGAAGGATATCGGAAGAAAAATAATTGGTAAATTTACTCAAGGAGGATCAGTTGATCATAAACACCGACATGCTAGGTTGTTTATCAATGATGCCGAGATGGATTTTATTATTGCCGATACGGTGTCGCGTGGAATATTTTGCAATAGAGAAAATATTATTATTGATGGAACGAAGTTAGGTACCGTGATTAGTTATCTTGACGGAGAGTCAGCGCAGTATACGCATTTAAGGTCGTCAATGCTCGCTTACGTCAGTATAAATTTGTTATCGATGATAAATAAATTTTCTGATATCGCGGTAAGGGTTGCAACGGACTCGTTTTATATCGATAAGAAATATCAGTGTAGATTGGAAAATTTAATCACTGATGGGTCTTGGGGAACTTGGAGAATAAAAAACGAAGATATTCTAGATTATTGCGAGGACGCGGATGTGGAAGATTGTGATAAATTTCATAAGGATAAATGCGATGAAGTATCAACGGCCGCATCCGCATTCGATCCGATTTCGCGTAACAAATTCGTTTACATGAACGGTCCTGGTGGTAGTGGTAAAACAACAAGAGCGATAAATTTATTTTCAAAATCCGATATGGTTGTGTTGACTCCAACTCACAGATTAGCGCGAGAAATAAGACAACGCGGCGTTAATTCTTGTACGTATCACAGTTATTTCAAGTACAGCGGTGGATTATGGGATTCGGCTCGAATGGGAAACAAATATATCAATAAGGTTATAATATTTGATGAAATTTGTACAGTAAATTTAGTTATGTTAAAATTGTTTCTGGGTTGGCTAGAAGAAAAAAACACCGCAGTAATAATGTGCGGAGATCACGGCCAACCTGATCCTATTGATGGTGAATCTCCTCATAAATGGCTCAGAAACTTTGTTGATTATTATGAAGAAATCGACGCTGATTATAGATCTGATGATATTTTACTGACCGAGTTTAAAAAAATAATTCGGTTGCAACCTAATAAGTTTCAATGTGATGTGATGAGAAAAATAATTGACGAAACTCCGATGGATATTTTTCTAACTTTGTGGCGTCCTGATCATTTGATTGTTGCTAGTAGGAAAATTATTCGCGATGCTATTCAGGAAATGCTATTCAAACTTCATTGTGATAAATTTCCAACATTGCAGGTACCGTTGTGCTATAGGCCCGCTGATACCAGGAAACAAAATATTAATGTTACTTTGCCATGCGGAGAAGAAAAAACATTAGTTTTGAATGATATTATTTTCGTTGATATTAATCTTGTCAATGATGCGATAAACGCGGAAAGATCTCCATGGAAACTCGGATACGCAGCAACGATACATTCATCGCAGGGATTAACAGTAGATGGCCAGGTCTGGCTCGTCGATGATAGAATTTCCTGGTCGAATTTAGTTTATCTAGCTGTGTCTCGAGTAAGAAAATTATCTCAGTTAGGTAGAATTAAATTTCACATAAGTGACGATGGCGGTAATTGAGTATCCTTCGGTATTATTTGTAATTCCTCTTTGGTAAATCCTCGTTGTGGAGCTAGCGAATCTAGAAAATAAATTGCTGGTCTTCCTGATGATCTTGTTACGGCTGATATTTTATGTGTCGTAACGCTCCAAGTTGGATCAGTTGCTCTTTTTCTGTCACCCTCCGCTTCTCCTTCCTTATATAAATACCTTACAATAACACTACCTAGCACAGGCGGAATTGTGGAACTTCGCTTTAGTGGTATATTTGTCTTTGTAATTGCAATTGCGGGCTTCATTGATATTGTTCGTGTTACTTCGTTATTTAGTGCGTTAATCACGTGAGGTAATCTTGTTACCCAATCGTGAGATCGTTTATCTTGGATAAATTCTCTCGCGTATTGATATCCGAATAATCGTTCCGCTAGTGTTTTGTTGAATCTTTCAACGATAGCCTGACTACGATGAACACCAACTACGCCACGTCGGATTTTAACATTATTTTTTTTCATTAACGCAGTAACCGCACCAAGGAATTCTCGTCCTGGATCAATTTGAAGAAGATTCGGCCATGTTAATGGAGATCGAGAATAAATTTTCTCAAACGCCTTTGAAATTTCCGTTGCTGTTTTATTCGATAATGGTTCTGCTTCTTTGTATCTGCTAGCAATATCAACAATAGTTAGCACGTATTTGTATGTGACTCCGTCAACGGTATCGTGAGGAAGAAACATTAAATCAGCCTGATGAACTTCGTTAGGTACACTGACGGAGAAACTCGCATATGGTATTTTTTTAGGCGGAGGAAGATAAATTTGCCAAACTGCTTGCTTTGATAACCATGATGCAGCGGTAGATTGTTTTACTTTTGCCGCTTTGGCAAGTTTAGCAATTGCTGATTTTCCTCGCCAAAATCCTCGCGGAGAATAATATATTTGCTCCATTATAAATTACCAGCACCGAGTACTAATTTACCTTTCATTGCTCCTTTTATTAACCAAGTTGCCAATTTTTCTTTGAATTTTTTATTAGGTACTGCGTCTATTGCGTGAATTAATTTAATATCAGCGAGGTGTCGTTGTTCTAAATCTCCGCTACGATATGCAAGATCGTGATGGTAGCATGCGTTATCAATGGCATTTACTGGCTCTTCTCCAGGGTTTGGTTGATTATTATCGTTAAGTCTTATATCTAGCCTTGTACCGGGTCCGCAGTAGTTATATCCTGGCAAATGTTTCTCTCCGGGATATTTCGCCCAGGGCAACCCAGGCAGATTTTTCATGGAGGCGGCAATGTCTCCTCCGGTTCTTCTACCTTTTTTTTTACAAATCTAAATTTGATTGTCCCGCAAACTGCGCATTCACCCTTGATTGCATTCCTGTTGTTGCGTGTAACGACTTCGATTGGATTTATCGTAGCAGTTCGAGCGCGACACTTAACACAATATGAATCCATAATATTCTAATAACATGAATGTAATTGATTTTTCAGCCACGAAGAAACGCGAGCAAGCAAAACACACCGCGGCATTACCAAATTCGATAAGAATGATAATCATTGGACCGTCGGGATCTGGAAAGACGCAGCTGTTGTTGAATTTGATAATGAGATGGTTAAAATGGGACAAATTGTATTTGGTTGCGCCATCTGTTGATGATCAGCGATGTTATCAGGTACTGAAGGAATTTAGTGATAATACTGATGATGGTACAATAGAATTTATAACGGATATCAATGAAACTCCATCGGTGGAAAGTTTAAACGGTGATGCTAATAATCTTGTTGTTTTCGATGACGTGATGCTGGATAAGCAAACTAACCCAGCTAGGATATTCTCGCGTGGCCGACATAAGAACACCGATGTGATTTACGTGACACAGCGATATACGCAAATTCCAAAGGTGATTAGAGATAATTGTAACATTTTATCAGTGTTCAATGGCGTTGATACTCACACGCTGAGAAACATTCATCAAACTTGGTGCAACGGCGATATGGACATAAATAAATTTAAAAATTTCTTCAGTCACGCTCAGGCAACACCACACGGTTTTGTCACGATTAATCTTCATGATCCGCGTAGTAGGTATCGAGTCGGTCTTGATCAAATTTATTCATAAAATTGCAGTCCTTTCCTTGCAATCGCACACAAATTTTACTATACCCCCCCCAAAAAAAATTGTTGTTTTTTTTTTATGTCTGAAATTGCATCCTGGGTCGAAATTTCGCTGATTAATTTGCGCAGGAGGGTTTATTTTTGAAATCTGAGGGTTGTACGGATAAAGTTTGTGTGGGAGGCTTAATTTTATCTGAGCCACCTGGTCTGTAGAACTTCCCTGCTGCTATGCGACTTATTCCACATTTTCGACAACCTACTTAATTCTATCAAAATGAGACATTTCCAAACTTTCTACAATATACACACCTCACATAAACACACGCATAGTGTTGTTACACGTATATCACAGCTGTGATTAATGAAAATTGAGCCTCCTTCAACAAACATTGCTTTCTTTGCTGATCTGTCAAAATTTAGTTTTTTTTACTTCATTCTACTTCAACAATTCTCACACTCACTTTGTGAAAGAAGTTGAGGAGTTTTGGATGAAGGAAATAAAAAGTAATCTGGAAAAAAATGCATTTAGAAAATGATTTTTGTACGAACTCATTTGCAAAATGAGCATCGAATGCACTTCAAGCAAAGCGCGAAAACAAAGCATGCAAATGCATACGAATAATGAATGAATGAATCAATAAAAAGTCGATAATAAAAAAAATTATTTCATAATCCAATGAATGTATGCAACAATCGATAGGGTGATTGATTCATTATTTCTATATACTGTCTTTGATGTGCTCTTATTCGGAAAGCAAACTTTACGAGTCTAATTATATTAGTATTGGGAAAATCGTTTTTCAGATCTTGCAAACGTATTCAAACGGTACCATTGCATGACATATATACATAGACAATATATATATATATATATATATATATATATATATATATATATATATATATATATATATATATATATATATATATATGCGTTCATGACATGACATATTCGTTCATGACGAGAAAAGTCAGAACAGAAAATCTTAATTTCTTTTATTCAGCTGACGATTTTTGCCACTAGCACTGAAGTACTGAAATGGAATGTGATTTTTACTTCCAAATTTACTAGATCTTTCTGTGAACAGAATATAAACTTGAATTCTGTTTTAGTCGATTTTAGTGCTGCTTTCTTATTACGTATTGTTTCATCACTTGATTATATTCTTTTATTATAAAATAATAGCGAACGATGCGTTCAAAAACTAAACTTATAAAAATACCAGCTTCCAATATTCCCTCAAAATCAGCGTATCAGTCCTTATACCGATCACAATCGTAATATTTCAATGCTTACTTTATTTGCATCTCAAAAATGTTTTAAACTAGCAATAATACACTTGCAAAAATAGTTCAGATCTAAGTCGCTTGTGTTGATAACGTCCGGAATAATAATAATAATAATAATGATTTGCAACAGATTCATCTTCCTAGCCCCCAGATTATATTGCATATCCTTTACGATATCGGAGCTAAATGTTCTAACCTCCTTGTATGAGGAAATGGTATATGTTATATTATATTATAGTATACTACATTATATTACATTATATTATATTATATCATATTATATTATATTATATTATATTATATATATATATATATATATATATATATATATATATATATATATATATATATATATATATATATATATATATATATATATATATATATATATATATATATATATATATATATTCATAATGAAGTATTGCAAAATATCAGTCGGAGAAAAATAGTATCGTCATAGTAGCTATACCACTTGATAGTCACAACGGGAATATCGCTTTTGGAACTACTTCCTTTTTAAATTACCTTCATGTACGTTTTTCAGATTTGTATTTCCATATTTAGGCATATTTGATGCTTTTCTTCTTCTTTTACCTCAATCTTTTCCTCCCCTCCCTCTTTTGTCTTGCTTTCTCCATCACGATGAATAAATCTTAAAATGTGTCCAGAAAATCGACCCTCTTGTGTAAATTTATGTAATTAGTGAGAAGGAGCCATCAAGAACTCCTAAAACCCCAAACAACAAAGATTAGGCTTCATGTGTTAACCTTTCTATAATTTTCCACAGGGATGGATGGGTACCAGGCCTGGCCAGCTTTTGCACTATCCAGAAATGCCCGGCAGGGTTTTACGATAAAATCTTGAACTTGTCGCGGCAGTAAGAAAATAATTAAAAAATCTCCACACCCTTTGTTTTATGGTATCTCCACACCCTTTGTTTTATGGTAGACAAAAACGAAGGTGAGAAATGGTGGGTGGGGAAATTTTACAAAAAGGTAATGGATCACCCCGACCCGGCCGGGTACCCGACAAAAAAATTATCTACCCACACATCCTTTGTTTTCCACATCAATCATACACGGCCTGTTGCAAGTTGATATTCTGTGACCAACAAAGTATCGTCTGCCTGTTACATTCAACGACAAATGGTACGTATTTTTACTAAAAAGCTCCTTATTACATGTAGTAATAAAACTGTGTAGCGAGTTTAACTGTCATCATATTCGTGTTTAAAGAGGATGAAGAAATCAGCCATTGGATAGTGTCGATCGTAGGCTTAAATGTAATGACTGTCGAAGTTTGCACGCAGCGTCTGTTACCGGGACAAACAAAGCTAGAAATAAAAATCATCACAAGTAAACCCACACTCATTAAAATCTGTTGTTTTATAATGTTAAGCTCTGAAGTCTGTTTTACCATTCTGTTCTATTTTTATAGCATCTCCACCCCAGCACTGTTCACTGTATCAATCCGCACAAAAAACGTGATAACGATAAAATGTCTTAATTTTCGCATGAAAACATTCATTAATTTAACAAAATATACAATTTAAAGCATTATATGTAACATATAAATTTGTTGTAAAAAGATGCTCTCCTGAAACTATTGTGATAAGTTTTTTTTTTTTTTGATGTAGTAATGCAGTAGTTACATGCATTGACACAAAATGGAAAACGAATCTATATAAGTCGGATGTTTTTGCCCTATAACAGAAAAAAAATTCTATGCTTTTTTCAGAATATCTAAGGAATTATTTCCCTCGCGAAGTGGAAAAATTGTGTATTGTCACTCCTGATTGAGCCTCTCGTGACAATAAAATGTTTCCGCTTCAGTCATGAAATATTTCCATTTATCTAGACTGCTCCAGTGGCCAGAGTAGACAGAGCGTTCGCCTTTCGACAAGTAATTGTATCAGTGCAATTTTCTTTGAAACTCAGTGGAAAAACAATATTTTAAATGATAAGATAATTCCAATGAAAAAACTCTGGCAATAACATTATTCAAGAAATGTAAGTTCTCCGTAAAGTTCAGAGTTCGTATCACTAGAAATCTTACATGCAAAATTTATATTTGCGATATGTTTTTCGTTTCTTTCGAGGAGAGGTGGTAAACGTGTTTCTGCTTTATATTAATATTCATTGCAAATTGATTAGTTCTGAGAAATATTCATTATCTGACAATGCCAGAAATTTGTATGTTCTCTTCTTGTGATTTTATTTTGACAATTATTAATACCAAAAAAGAAATCAGGATTTAATCATTATAAAAGCAGAAAATATTGTAGTAGTATAAAAATTCAATTTTGACCTGGTCTGGAGATTACAGAAATATTTTTAGTTAAACTCAAACTAAGCTCAAAATTATAAACCCTGACTGATCAGTGATCTGTGACGCAAGCCAATCGGATGCCAGAAGTTTGAATTCAGCCTTTGTATAATGTCAAGGAATCAAAACACAGTTTGTCTGCCTCACAGTCAGCAGAGCATTTTATTGGACTAAAATGTCCGAACCAACAAGGCTGATTAGTAAGTGGTATCATATGCCGGGGCCACTGGACTACTTTTGCTCTGAGATTGCTAATTTTGGGTCCTGAAGAACACGGGCAATTAAAAGGATGCAACGTGAAAATGACGCTGACTATTATATTACACTCTGGGATATTTATTAATTATATTTTCCCTTGACTTCATGGAGCTTACCATGGTCTTGGATCATTGCCATCCTTAAAAATTATATAACTGTCTATTTGGCAATGAAAACTATTTATATTTATGTTCTCCTTTCAGATGTTGGAATACAAATAACCATCCGGGATACTTTTGGATATTGAAATTGCCGATCGTTTTAAGTATATTGGTAAGCGTATTATGTTTGTCCCCTCATTTCACATGATAATTCTAAAGTGCTACTGGCAGTCAAAATATGACTTTTTATTTGTTTTATTTTGAAACACATATATATAGTTTATTACTTTGTGAGACTAAATCGTCTCAAGAGACAGAACGCAAAATATACTGTGAAATCTGGTGCTCTTTATTTTCTTTTTTGTGGCATATCGTTTTTGCGATAAAAAAACAACATAAGTTTCATCATTACTTATATGTTTGGATCGGGAAGGGACATATATATATATATATATATATATATATATATATATAGAGAGAGAGAGAGAGAGAGAGAGAGAGAGAGAGAGAGAGACAGACAGACAGACAGACAGACAGACAGACAGACAGACTGAGACAGACAGACAGACAGACCACAGAGAGAGAAAGAGTCAAGTTTATTGCACGCTCCATAAAAAGCGTATATTATGCGACAGTCGCATTTGTCGTTGACCAAGTAACAGACACGTATGTAAAATTTCATTGGGGTATTTTGAGCAGTTTGGGAATTTTACTCTAGAAACGAAAGTGTGCATGAAGATGGATGGATCGACAGGCATACGTAAAACGTAGAAATTAATGAAACTGAAGACATCATAATACCAAAATTTGCTTGTAGACCTCATATCTAATACTTGTGTATAATAGAATTAAGCAGTATTACCAACATACCGGTTACCGCGGGTGGTTGATTTTAGAGGCAATTGCAAATTATGGAAACGTTTGGATTGTAGAAACCTTTCTTAGTTATTTACTACCGTTTGTTAATGCGTTGACTAAAGGTATTCATTTGTACGACTATAAAGCAGACCAAGATGTTCAAGTAATAAACAAAGCGGAAATTAAAACAAGAAGCGATAGGCACCTTTGCTAGATATTATATTTTTGGTCTTATACATATCTGTGGTATACCGTTGTACGCATCGTGGTATCCAACTGCATGATTTGGTTAAGATATGTTGAAGGATTTCGTAGTTTGCTCCGGAAATTAAAGTATAAATTGTGGAAAGATGGATGTCAAATATAATGCAATACATACAAGTTAGTGAAACTGAAAAGTTGTGAAAAAGGCGAACCATCCCACTAGTCGAATATGTGTTCCAAATTTCATAGGAATATCCCAGATAGTTGTGGAATTTTGCTATGTTGATCGTGGATGGATGGACGACTAACGTTTAAAACATTAAGCATATAAAACTGAACGATTTTGAATATAACAACACGTGTTTGGGCAACTAAGTCTAAAGTACCAAGTTTCATTTGGATAACTTAAACGAAAGTGTAAACGATGGATGGGTAGATGAAAACACATATCGACAAAACTTTAAAAGCGTTGAAACTGAATAATTGTCAACAGTACTAGGTGACTATTCTAATACATGTACCATAAGTCACAAAGATATATTTTACGAATTTTGGATCTCCACACCCCCCCACCCCCCCCCCCCCACCGCGTAAAAAGAATGCTAGTAGTGAACGAGTTGACAAACAAACGGACTTAAATATAACTTGAAAAACTGGTGAATAGCAAAATACACATTTGGACTACTAGTATCAAATGTGTACGAAGTCTTATTGACATATCGTTAACGGTGTTTTAAGTGTGCTCTGGAAACGGAAGTGTGATGGACTTACGAATGGACTGACGGAATGATCATATTTCTTTATCAAACGCCAACCACTTGTGCCGGGGATAATTAGACCAATTTTGTTAACTAATAGACAAAGCGAAAAGTCTTGGTTGCAAAATATTCCTGTTGTTTGGGCTGATTTGCTAAACAAAGAAACTACCTGCGAAAAGTCTTGCAACAACGTGTCTCGCAGTTTCTAAATTTTAGGTGATATATTCCAGTCTTTGTTAGATATAAATAAAGCATATGTTTCTCTACTGAGGTAGATGGCATTTTAAAAAATGTTAAATAAATTTTGTTATTTTCGACTAATGTTAAAACATAAACTTTAGTCCAAATGGGAATAGGCGGGGGGGGGGTACTTCTATTGGTCGCAACATTTACGTATATAGATTGACCATATTCAGAATGTATATTTAAATGAATGAGCCATCTCGTGTGTCTGGGATTGATTAAGATAAATGCGAGAAACTGACGGCTGATGGAACAAAACTAGTGTTTAACCTGCCGAAACGCTTCGGCTCTTATGGAGTCCTTTGTTAGCGATAAATACAAACCAGACACAAGACAAACAGAAAACGCAAAAAGGTGTTGAAATTCCAAAATTGTATATAGTTATTTGTAATGGCACCGAAGTCTGAAAATGTTTCCATCATTTCCCTAGTTTATTTCAGCTTGACTGATTTTATTGACTTGCAAACAAAGAAGCTATGGCACCATATTTTTAAGACTAGTCGCTGAACAATAACTGCAGTTGTTTACAAGCCAAACTAGAGTTTTGAAATCAGGAGTGAAACGGAATCATACCTGATACATCGCCGTAGAAAACGGAAACGAAGAAGCTGAAACTAATAAGACTTCAGATTGAAAACCACACGCAAATAAAATTATCGTCTGTTTACAGCTATCATTTTTACAATAAATGATTCATTCATTCTGCTCATTGCTCATATATAATTACTGCTGTTTTGCTTAGAGGTCTTCCTGGTGTTATTAAATTCGTCTTGATACCCCCGTGCTAGACATCATAAAAATCAATACGTCGTAGCGATATAGCTGAAAATTGTTAAACGTACGTTAAAAACCCACTAACACACACACACAGACACACACACACACAGGCACACACACTCGTCATTCCTCGTATTACAAAACTAATGAAATATCTGGGATATAATTTAGGCTTACATTTAAAACGAAAACAGATGGCACTACAGCCTATCCCTTTGTAAATCAATATCAACTAGTTTACTATATCGTCAAGTTGAAGCAGGCGAAACATAAAACCTTTTGAAGCTTTAATTCCATTAGAAATAGTCATGTAAACTTTGTAATTTCAAGCCTTTTGTGTTTATTGTTTATCTTGTCTCTCTTTTGTGTCTGCATTTGTCTAAGACTCTTTGAGAAAGATAGGTGCATAGGCTAGTTTAAAAAATGGTTTGATTTCGTCGTCATTGTGTTGCGTATAATGAATATATATATATATATATATATATATATATATATATATATATATATATATATATATATATATATATATATATATATATATATATATATATATATATAGAGAGAGAGAGAGAGAGAGAGAGAGAGAGAGACAATCATGTGCAATGTCAAATGCTTGCTTTTATCATTGCAGGTGAATTTTGTGTTCTTTATCAACATTTTGCGAGCTTTATTTACAAAGCTACATGACCCTAAAAAGCCGAGAAAAAGAACAAATAGATACAGGTAATTGTTAGTAATAAAAGGTTGTTGTTGTTATTATAGGGTTTAACGCCATTTTTCAGCATAAGATAGGCTATACATGACGGCCAGTATTAATGGTGGAGGAAGAACCCTTGAAAACCCCGGAAAGAACTACTGACCCACGAGAAGCTACCAGCAAGCTTTCTCACATATCTACATTGGCCGAGGTGATAAAAGGTAGGAAGGACAGAAATAGTCTGAACTCTTAGGTGATCAAAACCAAACAAGAATCAATATTGCTGCACTGCCTATACTCGACAGTATTTTCTACGCCAATTGAGAAGGAGGCGAGCTCTAATTTCAGGCAAAATAAGAGTGGTACAAATGTACAAAACAGGAAATATAAAAGTTACGTTTTCATAATATTTCTGCCATAATAGAGTTAAGTTCCCTGAGGACAATTTCGGAAAGTCATTAAGCGTTCAACACTGTTAGAATAAAAATCACTAGGAAAGACTCGATGGTTGCAACACAGCTGACGACACTCCAAATTGGTACTTGCTTTGCAGATGCAGTTTAAGAAGGCCGCATACATTAATATTGGGAAACAGTAACCTGGTTTGTTGGTTTCTAAAAACATAAATGTACTAGTTAATGTGTGTTTTTTTTCAAAATGCAGACAAATATTTGGAAGCAAAATTGATGTTTTGATGTTAAATGTATTTCCTATCATTATCAGGCTGACATATGTGATTCTTTACGTGATTATTATGGTGGTAGAAGCAGTAGTAACATTAATTGCGATTTTCTTCTCTTTTTTGTTTTCATTATAGTTCTTGTTAGTGTCCCAGTTCTTGTCGCCATTGCTCTTACTCTAGTTGCTTCTGCACCATGAGAGCTATCGTTTAACATTAACGGCAGTAGAAGAAGAAGAAAAAGATGATGATGGTGACTCAGATCAGGACTTCGATCAAAGAACAGGATGATTAGTGCTAAAACTGATGAAATCTGTATTTGTAGCAATTGAAGTTTTAGCACCAGCTGTAGTTAGTAGTTGTGATGAAAATTGTATGTGTGACTGTGGTTGTATAAAGAAGAAAGTCTGAATGCCATTACTGAATAAATGCCACTTTGCATGACTATAGATTTCATGTGCTGTTGCAGGCGGATAGCCAAGTCAACTCTTATTCTGATCCCATTGTTTGGAGTCCACTACATAGTCTTTATTGGGCTACCGGAAGATGTGAATGCCACCGCAGAAATCGTTAAACTTTATTTTGAAATGTTCTTCAATTCATTCCAGGTAGGTTTCAAGAATTGTTTCCAGCACTGATCATGTGTATCTAATCTTTAAGAAATATTTTATTTCGAGATCCATGATATCGCCTTCCTTAAATGTATTTAATTTACTGTAAGATATTTAATTACAATGGCCGAAAACATCCCGTCGACTCAAATATTGGTAACTGGAACTGCCGTAAGAATCTCTAATGCTGTTATAGTATGCTTTCCTAAAATCAATTTTGAAGCAATTGGGAAGGGAATGTGTATATGCTGCATTGATTTTATGTATCAGTTTTATATATCAGGAAAGAGACAGGACTTAAAATCATCAGATTCAGTGCATATTCCTATCGAAATATGAGCCTTTGATTGGTTAAATGCGAGTTACGAAACAATCACTAAATGATGAATACCATGTTAAAAATCGTAATTATAGGTTCACTGATATATTTTAAACATCATTAGATACTAATATTCAGTTAGAGCATACTTAATAAAATAAATAAATCTCAAATATTCAAACGTCTTATACAGCAGATGCATAACTTGACTCTTTATTAGTATCCCTTTTAAGGAATATAAAAAGTACATCGAATATTTTACGTGAGGGAAGAAAATAAAAGAAAAAGTGACAGGAGCCGAGGAATGCCGAAGTCGGTTAAAGGAGAGATGAGTTTCTTTAACGAAAAACGAAAGGAATTTTTATATCGCTTACGTCAATATTTGCAAGTTTTTGCTTCCTTTCGTTTAAAATAATTTTCCATCTTAAACTAACTTAAGCATTTGTTGGCTTCCATCGCATTTCAACCAACTAAAATGTATGTCAACGTAACTTGTCCACTTGTTTGTGTCAGATTTTAAATCCATTAGGTAAAAGATAGGCATAGTCCGAATAAAGCAATTAGGCATTATTTGGTGGAAATGTGTCAATATGGGCTGCACAATGTGTGAGATATTCCTGAAATCTGGGCCTCTGCTTTCACTGTAAGTCGAACCAAGAAAACGCTACACAACACCATTTCTTTTGACAGCAAGACTTCGACCCAAACAACATAAATATCTGGGAAGACGTCTTACATTATATGAATATATTCTACTCTAAAGTGTAACGTGCAGTTGTTAAAGTTATAGTGCATCGCAAGATCAGCTATATTCTTTGTTTGGGTACAGTGTCGAGTCTTGGAGTACAGAAAGGACTGTACGATTATAGTGTTTGAACGTTTGATTGGAGAGTTTAATGAGGGATGTAGATTTAGATCCGAAGTGAAAGGGGGTGTTAGGTGCTGATACAGAGTTGGACCACCAGTGGTCATATTGGCTACAACTGAACTGATAAGTTGTTTTGTTTTTAGTTTAATGCTTGGTCTGCGATAATATGTTTTGAGAAACTTTTTTCGTTTGTAGTCTGTTATAAACAAAATATTTCTGTAAGCAAACCAAATATCACTCATAGCTTGAATTGTTACCAGTGTGGCGTTAAATTCTTGCATTCTTGCAAATGTCTGGCATGAAGGAGGAGAACCCTGGTGGTTTTGCAGGTTCACGTGTCTATCATTCGGTAACTAATTCAGTACGTCTTAGTGCTTCTTTGCTGCAGTGTGCCAATAAGGTCTTTGCTGGTTTGTCAGATCTCTTCTAGAAAACTTGTACAGATTTCCCTAGACAAGTACTTGTATCATTTGCGTAAATTGAACCAGCACGTTGTAATTATTTGTCTTTGATAAAATGTCGATTTCTTTTCCAGTGTCTTTTAAATTCCTGTTTATGGAAACGTAAATGTCTCACTTTGTGTTATGTCTTGTTGCGTCTGGTGGTTTATTTCAATGGCTATTAATTTATCCTAAGATAACGTCTTGAAACGTTGCAAATGCTCCTCATTAGCCTTAAATATGACTGATCCAGTTTTCGCAGGCTGTTATTATTATTAGCGCTGTGCATGTCTTGGATGACGGCGGTAATAGGGTGGTTTTGGAGGGCTTCAGTAATTTTCTGTGGTTATGTTTAATCTTCAACGCTTTTCATATCCATTAAAACATCAGAAAATACATCTTTTTCTGGTGATTGTAGAATTGCTTCTAGCTCCTTGTCATCTGATTGCTCGAAGTCAGCAAAAAGGTGCAGTAAAAATTCACTGTAATCGGCCACATTGCTGGACTATGTATCAGACGAACGCCAAAAGTGTTTAGTAGAATATGCAGTTGAATGAAAGGATATTGGAAATGAGAAACAGGATGTAGTTTATATTTATACTGATTTTCAGAGTTGACAGAATAAACAAGCGCTTCACTCTGACGTGTTTGCAATGTTGGTTTACTGTATAAACAGACCTTGAAACTGAAAGTAGTCCAATAATTTACCAATTTCAGAACAGTATCACGTGACCTTTAATATCCAATCATATTGCAGAAAGCCCATTTAATTCACAATAATTGGAAATATATATTAATTTTTTTCAGGGTTTTATTGTTGCAATTTTGTTCTGCTTCTTGAATCCAGAGGTCAGTATAATGCTGCTTTAGACACCCCTTTTTCACTAATATATATATATATATATATATATATATATATATATATATATATATATATATATATATATATATATATATATATATATATATATATATATATATATATATATAAAATCATATTATTTATACCATTCCTTACATTCCTTCAAAATAAATAAACAAATATATATATATATATATGCATTTAGATGAGGAGCTGAGAGTGCAATAAGGATAGAGACCCTAGAATGCAAAAGGGATGATGAATGATTGATGAATGAACGGAAAACGAAAACAGTACGAACGCTGAGCGAATACAGAATGAACAAATAAAGAACGAAGAACAAATTATAAACGATATCTATTTTGCCTCTTGCGGCGGCAAGTAACATTATGATTTTGTTGAAGTCCATTCCTTTCTTGTATCTCAGAAATGTTGCAGATGCATTTTATAGGCATTATTAAAGGCTTGTAAACGAAAACCGCATGACCTTTTAGCCAGATGTGATGATGAACGGTACTGATTGAGGAACTAACATATAAATGTGGCGCATGGATGTTTCAGAGTCGGCAAATTTAGTATTATAATAAATAGAAAGAAAGACAAAATGACTGTACGTTGAAGACAAAGATATTGAGAAGGGAAATGCAAGTATCTTCCTGAGCTGAATGCGTTACTGTGTTTGGCAAATAACATATATACAAAAAGAAATGAGAAAAGAACATCATCAAAATAACCGTAGAAGAGTAATTGCAAATACTCACATGTACACAGACGTTAGCATTTATATAATAATGTATTCCCAAATATATCGTTCATATCTGAAACATGCAACACCTTCTCGACTATGTTCAGAGAATATCAATATTTTCTACTACGAACCTCTCCACATTTCCCCCTTTCCACAGATTTCAGAACTATCCCTGCGTTTGTATAGTGGAAAAAAATCCTATCGAATTCTTTGTCGATAAAGTATAAAGCGGTGGGGTAATAGTTTACTGTCATTCGTGCGTATAAAAATTATCACTGGAACCTTCAGTGTCTTACATGTGATAGTTCGCTAAACAAGAAAATTAAATGATGATAACCAAGAGAGATTTTTATGTTGATCAAATGATTTTTAAAGGATATATATATATATATATATATATATATATATATATATATATATATATATATATATATATATATATATATATATATACACATACATACATACATATATATATATATATATATATATATATATATATATATATATATATATATATATATATATATATATAATATATATATATATATATATATATAATTCTCCGTTTCTTTCAGGCCCAGATGGAAATTAAAAAAAAATGGTACAGGCTCCTGAAGAAGCCTGACCCGCGCGTGCTGCAGTTCTCTCAATGTCAAATGGCTAGTGTAAACGGAAACCGGCGTGCGCGCAATGGGTCATGTAAAAGTGCTTCTTATTCTGAGAACCAGGGATTCTTACCGCGGAGGAATACAGACTCTGAAATGAGTTCGTCAGATCAGGGAGGATGTTTGTGTAGATGGACGCTGGACAAAAATGGGAAGTTAAAACAGACTTATGTTGAAAGGGAGGCTATAGCGCTGAAACCGAGGTCAAACGAGAAATGGTTTTGAGTCGATAAGACAATCAAATTTAGTTAGGTGCTTATATTTATATTATTTAGGTTTTACTCACCTTTACAACTTTGAACGGCGCCGCTCTAAAGTAAAGGGAGTAAAAAGAAACTTAAAAGTATACCTTCAAACGATGTTACTGAAGAATCATATGGTTAGTTTTATTATTATTGTTTCCTGTTGTGTTTATCTAACAAATAAATCTGATTGAATGAAGTGTAATGACAAAGACAGTTAAAAGGTACTTTTGGTGATACAGCGTGTTGAATGTGACTAGAAAAAAACATGTCATTCTTCTTCTTTTTTTTTCTTTTTTCTCAGAAAGATTCCTCCTTTTTCACGACTTGAAAATGATAAAAAGATTTCATTAGTTCGTGAAAGTGAAGCATATAAATTACCTGTGTGATGCAATGACGACGACATGACGACTATTGAACCATCTGCAGCATCTCTGGCCAGTCTCGTTAATTGTTTATGTGATATCTGGCCAGTCTCGTTAATTGTTTATGTGATCTCTGAAGCCTCGATATTAGCTACTTTTCCCCCTTACCAACTCCGAACCGCTCCAAAACCAAATAATAAAATAAAAACTAAAAATAAGTAGATTAATTCATTCGAAATAGCTGAAATCGAAATATGACACGGGTAACTATATTGAAAGCAATAGTTTCTAGGTTTATGAAAGATACTTATTATTTGATTGGAGACAACTGGATCAAGTTGTAAATTTTTTTAATTTATAAGTTGATGGATAAGCCAATAATAGCCATCTAATCATTGACAATCAAAATTGATATTGCAATATTTTTGACCGAAACAAAGGATTTAATCCTCACAAGCGTTCAAGGTATATATATATATATATATATATATATATATATATATATATATATATATATATATATATATATATTGCGAAGACTTTCTGTCCTATTCAAGACATATTGATTCTTTATTTCGGTAGTTTGGTTCACCAGCCCAATCTACAAAACAATATACTAGAAAGGGTCATTTCTAATTCTCAGAAATTAAGTACAGTTTCTTGTATTGTTAATGAACGAATTATGAATAATGCAACAATGTGAACATAATAGGGATTTTGAAATGATATCAAGCTGTAGAACGTTTCGAAAGATGGTCCAGAATTTCATCGTTTATCTTAACACTTTTCTCCAAGATTTTTGGTAATTTTTAAAACTCCAGAACTTTCTGATATTTATAAAACAAAAGTTGCAGTGTGTTTTATTATGGCTAGAACATGTAAATGCCAAATTCACTCTACGAATGTAAAAAGTAAACACTTTTATCGATATGTTTTGGCGGTCAGAGGATCACCAGTCATTTCTAAGCACTGCGAAATAATATACATACATACATACATACACACACACACACATATATATATATATATATATATATATATATATATATATATATATATATATATATATATATATATATATATTACGCAGTGCTTAGAAATGACTGGTGATCCTCTGACCGCCAAAACATCTCGATAAAAGTGTCATCTGGTCTGACAGTCAAAACATATCGATAAAAGTGTCATCTGGTCTGACAGTCACAACATACTAGAATGTAATAAAACGATAGGCCTACTGAACATGTGTGACAGTGAGAACTGGTGTTTGTAGTCAATGTTTTGTCGTAGCTGATGATTGTAAGGGTCTTGTTTTTGGTGTATATTCATGCGTACTTTCATAAAAATGCTCATATTTGTTTTAAAGGTCCTTATTGTTGAACATTAGTGATGTAGAACTTTATTTTTTTAGTTAACTGGTTAAATTTTAACATGTAATGAATTCCTTTCTGTAGTGAAATGTTTCACCCGAGCAGGCGTGTTTCAAATTCTTAAAAGTATTATAATGATTTTGCTTACATAATGTCAAACATTTTGAAGATAAATATTTTCGCACAGTCAAACTGATGGAACAATTTACAAAACATTTTTTAAACTTTTGATGTAGGTGCTGGTTAAATGATCTATAGGTTATTTATTTTGTTTTAATTTAGTGAAGCATCCACAGTTTCACACTTTGCATAGGGTTTAAGTTTTATCGAAAATGAATTTCCCAGGTTTTCCAAAACTGTCTATCATGGTATTTAAATAAGACCTCGTATGTCTTAGTCAGTGTTCAAATAGCCTTTAATTTCCTTTATCTTGATGCCTGATTGATGTGTTTTAATTTGGGTTAGGGGTCTAATCTGTTTAGCTCTACATCAGATGTGCACCTCTCAAACGGCTGCTAATACTATCTGGTCGTTTTCATTTTCTGGACTTAAGGTAAATTGGAAAAAAATCATGCGATAGCTGTTTATATTTTTAAAAAAATATATTTTATAATTTATTTATTGCACTTTAAGAAGCTAGTATTGTCTACTCTGGCAAAATGCATTTATTCCATATTTTAATAACTGCTGAATTTAGTTTACTTTGGACTGGTTCAGGCTCATTTCAGAACAGATGGGAACTGACAGAGCTGCCTGCTTCGGCATGGTTTACATAATTACTAAAAGTAAAGAAATTTCAGTTACATTACCTAGAGGTACAATAGATTGTGCATTATACAGGTCCCTCTCTCAGAAATACATATTAACTGTAGAGCCTTTTACATAAAATGGACTTTAGTGAACATAAACCGGCCTTCCAACCGCAGCTTTTTTACGCGGTAAAAATGTGATGCAATTCCGACTGAAAATGAAATTTGTTTATATCTTTTATAGTTTGCTGTTCCAAATCAAATACTGCAAATATCGTGTAATAAATACATTGCAGTCAATATGGGAATATCTGCATCCATTAATCCTATTTCACATGAACATCGCAACAATGTAATGTTATTTGTGAAAGTGGCACTAAGGGTAAACATCGGTAGCGTACTGTACTCTAAACGGTACTGTATCAAACCATGTGACATTACACGCTTTAAACAATCTGTGTTAAAAAATGATTTTGTCTGTGTAAAACGTTATGTTTATTTGGAAGGACGCTTGTCCTTTGATTTAAATTTTATAAAATGGTATAATCTATTTTTAAACAATAATACTATTTCAACTTTACTGGGGACTATTTTTTACGCACAATAAATGAAAGGTGCAACGTCTGTCAAAATGAACGAAATTATTTGTTCCTCTTCTATCTAAATGACTTCCACTGAAGAAAAACTATGTGATAAAAACAATTTCAAATGATTTAATATTAAATTTATGAAACTCGTTGAATTAATGTCCAGATTTTGCGAGCCTTGTCTGGACATAATTCTACAAGTTTCATAAATTCAGTTTCAAAAACGACGTTTGGCTAGTATACAACTAAATTAATATTACAACATTCGGTCCGCACTTATATTAGTATTGCTTTTATTTACCCTATTTCGTTTTCACCAGGTCCCGTCCTTCTGTTATATGACTTTACTCTTTTCCAGATTTTACTCCAAAATATTCTGCCCAACCCAGATGGTAAATATGCACACACCGAGGAACATTTCCAAATCTGGAGTGGCATTTATTGATTGAAATATTAAGCAAAGTGTTATGTCGGAGAAGCCTTTCCTTTATGTAGCGCAGCAGAAACATTGTTGTCTACAGTTCATACATTTTGTGTTCACGATTTTATGGCCATTTGGTACCGCTCTTGAGTTTCACACTTGTCGCAGGATTTACGTTGTAAGGAAATGTGTTTCCCAGGTTTTATAGGTGAATCAGTTCAATATGTAATCATGTTGATTTTAAGTGCAACATTAAGGCGGTATTCCTCGTTCAGTAGTAGTACATGTCCTCTAAATGACGTCAATCAAATTGCAAGGGTTGGGTGGAAACTTTGAATAAATCATTTCTTGAGAAACTGGGTGCAGCAGTCTGGAATTCCAAATTGTTCTAGTCTCATTCTGCTTGTTTTAAAGTTAATTTTTATCAGAAGGCTACTTCAGAAGTTTTCATCGGTATACAGGTATAACATTTGCTTCGAACAATATAATGTTTTAAACTTAAATACACAAAAATGTTGATATCTTATCGATTTTCTGGGGCGAAATCAACGAAGTTGTTTGCCCCTTTCGAAGGCTGTTATATATATTTAATATATATTGTTTGTTTGTTGTTCTCCGTGATCAAATGTTACGCATACTTGTATTTTGGATTTGACCTTTGTCTAAAATTAAGTTAAAGATGTATCTGGCCAGTGACATTTATTTTGTAAACAAGATAATAAATATATCATATTTCCCTAATAGTATTGATTAATTATTCCGATTATTATCAGTGGAGTTAAACATGTTTTTTTCTATATAAATGTAGAATATTAGTTTTTCACCTGGAAATTTATAAACATTTGGTGACAACATTAATTTGGAATTATAGGAAGTTCAGACATGGTCATTTTGTATTATATTATTGTGATATATCAAAAGACTTTTAACACATCACCACATTCTAAGCCATTGGCTCATAAGCGCATTCGAGACCACCGGTACATCAATATCGGAAATTATTTGGAACTCCTCTGGAATTCAATTAGAATTAAATGCATTTGGACTTGTGATTTAATGTTTATGATGACTTTGGAATTTAATTCACAATACTGAAGTTCTTATTAAATTTTCAAATTTGTATTCTAGGGAAATAAATTGTTTGTTGAATTTTACAAAGCGTATTGGTTATCGCTCTTCTCGGCTACTTAGTTTAAGACCATAGAGTCACAAGAAGGCAAACTTTGGCCTATTTCAATATGTCAACACTCTAAGCATCTTTTACATGTTTAATATAAATGCTGTTTACGTCGAGTTTTACTTGAAGTATAAGAATAAAGAACACTAAATAAATTCTTATTTGGCAACCATCCAAATGCAGCGACGCCTTTGGAAATGGCTGGAGCGACTAGAATGAGCAAGATTAAATCACTTAGTTGTCGCCCTCCTCCCCAGACCCCCCCCCCCCAACTCAAAAAAAAAGAGAAAAAAGAACTGGTAACATAAACCTGAATCTTATGTGGGCAGTAATTTTGAGTTTGTTTAGTATTTTAATCAAAGATTCATAGTTATATTTTAAGCATCATTCATGTCGGTTGTATCACCAAGTTCGATCATTCATTTCAGTTGTATCACAGAGTTCAGTCATTCATGTCCATCGTATCACAGAGTTCACGTTTAAATGGCTTCACGAATGCATTTAACAGAACCTTGAAATGTTTATAACTGTTAAAATGTAATGAAAATAAATGTGTTTTTTTTATTTGCCCCTCGTTAGGTCTTAAAGTGAAATAATCTGTATAGAACAATTATCTGTTACACATTTATGCGAAGATTACAGTGGCTTCTTTTCATAAGCGTCTAATATTGATTATTGTCTGTATTGCTCCATCGAATATCAAAAAACAACCTAGAATAAATGCACTCATATGAAACAAAATAAATTTTGAACACGAATTAAATATGAAGAAATCTGAATGGCTGGTGCTGTATTGTATGAAACTCTTTCAGTTTGCATAGAACTAGCTTTAATACTGACAACGCAACACACTAAATTAATCTTAAATTGATTCTATAACAGGATATTTAAGGAACGCATAAAAAGGCCAATATGACATAACAACTTCACACATGTTGAAAATATGATGAACTACCTAACTGTGCTACTTGTGTGTGTGAGTGTGTGTGTGTGTGTGTGTGATTTGAATTTTTAAGGTAGCTTTAACAATTTTTCAGTCATATCGCTACAATGTCTGCAGTGTAGTAGTTTCTAATGATGTCTAGCACTGAGGCATCATGCCGCAGACATGTAGCATGATGTCTCCCCCACCCCCCACCCCCCCAGTCACATTATCCTGACACCAGGCCGACCAGTCCTAACACTAACCTCTTAATGCTGAGCGCCAAGCGAGGAAGCTGTTAGTACCTCTTTTGTAAGTCTTTGGTATGACTCGACCGGGGATCGAACCCACGACCTCCCGCATCCGAGGCGGACGCTCTAACGACCAGGCCACCGGAGCGGTGCTACTTGTGATTGATGGGACAATGTTATCATAACACAGATTAGCTTGTAGGGACACTAACCGAAAACATTCATTCCTGGAACGAAAACATAACCTTTACTAAATCTGAGTTTTTAATTAAAAAAAATTAATCGACCTATCGATAACTCTGCTCACAAAAATGAACAAATTAAGCTGACAAAGTCAATCTATTATGTGCTTTCAATTACCCTAAAACAACCGCTGAGTCAAGAGTCATAGCTACGCATAGTTACATTGTTACTGTTGAGGAGCTCGTCACGTTTGCACCTCATTTATATTTTGTTTGATTGTCTAGACTAGAAAACACATCGTTATATGAAGTCATATCGTATTGTTTATGTTACACATGTTGTCGGCATGAACGAGGATGTATTACGAGGGGACGTTTTCTTCATTCCAGTTCCAAAATAAAATTTATGTGGAGAACATATGAAGTGGATAAAAGAGTGTCCAACATATTCACCATTAAAATTCAAACGATTATAGCATAAGCATATTTGTTTTAATATAAATACATTATTTAATGACTAATATAAGTTATATTTCTAACGCGTGAAAATATTAAGTTGCAAATTTGCCTGTTTTTTTTTTTTTTGTTCTTTTTTACCTTATTGCATTTCCGAATGATTTTAAAATTCATAATAACATATTTTAAAGACTGTGTTTTCTGAATTCTGTTTTCGATCAAAACTTAAAATTTCTCTAGAATTCCGTCTGGCCGTTTAACGAGAGCAAACTCGGAGTAAAGCCTAATATCTCATAACTTCTCTATGGCGTACGTCTAGCGACGTTCAAACATGTACGGACGAGAAAATGGAGGTAGTCTGGACAAATCGCTTATTGAGACTCCGCCCTAGATTTGAATCTCACTGTTTCAATTAGATATAATCGGGTCTCTTGAAAACTGACTGGGGTAATTTATCACTTACCTGTTGTTCTCGGATTTCCGATCCCGAAATCGCTCCAAACTGGTCGTGACATCACTGACTGAGTGCAAAACAAACAAGGCGTCACTATCTGGTGGTAGAATCTACTTTGAATTTAACATCGAACCGGTCGTCTCGTAATGCTTAAGCAACAGACAGGCAGTTTCTTTGTCCAGAATCGGTATATAGTTGTAATCTTATTTAGTACGTATTGACATTATTCCAGGAATTCTTAATTACGACTTAACTTTAGGAAAATAGGTGTATACATGAAACATGATGCATCAGCGAATGTTTCCCACGACGTGACAGGGTAATTTTCTTTCATATGTGCAAATCCACTCGCCATTACCAAATGTGCAGTTGCTAAATCTGACAATCTCTGATGAGCAGCCTCGTTGATGATTTTACGAACTGCAGGCAGCTTTGATTATGTCGATGGTGTTGTACAATTAACCGTTTTTGATGACAGTGTTTGTGTTACTAATTCGAAGAGTATGAGCTGCCTGCAAGCCAAGTTGTTTTACTCGACCCACAACCGCACATTTAATACTGTATACAACTCGCATTGCAACTTGCTTAACAACGCATGCGCCGGTGAGGATAAGGCGGTGAGTGCTTTTGATGCACTCGCAAATAATCCACAAACAACATCACCGAGCCCATTGCCGAAGTGAGTTATGTACATAGGTTTTGTCGCATTAAAAGGGAAATGGGTTTCACACGTCCAAGTACGACCGTCATTATTATTATTGTTGTTGTTGTTGTTATTATTATTATTATTATTATTATTATTATTATCAAATGTCAGATCGATCTCTAATGTACAGTTTTATCTTCAATATTTCACCACGCAGATCAGTCATGTGACCGTCTTGATTTACAAGGGAAAAATGAATATTTGTCAAACGATTATTATAATCCGGCAGATAATATGTGCCGCGGGCGTAATTGATAACCAGCCACCCGTTTCCAACGTTGGTAAAAACCCAAACAATATATAACCCTGAAAACTAAAGCTGCCTGTTCCAACCTGTTTTCATAACTGCTATTAATGGGGTAAGAAGTTTAATTAACCTGAGTCGTTGAATTAATTCCCACACTGTCAGGCGCAATATTGTATCCAGTCCCTTTAGAACCTGCACGCAAAATGTACATACGTTCGGGAAGATCTATGAGCCAACCAAGCACTGTTGTCTACCACGACTGGCAGATATTGACCAAATAGTGTTTAGTTTCAATAGCAATAACGAAGCTGAGTGTGGGCTGGAGTTCCACATAAAGTTTGGAGTCCTTGTCAGTCAACACGGACATTCTTCATCGAACCTCATCAATGATTTGAAGTATTCTCGTACGAGCCTGTTGGAAGTATGTCATGTGGTACCATTATCTGATGAAAACATTTATGTTATTTGCGGGCAGACCGAATATTAGGCCAACTGTAATACACTCGCAGCGATCTCAAGAGTGTGTATTTCATCAGCGGACAATGATGCAGAAAAGGTCACACTGAATTCTGAATTTGTGGATGAGATGGTGATTACAACTTGCTTTTATATTGATAATATTGACATTTCTCGTAGCACACACCATCTCAAGTGTGTCAAGACTCATCGTCGATGTTGTACATGTTACATCTTCAACAACTCCATGCGTCTCTGTCTATAGGATTTTTAGTGAGCAATCGCTGACAAATGGATGTAGTTTCATTAATAATTTAGGTCCACGAACTGATCATACAAGTATTTCCAATCGACCCGCGAGATCGATAAAGTCACAGAGTCCACCAAGGCCCTCTCCTTCCTTTTGGTGTGCGTTGTTGGTCTCATGTTTGTATCTGTTCTAAGCTAGGTTGTTTGTCTTCTTCTTCCTGTATACGTTTTGGTATTACTGATTAAGGTGCAGGTTGTTCTTGTTTTATTCTGGTGTTTGCAAGTTTTTTCATGTACCTTTTACTGGTGGAGGCACGACTGCTTGATCTAAATATTCCTTTGCCTCAATTTTAGGAGTAAATACTAGTAGATCCGAATATCCTTCTGTCGCGGTAGTGTTATAGGCTAATTGATATTTTCCTGTTGAGTGCTAGATTATCATACAATTTTGTATCGTTTTTGTTGCCTTATCACCTTTTCCAGCTTTCATCAAATCAAGTATAGTATTAAAAGAATCGAACACCTTGCCAGAGGCTTCATTTAGCTCCAGGAAATTCTTTCTTTACCCACTTGACCCAAACTTTTTTTTTATGTCATTTAATGGTTCTTTAATCACTAAATCTTTCCAGTATTTGTGTATTTTAAAACATGGGCGAACGGGTCTATGTTGATCCACTTCGACCTTCTTCATCAAAATTTTGTTTTGGTGTATGCATCAATGGCAGGTATATGGGCGGTGGTGGAGAAAGTGAATCCGCAGCTTCTCTGACGTCACCCCCCCCCCCATATCTTGCAAGATGGTAATAGCATCTGCAGCTAACTGTGTTGTTTTCTTGATAGCCTTGGTATGTTTGGCTATCTTACAAATTGGATCTTACAAATTGGACCAGGCTCTTCTTCTGTTCCAGTAAGCGCTGACATTTTGTTTCACTGTGGCCTTTGTAGCCTTTTTAATGTCGGCAATTCCCTTTGTATGTTTAATCAGTGTCGCAAACGTTTGTTGAAATCCCGTTTTGAGATTTTCATGTGCTATCTGTCCCGACTCTAACATATCTTTGACGTTTTGCAGCCTTCTATCACATTTTGAATCAATTCTTGCTGTTCTTGAGCTGCTTGACAGCGTCGGTTTTCATACTTTTTGATAGAATCACTGCCGGACATTTTTCTATGATTGGTGCTTTCTTATTGTTCAATTGGTGCAATCAAGCCAGATCGATATTTAACCCAACTGCATGTTCCAGTCAAATCAATGGCGAGAAAACTATACTCATCTTTTGTAATCTACACAAATGTCACTAAATTCATCTCACGTGTGGTCGGCGGCAAACTAAGTCCAAGGAATAATCCCAAAGTCAATGTAACGAAATGTCATCGGCATATTACAGCTGTTACATATCTCTTTGGCACATGGGCTTTTCGTTGGCTCAAAGAGATGCCGTCCGTGCTTTTGTGCAAACCTCATAAATATGCAGGGTTGACTTGGTCTCCAAGCATCACATTGTTGTAAACGACAGGATTGTTTTCGCTTTCATCCAAATCGTCAATGGGTGTGTGTGTGTGTGTGTGTGTGTGTGTGTGTGATTTGGATTTTTAACGTAGTTTTAACAAGTTTTCAGTCACATCGCTACGGTGTCTGCAGTGTGACAGTGTATAGTGATGTCTAGCAATGGGGCATCATTCCGCAGACATGTAGTATGATGTCCCACCCAGTCACATTATCATGACACCAGGCCGACCAGTCCTAACACTAACCTCTTAATGCTGAGGGCCAAGCCAAGCAGCTGTTAGTACCATTTTTGTAAGTCTTTGGTATGACTCGGATGGGATCCAACCGACGACCTCACACATACGAGGTGGACGCTCTAACCACTAGGCTACGGGGGCGGTACTTATGGGGTTTGTTAATAGTGTAAATGAATCGTCCTGTTATTGTCACCATTTCTCAAAGCTTTTTAACATCATTAAAAACATCATAACACGACTGATCATCAGCCGATGGAGCTGTCATATACAACCGATCCAGGTTAACCATCGTAAAACTATATTTATCAACAGCGGTTACTGGAACTTGCGTTCGATGTGGAGTAAAGAAGTTCACTTTTATCACAAAAGCTGCAAACAGTTCAAAAAGTTGGCGCGGTGAGTTAGAATAATTACTAGGGACACCAGGTCAAAAATGTCTTCCTGGCTTCAATTACTCTGGACCTGAGTACACGACTTGATCCACGTCTCGATTCTAATAACCAGCCAAAGCAAATGCTGCTTGTTACCGACATGACCTTGCTTGTAAAGCGTCCAGTGATATCCGTGTACGTGAACGTGCAAACGTGGTTCTGATTCATGACTTAAATCTGATTAATTCAACACTGGAAGAACGAATCGCATGATGGGTCGTCAAAGGAGATATGGAAACCAAGATTTCACTTAGTTGCACTCATTAAAAATAAAACAAATAAAAACAAACAAAGCAAGCAAACAATTGACACAAAGAGCCGGACAATATCCAAAATATACTACAGTCCACGCAGATACTGAAGAGGTGAAGTCGTCGTGGAACAGTTAGCTAGTGCAGCCAAGGTCATTCTTGGGATTGTCTGAGCATAGTCGGCTAAAGAAGCACTGTGGAACATGTATTTACGGTTACCAAGAAGGATATCACTTGGTTGGTTTTATGTCTATACGCCAAACTAGGTCCATCAGGCAGATTTGTATATTTCTTCTACACGACTGTGTCCGCAATATACAAGTTAAATTACGTACCTACACATACGCGTTAACCAATGTCAATGTGGCCAACATATACAAATAAGTGGAGCCGCCGACATCAAAAGATTCTACCAATGCCTCATATGTACCCGAGCGTATTTGTACCAGAGGTTCGCTCACATCGCCACAATTGTTGCAAGTGGATCTTGGCAACGAATTTCTCGGATCTATTGTTGTAATGCTGGACAAACACAATGTGCAAGTGCGCATCGGATATGTGAGTGTGCATCGTTCCCATGCTATTGTGGAACGATTTAATCGCACATTTGTGGAATGGTTATTCGGTCATCAGTACGTATAAGAATTGTTGATGAGACCCAAACGATCTCAAGAATGGGTAACCTGACTTCCATTCATCATAACAGACTAGAACAATGAAATAACACTCACGAATGGATTAAAAGTAGCCCATGAAAATCGACAAAACTCAACGACTGTTACTCAGAAAATCATTTCACATCCAGGATCGTTACAACCACTCGGAGACAAGTTTTTTTCTGTATTTCTATGCACCTGGAGAGTTATTAGGCGGACAACCTCTCGCTATTGACCCAGTATAGTTCATCGAGGTAGTCGGAACGGATTGTTACTTCAAGACAACCAACCCGGTACCGTTTGGGACCGTCACCGAGCAGAGCAATACCTCTATGCAAAGCATTTGTGTAAGAGCAAGTAGATACGGAAATGGCACCAGGATTTGAGTTGACACACCATTAACTGGCATCAATTGCAAAGTGGTTCATAATAGTAAGATATCCAAACGCAAAAGTGATAGTTCTATTGGGCAGTAGCCATCGCTTATTATCCAGTGAGAACAAACTCATTTTGATGCATTTATATACACCCATCCAATATTTCATGGATCCGGTCATATTGGAAGTGTGTGCGAATTCACGAAGGTCTCTAAGGCATTCCATGTGCAGTTCATGTTTGAGATCTTTGTTTACAATTACATTTTTTACCTATGGCTTTTTTGATGTTTTCGGGTCGTGTACATTTTTGGGTCACGGTCCCACGTACTCTTCGATTAGTTTACCCGAGCATTCGGTTTGAACTTGCCAACAACCTTTACATTGGCGTTGCTAAACATTGAATATTCTTTTGGATACTCGTTTTAATAAACTTTGCTGAACAAACTTGGTTGTGCCATATCCGCGGACACATCATCAACGGTGATATGCATCAGCAACAAGTCAGTGTCGGTTTACAGACTCTTGACCCTATTCTGATAAAATGGTTTGATCTTGTCATAGTAAAATTCGTACATCAGCAGCTTCGACAAGTCAAGCAGATTGTTTTATTTTCATGTTTGAGTTTAGATTTATTTTTACTGTGAATGGAAATAAGTCTACCATCAAAGATATTTTGGATTCAAAGGCCTGCACAGGAAATTAGATATCACCAAAGTTGAGTTCAGTCAATGTGTTGATATTTTTGAGGCCTGTCAAGGTGATCATAGCTGGATATAGCGCCGACAAAATTATCATTCAAAACAGCGATTATCAAAGTTTCTTTTACGTTTATAACCGATATTGGCAGTACTCAGTCTGGTGTTGATATATAACTGGATCCACGAAATGGATGATATGGTGAGAGATGAACAGAGACATTTTTTGATAGTCCATCCCGATGCTGTATCGGTATATTTCGCCAGAGTCTCGAAAATGTTATTAATTCCTCTGACATTTGAATCATCGATGGTGCTGCTGTCTTTGTGGTTCACGACTATGCGGGCACCACTATGAACCCACGGTGTAGTTGTTTTAAATCGAGTCTTCGTCATGATTACGTGGCATAACCAGATGGGCACTAAGAAAAATGTCTCATTTAACCCCAGTGTGACCAAAGTTGTGTAACACTGTTAAGATTCTTGGAACTATATTCGTCAATAATTGTCAATCGTCGTGCCTGCTGTGTATGCAAGTGGAATCATTGCCACGTGATTTCATAATTTGTCATTACGTTTTCAAAATTTGAATTTTGGTACTTGTTATTACTGTCTTTTTGTATGATAATACTCAGCCGCTTCAGTAGCGATTACTGATGCAAGACGACGTTTTTGTTCATCCTTAGTACGAAGTCGTTCTTCTCTTACTCGTCTAATGCCGTAAACTGTCAGGAAATTGTTATATCGATGACTTTTTTAAAAAAAAATAATATTTTGCCAGGATCAGAAACTGCAATCGCTTCAGTCGTGGTGATCATTTTATCTAATTCTGTTTTATTGCCGTCCGTTGCGGTATTTGTTTATGCTTTGTGCAGACACGGGTGTTTGTGGCTTTAATTTATTTCTGCGCGCTTTATAGTACTCACAAACAGACTACGAGGTCAAAGAAAGGTTGATGGCGCACATTGTCTCCGAAGCTCCGATGCAACAATTAAGGCAGGTTCGTACACCATGGCGCTTAATATTTGCGTGTGTGTTTTACATTACTCATAATGCCGTGTTCTGCCACAGAGTTCGTATTTTCGGAGGAATATAGCTTCGCAGTTGTTGCGTTCCAATACCATGGAGCTTCCTATAAATTCACGTGAACATATCTAATTTAAACAACCTTGCTCATATCCTAGATATGTTTTCGCCGCTTTACAATCTCCTTCGCTGCAATGTCTTTACCGCAGGACGGATACAAAATATCATACTATACTTCTTCACACAGATATATGGTAAATCCAAGTTTTAAAACTGGTATTCTCAGATCAAATACCTCATTGTTTTTTACTTCATCGAAAAGATATCGAAAGTTGGTATTAAACAAATATTTTGCTTCATTGTTTGTAGCATTAGCATCTGCAAATTGTTCTCGATACTGATGCTGCCGCACCTCTGCAACGTCGTATATTACTTAGTAGAAATATTTTTCTTCTCCAGTGAATGGTTCGACTACTTTTTCTATAGCCCATCTTGACATGCATCTTGGTCCACTCCCAATACCTTAGCATTCTTATGCTAATGGGCCAAAAGCTTTTGTTTAATTAGCCTGTCCTTGAACATCTTCGTCACTAACCTCATCAAAAAGATCACTCGCTTCAGGCACAGTGGAAGAGTTATGTTTCCTTTGAGGGTATACTCGTTCATGCACGATATTTTGCGGCTTCTTTTCAGTTTTATTTGTCTCAAAAATCTGCAACATTTTATTTCGTTCTAATTCTAAAGTCACGCAAAGATTTACAAATTTAATAATGTGTTTTGAATGCGTTTCTGATGATAAGTACAGCATCTTTTGTGCCTCTTTGATGTATATCTCTATCCACAGACTCACGGTTAGTTAGTAGTAAAATCTATCAAATGCTTAACTTCATTAGAGTTTAAACTAAGAGAAGTATAGTGTGGTTTGATATACTAATTTCTTTTCCTAACGATTTTTAAGAACAAATTGTTCTAATTCCACTGAAGATTTTTTAATTTAAAAAAAAAAAAAAAAAAAAAAAAAAAAAACCATTTCATGGGTGGTAAATTCGGATTTATTATTTCTTTTCCTGAAGAACATCATATTGCTCAAATCCAGCAAAGTCTGCAATTTGTACAAAGAATATATCACTTTAAAATTGATCGTAAAAAGTAAATTGCATATGAGATTTAATTAATAGAAAAATATTAAAGAATTTAATTTTATTTTACTACTTGCGAATCCCTTTATACCCACTGAAGTAACCTTTTTAAGCGATGTTGCAAGATTTTGTCATGTAAAAATGCTCTACAATATAAAAAAACAAAATATTCGGAAAAAAATCGAAAGGAAGAAGTCGATCCAAAGAAGAATCGGAATAATCAAAACGACACGATGACAGGATGGATCGAAAGTTTCTTTTTAAACCCCGTCTGCAGAAGTTGAATACCGTCATTCCCATGGTGACTATAACAGAATCAAATCGTAGTTGTACTTTACGAACCTAAATTTATTTGCCACTGTTATTTATGAAAAGCTTTACATATTTATGACATACGAAAGCGTTATTTTGATAATCACGTACACCAATGCTCTGAGTCAGTCAATTTTTTCTGTCTATACCGCCCTCCTCCTTTGTAGAAAAAACAAGCTGACTGAATATCTCTTTTTGGAGCAGTTTCCGAATCTCCTGGATTATGGAAGTTCGATAGGTGGCAACCTGATTATTCTTAGAGATTTCAGCTTTCACTTTGACTGTCTCGGAAACCCAAACACATCAAAACTCCTAGATTAATGTTCTCAACCTCAAACAGTCAGTTAACCAACCCACCCATAAACATGGTCATATTTTAGACTGGATTCTTCATATACCTGATGATAATATTCTACTTTCCTCTTTGGTATCCCAAGAACTTGCATCAGATCACTTCTGCATTATATGCCATCTTGACGTCTCAGTCCCTAACCCTCCACCTTTAATTGCTACTAAGAGAAACTGCATTCATTGCTCGACAAGCATTCCCCAGCCACTAAGTGAAGAGTATGAATTCAAAAGTGTTCTCCGTGGTTTAGCAGTGTTAGGGGCCTGCTTCGCACTGCTAAAACAGACCGCCGTAAAGCTGAATGGCTTTGGCTTTCCACCAGACTCACTATTCATAAGCAAATCTATGAGCCGCTAAGAAGAACGTCACAAACATAGTCCATGCAGCGAAATCAGCCCACTACAGTACTAAGATCATGCAAAGTTCCAGCTGCTAAGAGCTCTTCGAGATTACTAACACGCTAATGTCAAGGAACAATTGTACACCACTTCTCTCTAGTTGACCTTCTTGACCTGTTTGCAAATTCCTTCCATGACAAAGTACAAACTATCAGAAATAAGCTTGGCAACACAGTTTCAATTGACTCGTAGTCACCATACATTTGGGATACAGAATTTCAGCGGCAATCATTAGCAGCATTTGAATCTGTCTCTATGCATTTAGTACGTACACTCGTGATGAAGAGTACACCAAAGTTATGTGAACTTGATCCAATTCTAACATCACTGCTGCTTGAGTGCTTAGATCCAGTATTGCCTTCACTAACTGATGTTAATAATACCTCTCTCTCATCTGGGGAACTTCCATCATCATTCAAAACTGCCATCGTAAAGCCTCTGCTGAAGAAACCAACACTCGACCATAATGATTTAAAGAACTACCGCCCAGTTTCTAATCTCCCATTCATATAAAAATCTTAGAAAAGGTTGTTATATCCCAGCTCATATCTCATCTGAATTCAAACAGTCTTTTTAGCCATGTACAATCTGCATATCGCCCTTCCCACAGTACTGAAACTACTCTTCTAAACGTAGTTATTGACATTCTCTCTCTGCTTTGGATAGCGGAAAGATTACAGTGTTCATCCTCCTTGATTCGTCTGCAGCATTTAACACAATAGACCATGGTATATTACTTTACCGTCTCCAACATGTATTTGGCATTCATGATACAGCCTTACTGTGGTTCAGATCCTACTTGGTCAACAGGACACAAATTGTGTCTGCAAATGGAATACACTCCAGCCCAGATAATCTATTTTGTGGTGTTACACAAGGGTGTGTTCTTGGACCTGTTGTCTTCATTCTGTACACTCAGCCGCTCTAAAGTGTCATAGATCATCATCCAGTGTCTCACCAATGGTACGCTGACGACACCCAAATATGCGAATCTAGCCACCCAACTGAAGTTGATGCTACCATCCAAGGTGTAGAGAGGTGCATTTCTGATGTGAAATCATGGATGACATGTAACAAGCTGCAGATGAATGATGATAAAATTGAGGTCATTATGATCCCAACACAAAGACTTTCTCATTCACATCCTTTACCTCAAACAACAAATATCAGCAGCACCAACATTAAATTCACACTGTCAGTACAAAACCTAGGTGTCACTCTGGACAGTACTCTCACACTGCACCAACATGTCATGAATATATGGAAGGCTGCATATCTTGAGCTGAGACGCATCATCTCCATTCGCAAATATCTTTCAGTTGATGCCACTAAAACACTTTTATGTTCATTAGTACTTTCAACATTGGACTATTGTAACTCAATTCTGTCTGATTCATCTCAACATCTACGTCAGAAACTTCAAAAAGTTCAAAACACAGCTGCTCAGATCATACTTAGAGTACCACCATCAGAGCACACCTTCCCGCTGCACTGTACCCTACACTGGCTATTCATTCGATCCAGAATCAAACACAACGTTTGTTCTCTGTGCTACGTTTCACTGACGGACTCCAGTCTAACATACCTATCATCCTCACCAATGTGTACACACCAGCAAGATACTTACGCTCCTTTTCTGACAATCGTATACTCATTATTCCCACTACGAAAACGAAGTCATATGGACAACGTTCGTTTGCATACCAGGGCCCAGCAGCGTGGAATGAATTGCCCACTGAACTTAGACACAAAGACACAGTGATCCCATTCAAGAGTGATTTTAAAACTCACTTATTTAGACTGCAAGAACAAACTTAAAGACTTAATAATGTTCCCAACCTTAAATATTTGCAGCATGTTTTTTATTTTTTTATTTTATTTTATTTTTTTAAATTTCATGGTGTTTTTTTTGTAATAATAATTATTATATATGTTTTATGTTATAGGTGTTGTCTAATGTTGTAAAGCGCTTAGAGCTTCTAAAGATTAGGCGCTATACAAAGTCTTCATTATTATTATTATTATTATTATTATTATTATTATTATTATTATTCGCCGTGATGATATGTTTTAAGTCAAAGAACAACATCTGCGTTTCAGCTTACAAAAAGTAATAAAATATATAGGTTTCACATGCATACATTACGATCGGCAACATTATTTCTTTGTAGATCTTTCGTTTCTGTTATGATGCCTCTACACTCCCGCACATTTGCGCGTAGTCTAAAGAATGTCACATTTGTTTCGGCAGTCCTGGCGTTGTTTAGTGGAGAAGGACACTTATCTCGGCTGTAGACTGTCACGCGTGGTCTACGGTTGACATTGCCCGGGGTGGGAGTGGGAGACAAGCGCCCCAATCCTCCAAAATTCCCCATACGGCCTGCGTCTCTTACTGTCTCTGTCAACTAAAATCCAGCTCCTGGCCTTCGCGAGTGGCTTAGATTTGAAGCCCGGCAGACCATGTTTTCTACTAACAGGAGAAGGGGTGAAGGCGGCCCACTGGCGCCTTAAAACCAGTTGCTTCGGGTAGATGGGACTCGTAAACCTTGGATGGTAGCTCATCTAGGAGAAGGAAAACTCCGATTCCAAACCTCTGCTGCCTTGTGGCTATACCCACTCATGGGAAAGGCTAAGGGAGTAAACCCCGACAGAAAATCCGGATATGGAGTCCCTAAGGCGGTATGATATTGACTTCAACGTCATTCCGGCAACTCCTGCGACGCCGTTGGTGCCAAGCTGTATCGGCATTCGTCGTTCCCTTGGGCACACCAGCTGCGTGGAGAGGGGGGATCTGCTGCATGGGCAACAGCTGATTCTCCATACCACCCTGCCCAGGCTTCATAGCTCCACTGGAGAGGACACTCCAGCGTCGTCGTACGGCGTCGGCACAACACGAGAAGTAGCAGTTTACCGGTTCTAAGTCAAAGCTCGATTGGCGTAGAGCTTGGCGCCAGGGGTTACTTCTGACGGTGGGAGAGATCATCAGGTCTCACTGGACAGCTACCGCCCGCCTCAAGCTGGGCAGCCCCCAGTCAGTAAGGTGCTGCCCGCCATGGCCTGCCTGCTTCACTGGGTGCGTGGAGCTTAGAGAACCATCTCGACAAGTGGGCCACAAAACTCTGCACCAGGAAAGACTAAAAGAAGAAATAAAAAGACTCCAACTCTTCGTTTTGCAACCTGGAACATCAGGACCATGTGTCCTGGATTGACCACTGACCTACAGCAGATCGATGATGCACGGAAGACTGCCTTCATTGACAGAGAACTCTCCCGACTGAACATCGATATTGCCTGCCTCCAGGAGACCCGACTGGCTGACAGCGGCACCATCAGGGAAGCCAATTACACATTCTTTTGGCAGGGGAAGCCCTTGGATGAACCTAGGCAGCATGGTGTAGGCTTTGCCGTCAAGAACACGCTAATCGCCTTCATTGAACCTCCATCATCAGGTACTGAGAGAATCCTTGCCCTCCGGCTGTCAACATCCTTAGGCCCGGTCAACATCTTCAGTGTGTACGCCCCAATCCTCTACTCCACCTACGAGGAGAAAGACAAGTTTTATGAGGCTCTGGATCAGGCAATATCCAGTATCCCCAACAATGAAAGCCTTTGCTTACTAGGAGACTTCAATGCTAGAGTGGGAGCTGACCATGAGGCCTGGTCCACCTGTCTCGGCTTTTACGGAAGGGGCAAGATCAACGAGAATGGTCAGCGACTGCTGGAGATGTGCTGCTCCCACAGCCTATGTGTGACAAACACTTTCTTCAAATGCAAGGAGATCCACCAGGTGTCATGGAGACACCCACGTTCACGCCACTGGCACCAGCTAGACCTCGTCATCACCAGGCGTGCAGAACTGGCTAGTGTCCTCCTTATCCGCAGCTACCACAGTGCCGATTGTGACACGGACCATTCCCTCGTGGCCAGCAAGGTGTGAATATTACCCAAGAAGCTGCACCACGCCAAGAAGAAGGGTCACCCACGTATCAACACCTACTGTGCAAGCAACCCAGAGAAAACACAGCAGTTCATCAGCAAACTGAAGGAAGCCCTCACCAAAGTGATACCTGATGACACCATTGATTCCAAGTGGTCCCATATCCGTGACTCTGTGTACAAATCAGCCATCACAGCTTACGGGAAGAGGGAGCGAAAGAATGTCGACTGGTATGAGGCAAATTGGGAGGAGATGGAGCCCGTGACTGAGGCAAAGAGGAAAGCCCTTCTGGCATACAAGGCTGCACCTAGCCCCAGAACACTACAAGCCCTCAGGATTGCAAGGAATAACGCCCAGAAGACCGACCGCCGCTGTGCCAACACCTACTGGCTGAACCTTTGCAACAGTATACAGACAGCTGCTGACACCGGGGATACAAGAGGAATGTATGAGGGTATCAAAAAAGCGACAGGCCCCCCCAGCTACAAGACCGCCCCCCTCATGTCCAAGACGGGCGAAGTCATCACAGACCAGGGGAAACAACTGCAGCGATGGGTTGAGCACTATCTTGAGCTATATGCAACCCAAAACAATGTCACTGGAACTGCCCTGGACGCCATTCCAGACCTGCCTGTCATGGAGGAGCTAGAGACACAGCCCACCCTGGAAGAGCTCGGAAAAGCCATCGATTGCCTTGCCTGTGGGAAGGCTCCTGGAAGCGACGGCATTCCGCCTGAAGTCCTCAAGAGCGGAAAACCAGCACTGCTCCAGCCCCTACACACACTCCTCTGCCTTTGCTGGGAACAGGGATACATCCCACAGGACATGCGTGATGCCAACATCGTCACTTTGTACAAAAACAAAGGAGACCGTAGCGACTGCAACAACTATCGGGGCATCTCCCTCCTCAGCATCGTCGGAAAGGCCTTCGCCCGTGTTGCCTTGGCACGCTTGCAGATCCTAGCCTCCCGCGTCTACCCAGAATCCCAGTGTGGATTTCGAGCCGGCAGGTCAACTGTAGACATGATCTTCTCACTACGTCAGCTGCAGGAGAAGTGTCGCGAGCAGCGAATGCCCCTCTATATTGCCTTCATAGACCTGACGAAGGCGTTTGACATGGTTAGTCGGAGTGGACTCTTCAGACTCCTGCAGAAGATCGGCTGCCCCCCACGTCTGCTTGCTGTCATTATGTCGTTCCACGAGAACATGCACAGCACAGTGTGCTTCAATGGCGCAACATCTGAAGCATTCCCAGTCGTTAGCGGAGTCAAACAAGGATGTGTCCTTGCACCGACGCTCTTTGCCATCTTCTTCTCCATGCTTCTCCAGTACGCATTCAAGGACTGCAGCGAGGGAGTGTACATCCATACCAGGGCTGACGGCAAGCTGTTCAACATCGCCCGTCTCCGTGCTAAGACTAAAGTCACAGAGGTACTCATCCGTGAATTGCTCTTTGCCGACGATGCAGCCTTGACATCACACACGGAAGATGGACGTCAGCAGCTGGTATGCTGCCTCTCCCATGCATGTAAGGAATTTGGACTGACCATCAGTTTGAAGAAAACAGATGTCATGGCACAGGACACAGACTCCCCTCCCTCTGTCTCCATCGATGGGTACAATTTGGAAGTTGTCGAGAACTTCACATACCTCGGGTCTAACATCTCCAGCTCACTCTCCATTGATTCTGAGGTGGGCGGCAGGATTGCCAAGGCAGCAGCAGTGATGGCCAGACTTAACCAGAGGGTCTGGAACAACCCCAACCTCACAGAGAAGACCAAACTGCGTGTCTACCAAGCGTGCGTGCTCAGCTCACTTCTCTACAGCAGCGAAACATGGACCACCTATGCAAGACACGAGAGGAAACTCAACAGCTTCCACCTGAGATGTCTGCGGCGCATTCTGCACATCCAGTGGCAGGACAAAGTACCCAACACAGAGGTTCTAGAACGCGCCAACATGAACAGCATGTTCTCCATACTCAGCGAGAGGCGCCTTCGCTGGCTCGGCCATGTCAAGAGAATGGACCCAGGTCGCATTCCCAAGGACCTGTTATATGGGTAGTTAGCAGAAGGTGCACGAACAACTGGACGACCACATCTGCGCTACAAAGATGTTTGCAAGAAGGATATGAAGACAGCAAACATCAATGTCAACGACTGGGAGAGCTGTGCAAACAACCGTTCCAGCTGGCGTCTAGCTGTCAGGCAGGGAGTTCAAAACGCAGAGGAAAAGAGAAGAATAAAGCAAGCTGAAAAGAGAGCTAAAAAGAAGGATAAGCAAAAGCGTACTTTGGAGCTATGCCATCGTCTCTCGTAGACGGACGGATGCCAAGAAGACAAGAAGAGACTGTCACGCGCAGTCTACTGCCGAGATAGGTGACCTTCTCCACTATGTGGAGGGTTTGGCCATTCCATGTGATGACAGAGTTTATGCAAAGCTCTCTTGTATGGGTTATTTAATATCTTGACACATCTTTTTTTCAACAATGTAAACATCAACAAAGAAATATGATTGTGCAGAGTTGACAGTGAAGCTATGATGGTAAAATAGCCAAAGCAAATGAGATAATTTATCTTTTACCAATGTTTAGTGCCTTCTACTATTTTTATTTGTTCCGATGCAATTTTGTGTTTCTCCCTGAATTTGGGAAACCTGGAAACACAGTGACCCCTGCTCTAGGAATCATATGTGAAAGTGCAACGTCATGACGTGAATGCACTGTTGTTCTTTGACTTAAAGCATATCGTCAAGAGAAATCAGAGTATTAGAAATTGTTGGACCAAACGATCCTCAACGGAGCGAAATAGTTTTCTTTATGTCTTTGATCTTTAAGGTTATTCTTATATTGGCATATGAATTTAGGTTAATGAAGTACAACTGCGGATTAATTTTGCTATAGTCACGGTGTATCATTTTCACATAAAAGAAAAGGTTACGTTAAAATCGACATAAAGGGATGGGCAAGTGACAAAATAAAATTAAATTCATTAATCTTGTTCTATTATTCAGCTCTCACATAAACATCGCCATGATCACTTTAATGACGATATATTATTTGTACAAATTACACATTTTGCCGGTTTTTATGTAGTATAATTCTTCTGAGCAAAGAAAATCATTGAATTCGAATTGATTCAGTGTATATTAATGTCTCTTGAGACAGATGTGCACAATTATGACGCAGATGGGTTTTGTCTCTTTTTGTACTAATCGTGTTCAGACATTTTATGGTCTACTTTACGACAAATCCACTCTATTTTGAAAATCTTATAGAAGCTTACTAATTGAACTATTTACAGAATCAAAACGAAACATTTCTGAGGCGAAAGCAACGCCTGGGTTTCTAATCCTTCATGGGGATTCAGATAAGTATTAGAACATAGCAAACCATTCGTTATTCTCGATTTTATTAAAATATAATCAATAAATCCATTATTGATGAAATAAATCCCAGGGAGTTTTCTGAGAAAATTTCTCTAACATAAAAACACCAAATGCATACACAACTGAACTGGCGATTACATTTTTTTAGATCTTCCTTTCGCTTCAATCAAAATTAGAATATTTATTAGTATGTCCCAACACACACACACACACACACACACACACACACACACACACACACACACACACACACACACAGAGTATTTGTGTCATCACACTAGGAAAATCCACATCCAATGCCCAAGTTTGTCATTTCTAGTTGGCAAAGAATTCTATGCAGCATATAAATCGACTTCTTATTTTCCTCATACGCACTATGTGAAGCTGCTGTGCAAAAAAACAACTATATTTTAGAAAATCACGCGCCGTGTCACGGAAGATGTTTCTGCAGTCGGGATGCCAACTGTTATATTTTCCAAACACAGATTATATATTAATGTATATTTAGTTTGTATTTGTGTGCTTCACTTTTGTCCATAAATGAAGATAGAGTGTTAGTGCGTACCTGACTTTCGTCTTGCTTGTAAGTTATAAATAGGTGTTTACCTGAGTTCAAAACTATGCCTTAATTAGGACCTAAGAAGGTTCTAGAAGCGGCCTTGTTAAAATTTTGTTGAAAGAGCCCATTAAGATTATTTTTTTTTTGTCTTCAGAAAATGTTATTGTGACAGATGTATATAAGGTTGCTATAAACAAGAATATTGTTGATTTCGCTTTTTCTGTTACCTAGTTTAAGACCTTGAGTCATAATAATCTTTAATAGCAACAAAACCATATTTTAGTCTGTGACGTACAAGGACTGACCTAGTGGGATATTACATTTTTAGCACCCATGCATTTTGTATATTCTTCAGCGTAATTAGAACACTGTATTATTAAAAATCTTTTGCGAAAGATTATCATATGAAACGTCATTTTCATTTCGGATTATTGGATAGACTCCATTTCGCAATGCAATAGTTTTTAATGAGCTTTTTACCAAGTTCTTTTGAATGTACTAAGTTAAAATAAATATTATTTATCTAAACAAATTATAATTCTAGTGAGTGCAACATATATATATATATATATATATATATATATATATATATATATATATATATATATATATATATATATATATATATATATAGTCAAGGTGGCACAAAATTAATAGTACTGCAATTAGCCCCGAGTCCAGCCTCACCCTCACACCCTCACCCACTCCCTCTGAATTAAACCATTTATTATAATTACACAATTAATTTCGAAATGAAAAGACTCGTTAATGAAATTCAGAATTCGAGTCTAACCGAGCTGACCTATCGATAACCTTTGCCCACCCCTGAAATTATTAAGTACTACTGCCATTTGCAACTTCGACTAGAATCATATCGATCATAACTCGAATGTATGGCATCCGTCGAATGCATGCTGATAGCTTTCTTTGTCTCCTATTCGGGTTTTTATGCAACAAGGATTGACCGAGAAGTTGCTAATGTATCGAACTATTTCCTCACTCGCAACTTCTTGATCAATCCTAACGTTCAAGCCATGGTGCCAGCCCTATATCAGGAAGACAGTATCACACGACGGTAACTAATAAAACATGTGTCTCTAGTTAGTAGTGTATTGAAATGCGTAGCAGAGAGCATATGAAAACAGGGAATAAGACTAATGAGTTTGGTGCATCTTGGGAAGAACAACGCAGCCATTCAGTATTTTCATTTTCATGGAGGGTGCTAGTTCTCTGTGGCCTCACGGTTACCGGGAGTGTGGCTCGGTAGTCGGTTAATCAGTTCATTAGTAGAAATTGCATAGGTGGTTAGAATAGATAGCAATTGTGTTTTGCGAAGATAATTGTCAACGAACAAAATTTATGACAAAGGGACAGAAATCGGGCTGAATGATTTATGTTAATTTTAAAGCTTCTACCCATTGATATTGGTCCATCTATTCGTATATTTATGAATTAGAGGATATAGAGGGAGAGCAGGGTACATATGTAACAAAATCTGTGATGCAATAATTTTTACAAAGTTATTATTATTCCACGGACAGATCTGAAGTATTCTTGCAGATACGATTGCTAGAGCAAGGGACGATGTGTTCCCATGTTTCCCAAAATCAGAGAGGAACAAAAAATTCCAAATAAAAATATTGGTAAAATAAGAGATCATCTCATTTGTTTTGGCGATTTTGCCATCTTAAATTCCCTGCATGCATTGCACAAAGATCTTTTTATGTTTACATTGTCGAAATAAAAGTTGAATCATTCAATTAAATAACTTAGACACAGCGATATACTGGTGTATCTGCTTCCCCCGAATAGAGCTACGCTGTTGATTTTATTTTCGGGTTCGTCTTCTCATTAAAATTCAGTCTTTACTAATTATAAACTGGTTTAGAAATAATGATGAATTTTCTTCCTTTAAGTATTTTTCTTTCATACTAGTTCTGTGACTTGGTGCTGAATTATGTTATGTATATTTAATTTGTATTGTGCGATTGATCTTTGTCCATAATAGAGTACAAGAGTTTGGGCCTACCTCATTAAATATCATTTTTTTGTGACATGTTTGTTTCCATTTCTTCAGGACATTTGTTTTCTTCTTGGAAATTCCTGGTATACCTGATATTTGTTTGAACTTTTGACCCTCATTCTGGTTATCTTATTGTCTCTTAGATTTTATATATAGCTGCTTACAACTGAATTTTTTATTACTTGTTTAACATCTGTATAGTGGATTCAGTCTTTTCGTTGTGTTTAATCATAATGTGAGAGGATATATTTATTTAATTGGAATTACAGAGTGCTCGTTTACTTTAGGATTAAAGCACTATTTTGGAATTGTAAATTCATTCAAGGACAGTCAAGACTACTAGTTTATCATTACAGTCAAAGTTAATTGCACATCAGCACATTCGAGATCAGAATTGATTCAGAATAACTAAGTAATTCATTCAGAACACTATACGTTTGGACTTGACGTGATATAACCTTTTGGACTATTTGGGACTTAATTCACAATACTATTAAGTTCCTTTTCAAACTTCAATTCTAGAGAGGTACAATTATATTTTGAATTTTACTAAACCTGTTAGTTACGCTCTTTTATGTTATTTAGTTTAAGACCTAAGAGGCCTGACAATTGTACATTTTTGCAGGGTTGTTCAAAGATAGTACCAAGATGCTCGTGCGCATGTCTGCCAAATACACTATAGATAGATTCCCTGACGGGTTATATGGAACGCGCAAGCGTGCGACTGGCAAAGACAATCGTAATGGTGACGAGGAATACGCTAGTACGGGTGGTTTATCGAGAAACAAGTTGCACGATCTACAGCAATAGGCAAGATTTGTACTTCCGATGCAAAACGGAAAGCTCGTCATGGCCACGAATGGAGAATACTTGCATTTGTGTTGAAAAGAAGCATTAGCAATCGCACACACACACACACACACGCACGCACGCACGCACACACACACACACACACACACACACACACACACACACACACACAAACACACACAGAGCTAATGTACCATTGCTTTGCCCAATTATTTTGACCCCTTCGTCGAGCGCACAACATATATTGACCCCAGCGTTTTGGGAAACTGTTGCATAGGGTTGTACATTCATGCGGCGACAAAATCTGTCGCAACTCTTCTATCTCATTCGAGCACACGTTTGGTTTTGGCGGTTGCAAGAGCATTCGACTACGCGGGTTCTGGAAATCGAGGACGTTGTATTCGAAAACACGTGGCCCTCGTGTGTTGGGAAGCCTCCTTTACCACTATGTCGAGAGCAGCCTGTGAAGGAAACCTCTATGGATTAACAAATGGTAATTGAAGAGAGGTGACTACTTTGCATTGATGTAGTCTTGTATCTCTCGTTCGAGCGTGTCGAGCGTGAGCTGATCCATATAGACAGGATTCGACAGTTTCCAGCATAGGAGAAAGACAACATTAAACACAGTTTGCATTTTCTTAGTCTTCTGGGCTGAACCCAATCATTTAACCTGGAATAAATAAATTTGTGGTAAGTCCAGGATTCTGCACTTCACGTGGCTTTCGTCACACGGACATCCTGCCTGTCTCTCCTCCTGACTATGTCGTAGTCGATATGTCAGAGCCTGGTTATTCCAAGACGTCATGGTTGTGATGGGTGTATACAGCCGCTTGTTGCATGCTTGTTGTCGTTTGGCAGGCGGAAGACTGATATTATAAGGTCATGTTCGGCACATTTCTTTAAGTAGAATGAGACCGTTATTGTTTTAGTTGCCAATGCCAGGTTTTACCTGTAATGCTTGGCTATGTCTGGTGATCTCCGCCAACTCTAGCACTCAAGTTAACAAGATGACGAGCTTGTCTGCCTTCAGCACTTCTTCGATAAGAGACTCCAGGTCTTCATAAAATGTGTCTTTGATTGCATATGGGTTAATCATGGTGGGTGTGCACCATGATACATGAAAGACAATTACGAGACATAAGACAATGTGAAAGAAGCCTTTGCTGAAGGCGCCGATAACAGCTGCATGTTGTTCTTCGAGACCGTGCTTTAATAGTTTCAATCAGAGCTCATATCTGGATGTTGAATATGACATGTTTTCTACCAAACAGAGCTGTTCTTCTCTCCAGCCTCCCTACTGATGTACTATCCAGGCTCCGGTTGTGAGTGGCGTCACCTTAGCCTTTTGGTGTGTGTGTGTGTGTGTGTGTGTTTGTGTGTGTGTGTGTGTGTGATTTTTAACGTAGCCTTAAAAGTTTTTAAGCCATATCGGTACGATGTCTTCTGTGCTGCAGTTTATGGTAATGTCTAACCCTGGGGCATCATGCCGCAGAAATTTGGCATCATGTTCCACCAGTCATTTTACCCTGACACCAAGCCGACCAGTCCTGAAACTAACCTATCAATGCTGAGCGCAAAGAGAGGCAGCTGCTAGTACCATTTTTATAAGTCTTTGTTATGAATCGACCGGGGCTTTAACCCGCGACCTCCCGCATCCGACACTATAACAACTTAGGCCACTGAAGATGTCCTCTTTTGGAGTGATTTCAACTTTGAGCTATACAAACAAACACACTAGACAGAATAGAAAATGATACCTCTTTATCCTACAAGAGGATGCATGATAATAACTAGTGAAGTTAAGTATCGATAAAGAATTTTAGCATACAGATTAGACAATTTTGTTTTCAGTTCGTCCCCATATGAGAATTCCGGGTCCACCGAATACTGCATCCACCAACCCTCATAAATTCCCACCGACGAAGTGCAAATATGCAGAAAGGATGTATACAGGCAAATGTGCCGTATACCAGGTTCGATTCTCATTAGGGTACAAAATAAACGTTCTTAAACCTGCATGATATCCTTTCTCCAAATCCAGCTCTGAAGGATGTTGGTCTAACAATATCAACTGTGACCTTTTCTTTTGATGTAGCATAGTAATTGTACTTTTTCCGTTATCATATCATGTCTATCAGAGAAAACTCCATTGTGATATGTCTATTCAACCATAAAGTGTAGCTATAACAAGCTTTGCAAGATGGCAAGTGTGGTGGCAATAATGGATGTCCGAACGGCACCAATTTTATTTAGGCCAATTAGAGCATTGGATGAATGTATGTGTAATGTTTCATGACAATCATCCATGTAGTTTAAAAAGAATAGAAATAATATACTTTTGCTATGAGATGCACAGGCAACTGATGGTGGACACAACATCCACCCCATAACCAGCAGAGCTAAAATTTGCAAGAGAACGTGATTTGTTAGTATGCTCATCTGCAGGCTGCACGTGAGCCATTGAAATCTGTCCGATTAGTTGCATTCAAATTATTTTATCATTCAGTTGGAAGTAATGAAGCTACCACGAGGTGCCCCATTATGTAATACAGTGTGATGCGAGGGGAATGCGCGGAACCCGCACTGCGACTCTGGATACACTCTGTCAGCAAGCGTCTGCAGTCTGTTAGGATGACGCGTGCGAAGACTTCACCCACGATGAGGGTGCAGTGCCTCAGGACATGAGAGATGCCAACATCGTAACCCTGTATAAGAACAAAGGCGACATAAGTGACTGCAACAACTACAGGAGCATATCCCTTCTCAGCATCGTGGGTAGAAACGATGTATGAGTGTAGCTAATGCCGAACTCACATTGTCCGAGCAAGTGCGTGTTTAGAACGACACAGAAAACATTGAAATCGATATTCCAGCTAAATGCTCATACAGTTCTGCTAAAGAGGCTACAATCCTTCTAACTCAATAACACATTTCAACTATCTTTTTCACCACCTTGATTGGAAGGCCACAGGAAGCTCGCAGTGACTAACAACAGCAAGACATCTATTTGTTTCGACACTACCAGGACGAACACACAGATCACCAGCAGGAAAATCGCTAATAAGGCCAGAGCCAACATCAACGATGTGGCAACAATGTTTTGTACCTGCTTTGATGTGGTGAGAAACACATTCTTTTCCACCTTATTAAATGGTGAGGTCGACATCTGAACAATGTTACATTCTTATTCAGTGCAGGGAGTTCAGTACGGTAGGCAGTGGAATGTGTCCTGTACCAGCGACGAGAACACGGATACTTAAAAATTAGGGAACAAATCCAATTTCATCTTAATTATCTGCGGAGTCGAAAGATGGAAAGTGAGGTACAATCTGCCCTGAACTCAGGAATTCAGTCATTGTTTCCTGTACCAGTCAATGCATAATTTGCTGAAAGGCTGGAGTATCCAACTGTAAGGGCAACATATTTGCAATATTCTCCCCAAATCCGCCGATGTCATAGTGACGCAAAGCGTTGTCCTTTTGATGTTTTGGGGGTGGAAGGTGGGGGATGTGGCTCCGGTAGTGTCCTCAACAATGCTCACGATTGATTCTGTATTCAGACGTTTACTAAGTACATCCATACTGGTCTTGAGTGCTTTCCTCCCTTTCCCTTTTCTGATTTTAGCAGAATGGCCGACCATGTGTCCTCGAACCACAAATTGCACACGCTACAAGTGGAAAAAGAGGTACATTTGGCCAGGAACATCTCGTGGGTGTCTTACCTTGCTTTATATTTACTCCACTTACAAGACATGTTTATGAAATAATAAAAAAATTAGAAACAAATGATAAATTAACCCACCAGTGTGTTAATAATTAGCTAAATAATACCCGTTATAAACAGTGCGTGTGTGTGGGATTTGGACTTTTTAACGCAGCTTTAACAATTTTTCAGTCATGTCGCTATGATGTCTGCAGTTTGGCAGTTTATAGTGATGTCCAGCACTGGGGCATAGTGCCGCAGACATATAACATGATGTCCCACCCAGTCACATTATCCTGACACCAGGCCGACCAGTCCTAACACTAACCTCGTAATGCTCGGCGTCAAGCGAGTTAGCTGTTAGTACCATTTTTATAAGTCTTTGGTATGATTCGGCTGGGGATCGAACCCACGACCTCCTGCATCCGAGGCGGATGCTCTAACCACTAGACCACCGAAGCAGTTTAAACAGAGTGTGTAAACACTTAAAAGTCAATTTGCATCAATGATAGCACTTTGTACCACGTGGTCTAAAGTTACCAATTCCAAAATGTTATCAATTTCAGAAAATCTTCGACAAGTTAAAAAAATTATGTATACCACCCGTTTATGAATGAATATTAATCCATATAATTCTAAATGTTTGAGTGGATGACTTGAATTTCACATACAAAGACTTTAGATTTAATGGAGGTTTGAATCATATGATGTTGTGTACGGAAGCAGCTTAAAAACGGTGGGAAGAATGCATAGAGATGTAAAGGTGATATAACAGGCAAAACTTCCTGCCCTTTGTCTACATAATATACAAAGAAAGACAAACTTCCGTCTTTTAGTTGGGCTAGATATGGCTTGGGCGGGGGGGGGGGGGCTAGGGTAGAAGTCTAATATTCCCTAATGTTAATGTGCTGCTGGTTGAAAAAATGAATTGCGCATCTCCCTAAGGTTTCCATGGCTTTCAAATCGAGGTGGTAAAAAAGTAGCTGAAACGTGTTGTTGAGTTGGGATGGATTTTATAGCAGTTGTTTGGCTACTGCTCTAGGTCAAAGCAATATGGCAAGGTTGTAGAAAACACCTTATAATGGCCCCCTTGGGACACCACATGGGGCCCATGCATGCATAATAATATGCTTATGTGCGATCTGAATGTAAAGTCAAGGAACTTACAGAAGGTTTTGACCTAGCGTGGTAACTAAAATCTAAAATCACTTTTATCACACTACTTGTGCACATCTTCAGTGACCGCAATCCCCAAACAAGTTCTTGTGTTCAGAACATTGTGAGATGGATGGAAGGATAGATGGGTGGATATGAGAAATCCTATATACCCCAATCCTCTACTGAAGCAAGGTTAAAAAGGAGGTCTCAGTGATACACTTTTTAAAATAGGTGTTAAGGGTTGTACAAGATTACATCAAGATGCTCTTAAGTTTACAGAGTTCAGACTAAAAACATAACATATAAAGACTCAATTTTGTCAGATTAACAAGAAAATGAAGACACTGTCAATTTTGATGCCCAATTTACGTTAAAGTGGCCTGGTTTTCATTCAGCATGTAGGGATTTTAAGATTCATATGCAAGTCAAGTTTTGTGGGTAGTGTTTAATCAGGTCTCACACGTGTATCTGAATGCCAATTTAAAACAGTCCTGATTCTCATGCACAAATGGGGCATGAAACTCTAAAGATGCTTCCACATGCCAGCTCTGAACGATGTTGGTCTAACAATCTCAGATGTATGGACTGATATAAGCCCATGTGAACAAATGAATGAACAACCAATGAACATGAAAGATGCAACTCCATCAAAGTTGATGGACAATGGGAAGATAAATGCATATACAAAGTATAGGGAAAAGGCTTCCAAAATGTCGAATTTAAAATCTTGTACTTTGCTAGCTGTCATATACTGAATTACCATATGCACTCAAAAGTCAAGTCCAACTAAAACCCAACCTAGGTCTGGAATTGCTTGTGCACTATGTGCCTGTAGATCAGGGTTCATGTTGTCTGCTCTTTTAACTGCTCTGAATAAACTGCACAGATACGGATGTGCTGGTGCATTATACAATGGCAGATCTGTGTCACTGCACCTTCTAGTTTAACTTGACTTGTAGGCAAGTATATACTAAGCATATCATCCATGTTCTGTATTCATTTTTGATGTCATACTATTGATGGGAGCGGGGCAAGCTTCCCAAAGCTAAAATCTATCAACACGTTGATGCCATACTATTGATGGGAGTGGGGCAAGCTTCCCAAAGCTAAAATCTATCAACACGTTGATGCCATTCTATCGGAGGGAGTGGGTCAAGATTCATACAGCTAAAAACTATCAACACTATTGTATCATTTATTGACCCACATTTTTCATCTGTAATAAATACCACATGTATATATAAATGTATTGTATATAGTGATAGGAAAGCTTATATCTCATCGCAAGCTTGATGCTGTTCAAACATGTGAATAATAATAATAATAATAATGACAATGAGAAACTGAAATGGAATGTGCACAAATTACTGAAATGATACAAATGAAATCAGAAAAGAATCCATAAATGGAAGGAAAAAGAAAAGCATAAAGTATAAAATTATTACAAATACTTCAAGCTAAGTAATATCAGATGACCATATTTTAGTAAATGATTAATAAGACAATACATTCTAATCATTAAATCCACTGCACTGGTATCCGTCCATCTCTATAAAGCAAGGGTAGAAAATGTGCACACAGGTCAAACGTACATATTTATCAATAAAAAAAAAACAGCATTAAATTCTTTCAGGAAAGACTAATCAATCATACCTACTGACAGGTTTTAGTTCCACCAGATTTAACTCCCCTTGAAATAAATGTTGGCCATATGTTACATCAACCAAGATAATAAGGATCCGGTTCTTGTAGGGAATGTAACAATTACAACACAACTACCATGTTACTCATCTATAAGAAATTCCTTATAGATTTTTGTCTGGCAAAATCTGTTGAACAAATTTATTTCCGATTTTCATTTTGTTGCAAGAAAATAAATTTTCTTGCCCAAAAAATAAATTTTGCAAATAACTGAATTTTGCAAATAATGATTTCAGTTACTTCAAAGAAAAACGAATTTCACATCTGCTGCTGTTGCCTTTTTGTACTGCCAGAATTTCCCTTACTTCTTCATGGCTCAAATGTGACATATACAATTGTTACACTGACCAATGAAAACAACCTTTGCATATAACCAATCAGACTGACAGACACAAAGGTACATAATAGACCCTCTGGTTCTACCCAGCTGACTGGACACTGACTAGGATAAACCTTCCTTAGTATTATAATGTAAAAGATTTGCAAATTATTATAAAACATAACCACAGAAATACAATTTATTTAATATATTATTTGTTACATACTAGTAAATATCAAGCAAATTATTGAGTTGGAAGGGTTACATGAAATTCTCTCCCTTTTAATGAAACATTTTTGTTCCTTACATCTGCTGTAGGATTATCAGCCAAAATTGTGGTGACAGGAATTCCAAGAGAAGTAATTTTCAAAGCCTATTGTGTCATATGAAACCTATCTATAGTTGTTAACACAAGACAAATAAGCCAATAAAGAATTATACAAACTGATTTTTAATAAAAGAGTAACACAGAAATAGTTCAATATAAACACAAGCTGATATTTATGTATAAATTGAAAGTCACCTGGAATATAGATATTTTGTATATGGTCAAAATAAATTATGTAATCTGAATTGATTTACATAGGCAATACAAAAAGCAATATGGTACAATATACACAAGGGTCAAGTGAGATGCAAAATTTGACAAGTAAATATATTTGTTTAATAGCCCTTGATTTCTTCCTATTTCTGTTTTGTGAGAAATTGTGAACAAAACAATTCCAAAAGGAACACCTTACCAACTGCAAAAGAATGTTTGATGAAACTTCGAAGTTTTACAGAGCAGACAAACGAATCATTTAGTAACAGCTTCATATAAATCACATGCAAAAAGTTTATTTTTTATGATGATGCCAAAATCAAATACATAATGCAAAATTATTTTTATAAAATTCAAGGATATTATTATGAAATTTGTACAAATAACTTATAACTAAATAAATGTTTGGTGATAGTTATTCTAGGAGAAAATTTTATTTATGGCCATGGTTTCAATGAAAACAAGTGAGATCATCCATTCAGTGTTGCTCGGCACAAAAAAAAAATAACTAAGGCTGATTGATTTCAACACCTGTATTCAACACAAACTTGTGAAAAAAAGTGACAATTTTATTCAAACTTCATATGGATTCCTTTTCTCAGTGCCCAATAAACACAGACTCTTTTAATCTTGAGTTACAGAAGACTCCTCTTAAACAAATCACTAAGATTGGGGGGGGGGTAAGGGCACCTGTAACATGTTACTTCTTACATCATGATGAGAAAATGAGAGCTCAGTGCTTTTGCAAAGAAGACACACAGGTTGTCATTAAAAATCACGAAGTGAAAATGGTCAATGGTGCTAAGACAAATCACATGGAATTAACACTTATAAAAATGTCAATTCTAACACAGAAAAGTGAAGGATTCATCCTACCAGAATGTGAAAATGTAAATTGTCACATTAAAGTAAACACTATATAAATTATTTTGCAGCTTATTATGGTTATATTTCTGATCACAAATTTCTCAATATAAAAGTATATCCTCCAAAAATTTCATGAACATAATATACATTATTTTCATCTAAAAATATATTTCAAAAATTGAATACAAATGGTTAAAATGGGATCTTTTGTATTTTAAAATGTTTTGTAGTGGTAATACAATCTCAAGTATTCATGTTACACTCAGATTCCAAGCCAAAACTGGAAGAATTTCATTTACCATATATACTCATGCACAAGTAGGATCTAACTGCATAGACCCAGATCTGCCATCACATAATGCTCTGACCTACATGACTGACTAGAAGTAATGAGTAAACTGCATAGACCCAGATCTGCCATCACATAATGATCTGACCTACATGGTTGACTAGTGGTAATGAGTAAACTGCATTGACCCAGATCTGCCATCACATAATGCTCTGACCTACATGGTTGACTAGCAGTAATGAGTAGAAAAAAACAACATAGACTCATATGTGCTGGTGCATTATGTAATGCCAGATTAGGGTCCATGTTATTTACAATTACATCAATCTATATGACAGTATATATGGTAATATTGTCACATCTTGAAATTCAAAATAATGATTTCCTAAAAATAAAAAAAGGTGATTTCTGTCCAATATTTCTTGGCAACTACTGAAAAGACGATTAAAATTACAATAATCATAGTCTGAAATGAACACAGATATGCTAAAATGTGAGCATGTATATCAGGAATCCTAGCATCATATTTGAGGAATTGCGGCAACCAATCCAGAATAAGTAACATGCTTGTTCAAATTAGCAAACCTACATAATCATATTGCATCTTTTTATGAGCCCATACATTACTGTACAGTCAGAAATAAGGTCTAATGACAGATTATGGTGAATCAATTTCTCCATTTCCCTTGAGTTCCTTAAACATTTATGGCCAAAACAAAGACTATAAGTATTATTCTTCATGAAGTATCTGCATCATTCTTTTCTTTTCGTCCCTGTCACCAGTTTTCACCTATACAATAGTCTAACAGACTGGTTGATTTTAATGTAAATAGTTATTCAGACTGAAAAACAACAGCCTAAATATAAGTTTATCAAATTTGTAAATAAGTACTTTTGACCCTAAACATGTCCATAAAGGAAACTGCTGTTGAAAATTATATCCTGTAAAATTTAATTTTTTTAAAATTTCATCACTGTAATGCAATGTGGAATTTTCACAAAAAATTCAGTCATTCCACAAAATCCATAATGGTTGGCATCCCTGTTAATGCTTTGTGGGGAAAACATTTTAAAAGTTCTATATATACATTTGACACATCATTAAATTATTAAAATACCTTTCAACAGTTACTTATACACTAAACAAAAACAGATATCATAATAATTTAACAGAAAACTTGCCACATGAATGTACATAACAACAAAAAAACCCAGATATGATCCATATGATTTACTGTTCTCCAATAAGGGAGTTCCATGAAACAAAACAAGCACTATAATTAATGACCAGAACTGGAAATTCGCATGAAATTAAAATCTTAAATTCTGATTGTTGTGCCACGCACAGCTGCTATCAACAAAATGTTTGCTTTTCTCTCTTTACCATCCAAATAATTCCATTTCAAAAACTTCTAAAAATATGCCCATCATGGTAAGATTCTAAATCAAATTAATATATACATATATAGAGATATATATAGATATATACCTTCATTAGTTCACAGTCAGCATCTTATAAATAATAAAAATTAATAAAGGATTCTTTGCAAATGTTATTTACAAATCAACCATCATGGTGTTGGCCTCATCAATATCTGTTATAACCCAACAATAAATTATAAACTGCAATTATTTCTTTTGATAAACAGGAACAAAGCTGCTGTATTCATAGAGCTCTCCATCAGATTCTGAAAATGAAAGTCCAGATCCATACTTCTCTCAAGTAAGAATTTACTAAATTGTAGACCAAAATTGAAAACTGAGAGTCCAAGACCAGGAAACTAGATCATTCTTGCAAAGTTCCCATTAAAGAAAAGACAAAAATAGAAATCCAAACCTTTTACATTCCCCCAAACAATTAGATTTTACATCATCACACTGGTGTTACTAATGAGATCAACTCTTCTATTTAATCCCAAGTTAAACAGGTTATAAGCAAATGAATATACTATGAAATATGTTTGAAAGAGTTATCAGACACAAATTTTCACCTCAATACAATAAAAAAAACCCATGTAAACTCCATGTCTGGAGTAAAGTTTTGTCACTGTCTGATGTAGTTGCATCTTTTCTGAAAACATCTCCAACAGTAATAAAATTCTGTTTGAAAATTAAGGAAATCTGTTAAATTCCTTCTCCAAGATTTGATTTACTACCTTGTTCTGCATGAGGATCTTTTACCTAAACAAAAATGTGTTAAATTCTTTCCTAATTACTACCTAATGTCGTTATTCTTTGTTGGCAAAATCTTCATTATTTCTTCTATGCACCTTTCTCTCCAATTAAAAAAGAAAGACCTGTCCAAAATGTCCATTCAAATTTATGATAAACTGTTTTATATTCTTATTTGTCAATGGATTTGCAGAAAATTTTGTCAAAAGTAATGGTTTGTTGAATGCAAGCTTCACTTTATATCATCGTTTTAATATTGATAATATTCAATGTATCTTGTCCCTTTGCAAAACTTGCTCAACCATTCAACAGTGGACTCTGTAAATAATCTTGTGGAGTACGTAAATATTATACCATTATCAACTTGGTTGTTAATAAAGGTGACAATGTTGACAAAATACTAAAATGAAATAAAGTCTAACATGCCACAAGTTTTATTTAAATATTGACTGGTACTTGATAACATCTCCACAAGATTCTTTTTGATCTGTGTATCATTTATATGGTTGTGCTCCATTTTAGTTTTGCGCATGCAGAAATTTTCTAGTACCAATATATAGACTAGATGTTCAACTCAAAACAGCCTTAGACACTAAGAAATGAATTATTCTCTTTCTACTCACTTCATTGTTTTGAATTTACAAGACAACTCAGATTCAGCACTCATTTTCATAGAAATCATTATTTCTTTTAGTGCCAGATGATATAGCAGCAACTGAGAGAGAATCTATGATATATAAATTTTCGCTTTCATAAAATTAAACTTGATCACAGTCCTTAGAGATGCCAAGTTAGTGAAAATGAAAATAATAAATGCATGTACACATTACACTACTATGTTATAACAACCATAACAGTAAAATACTGATCCACAAAAGTTTACAATAACACTGGAATCCCTCCAGCACAATCATGAATGTCACAAAATTCAAATATGAACTGATTAGGGTTTGTAAACATTAAGATCCCAATACAACCCTCAAAAGGACATGGTATGAACTGCCCTAAAAGAAAAACTAAGCTTGCAAAATTCATTTAAATGCCTCACAAATTTAACCGCTTGACTATCATGTCCTTATAAACAAAGTCTACTAAATTTTTTATTTGCATAGATCAAACATTTTCTGAGCAAATGTGATAAAAGGTTTTTAAGTCTAATGAATGAAAAATGTAAAAATCATGTAAAATGCCACAAAATCAAAAGTCTAACATCTACATATGCATGTCAACATGCTTGTCAAATTTCATTTGCCTTGGACAAGTTTTAAAAAACTGAAAAAAAGTTTTTAAAAATATAAGAATTGCTTTAGTACATGATCTGGAAAGCTTATCTACATACAAAAACAATATACTCCCCAAATTGCACTGACCTGGTCAAACAGTTTTTGCAATATGAGCTAAGATTTTCACTGAAACGGTACAAGTCAAAAGAGGAAAAAACAAATAAAAAGTTATCAGAAGTAAAAATTACACAAGTCACACATCTGATTCCTATACTCTGAACCAAAGAAACAAAACAAACATTTCAAACAAAATCAGGATTTCTTAAAGACTATTTGGAATATATAATCTAAATTTGGCTTGCACTAATCTAAATCTAGCTTGTACTAATCTAAATCTGGCTTATGCTATTTCCATCTCAAAGTTACATTCCCTTGCCAAATATCGTACATTGTGAAAAAGGCATGGATATATGTCCCTCATAATGAATAATAATAATACATATTGTGCAGAAATGCATATCTGAGATAAGAAAAGGAGGAAATTCAGGGGGTTCCTGTACCTGTTAGTACATGTAAATAGGATAGGGAAATTTTGAATTTGTTGTTTGCCAAGCACACATAAATCATTGTTCAAAGACGTCAGCATTGCACATGCAACTGTGCATATCACAACCATAATTAACCAACTGACATACTTCTTCATAACAGAAACATTTTGTCACCTAAAGTTACAACAGGTAAAAGAGGCAATGATGCTTTAACAAATGTAGTGTGATATCTTGCTTAAATGTTGCTTAAGTGACCCTTAAAAGAATACTGTGTTCAATGCCAGTATATTTACTATGTATATGGTATTACTATTATATAGTAAAATGGAATCCATGACTATACTAGCCTTGTGAAGGGTACTTTGTTATATGTGAAGTCATCTTCTAATGTGGTTTGTTATATATATATATATAGAGATATATAGATATAGATATAGTATTACTATTACATAATAGAATTCATGACAATACCAGCCTTATAAAGAGTACTGTGCTATATGTGAAGTCACCTTATAATGGGGTATGCTATATATATATCTAGTATTACTATTAAATAACATAATGGAATCCTTGACAATACCAGCCTGATAAAGGGTATGTGTTACATGTGAAGTCACCTTATAATGGGGTATACTATATATATATATATATATATATTATTACTATTATATAAGAAAATGTAATCCATGACAATACCAGCCTTATAAAGAGTACTGTGTTATATGTGAAGTCACCTTATAATGGGGTATACTACATATATCTAGTATTACTATTAAATAACAAAATGTAATCCATGACAATACCAGTCTTAGAAGGGTACTGTATTATATGTGATGTCATCTTATAATGGGGCATATTATATATATAGTATTACTATCCTATAACAAAATATAATCCATGACTATATCAGCCAGATAAAAGGAACCCTGTTATAATGAGACCTCTGTATTCATTACAAAGGTTACAACCTCATTTTCCCCCTTGGACAAAACACTCCATGATAAAGTTGGCATTAAAGATAATTATCTTATCTACTGACAAAGAAATTATCAAACTTTCCCCTAGGATACACAAGCATATAATTGTATAGGAGGCAATCAAAGTCTATCATATATTCTCATTTACATGCTGAGTTCAACTGCAAACAATAAAAAACCTCCTGATCATATCATAATGTGCCTGCAGATCAGTGTCTATGTTGTCTGTTCTACTGAATAATCCAAACAATCAGCACCAACCCAGATCTGCCAGAGCATTATGCAACAGCAGTTCTGGGTCTGTGCAGTTTGCAGTTGGACTCATTTTATAAGCATGTATATAAGGTCTATTATAGTATTATAAATATCAACTATTATATGTCATTTCATTTACATTAAATACCTGCGTACAACATACAACCATGTAGACCCAGATCTGTCATCACATAATAAGCCAGCAGATAATGGACTATGTATTTCACTTGAAAACCAGATGGAATAAACAGCATGTAGGTACATTGCATAATGACAGATCTGACCTAGAAATTAAAAAAAGCTAAAGTCTTTTGTTTTCTCAGATGGTAGGAGGGTATTATTGCCTGCTGCCATATTAGTTTTTATAAGGAATTCCTAATAAAATTATTAATACAAAACTTACTCTTCTTGTGCACTCTTTTTCTAAATGTAGAATCATTTTATTAATCTGATTTCCTGTTATTGTATTCTCAATTAAGTATTTTGATTTGTGAGATGAGGTGTGCAGTAGACAGTAAACAAGGAACCAGACTACTTTTTTTATATATAAAAACCATTGTCCAAAATTATTTTTTTGTTGTTGCTGTGAAAGGGTTTTTTGCTGTTCTCTTTTGTTGAACTCTGAATATTGTGATTCAATTTATTCAATTTATTTTCTTGAAAATTAATTTAATCTCAACCACAGTTACTGTGTTGCTAGACTTTTTCCTACTTAATGCTTGGTATATAACATAAGAACAAGCATTATGATGACACAAATGAAAATGTGTATTCATCCTATCAGAACAAAAGTCGTATACATACATAACAGACAGACTGGGTCAGCCCCATTGTCCAGATACAGTCTACTACTCAGCCTGAATTTAAGTTTCATTATCAGCCAATTAAAACTGATGTAAGAAAACCAAGCTCATTATGATTGGCTGAACACAAATCTCAAGTTTGTGAGCTTTAAGATTTCCAGGGCTGGTTCTATGTTGGACATGGGTGCCCATTATATACGGTAATATGCTGGTAAATTCTGTATTTTTCCCTTAAAAAAGATGGCAATATAAACTACAATCTATCACATTCAAATACTAAATTCTCTGCCTTCTTGTAAAATCAATATAAACATTTAGTCCCTGAAATTTAACAGTTGTTTTCTTCTTCTCCAACTCCTTGTTTAGTCAAAACTGTTCTGGTGCTAATAATGATCCAACTCTGCAAGTTTCAATGTGATGAAAACAGTCAAAATAAATATTTCTGATGAAACTGTGACTTTGTTTCCCCCACCTAGTCCAGATAATGTTCAAATGTCCACTTTTGTTGGTGCTTATCCTCACACTTGCCAATATGGACTAGACCACCACTATTCTCTTGTGCTACGTCCAGGCAGAGACCACTGTCCACATGAATAATTGTCTGCTTCTCCTGAAAATGGAAATGTGCCCATATGACTTGGATGCACCTGCAAATATGGTTTAAATGAATAAAAACTGGTTCAATACAAGGATAAAGTTCTGTGGCAAACATGGTCATCAGTCATATTTTTGTCTGAAAATGTTGAAATTGAACCTGACCCAATTCTTTTTTCAATAGAAACTTCATACTAACTTTGGTTTCAATTCATGCAGTATTTCAAAAGTAGTAGTTGTTGTTGTTGGTTTAACGCCTATCTTCATCATATGATAGGCTATACATGACTGGCTAGTATAACTAGTGGAGAAAGAACATAGAGGAAACAATAGTACGAAACACAGACCTACAGGAAGCTACTGGCAAATTACAGTTAATGAGCAGAAATTAAATTCATGATGGATGAGATGTGGCAGAACAGACAGAAATGTCTAACATGACATACCCTGTCCAAAAAATAAAGAATAGTTATTATATATGAGAACATGATGGTACACAATGCTCAAGAGCAGACAATACTAGCTGTGTTAGATTATAATTGATCATATGTACTAGAGTCACACCCTCAGGATCATAATTTGTGTACAGGAACTTGGCAAAACAGTATTCCTGCCCTGACCATTGGATGGAATTTCCATATTCCACATCAATGCACAGAATGAATGCTACTAATTCTGGCAAGACAGATGGGACTGGAACACAGATTTCTGCCTATTAGTTAATTAATTATAGATAGTTAAGATTTCAGTAAATAATTGTACCTCTAATGAGAGCAAATTGATGACAATTTTGAAATATAATCTTGTAAGATAGAGACATTATTTTTACTAATTATGTCAGCTGGATTTGTGCTGTGGGTGATCACAATTTCTGGTAAACAAACTCAAGTTGTTTGATGCTCAAGTTCTAAATAACTTACCTGTTTCACCCCTTGTTGTATTTCAATTACAAAACATAGATCAATAGTTGAGGTGGAACAGATATTATTTCTGTCTGTCGTGGTCTGTTTTACATAAGTGCCCCTTGTCAATCAGCCCAAAATCTATATTGAATTTCCTAGAAAATTCTGATCACAAAAAATCAAGCATAGGTTGAATTAAGTGCCATACTCTTTTTGCTTTACTCAGGTCACAGTTAGGCTGAGAGATTTTTCAATGTTTCCGTGAATTAGGTTTCCCTTCTTGCATGCTATATGTCACAGACATATTTTATCAATCATACATAATGTGATGACTTAAAACTAGTGCCTTGCTCTCATATTACCACGACATGTAGAAAACTATCCCACACAAGTATTAAATTTTGTTATTTGTAATTATTGCCCTAAATTTTATGCAGATTTCTTTTGCAGGTACAAATCTTGCACCTGCCTTATCATGTTTCCATTTCTGTATTTTTTCCCCTGTACATGGTCTCAGAGATACAGTTGCTCCAATTGTACCACTTGTGTGCATGCATGCCTCTTCTCGTCTTAACTCGTCTTGCATACTCAAGGAAAACACCTGGTAAAGCAGAAAATGCTTAACTAATTAATATGTCAAATTTTTAATATTTTGAGTCAGGCATTTTTTTAATTAAAAAAACTGTTCTGCCGAGTGACTTGTTTTGCCTGTGAAAGGATTTACTGTTGTTGTGGATGTAACACCATTTTTCTCATGAGAGGCTCCACATGATGAGTAATTTATCTTTTGGAGGAAGTACACTGAAAAACCACAGGAAGAATCACCAACCCAAAGGAACCCAACACAATCTAACCCAACCACGGGAAGCAACTGCCAAGCTTTCTAACATACCCCCACTGGACGAGTCCAAGACACGAACCCACATGGAAAGAGGTGATACGGCAGTGATCAGTATCGACAAGTGCCTCAGACCACTGGGGGCCCCTCCTGTGACAGAATTCTGCTTAGGCAGGTGAGAAAGGAATTCAGGTACCACATCAGGGTCCAAAGTTTAGACACATATATGATCCACCAACACTGTAGTTAAATCAAACCAATGAAACAAAAGATATGTACCTTTCAAAACATTACATATAGCACTTTTAATGTAACACTTTAGATGATATTACCATTGATGTTGCCATCCATGGCTGCAAAAAAATCATATTTTTTTAATTAAAAAATAATCATGGTTTAATTTTTTTTATAAAAAAAATAATCAGATTTTTTTATTTGGATTAAATTTAGTGAATAAAAGAATAGATCTGAGTCTTCATTTCATTTGCAGAATATATGCATAGTTTATAATGTTATATTTTAAAGTAATAAAAAGCAAAATTAATATAATCATACAATTCTCATTAAATGTATTTAAAATTACTCCATCTAACTATTACATTTTCATGGCACATTTCAGATTCTGGATAGGTGCCTTGTACTTAACAGTTTGTAAACATATATAAGTGTTCCAGTTTTCTCAGTGCCAAGCCTGTTCCTGACTTTGAACTGCATGCACAATAATACTGCTCGATCCATTTCAAGCTTGTGTGATATATTAACAGACTAACTGATCATGTAGCAGCTACTTTGTACTAAAGGGCTTCATTCATTCAAGATTCTATTCAGCATTCCTTTTCATATCCAAGTTCTTCACCTTGTCAGCAATGCCATTTGCTCCTCACACACATTCAAAATCAATCAATTCTCCAGATAGGATTGGGAACAATCAGCAACAGAATTCCTACATACATCTTGTGCGTGTGTGTGATTAGGGTTTTTAACATAGCTTTAACAATTTTTCAGTCATGTCGCTATGATGTCTGCAGTTTGGCAGTGTATAGTGATGTCTAGCACTGAGGCATCATGCCGCAGACATATAACATGATGTCCCACCCAGTCATATTACCGACACCAGGCCAACCAGTCCTAACACTAACCTCTTAATGCTGAGCGCCAAGCGAGGCAGCTGTTAGTATAATTTTTGTAAGTCTTTGGTATGACTTGGCCGGGGTTCGAAGCCATGACTTCCCACTTCTGAGGTGGATGTTCTAACTACTAGGCCACCAGAGTGGTAACATACATCTTGTGGAAGAACAAGACAGTAATAAATTCAAGCTTCTAACACACAACTGACAATTACAATTAGTTAACATGATTTTATCATCGTGCATTTGTTGATTAAAAAATTACACTAAATTTTAATGTTTTAGTAATTTAATATTCAAACACACAATTACAATGAGCTGAGCAGATCATACCATCCTACATGTCTTTATTTAGAAATTAGACTGACATTTTTAATGTTTTGATAATGTTTTGATAATTTAATGTTCAAATACACAATTAAAATTAGTTCAGCTGATCCAACATGTGTTAATTTAGACTCACATTTGGAATGTGAGTCAAGTAAGGCAGTCATATGCTATTTACAAGTGATTTAGGTGATAAAATCAATTAGTTTATCACCATATGTGTCAAATCATTAATGAAATTTATTGAGTGATTTAAATCATCTGATTGGAACCAAACAACCCTGCTACCATCACTGTCTGAAAAATGATGCCATTCACAGGTCACTTTGATGTCTGATGATATTACTACGAAATACCGCAGTGAAAACCTATCAGGTATATTTCCCAAAAGATCTTAACTCTTTCAAGAAATCAATTGTCACCAAGTGGAATCTTCAGGCCAGGTTTGTGTCTCTAATACACATATGCCCATACTGCTGAGAACAAAGTCTGTGATTTGTGTCTTTAATAAACATGTGCCCATACTGTAGAGAACAAAGTCTGAGATTTGTGTCTCTAACACACATATACCCATATTGCAGAGAACAAGTCTAAGTCTAGAAAGAACAAAAACCTGTTCAAGTTTGCATGGATATCAAATCAGGTAGTTTAAATATGCACATAAGTATGCAAACAAAAACCTGATCAGTTTGCATGAAAATCAAGAAAGTATACACATTAGTATGCATACAATAAGCAGAAAAAGTCTCCCTAAAAAGTTTGTGTGCAAATAAAATATTAAGAACTATTATTAAGAACTATTTAAATAGCTTGAATCTCTATGTATGTATGTATGTATGTATGTATGTATGTATGTATGTATGTATGTATGTATGTATGTATGTATGTATATATGTATGTATGTAATGTAATGTAACGTAACGTATGTACGTACATAGGTATGTATGTATGCGTGTATGTATGTTTATTTAACAGCACATCTGCTGTTAAGTTCTAAAAAAATCTTTGTAGCAAAAAGAGTGTGAATTAGATTTCACAGACTCACAATAATAAAGACAATCTAAAATTGTACCTCATTGGCACTTTGTCCACCTTGACAGGAAAATAATCCTATATCAAATATTGTCTTTTCATCCTTTCCTAATGTATCTAGGCACAGATTGCTGGCTGGATTTCTCACCTTAAAATATGAAAAAGATTATGAAAATGATGTAAAACATGAAACAAATGAAAACAAAATGATAAAAAAAAGAGTTTGTGAATTGTTTTAGAATCTTAAAATAAATAAAACCTCTCTTACATAACCACTTGTCTTAGACACCATCTTAAGCAAACATTAATAAAAATCAATAAAAATCGCTTCCTAAGTTAGGTGGTACATAGATGAGAAAGTTGAACAATTTTTGTTGTTGCATGGTTGCTGGAATTAATAGGTAGTTGAGCTTCTAACTAATGCTACTGAGATTGGGGGATGCACTAAGAAAAGAAAAGAGTGTTTAAGACAGGTGGTTGCTTAAGAGAGGTGACCTATTAGGGTGTCTTGATTGAATCATTTTATTGTGTTGACCTCAAATGGATCTGGTGGTCATCTGGGCCACAGCCAACAGACCCTGGAGATAAAAACTTCAGAACGTTTACTGTGTATGTCAGCCATCAGCTATTATATCTCGAAAAGCTTCTAACTGAATATGAGACTCTGAGATAATCTTATTGGAAAAACTCGTAAGGCATATTTCATCCTGCAACAATTCATAAAATATTACCCACATAACTACAATGTCAAGTCACAAGGGGTTATATCCTCCTTTCCTGCCATAACTGGAGAAAAAAGATGTATGGAGGATCCAAGACTTTTCACGGTACTTTTCAAGTAATGCCAGAGAGAATGGACCTGGTTTTGCATCCCTGTTACTCTCCAAGTCTTGATGAAGGAGCAAAAGCAGATGACTAACATGTGATTGTTCAAAGATGGCATAGCTGTGAAGCAAAGTTATTTCATTAGAACCAAGGAAATGTCCAATCTGAACTGAAATCAATTTGGGTCCATTAAAAGGGCATGCAGCATACTCACCCAGAAAACATGTCTTATACCATTTCAGTGAAGTTCTGGCTAAGAGCTCAAACTTATCTGAGTTAAGCCAAGTCAAAAACATCGATTCCTATATGGATCAAAGCACGCCAGCAAGTCTAAATGTCGATATTCACCCTGCCATTAAATCTGAATGAACTGAAGTCATGGAGAGGTGTGTCCTGACTGTAACAAGAGCTTATCATTTATCTTCAAAGAGCAAAAGAAAAAAAAAAGTTGTCCAGCTGAGAGTTTGAAGGGATGATATTGTTGTCTTTACACAATTTCCTGAAAATCTGCCACTTCCCTCATAAGCATTCAAAGTGGAAAACTTTCCAACATGTGAGAATCTCTCCCTGAATGAATGTTCAAACTAAACTCCTTTTTCAAGTAAGCTTTGAATAAGAAGCGCCAAGCATGAAGAGAAAACCTGTTCAGATTGAAGTGTGTTGGATTTAATTAGGATTTTCTTGGAGATGATGCAAAGCTTATCAGATGTTCGTCCAGAACTTGTCGGGTCTGAATGCGCTACCAAAACTACTTTGAAAGTCTGGTTCTGGCCTTGAATTTTCTGAATTACAGTCAGGCTGAGAACAGGTGGAGAATGACTGCAAAATCATCTATGGCACAGGATGCTGTATCTTGAGTCAGTGATACAAAGGTGGGCAGCATCACTAAAGTTTGCAAATCCACTGAAAGATTTAAGGTAAACAGACCACTAGGTATGCACAGTCTGGCCACTATTTGACAGAATTGGCTAAACCACTGAGTCTACTGGAAATATGTCCCATCTGGACTGTTACCAAATGATGGAAGAACCAGTGTAGTGTCAGTACCTAGTGGTTAGAGCATCCGCTCCAGATGTGGGAAGTCATGGGTTTGACTTCTAAAAATGGTACAAACAGCTGCCGTGCTAGGTACTCTGCATTAAGAGGTTAGTGTTAGGACTGGTCAGCCTGGTGTCAAGATAATGTGACTGGGTGGGACATCATGCTACATGTCTGTGGCATGATGCCCAGTACTAGACATCACTTTAAACTGCCACACTGCAGACATTGTAGCGATATGACTGCAAAATTGTTAAAGCTACGTTAAAAATCTAAATCACACATACACACATACATAATTACTCTGAAAACTAATCTGAACAAATAAATCCAACCAATCAAGGAGGTTCTGAACAAGCAGATGACATAAAGACTTTTTTATAAATGACCTTGAGCTGAGCTGAAGGCCAAAAGGCAGAGATGGAGATTTTACATTGTTCCTTGGAAGGGAAATCAAAGGAATTTACATGAAGTTGGATTGTCCAGAAAGAGGCTAACAAAACTCATTGAAGATGGAAAAGTCTGGGGTATAGAAAAACTTTATTTCCTTTGCACTTCATAATGTTACCTTCTGTACTTAAAAGTCCATTTCTGTACGATATCAGCTTGCAACCAAACCTGCTGTTGTTGATTAGGACTTGGCAGCCTAACCATCTGACTCTGATCATCTCCCCTTTGTGACCAAGAATGTCAAGGTCTAAAATGGTGGAGTTAAAGTGCTGGAGAGAAATCTGCTGCAGTGCCTGCTTGTGCACATTCTCTACACATCTCTTGAACAGCGGTGGTGAATCAGGAAGCATTGAGCCAAAGAGAGATTATGACAACAAACACATGAAATATGTTTTGTCATATTAGATCATGATGTGCAAAAGCAGCCATAAAGGTGTTGGCAACAGAGTCGTGGATTGCCATATTTTTAACCTTGGCATGTGAGCCATAGAATCCCATGCATGATTACTGCAGCACTTATGATATCACCACATTTGATTTATAAGTTGTGAAGTGAGATAAAACAGAGTGATCTACCTGGCAGAATGGTGATGCAGAAATCATTACTGCTACAATGTTCTTATCAACAATCAAAACATCAGCACTGTATGTGTACACCCTACCCATTGTATCCATAATACCGTATTTCATGTATTTTTTCTGTACCCTTTAATTTTTTGTACATAATCCAGTTATCAAGATAATAATTATTTAAATGTATGTTAATTTTTTATACATATCACTTTGTATTTTTCAAAAAAATCCACTAAATTATCAGATATTAAATTTCTACTAAGATTTACGTTTGTAAAAAAGATCGAAAATAGCATATTGCCATTTTGTTTTTACAAAAATTAATAATTGATTGTTGGTGAGAAAATACAATGATTCATTGATTGATGCATAAGTATGGGTGCCCCCAGCATAAGTCAAGGGGGTCATGTGACCCTACCAAAAATCATACTGCAAATATATATATATATATATATATATATATATATATATATATATATATATATATATATATATATTCCAACAAGGTTAATCATGCAAATGAAGCTGAAAATATGTCACAAGATTCTATTCAAAATGCTTAGTAAATATTAGCTTTAGTTTAAGAATGCATACTATAGTAACTCTCCTGGCCATGACTGACTAACCCCCTCTCCTGCAAAAAATCATGTGGGAGCCAATGTGCATAAGCTCTCTTATTGTCATTACAATATCTACTGGTGTTTTTTAACAAATGGACAAATGACTTCACAAACCATACTTTTAAATATTATCATTAATTAGTTCTCCTTATTAGGTCCGTCACCATAACAAAACACCATGTGCATTTTAAAAGGAGTTCAGAAGACTTTTGATGTTTTCTTATCCAACAAAAATTACATCTCAGTACACGCTAAGGTGAAGACCACAGACCATTGGTCAACTAGTCTTATTGTTTCATTATAGTCATACAAACATAAAAAATAAAAACCTAGTCATCTTCTATCATAAATATGAAAGTCATGGACTCCGTTAAATCGATTTGTATACATACATATACTATCTTTTAAGTACTTGTCCTGTTTTGACTTGGATATAATTAACATTTTATTGCAGATATATTCTACAATATACCCGACTATTATCTTTATTGGCAAGTTTGAATAACAAGTAATGCATATGAACGCTTGTCCTTATAACATCTGCTGTATGGACAACGTCTTCAATAGCACACTGACAAATTTTCATTTCCCTACTGGCAGCCTCGCTGATTTGACCTCTTCTGTCGATTCTTGCATTCAATCTGGTTTCAACAGGAGTAACCCAAAGGGCTAAGCATGTTTAATTACCATGTATATAACACTGCATAGCCATGTGGTTGTTGTGACAATGTACATTGTAATTAAAACAAGAATGAATTGATGATTTAATGGTGTTTACTGATAATGGAATATAGTAAGGTTGTAATACATGAGGATTATCACAATCATCAGGTAACACACTTTTTTTCTCTTTGCAAATGCTACAAATAAAAACCACCCTGAATAAACAGTCTTGTACACTGACAAAATTTTGTTTCATCTCTCTCTCTCTCACACACACGTGTGATGTCAAGTTCTTTATTTTTTATCACAATTTGATAACGAGATTATTGTTAATGTAAAAATACAAGTTGCACTTAATGTCTTGACAATGATGCCTCATATCGTTGTGTACAATTTACCAATAAATATTACCCATAACTAATACATGTTCACACCATCTTAATCATTTTGCCAACATTGCACAGCACAACAGCAATATATGCTTTAAATGCAGACGAGCTTGCACACTGAGACATAGTCTTCTCTTTCTTTCTCTGTCTCTCGTTCATTAATAGCAAAATGAGACAGAAAATGTACGTTTACTTTGTAAGTTTGTACTATTAGGTTGTCGAGTAACATGTGTTCCATAGAACTTGTTCAGGTACGATCCCTTTATTTTTCGTACATGGTCAGTACCACCAAATGACAATTAATTATTTTACATATAATTTTTCATCACTGAAATTAATAATTAATTTTTTGTGCATGAAAAATAACATGAAATACGGTATTACACCAGTAAAAGATTTTCATAGAAAAAGCTTTAGAATTACCAGGGTCCCAGATTTTGTCCAAGAGACAACTGAGAATCTTTGCAATTTTAGCTTAATGTGGAATAAAGTCAAATATATATGGATATCTTTTCTCAAACTCAATGTCTATTAAAGCCTTGATTTTATAAGTCTGGCTCAGATACAGGCTGTGGCATTTGAACAGTGTCAAGATCTGATATATTTTTTCCACTGCAGCCATAAAACTGAATTCTATCCAACCCATGATAGGATCAGCAAAGGCAGAGCAAGGTTTACCCTGCACTCACTATAAGGGTTGTCTTCATCCAGCAAGCTCCCATGTCTACAAGCAACACACCTAGCAGCATGGAAATAAAAGTACCATCATCCCTAGACAGCATCTGGTATTTCTCATTGAATACAGTTTAAAGGAGACTAAAAATCAAACTTTTCCTTTTACATATGTAACTCTCTACAGACTGTAATTTGACTGCAATGTTTATAAATTAAATATCGTAAGTGGGTAGCAATTATATTGCGTGGAAGATACCACGATTCCGTAAATTGCCGAGTTTTTCCAAGTTTTGATGAGACGACAGATGACGTGGTACCGTGATGCAATACTAGCCAGTCCTTGAATACAAACATAAACATTGATGAGCGAGGCAGACAGGAGGAGACCACATTTGGGTTGCACATTAAAAAGTTGAATCTGCAGTCTGATATAATAGTTTATGTACTGTACTGGTCAGTGCTAAAATACATTTTTTAGGCACAGGCCCCGGGCTGGTGACTTAAATAAACTCAAGCTCTGTCTGAAATTCCAGAAGCCCGGACAGTTCATACCTGGCAACTCTCAAGCCGGGAGAAAAACCTCCTGATTTTGGGGGTATTTCCTCATCTACATCCCGATCTCGTAATATCTCTCAATTTTTCACAGCAAAGTCCCGATTATTACATTATGTCTGTCAATTTTCATTTGTCAGAAGAAGAAACACCAACCCCAAACCATTTATAAATAGATATAACGTATGCAATCCACAGTCTAAATTGCCACACTGCAGACATCGTAGCGATATGACTGAAAAATTGTTAAAGCTACATTAAAAAAATCAAATCACATGCACACAGGTCTAAATCCGGCACTGGACGAAATAATTAATATCACAAAACATTGTTTTTCATTTTTTCTTCTTCAGTAAATAGAACGCGAAGATTAAACATTATTCAAGTAAATTTCAGATGTTTTTAAACAACTACAACAGTACTATAGTTTAAAAAATGTTAAAAGAATAAAATTGTCACCAATTAGCTTAAATAAATGATCACTGTGAAATTTTCTCCACAAACAAAATCGCATCTCCATTTCCGCCAAAGAAACTCGGCCAGTTAACACCTGACATTCCTCTACTGTATATGTAAAGTTTAATTACCATGATTAAATTACAAGGAATAAAACAAAATATACCATGCAGTATATGTGGCCCTACAGAACTAATTCTGAATAAATATTTTATTCAGCAAACAGTGTTACATGCATTAAGACTTAAACCTAAGGAAATAAGGTGGGGCATAAAACTTTAGAAAAGCAGTTGCCACATGTATGGTAACTTGTGACTGCAGATTTGAACTGTTAAAATGAAGTCCATGTCATTGTAAATAACAACAAAATAGGCATCGTTTATTTGGTAATTAATTGCTGGTGCTTACACATACACACACTGTCGAACATGGTTTCTTTGAAGTATGTCCGTAAGGCAGTCCTTTTCACAAGATCAATGCAAGGATAAGGATTATGTTCATTAATCACACCGGCTTTATTGTTTGCGTACTTAAATCAAAACTTAGCTATTTTGCAATTTAGCCAGAGCTGACCAGAATATGTAGAAGGGGCTTGTCCTGGGGGAATAATAAGGTGTATCACAGGGAGAAAAGGCACGTCCCATGGGCGCTCGCACACTGAGGCAAGGGGGGTCTGAGTCAATAGTCTCCCCCCCCCAGTTTCTATTGTCAGCCAGTTAATGTGAAACTTTGACCTCTTTTCTTTTAATCGCTATTTAAACTGCCCAAGGAATAGTCTTATATCAGTTCCAATCATTACAGATTACCGTTTATACATACTACATGTATACAATGACATTTATTTTAAATTTTCAATTTTTATAAGATTACTGAAAATTGTGTCTTCTTGAAACACGACAGGTTTAGAATCTTATTTTTAGCAAAGCTTCCGTTTGATTAAAATCAAATCTCAATTTCACATAGGACTGGTGATTTGATTTAGATTGTGCCTTGTTAAGGCATGTATGTCAACATCTTGAAAATACATTTACTCATTTCACCAGCGTGATCAAAGTTTCCTCATGCAAACAATTTTAGTTTTGACAAGCCTGACGGGCACCTCACTTTGAATACAGGATGGGCCGGAACTAAAATCAGAGGGCCCCAGGGTCTCGGGCTATCAGATTTGTTTTTAGCACTGCTGGTGATGATAAAAGATCAGTGAACTGATTCTTGCATTTTGTGGTCACTTACTCGGCCTTCTGCCTATTTTCGTAATTCACACGTTTAACACTTTTCCCAGGATTTAAAGTGTCCAAAGGTATGTCTGGAACAGCGCCAACTTTTAGTCTAGGCCTAGCATTTGCGTATCCTTGAGCTGACATTTTTTCATGATCCCTCTAGTAACATTCCTTTGAGAAATGTAATGAGCACAGAGTGCTGTATGGTCTTGCTTTGAAATCAACTCGTTTGTAATAATGTATCCATTCTTTCATTATGCCTTTATCTTTCAGAAAAGAAAAAGAAAAAATGTTGTCCACAGGCTTTTCTTAATGTTCTATTACACCCGTAAGCAACGCAAAACAGTATTGTCTTTTACTCTGGCAACTCCCACTTGGGTTGCTGGAGTCGCTACTATGATGTCACATCCCGAAAGTAACCAAATAGGCGCGGAAATTTTGCATACGAGCTCACAGAAATTCAGCTCCTAGAAGATAGGCCAATATTTAAATATTGGCATTACGGTTGCAGATGATACTTCACAATAAGGTTTTCTGCTACAGTACTTTTATTATTATTCTATATTTCCATTGGTTTCTGGTCTCCTTTAATAATGGCTGGACCCAGTGGCTGTGCTATATTACTGATGCTGTTATTTTCAATTAAGAAAGAAGGCTGGGAAGAAAGCAATGCATAATGATGACTAGACTGATGGCTGGTCTATAACATGGGCAGATTGATTATACTGGTCTGATTACAGTTCTGTATACAATGAGATGGACAGCCCGTGGAAATGAGTACTGTATTTACAGCATATATTGGGACAATATAAATAGATGATTTTTTTGCCTGTCCCAGAACATACAGTGAAACTTTTTTCACCTACGTCATATGTCCAAAGACTTAAGAAACAAAATAAATTTAAGTTGAATTTGCACACACACCCACACACATTGCATGTTACAATAAAATAGATAATTTTGAAAATAAATTTAAACAATGGAACATTTTTTAAAGTGACACAATCTAGTACTTCGTGCCAGCTTTAACCCAGCATCTCCCAGAAGAAATGGTGGAGAAAATAAAATCATTCCATGAATTCGAGAAGGCCAATAGAGAAAACAATTTTGCTGATGGTATGATCATTAACATGGATGAAACTCCAGTGTACTTTGACCTCATTCCTGGATGGAATGTCTATTAGAAGGGGATTAAATGTGTGAGAATTTGCATGACTGGTGGTGACACAAAAAAATGTAACTTTTGTCCATGCAGTGTCTGCAGCGGAAATATGTTGCCTCCAGTGATAATTTCTCATGATGTGAGGGAGCAAAAAAAGTATTCATGCTGCAAAAGCATGGATATATGTGTGCAGGAGTAGGGTTTGGTTTATGAGGTATTGCTCCAGTGGATAAAAGAGTTTTGTCTCAAGTGCACAGTTTATTATTATTTTTAATAAAATTTAATTTTCAGCACATTATCTGACATGAAATTTTTGAGTCATTTAAAAGGTGATCCATAACTTTTGACTCAAAAAACAATGTGTCCTAGGACACAGTGAATGAAAAATAACTTAAAAATGGAATTTATGGTATTCCAAGAAATATGATGTCTCAAATTATTTTGTAAATAGGATAATCTGATTGCCTGGTATGCACAGCCCACCAGACAGATGAAATGAAGGTTAACTACCAGGATGGCGGTGCTTGTGGCAATGAAGACAGGTAAGAATATCAGCCAGATCAGATTCTAAGGGCATACTTTGGCATGTTGGGGCTGCCAAATATCAGGAGACTCAGCAAATTCAAATCACTACAAAAAGGACCCAGAGAAAGTGCATGAGGCCAAAACACCCCCAACAAGAACCACTGTGCTGTTGAATCTTGAATAAACCTACTCATTTGCAGCTCCAAAATTAGAATAGTGTAGCATCGACACATCCGTCATGACCATGCTGTCCATCTGCAGGTGCATGGATTTGTTTACAACAATTTCATCAGACTCTTTGAAAGGGCGGCACCATAGGAATGTACCCCACCAAAACAGACGACAATTTCAGCTAAACGCTCAAGATGCCAACCTCCAAAGATTTTTTCTTTGTCTTTAGGTCTTTCACCTTCATCTTTACCTCATGCCCAATATCCAAGTCCCCTCTGATCAGAAATACAAACACACTACAAGGTGCTGTTGACGTACACCTCATACATGCGAGGCAAGTGACATGACTGTTCTTGCTGACCTTGAACTTCTGCATTAAGAGTACCTGGCCATCACTATTTTCTCTAAAGATAATAAATGACAACAAGCCTGGGAGGAGCAACAAAAAAAATGTCAACATGTTATATCAACACATGTGATACCATAAATAATTATAATAAGTGGAGTTTGCAGTACAAAAAAAACGTGTGAAGTAACAATATCACCTGTGATTTGCCTGGTCCAGGAAACGAAGTTAACTAAGTTTAAAAGATAAAACACTATTTAAAACAACAAAAAAAAGGTTATCAGTTTTTGTCAAACCATAAAATATAATATATCACCACCCTTATTTGAAGGAGAGATATAATTAGCAAAATCTTTGCGTGTACAAATTCATCCAGGTAGTGAAAGAAAATGTTGATCTTGCTGCAGTGAAAGTTTAAACTAAACAACTGCTAGAAACCTATTGGTAGCAAGGGTAGAAAATGGTTAAGAGTTTTTTCTTTGGTCTATTTAATTTACAGATGGGAGAAACAAAATTTTCATCTGTCTGGAACTGCTGGATTCAAGAGATAGGGGAACTCATTTCTTACATTAGTGTGATTGGGGAATGTATTCGACAGACTAAGCACCTATCAGTCACAGTGTTCTTGAACTTTGACATTCCGACCCCAAATCAAAAAGCTTCCATATGTCAAGCGCACTCTATCCACAACGTTTGATAACTCAAAACATTGAAAAGCTGGCAGTTTTGCATGTAAATGATTTTTCTTTTTTCAGTTGCACTAACCCTAACCTTTGACCTTCTGACAAAAAACAACAACAATACAGCCCTTCCTATCTACAATTACAAGCCATCCACAACGTTTGGTAACTGTAGATGGAGGACAAAAACAGGTACTGTGCAAAAATGAAATTGGTAACAGACAGATAGACATACAATATCATAACATTATATGCTACGCTTTTGTGGGGTGTATAAAACCTTCTTTAAAGGCCTCAAAACTAATCACATCATTTACATAATGTTATCATATGTGACTACACTAATTAACTGGTTTATGTTAAGTGGTATTCGTATAAGCAAGTTAACAAGATTGTCATCAAACAAGCAACGGTAAAAAAAAAATCTCAGAAATTTTGAGAAATTGAAAAATTGCTTTAGTGGCCTGAAAATTAATAAAGGTCATTTATATGTGCTTACAAACATGCCAACAAACCTTCATTTCTCTACATAATTTAGTCTTTGGGGGATCCTGCTAACAGGCTTCTTGAGATGGGCAGATGATGGTTTTTAATGGCACTCTGAAGCTTATTACTGGCTCTATCTTGCAAAACTCTGATGATGAGTCTTAAGTCTTACCATGGCTCACTTGACTGACAGACAGATGGACAGAAGTATCGATATTCAAACATGTGGAAACCTGGATGGGATACATTTAAGTTACCATATATACCTACATATAGGTTGAGTCCAACTACAAACAACCAATACCATGATCTTCTGTCATGAACTGCCACCAGATCAGAGTTTATTTTCTTTATTCGACTGATTACTCCTAACAAACTGCAAAGTCCCAGCTCTGCTGGCACATTTTGCAATGGCAGCTCTAGGTCGGTGCAATTTGCAGATGACCTGACTTATAAGTGAGAATATATGGGCTGTCTGCCTTTTTTTGATATTCATACTTACACATGTATTCATTGGATTGTGAACAACAGTGCTTTTTAACTTTTCAACCTGCGGTCATAAAAAGAGTTTATCATTGCACAATTTAGCACTTACCATTCCCCATGCATGGACATTTTCATCCAGGATAAATTTATCTGGGTACACATTATCGAGATACCACTTGAAGCTGTGACATTTCAACCTTTCCCTTAGAGCTTTTCTTTCTGATATATCACCATAATCCTTTTCCTGAAATGTAAAAAAGTTTAAAAATGTAAACTTAAAATCTGCATAATTCCAATTTACAATCACCATTTAAAAAATATGAGAATCAAACTACTTGTGAAGTGAAGAAAAACTTACAACTGCACGAAGTTATTGATACCTTATGATATATGGATCCAGTTTGATTCCAACGTAGAGCCCTGAAGCAATGTTGCCCATGACACTGTCATCTACCAACTAACACACAGTTTGATATTGCTATTCAGAGCTAAGAACAAAACGGGATTGTTTTTTTATATATAAAAATTCAAAAGATTTGTTTTTTTGTGGGTTTCACATAATTTTTCAGCACATGATAGGCTATATATGGAGGCTAGTACATTTGGTGATGGAAGAATCCAGGAAAAATCCAGGAAGACCCCTGGGATGAAGTTACTGGCAAGTTTCTTGCATACCCACTCTGGCCAAGATGTGACTTGAACCCATGCAGACAGGTGAAATGTGAATAATTGGTAAAGGTGAGTTACATGAGCCAATTGGCCATTGGGGCCCCATTTCAAAACGGCTTCATCAAATAAATTCCCATTTTATCTTGCATGTAATTTTATTTACCAGATAAAGACAAGACAAGCATTGGGCTGCATGTCAAGTCTGCAATGAAGCTACTTTCCAAAGAGAGTGGGATAAACTGGCATTAAAATTAAGGTAATTAAAATAAAGGTAAAAGACATTAACACTGAAGCTTTTGTACAGTGTTGATGGATTTATGGATAGACTAATAGACATGCACACAGACACAAAAGTGATCATTCTGTCAAGTTTTCATCAAGGCAAACTTTACACCAATATTGATTCGTTTTTACTTGACAAGATGATTTTTTGAATCCCAAAAAGCTAATTTTTTGCTAAATTATGTTAATCTAATAATACTTATCTGAAAAAATGATATAAACTCTCTGCTAAAATGACTGCTACCTCCAAATCCAATCCTCCCTAAAAGACAATAAAAGTCTTTCCAACTATACAACATATAGGCCAAGGGAAGTAACTCTTACATTATCTGTGCCCAGTAGGTGACCACAGTATCCCAAATGTAAGCCAGTTTTAACTTGAACAAAGCCTTTAACAAGATGCTCACATTGTACAGAAGGGTGGGAAGGATTTTAAGACATGTGACCAGATAAGTATCATTGGAGAAACCTAGTTTACTAAAAGAAATTTGCGTTCTCCAAATATATTACCTGATCACATTAACATTTAGGAGAATAGGTAAGAGCAAGTGGAATATGAAATATCCAACCTCTACCAGTGTAAAACTGGTGGAACATGATTGCTCAGCTGAAACAATGAACTTCTCCTAACATTAATTTAGCACAACTAAAGATGTTTCATACACATATGAGAGATCTCACACCTGACTATTGTCTTCTATTTAAACTTTTCCCAGGTGAATCCAGCAAAGAAGAAGGCAAAGTCATGCCAGAGTCTAAGGCTGCACTTTTCATAAATGGGGCTTAGTTGCTATCTGAGCAGGTACCAGTTACCTGATGAGATTCAACTCTCTCCTTGGTGAAGCCATTTTGTGCAAACAGAAGTGGAGAAAGAATGTAAACTGGGCAAGCCAACCAATCCACTTCACTATTCCCTGAATTGAGACATTATGAATTGAGAATTGAGACATTAAGTGTGTGTGTGTGTGATTTGGATTTTTAACGTAGCTTTAACAATTCTTCAGTCATATCACTACGATGTCTGCAGTGTGACAGTTTATAGTGGTGTCTAGCACTGAGGCATCATGCCGCAGACATATAACATGATGTCCCACCCAGTCACATTATCCTGACACCAGGCAGGCCAGTCCTAACACTAACCTCTTAATGCTGAGCACAAAGCGAGGTAGCAGTTGGTACCATTTTTGTAAGTCTTTGGTATGACTCGGCTGGGGATCGAACCCACATTGTAGAATCCCAGTCTGGTGCGGCTGGGTCAAATACCTCCAACAGTAATGCCAGTTCACTAAGTACCAATGAGATAGTCAGTCCAGTTGGTTGGCTAGCCAGCCAGCTGTTCAGTCTGCTGGTATAAGATACCATTGTTGTCTCAGCTGTCAGAAAATGTGGTTGCCAGTCCAAGATGATCTCTAAAGCTGTACAAAAATTGTCTGGGCATCTTGACTGTTTCATTGGCAGCTGAGACAGTGTACAGAGGATGATATCTGACTTTCAGGCCAGTCCACCCAACAAAGTCAAATGGTAATCTCACACATAATGCTTCATTAGTTCAGAGTCCATGTACACGCGGTAACAAGGACTTGTACTTGCCAATTGATATTAATGTCAACTTCACTAATCAGCATCTTTATGATAGTGCCTGTTGTAACATTCAAATGCTTCACAGTGCTAATACTCGACTGAAATTTATCAATGTAGTTTCCACTGAATTTGCTGACACATTCACTACTGCCTCCTATGTTTATGATATCTAAGTGTTGGGTTGGGGTGGAAATGTCATCTCAATACTCCCCACAGAACTCATGAAGGATTCTGAGTGTAGACTTTGAGTGTAGACTTAAAACTTTCTTGCTCCAATAACTTTAATCATGCTTTTATGAAATGATTGACCAGACATCTGTCCATATCACACACACATTACATGTTTGTGATGATAAGCACAGTGTCCATGTTGAGAATTACTCTGTATTTGTCCTTCACAATCTTGAATCATTTGCACTTGATCTACATCTTGTTATGTATATCTATATTTTTGTAACTCCTAGTACATGATTTATTTAATTTTCATAATTTTTATTCATGGTTGTAAACTGTATAGAATATCTATTGTTATGAATTGTGCCTGTGACTTGGCTCTACTAAGAGCACAAATTGAACTGGATCTATAAATAGATGTTTATGTATTTGCCGATAATTATTAATACTAATCTTAATAATACACTTAAAATGGTGCCTATGGCATAGTTTCTCAGTGACTGATGGGATTTCAATGTGTCCAGAATAATTCTGTAGCTTCCCATTAGTTGTGCAAAATCACGTGATGTTTTCTTAATTCATTACAAAATCAATAGTGTATGCTGTCACATGGGCTCTATTAAAAAGTACAGTTGCAATATACAGTGTATAAGGAGAAAATTAAGCAATCAGATTCATTCCAATTTTTGAAGTCATTCACACTTATTGCATTCCTGCTGTAAGTCTACAGACATGTTCTAAGTTGTGCTTAGATATTATTCGAGAAGAAAAACATTTGTCTGGACTGTCAAGTGAAAATACAAATGGCTCATTATTTTAACCATAATATTATTCTGGAACAGTCATAAGTTATTCAGAGGTATTCTGGACAATGCCTTCTTGACAATGTCACAGTTCTTGGATGACCAGTATATTTCCAGTATTTAAAATTATTAAAGAACTTTTCATTTGTTTAGGACTTTCATAGACCTTTTTAAGGACTAGTTTGGAATCACAACATAATACTTTTAAGTTCTTCTGACATTTTTTGTTTATAATGTTGATAATTAAATTGTTTGTTAAGTTTTTTTTAAACTTGTTGGTTTTACTTCTTTTCTGTCACTTTGTGAACACAGAGTTGTAACAATCTCTGCAGTGATGAAATGAACAACAAAAAAGTGCATAAGACAAATATATATGTGTGTGTCATTTGAATTTTTAATGTAGCTAAAACAGTTATTTAGTCATATTACTATTATGCCTGCAGCGTAGCAGTTTATAGTGATATCAAGCACTAGGCCATCATGCCCCAGACATGTAGCATCATGTCCCACCCAGTCACATTATCCTGACACCAGGCCGCCCAGTCGTAACACTAATTTCTTAATGCTGAACACAAAGCAAGCTAGCTGCAAGTACCATTTTTATAAGTCTTTAGTATGCCTTGGTTGGGGTTTGAACCCACGACCTCCTACATCCAAGACAGATCATGCTCTAACCACTTAGGCCACCAGAGAGGTCCAACAATTATGTGAATTGTTGAAATAGAGACAAACTCACATTATCAAGACAAATTAAAAAGTGCACAAATTGAAATATTACAGCTCACAACAATTTTACTGGTGAAAATTGTTTTACCAATCAATATCATGTGGACAACAGTGAAGGGTACAATAAATGAAAAATTAAAATACTTCAATGGAAATCATGCAAATGTTTGTATGCACAATATATAACAACATTACGACTTGCTGTACCTCTAAAAAGAAAAACGGAAAGTCTAAATTAGGTATAAATTTAGAACACCTCCAGGAGGTCACTGTTGACAATAGCAAGCAAAAGCTGAAACTGGTTACTTCCAGATACCAATGGGAGTTTACCTGCATGAGTTATTTACTTCTGTCCACATCTGTTTCATAGATGGAAAGACATTTTTAAGTATTTTAGTGAGGGCTCGATTTATAGAGGCAGCAGTTAGTAATCCAAACATTATTGTGATCAGGTAATGTATTTGATGGATTTAGTAATCCAAACATTATTAAGACCAGGTAATGTATTTGATGGAGTTAGTAATCCAAACATTATTATGATCAGGTAATGTATTTGATGGAGTTAGTAATCCAAACATTATTATGATCAGGTAATGTATTTGATGGAGACAACTTTTAGCTCATGATACAGACTATATTTTTATTCATTCATGTATTGTTATTTCTATCCCATCATACATGCATCATCCTAAGTACTTTTTCCATCCAGTCATACACGTATTATGCAATGAATTGTTTCCATTCAATCATACATTTTGCACTGAATATTGTCCATCCAGTCATACACGTATTATACAATGAAATGTTTCCATTCAATCATACATTTTGCACTGAATATTGTCCATCCAGTCATACACGTATTATACAATGAAATGTTTCCATTCAATCATACATTTTGCACTGAATATTGTCCATCCAGTCATACATGTATTATGCAATGAATTGTTTCCGTTCAATCATATATTATGCCATGAATTTGTCCCTCCAGTCATACATGTACTATGCAATGAATTGTTTCCATTCATTCATACATTATGCCATGAATATTTCTGTTTCTTTATATATATATTGTGATAAATTTTTCAACCTCATCATGCATGTCTCATACTAAGATTTTTACCACCTCATCATACATGTCTCATGCAATGATTTTTTCTACCTCATCACATGTGTCTCATGCTTTAAATTGTTCTGTCATTATGTGTCTCATGCTATAATCTGTTCTACCTCAACATACATGTCTCATGCTATGATTTTTTTCTACCTCATCATACCTGTTTCATGCTATGAAGTTTTCTACCTCATTATTTATATCTCATGCTATGATTTTTTCTAGGTCATCATACTTGCATTAGGCAAAAAAAATTTCAGTCGTAATTGTTTTTCGTCAAAGACAACCTTCAGAAAGAAAATCAAAAACAATATAGTAAATGTGAGCTAAAAGCCTCTGGAATGTGTGTATATTATTATGTACTGTATACAAAGTAGTTTTGTCTATTAATTAGATTGACAGGATGTCATGAGGAACAAAAATGTTGAGCACATTTAAATTGATTTTATTGAAGTCAGATCAAATTTTAAAATTTGCCTTAAAGTTCAATTACTGCACACTACTTGAATATTCTGAGAAAATATCACTGATATGATACTGAATATAACTCTCGTACTGAAACTCACCAGCAGATCTCGCCGATGCATGTAGAACAATCTCTTATATTCATCCATCCAAACCTCTGCCAGTCTCATTGAGTTGATGCCATGAGTGTCTTTTTTTCCTGCAATACATGAGAAAAGAAATTAACTTTAAAATTCATGATCAAAAAGCAGGGTTTTCCTTATATTATTATTACGGAGTCCTTAGGACTGTTCAGAGTTCAAAAAGCAGGGTTTTCCTTACATTAATATTACGGAGTCCTTAGGACTGTTCCGAGTTCAAAATCAGGATCCTGGAGCTGTAATTACAGATCTCTTGTGTGGAAAACCAAGCCAGAAAATTTTAAACGATTAAGTGCCTGGACTCAGAACACTTTTTTAATGAGGGTCCCTTTAGAAAAATGTTAGTCCAGAACATATTATTCTGCAAATTTTATTTAAGGACATGATTTTCCTTTTGAGACAACTGTATTATGTTTTCAGCTATGGAGTAGTTGAGATGTTAAGTAAAAAGGTGATAACAAAACTTTAGTATATAGATAATGAGGATGATATCTTACAATTGACAACTCAGATTAATTGTTTAAGACAAGTTGAACCAATTTTTAAAGATAACTCAGATTAAAAGACAGCGTGATCTACATGCAGATCATCTCCAGTTCCAGGATTCAACTACTCCATCAAACTGATCTGGCTGCCCTCAAAACATTATATGGACAGCACTCTGCTATGTGATGACATTACCTGGAACACCTTGTATGACAGGTAATGAAGCCAAGTGCTAACAAATGAAACGAAAGCCATCCCATGCCAACTTCTGATCAAGATGAAGACCTTTTAAACAGCTTCTATAATATCTAGATCTTACATGTAGTAAATGTCTCTCAGTTTTAACAATCTATTGTGCTAAGTTAATGGGTTTTAACAATCTATTGGGCTAAGTTAATGGGTTTTAACAATCTATTGGGCCAAGTTAATGGGTTTTAACAATCTATTGGGCCAAGTTAATGGGTTTTAACAATCTACTGGGTTAAGTTAATGAGTTTTAACCATCTATGGCCAGTGTTTATGGAAGAATGTCAACATACATGGATTACTTAATCCAAGTCATGTGTGTTGTTGTAATTCAGGTTTTTATTCAGTTGATTGTAGATAAGTAACATTCAGTTTAACATATGTTAAAGTTCTGGTCTCAAAATTTATGAAACTGAATAACAGTAATAGCTGGATATTATTTTTATACCAATTAGCATTTGCTAAAATCAAGTGCTCTGAATACAAAGTTTCATATTCATCGACAAGATTGCTACATAACAGTACTGACTGACAATCCAAATCATGTCACTTTACTCCTCTCTAATTACAAATCAGATATGTAAAGTTTTCTTCTGGATAAATCATATGGACACATAAGCTGGACACATAAACTGGACACATAAGCTGGATATTATAAACCTTTGATTACAGTCAAACCCGGTTATCTCGATTACGTCGGGGGTGTAAAAAAATCGTCGACATAACCGGGTCCCGAGATATCCGGGTTCATAAAAACCGGTAATTTTAAAAATGTCCTTGAGCATTACTCCTGTCTCTTGCTGGTGTTTACTGGAATCCCCTCCCACTGCATGTTACAATAAAATAAACAAAACGCTTAATTGATAATAAAATGAAATGAACTAACCTGGTGTTGTTATCATTTATTCCTTTTTTATCATCATAAGTAATTTATTAAAGAAAAAATATATCTATGAACTCCTTATATCACATGTAGCATATGCATCCATTACTGTAGTGTGCATCACTTATGTCAGATAACACATGACGCATTTTTATAATTGATGTGAATATTGAAAAACAAATCATGTTTGGTTGTACTCAGAGGTTTGAATATGTTATCAGATTGAAAAATGGATCAAAGAAAATCACAAACGAGAGAGTGAGAGAGAAACATCCACCGATTGCTTTCAGGCACCCGCCATTCACGCATAACGCGGTGTTAGGTGCAAAATAACCAAGATTGTATTATATCCAGGTTAATATATGACAGTATCTCGCAGATAAAGATCAATAAATGTTTTTGAAAATACATGTACATGTACATGTACATTGACTGTGAGTGCAAATGACACTCCTTTCGCTAGCATGGGTTACAAAGAGTATTTATTAAAGCAAGTTAATGTTGAGTAGACTACTTACCCCACAGGCATCAATGCGAGTTTGTATCAATTATGATTCCAGTCAAATAGCTGGATGACAGGTGATATCTTTACCAGCTGGTTACGCAAGTTAGATCGCCACTTACAGTTTGAAAAACGAAAGATCGCATTGATAATAGACAACTGCCGTGCTCACCCACGTGTAGAAGGGTTACAAGCAATCACAGTGTATTTTCTTCCTCCCAATGCTACCAGTAAGCTTCAGCCACTCGACCAAGGAATAATTCAGGCTTTTAAAATCCATTATCGGAAAGCTTTAGTTTGCAATTATTTGCTTGCAGTTGAGGAAAAGCGATCCTATAAACCAACTCTGCTAGATGCCATCATGTATGCCCGTGCAGCTTGGAACAGTGTATCGCCGAAAACCATTCAAAACTGCTGGTTCCATTGTATTTTTCCGGAAATTTCTGATGAAGAATTTCACCAGCAGTGTTTAATTGCACAAGAAATTAAAGAGCCTCAATCAGAAATAGGTCTTGAAGCGATGGCTGATGAGATTGCGGACTCCATAGGCATTGCTCGGGATGAATTTTCTAATTATGTTCACGTGGATGATGATGCCAATGCCTATGGTGAACTTACTGATGAGGAAATAATCCAATCGGTGACAACGAAGCAGATACAATCATGCAAGCAAGATGATGATGATGATGATGATGATCAGCCTATCACTATCCCAAGCTACAGTGAAATGGCTGAATGCATTAAAAAAATGAAATTGTTTGTGGCAAGTGTCGACGGTGCCGAGCACATGTATGAAAACGTAAGTGCTTTTGAATCGTTCTTGTACAATTTCTGTGAGATTGACGTTAAAAAGTTGTATTTCGTCGAATTAAGCGGGTCCACATGTTACTTCGGACCGAAACTTATGCCCGACATAACCGGGTTATCGACTTAACAGAGGTCGAGATAAGCGGGTAAAAAATAGCATAACAAAGAAGAATTTTTTCGGGACCGGACCAAAACGCTCGACATAAGCGGGTTGTTGAGATAACCGAGGTCGAGATAAGTGGGTTTGACTGTACTTACAAATCCAAAATGGCAACTTTACACACGAAATATATAAAGGAAGAAACTAAAGGTTCTAATTACAAATAAAGATCACATAATTATTAACTATGAGTTCTGTTTCTATCATAAATGTTAGACAAGCTCCCTAGACAGTAATTATCAAACACTTCATTGGATACCAGGTTGAGAAGGGTTGGGTAAATGATCATACAAAAATGATTTTTATATACTGAGAAATGGAAGCTTGTCTAATAAATCATTTCAATATTTCTGCAAATGAAGAATTAAAAAATTAAAGTGATTTATATTTGTAAAACATGTAAATCTGCACTACAGACAATTAGGTATAAAATAATAAGTTAATAAAACTTTTAAAATGTGAAAAATGTCTATAACGGCATGAGAGGTAACATAAATGTACATACAAACAAGCATGCCAAATTTCAATAGTCCACCACAAAATGGTTTTACCTTAATCATGTTAAGAAGGGTTGTAACAAAATGTCTAATAAAAATGCCAAAACATTACCGGTAATGGCAAAAAGTATAATATGGTCATTTACATACAAATAAAAACAAATTAATCTACCAAATATCACTTTTCTAACTAAAATGTTTTTTTCTCTCTGCTTTATTATGCTACCAAGAATATTACAAGACTTTCATAAAAAGAAAAAGCTTTCAAAATGTGTTTAAGAAAGTTAAATATTACTGTAATGACCTAAAAGCTGAAAATCTAACCACGACATCTACATTGTGCTAAAGAATTTTGGCAAAAAAGTCTGATTTTAAAAAACAAGTTGAAAATTGTTTTGAAGGCTGAAAATTCAATAAGGACAAAAAATATGTCACTTTTGTCAGATTTGTAAGGCCTGTGTGCAATCTTGCTAACAAGCTTTCAGAAGAGATGGACAGATGGACATGACCAAACCAAGCTGTCCCCAATGCAAGCACTGGGGGCATAATGAATTGGCTAATGGTATCATACTCCATGTCGAATAATGGCTCAAAAATAGAGTATGTGCATTTTCCTATTGACATTATGTCATTTCTCATAAAAAGCATTAATGGAAATTATACAAAAATTACCTGGAAATGTATATGGGTGACTGGATCTGAATATGTGACCAACTCTTGAACACGGAATAAACTCTAGTTTTCCTCCACACATCCAGGTCTGAAATTAATAAAAAAAATAATACTCTTTTTGCAAAACATGGTGTCTCACACCTGAAAGCAATGCCAAAAAAGCCAATGAAAGAAAATAACCATTAGCAGCAAGGTCTGCAATCTAACCCACCACCAGGTGAGGCGTTGGTTGCTGGCACATGTCCAATGACCTTTTCAAACACCTTACCCACCTACCATGGTTCCCAGCAGGGAAACATAAACCTTGTACATAAGGACATGCATCCCAAACCCTTGTCATTTCAGGCCTCTTGATTTTTTTTCTTCTCTCGATTAAATTATAACTGCCTGTAATTACAGTCCTGGATATAAAATGGTGAAATTGCTGGACAGCCTGGCAATTTGGCTTACAGGCAGACTCCTAGTATTGGTTATTTCATCACACAGTGCTACGAGAGTGTTGTGAATCCATATATCTTGATTTTAAAATCTCTTTTTGTAAACTTAGTGTTAACCAGTGCCCAGAATTTATTAAGAATTCAATGATAAGTTATATCGGGCTTTTTTTTTTTTAACAGTAAGGTCAATGTCTGTCAGAGACTCATTAAATAGCTTGTGTTTATTTTTTTCTATAGTCTACAGCTGGAGTGTGATCATATCCATATTTGCTGTGCTAGATGAGAAAACCTTGGTCTGTAAAGATATGCCAAATAATTTTGATATTATAGTTTCTGATCATAATAGTCTTGCACACTGAGCAAGTTATTCTTTATTGGCTTGCATATTAGATACAATACCAAACACAAAATTTGGTTTGGTGGTTGGGACGTTTTGTCCATGTGTTTTGCCAATACTGGTAATAAGTTTCTTAAAATAAAAATGTATTGTGGTTCATATGTTCACTTATTACTAATGATGAAAACCAGATGTGTTTACTGCATTAATTCTGCCAACTGACACAATAATATTGGCTGTTTAGTACACAACTTGAAGGTGCAACACAACAACCGCAGCTGGTAGCATAAACAGATCAGCTTTGACATATTAACACAATCTCAGAGCAAGCATCTGCACAAGCACAGACATTAAATGAAGCAGAAGACCATGATGCTAACAAAACAGCACTAGTTGAAGCCTATGGCCATCTAATTTCTTTATTCTTAAACAACCAGCACACTGTCATATCTTTACTCTGCTGTCTGTAATAAAACAGAACACTGATACTGAACTGTCCTGTCAAAGACTTTTCTGCAAGTATTTTCAATATCCCAGCCAGCCACACAAACCACTTTTTTCTTTACCCATTCTTTTGCATTAGTGTGGTGTGCGGGGTCAGGTTTATGTGATCATGTTGGTCTACCACTGTTGTCTATGATCATGAGCATAACTGTTCGTATATTGAACCTCAGCACCATGAGAATTTAAATGATAGTTATAAGCTCTTCAACTCTTCAATGAAAATGATTTGCAATTTTTCAGTGAGTGTTGTATCCACATGAAGGCTAAAGTTCAATGTCTCCAGAATCCTGGAAGTTTGGCTAAGGAGGTCCTCTTGGTTAATGCTGGTAGCACTTAGTTGCAGTTTAAGTTCTACCAGATGAGATCTCGCATCTCCTGGCTCATCTCTGCTCTTTCCTCTTTGGTTAAGCTTACATCATTTTCCATCATGATGAGCTTCCTATTTTCCACTGAATGCTTTGCAAGCCTGATGCATGACCTCTGAATCACCACATTAAGGGCCAGGACCTCTGAATCACCACATTAAGGGCCAGGACCTCTGAATCACCACATTAAGGGCCAGGACCTCTGAAGCACCACATTATGGGCCAGGATCTCTGAAGCACCACATTATGGGCCAGGACCTCTGAAGCACCACATTAAGGGCCAGGACCTCTGAAGCACCACATTAAAGGCCAGGACATATGAAGCACCACAATAAGGGCCAGGATCTCTGAAGCACCACATTAAGGGTCAGGACCTCTGAAGCACAATATTAAGGGCCAGGACCTCTGAATCACCACATTAAGGGCCAGGACCTCTGAAGCAACACATTAGGGGCCAGGACCTCTCACATCAGGAGGATGCTAGATTCCTGTATTGCCACTTCTTTGATTGCTATCTGCTCAGAACCTGCTGCTGCAATGAGCTTGTGATCTTTCGGTCAGCTTGTATCTGATGAATCTTATCTCATGTGGGCAACAGTCTTTGTCCTTATTGTATACTTTGTCTTGCATACTATGTCTCTACCATGATTATGTTCTCTGTGGAAAGTTTGTACCACCAAGCAAAATTCCCCACTCTCATATTTGAAAGGGGTATCACAAATCCGGAGTTTCAATACACCACTTTCTACAGTACAGTCAACACAGACTGGTCACAAAATGAGCAGATTGATGTCTTAAAGGAAAGAAATAAAAACTCCACACATTACAAAACATGTTAATACATATTCAAATCTTCACAAGCACATTTCTCAATATGGAAACAAACTCGACCCATTCTGCATTCTTTGCTGAACACATGGGGTAAAGGGAATTTTCAAAGCACCATTGTTGTGACAAATAACCAGAGCACCAGAGACCCAAACCAGCAGTGTATTGTCAGATTTCAAAACCTCACCATCAATGCAACATTGTGTCTGGCACCACTAAGCTGGCATTCACAAGTGCTTCGAGAAGTGGCTCACCAGCACTGGATTCCAACTGTACATCTGTACAAACTTAGACTGTGCCTTTCCAACTGTACATCTGTATAAACTTAGACTGTGCCTCATCAAAAAGATCAGTATTAAGTCTGAAGGAAATGACCTGGTCTGCAGTTATGATGCAGATGTCTACAAGGAGTATTCTTGGTCAAAACTGAGATCAATGATCCGGATGACCTGCTTTGGGTCTGAGGAAACCAACACACTTTTCCACTTAATGATTGCACCTTTTAACTGGCATCCAGCCTAAAGAAATGGCCCCCAAATAAGCATGCCATGTCAGCTGCTGTGCTGCTGGTCATACCTCAACGGTACAATGCCAATCTCAGTGACTTACACTAGAAGATCAAACAGCCCTCTTTTATTGCAAAGATGAAGAATTATGTAGGGACAAGCTAAAAGAAAAATAAATCATTGAACATGAACATCAAGCAGGGGTCTTTGAGTTTGTCAGAAAGGACTGGTAAGCTGGTTATGCACACAGACTCACCAGTGCTGTACCAGATTTTTTTCTGCCGATGCATGTGACATGTTATCAATAAGCTACTCTGAGTTGAACACTCAACCAACCCACCATATCTAGAACTTCATAAGAACGATCATGGCAGATGTTCTAAGTGACACAGATCTTAACAATGCTATATGGGTTGACAACAATGCTATATGGTTTGACAGCTATGCTATATGGGTTGACAGCTATGCTATATGGGTTGACAACAATGCTATATGGGTTGACAACAATGCTATATGGGTTGACAGCTATGCTATATGGTTTGACAGCTATGCTATATGGGTTGACAGCTATGCTATATGGTTTGACAGCTATGCTATATGGGTTGACAACAATGCTATATGGGTTGACAGCTAAAGAGCCAAAAATGGACAATTCAAAAGTCAAAATGATGGCCACAACTCATGCTGCAGTTTCTACACCCTACGAAGCAACATGGATACTGCAGCATGATGGCCTATTCAAATTTGTGGCCTCAGTGAAACAATACATAGGCAGATTGCTCTGCCTTTGTGTGTCTCTGGCAACAGGTGATAAAATCATATATGGTATATATGAGTCTAAACTGGAGGCCTGGATGAATACTTCACTGAGATCAATTCTTCTCAGAATGTACAAAGCAGATATAAGCCACTCTTGCCCATAGAAATCCATGAATGACTTGCTAGTGATTTAAAAATTGATCCTATCAGAAGTTCCCTTTAATTTAGGTACAATGTGATACTATCACCCACTGCAGCAGGCATGATTACAAATAAACGTCAATTTTGAAAAGAAACAAGAAGAAATTACAAGCACAACTGTCACATTAAGGTTGTTGAATGTGGTAGAGGACATACACTAACATAGCCACTTGGTAAACATTCTCAGATAGACTTGTCAATACCAGTAAGAAGTCCAGGTTTTGTATCACACATAATTTCAACCACCGTTTTGCCCTAGCACTCTTCTGTCTACACCGGTCAGTCTCATCTACTAACATCCAAACTACTCTGGTGGCCTAAGTGGTTAGAGCATCCATGTGGGAGGACATGGGTTCAAATCCCAGCCGAGTCATAAAAAAAGACTTTAAAAAAATGGTACTAGCAGCTGGCATACTTGGTGCTCAGCATTAAGAGGTTAGTGTTAGGACTGGTAGTCGGTCATCGTAGCAATATGACTCAAATTGTTAAAGCTACGTTAAAAATCCAGATCACATACACATACTACCATCCATCTCCCCTTATCCCCATCATCCTGAACCATAAACCTGACATGAACAAGAAACGTTTCAAGTCAGAACAGCTGCAAAAAGAATGTGTGTGCTTTGGTCATTTGGCTATTAAAGATTAGGCTTTCACCTAGCATCTGTTATCCTATTATAATGTCTCATCTCCAAGTCTGAATGGGACTTTTTCTTTGAATCAAAAGATGCTAACAATACACATAACATCATCAACTTTAAACACCCAGGTCCAGAGCTTCTTTGTCAAGGTCTACGGTAATTTATCTCAAGAAAATGGGGTTGACATATATGCATATGGCATTCTACTATCTCAGGTAAACACACTTCTTTAAATAGGCTTATACCTTGCTTGTAAATCCCAAAGATTTTATAAAATGCCATGTTCTGTAGCATGTCAGCCACCAGAGGTAGCATATACGCTGTAATGTGTCCATGTTCCAGTACCACATTTACAACATCCACTTCTACGCTTTGCTGTATTTATGCCACAGTGCTCATTCATACCTTTTCTTACAAGTTTCTTCCAGTCTAGGATACTCCATGCAAACTTGCTTTTTCCATGAACTATATTTATGGGTATTCTCAAAACCATAAAAAATCGCTTCAAATGACCTCAGTTCTCCAATTGATTTACAGGTGTATTTGTACATAAAATAACGGAGTGCCCTGGCTGGCAAGGGGTGTAGGCCATCCAATGGGCTGTCTGAAGACAATCACTTTTATCTAACATGCCATGGTTTTTTTTCTTCCTGCAGGATAACTTGGCAGGCATTTAAAAAAAATGAAGATTGCAAGTTTTGGGAGGTGAAAAGAGCAGCGTTGGTGTGCCAGTAACCAATGCACCTTATGGTGGCATATCCTGCTGCTGCTCCAAGAGTAAACAAAACACAAAATTTCACCTAACATTGAAGAAAACATGTGAAAAACATCTTTGCCTGCTTTAATATTTGGTAATGAAACAAGGCCAGTCTATAAAGAATGCTTTCTGGCTTGCTGTCCATTGAAAAATATTTGCATGCTGAACATAGTTAGGTTCGTAATTGTTGAATTTTTCCACCTTCCATATCATTGTAAACAATTTTATTCAACAATTATGAAAAATAATGTTCCAGAGAATTCCCAGAAATCAATAAGAACAAACTGGATTGTCAGCTGGAGGACAGCAAACCAATTTTTTTTAAAGAATGACCTATGTTTTATAAAGCATTTACATTTATACAAAACTTGTCACAGTATGATGTTTATGCCAACAATGACTATATATTTGCTTAAAAGATTGGTCCAACTGCATACAACATAGATAAGGAACTGCAATCCCATAATGCACTGCAAAGCAGCATCTATCTGGTTTTAACTACTGATTACTCTTAATAAACTGCACAGGTCCATATTTGCCAGTGCACTTTGCAGTTGAACCTTCAGGAATGGGGGTGATTACAGGTGCTGGATTTCAATTATGATTATGATTACAGTTTGTTGGCACTGATGGTTACAATTATGATTAAACTTTATTTGGAAACCATGATTATAATTATGACTACGATGACAGGGGGACGATTATGATTTTGATTGCTTGTTATCTTTTTTGTTTTGGGCAGATATCATACATTGTATAACTGAAAAACAACTCTGTAAATATTTACTGACAATTATTTACATACCAATTAACATGCCAAATGTGTACTACTTGGCACTCTTTACATATCATTCACATCAAAACAACTGTAGTTGTTACTGTTCTTACAACAAATAAACATTAAGTGTTCAAAGTTTGCATCTGTCAGATTACATTTGTCTACTGCTAAGATTTTTCCTACAAAAGAAAACAGGTATTTAATTGGAGCTCTTGATGAAGGAATCTATAGGTTGGAGCAAGCAAGCTTGTACAATATGGGGTTGCAGTTCTGTTGTCATTTTGTTTATGGAAACTTTTATTATTCTTACAATTATTAAAAATAAAATTAATGATTTTCTTTTATTGCCTTCATTTGTAACCATGATTACACTATGTCAATGAAGGATGATTACAATTATATTTATTATAAGAGTTTCTGAAATCAATGATTATGATTACAGCTCACACTGTAATTGATTTCAACCAATAACAATTACAATTGTAATCGGCCCCATACAAGCTTGGAACCGACTTGTATACTAGCATATGCAGTAAATTCCCGTATCTCTCTCTTGCTTTTAGAGTGGGACAAAAATATGAGACTGATATGACTCAGGTTTGAATGTATCCTTTCTATTCAATCAAGTGATAAACTGAAGGGCTGTATGTCCATATTCTAACATCTACACTGTGGTCTCTTTAATCTCTGTATTTGTGACTGACTCTGTAAACAGTATTAAAATGAATTCATCAGAAATTATCTTATTTGTAACAGGATTTTCTCTCACTCTCTTCTATGTGTCAAATGAGAAATATATTAAGATTTCAACATTCATTGATTAAAAATTATTTAACAGTGTCAGACTATTTGTGAATCTGTATATCCTAGACCTGTAGTTCAGGCTCTGTGTGAATCTGTCATATATCCATGTAGTTTGGGTTTTTTATGAATCTGTCATATATTGCTGTAGTTTACGATCTTTATGAATCTGTCATATATCCCTGTAGTTTAGGCTCTTTATGAATCTGTCATATATCCCTGTAGTTTAGGCTCTTTATGAATCTGTCATATATCCCTGTAATTTAGGCTCTTTATGAATCTGTCATATATCCCTGTAGTTTAGGCACTTTATGAATCTGTCATATATCCCTGTAATTTAGGCTCTTTATGAATCTGTCATATATCCCTGTAGTTTAGGTTCTTTATGAATCTGCCATATGTTGCTGTAAATCAAATAGTCACTGGAGCCTTGGGTTGCTGAGTGGTCTAAAGCACTTGCCTTTACTGGTCACTGCTATCTCACCTCTGTCCATGTGTATTTGAATCAAGGGCTTGGCCAATGTGGATATCTGAGAAAGTGTGCTAGTAGATTCCGTAGGATTGGTGGTTCTTACTTGGCTTTTCTCCACCAGTTATACTGGCCATCCTGTATAATGTATATTGCACTGAGAAACTGCGTTAAACCAAAAACAACAAAAAATAGTCACCATAATTAAAGCAAAGACTAAAATGCCTCCATACACTTAAAAACAGAGAACATGAATAAAGGAAATGTATGTTCAAAATATCTCCAACAGAAAATAAGGGACAGAATTTATCAACAGTTTCAGTGTGCATGAGTGTGTGTGTGTCTGTGTGTCTGTGTGTGTATGAGAGAGAGACAAAACGGCTGAGGCAGTGATGTAAAAAATGAAAAATGCATTTTTTTAAAATAGTATTTACCCTAAATGAGATTTCAAGATTTTCTCCTCCCCATACATCCATTCCCGGGTCATATGCACCTATTTCAAAGAAATATTCTCGATCAGCGGCAAACAGTCCTCCAGCCATTGTTGGTGATCTGCATCAAAAGTATGTGCTAATGTCTTTTAATTGGATAAAATGAAAATTTAAAAAAGGTCTGAGACCAAGAATAGATTCATCCGACAACACTTACTATAAATTTCTTACAAATGCATGACAAACAAGCAACTATATATCTCCAGGTCACACTATGGAGTACAAACAAAAAGGTAATACTTCAAACTTAAAATCATGCTGGGAGTTCAAATTACAGCACTTTTTCCATATAAAGCAGTTTATTATAAGGTTCCTGTTGTAAGGCAGATATGGCCATTGAGTGAAAGTAAAATTATGTTTTCCACAAAAATTAGCATGGATTTTATAATTTTCTATTTCAAAACCATTGACTAATTTACTGAATGTAGACAGGTGATAGTAGTATGGTTGCTGGTGTAAATCCATGACCCCAGCACCACCTACTGACACCACTGAGACAGCATTATAATAATTAAACACTATATTTCTGGAGCATTCCAACAATGTTTCCAACTGTAAAATCCACATTTTCTTCCACTAATCAACACCAGATAAATAAATTACTGTGAAATCCTTAGCCAGCACTAAATAAAGATGGTACTATATGGACTTACTTTTAAGTTGAGCCCAACTGCAAAATGCACAGATCCAGATCTTCCAATGAATAGTGCTTTGGCAGATCTGGATCTATGCAATTTGTTAGGAAGGAGAACAAACAATATAGACCCTCATCTGCCAGAACATCAAGTTCAATAACCTAATTACTAGTTAACAAGTCCTTTATTTATATGGATGGAAAGAAATTGTCAATAGTCATGGTTTCTAATTAATCTTACATCTTTGATTGATAAGTTTTTTGATGATATGCAAATGCACAAAAAATATTTGGTATGTCGACTCTAACAGCTGGAACTTAACTGTTGTCACCCTCATCACTTTCAATACCAGAAACACAAGTTGCTTCCTACCTTAATTGCACTTGATCAGGAACCTATGATTCTAAAGTAAGCATTATGAATGAGGTTTAATTATCATGTTTTCGTTACCTGGTGCCTCCATTATGCCTTTGTTATTTACCAATTCTAAATGTGGTGTAATTATCACGTTTGTTACCTGATGCCTCTGCAAAGCCGTTCTCATTTACAGATTATTGACATATGATTATCATGATTTTGTGACACAGTTGTTTCTTACTTACATACTGTTTACCTGTTTAATTTTCTCACGTTTACCATGCAAATCAAATGCTATAACCAACTGAATGCTGCAACAAACATTATAACAAAGCCTTTGGAATGCATAGTAATTAGGGAAAAGAAACTCAAATGTGCTAACTGAGAAAATGGTTTATCCATGACCATAATAATCTTTCTCCCTTATATATATATATATATATATATATATATATATATATATGTATGTGTGTGTGTGTTTGTGTGTGTACATATAAACAGATAGATATCACAAGAAAATTGTAAGAAATTGCACAGCGTCTGATCAGAGAAACCTCATTCCAATCAGCAATCAGAGTACACAGCGTCTGATCAGAGAAACCTCATTCCAATCAGCAATCAGAGTACACAGCGTCTGATCAGAGAAACCTCATTCCAATCAGCAATCAGAGTACACAGCGTCTGATCAGAGAAACCTCATTCCAGTCAGCAATCAGAGTAGTGTTAGCAATCCGTTCTATATTTATCTGCCCAAAACACTTTTATAAAAACCGTTTTAATTTTATCAAAGACTTTTCTGCAGCAATTATTGAACGTTTTGATGTACGTATAACTATTGCATGAAAAAAAGACTTTAGATGTTATATTTCTTCAAAAAGTAGGACTACAGACAAAACGTCAAATGTCACCAAGAGAACTTCATTCATTTTCTACAGGTGCTGTTGCTCGTCAAAAATAGAGGTGAAAAGTAATGAAACTGATCCATTGTGAGTTTTGATAATAATTCAGTTGGCATTATAAACTGACCCATTAAGAGTTTTAACAATAAACCCAATTCAATTGGCAGTATGGAACTGATCCATTATGAGTTTTAACAATAAACCCAATTCAATTGGCAGTATGGAACTGATCCATTATGAGTTTTGATAATAAACCCAATTCAATTGGCAGTATGGAATTGATCCATTAAGAGTTTTAACAATAAACCCAATTCAATTGGCAGTATGGAACTGATCCATTAAGAGTTTTAACAATAAACCCAATTCAATTGGCAGTATGGAACTGATCCATTAAGAGTTTTAACAATAAACCCAATTCAATTGGCAGTATGGAATTGATCCATTATGAGTTTTAACAATAAACCCAATTCAATTGGCAGTATGGAATTGATCCGTTATGAGTTTTAACAATAAACCCAATTCAATTGGCAGTATGGAACTGATCCATTATGAGTTTTAACAATAAACCCAATTCAATTGGCAGTATGGAATTGATCCGTTATGAGTTTTAACAATAAACCCAATTCAATTGGCAGTATGGAACTGATCCATTATGAGTTTTAACAATAAACCCAATTCAATTGGCAGTATGGAACTGATCCATTGTGAGTTTTGATAATAATTCAGTTGGCATTATGAACTGATCCATTATGAGTTTTAACAATAAACCCAATAAAATTGGCAGTATGGAACTGATCCGTTATGAGTTTTAAAAATAAACCCAATTCAATTGGCAGTATGGGACTGATCCATTAAGAGTTTTAACAATAAACCCAAATCAATTGGCAGTATGGAATTGATCTGTTGTGAGTTTTAATAATAATTCAGTTGGCATTATGAACTGATCCATTAAGAGTTTTAACAATAAACCCAATTCAGTTGGCATTATGAACTGATCCATTATGAGTTTTAACAATAAACCCAATTCAATTGGCAGTATGGAATTGATCTGTTATGAGTTTTAACAATAAACCCAATTCAAATGGCAGTATGGAACTGATCCATTGTGAGTTTTGATAATAAACCCAATTCAAATGGCAGTATGGAACTGATCCATTATGAGTTTTAACAATAAACATAATTCAATTGGCAGTATGGAATTGATCTGTTGTGAGTTTTGATAATAATTCAGTTGGCATTATGAACTGATCCATTAAGAGTTTTAACAATAAACCCAATTCAGTTGGCATTATGAACTGATCCATTATGAGTTTTAACAATAAACCCAATTCAATTGGCAGTATGGAATTGATCCATTAAGAGTTTTAACAATAAACCCAATTCAAATGGCAGTATGGAACTGATCCATTGTGAGTTTTGATAATAATTCAGTTGGCATTATGAACTGATCCATTAAGAGTTTTAACAATAAACCCAATTCAGTTGGCATTATGAACTGATCCATTATGAGTTTTAACAATAAACCCAATTCAATTGGCAGTATGGAATTGATCCATTAAGAGTTTTAACAATAAACCCAATTCAATTGGCAGTATGGAACTGATCCATTAAGAGTTTTAACAATAAACCCAATTCAATTGGCAGTATGGAATTGATCCATTAAGAGTTTTAACAATAAACCCAATTCAATTGGCAGTATGGAACTGATCCATTGAGTTTTAACAATAAACCCAATTCAACTGGCAGTATGGAATTGATCCATTATGAGTTTTAACAATAAACCCAATTCAATTTGAAGTATGGAATTGATCCATTAAGAGTTTTAACAATAAACCCAATTCAATTGGCAGTGTGGAATTGATCTGTTATGAGTTTTAACAATAAACCCAATTCAATTGGCAGTATGGAACTGATCCATTATGAGTTTTAACAATAAACCCAATTCAATTGGCAGTATGGAACTGATCCGTTATGAGTTTTAACAATAAACCCAATTCAATTGGCAGTATGGAACTGATCCATTAAGAGTTTTAACAATAAACCCAATTCAATTGGCAGTATGGAATTGATCCGTTGTGAGTTTTGATAATAATTCAGTTGGCATTATGAACTGATCCATTAAGAGTTTTAACAATAAACCCAATTCAGTTGGCATTATGAACTGATCCATTATGAGTTTTAACAATAAACCCAATTCAACTGGCAGTATGGAATTGATCTGTTGTGAGTTTTGATAATAATTCAGTTGGCATTATGAACTGATCCATTAAGAGTTTTAACAATAAACCCAATTCAGTTGGCATTATGAACTGATCCATTATGAGTTTTAACAATAAACCCAATTCAATTGGCAGTATGGAATTGATCTATTAAGAGTTTTAACAATAAACCCAATTCAAATGGCAGTATGGAACTGATCCATTGTGAGTTTTGATAATAATTCAGTTGGCATTATGAACTGATCCATTAAGAGTTTTAACAATAAACCCAATTCAGTTGGCATTATGAACTGATCCATTATGAGTTTTAACAATAAACCCAATTCAATTGGCAGTATGGAATTGATCCATTAAGAGTTTTAACAATAAACCCAATTCAAATGGCAGTATGGAACTGATCCATTATGAGTTTTAACAATAAACCCAATTCAATTGGCAGTATGGAACTGATCCATTAAGAGTTTTAACAATAAACCCAATTCAATTGGCAGTATGGAATTGATCCGTTATGAGTTTTAACAATAAACCCAATTCAACTGGCAGTATGGAACTGATGCATTAAGAGTTTTAACAATAAACCCAATTCAATTGGCAGTATGGAACTGATCCATTATGAGTTTTAACAATAAACCCAATTCAATTGGCAGCATGGAATTGATCCGTTATGAGTTTTAACAATAAACCCAATTCAATTGGCAGTATGGAACTGATCCATTGTGAGTTTTGATAATAATTCAGTTGGCATTATGAACTGATCCATTATGAGTTTTAACAATAAACCCAATTCAATTGGCAGTATGGAATTGATCCGTTATGAGTTTTAACAATAAACCCAATTCAATTGGCAGTATGGAACTGATCCATTATGAGTTTTAACAATAAACCCAATTCAATTGGCAGTATGGGACTGATATATTATGAGTTTTAACAATAAACCCAATTCAATTGGCAGTATGGAACTGATCCATTATGAGTTTTAACAATAAACCCAGTTCAATTGGCAGTATGGAATTGATCCATTATGAGTTTTAACAATAAACCCAATTCAATTGGCAGTATGGAATTGATCCGTTAAGAGTTTTAATAACAAACCCAATTCAATTGGCAGTATGGAATTGATCCGTTATGAGTTTTAACAATAAAGCCAATTCAATTGGCAGTATGAAACTGATCCATTATGAGTTTTAACAATAAACCCAATTCAATTGGCAGTATGGAATTGATCCGTTGTAAGTTTTGATAATAATTCAGTTGGCATTATGAACTGATCCATTAAGAGTTTTAACAATAAACCCAATTCAGTTGGCATTATGAACTGATCCATTATGAGTTTTAACAATAAACCCAATTCAATTGGCAGTATGGAATTGATCCGTTATGAGCTTTAACAATAAACACAATTCAAATGGCAGTATGGAACTGATCCATTATGAGTTTTGATAATAAACCCAATTCAAATGGCAGTATGGAACTGATCCATTATGAGTTTTAACAATAAACCCAATTCAACTGGCAGTATGGAATTGATCTGTTGTGAGTTTTGATAATAATTCAGTTGGCATTATGAACTGATCCATTAAGAGTTTTAACAATAAACCCAATTCAGTTGGCATTATGAACTGATCCATTATGAGTTTTAACAATAAACCCAATTCAATTGGCAGTATGGAATTGATCCATTAAGAGTTTTAACAATAAACCCAATTCAAATGGCAGTATGGAACTGATCCATTGTGAGTTTTGATAATAATTCAGTTGGCATTATGAACTGATCCATTAAGAGTTTTAACAATAAACCCAATTCAGTTGGCATTATGAACTGATCCATTATGAGTTTTAACAATAAACCCAATTCAATTGGCAGTATGGAATTGATCCATTAAGAGTTTTAACAATAAACCCAATTCAAATGGCAGTATGGAACTGATCCATTAAGAGTTTTAACAATAAACCCAATTCAATTGGCAGTATGGAACTGATCCATTAAGAGTTTTAACAATAAACCCAATTCAATTGGCAGTATGGAATTGATCCATTAAGAGTTTTAACAATAAACCCAATTCAATTGGCAGTATGGAACTGATCCATTATGAGTTTTAACAATAAACCCAATTCAATTGGCAGTATGGAATTGATCCATTAAGAGTTTTAACAATAAACCCAATTCAATTGGCAGTATGGAATTGATCCATTAAGAGTTTTAGCAATAAACCCAATTCAATTGGCAGTATGGAATTGATCCATTATGAGTTTTAACAATAAACCCAATTCAACTGGCAGTATGGAACTGATCCATTATGAGTTTTAACAATAAACCCAATTCAATTGGCAGTATGGAACTGATCCATTATGAGTTTTAACAATAAACCCAATTCAATTCGCATTATGGAACTGAACGATTATGAGTTTTAATAATAAACCGAATTCAATTGGCAGAATGGAACTGATTCATTATGAGTTTTGATAATAAACCCAATTTAATTTACATTTTTTGGAATTGATCCGTTACAAGTTTTGATATTAAATCCAATTAAATTGATGTTTCTGAAACTGATCTATTATGCATTTGATAACAAACCAAATTCAACTGTTCTTTTTCATAACAACAAATGTTGATTTCTGAAACACTTCACTCAAATTTAACTGTATAAACCAACCAGATCTTCATTTCTTGAGCCACATTTCACACTTCTTGGGCACTCTCAATTGGCACAGTCAGAATATATATAATCCCAACTGAACAAAAAAGAATAAAATCTGATTCTACCCAGTGCCAACTTTTCTAGGGGAGGAGATGGTGCTAATCCCGATTGTGTCTATGGTGGGGAAAATGCACAAATCCAGTACAAGCAGTAAATTTTTCATCAACATGTAAACTTTCAAAAAGCAATAATGAACTCAAGGTCCTTAACCAGATGGTACCCCAGGCATGGATTATATTTCATACCCAATCCTCCCATTCATCTGTTCAACTGTTGAATACCATATTTTTTATTGCTTTACTGTCCCCTAGCCTGCCTCCCCAAGCAGTCACCTGCCCCTAAATCTGGCACTTTATATACTTAAAGACATAAAAACTACATACTGCACATTATGTCATCATAAACCAGAGATTTGTTTTCCTTATTGGTGACAAAATATACCATCTGGCAATCTTTTTGGCGACAACCTTTTCGGCTGTTTAATTTGTATGTACAGTCATTGATTTGGTGTAGAGACATTCAAAGGGACCATGAAAGGAAGCCACATACTTGGATACACAATGCACTGGAATCTATCTGTTACATAAACAAATCCTTTGTTCGTATTGACAAACCCATCTTTATAGTGCAATGTTACATCATAATCTGCTTATGTTGACATCTGGACTGAGTACTGTATGCTGTGATACACTCCGTCATGCCACTGGACTATACCTACAATCGACTAATCTGTGAAGATGTGAATAAAAACAGCTAGAATTAATTGAATGACGGCTAATCATTGTTTTTTATAAATGTACCTATAAAACAGTTTTGCCGAAACTTCAAAGAAAACTGATCATTTTTGAAGTACTTGGAAAAAAATTGCAATCAGTATTATAAACTGTCAACAGTGCAACTTTATCATGGGTATGCATGTTCATCGTCTCATCCTAAGAGTAAGTTAACAAAATTAACAGCATTTGGATTTAGTGCAAATTCAGACAAAACAGTCCCTGAACCTGATGTTATACCTGACAGTCCAACATCATCTACATGTAGCGATGGTAGTAATGCTTCAAGTGCAACACAACATTATCATGAACGGTTCAAAAGTTCCCAAAAATTTCTCGACAGCTGGAAACTTGGCTGAGATATGATACAAAGTTAAAGCAGATGTTCTGTGATACAGGTATCAAGGCACAAGCCATCAATTCATTTATAACTGGCTATGATATTTTGAAGAAGGAATGTGTCCCCAGACATAAATCCAGGCAGGAAAATTTTGTTCATTGATCTTTTACCTTTGCCATCAATCCCAGGTTATGACTCCAGGGACTTAAACTACGCAAGAAGAAATAGCAAAACAAACAAGTTTTTCATAACTGTAAATAATTCATTACTCAAAATACAGGAGTGAAAAAATTAAATTAACTTACAGCATGGTGAATGAATTCCTATTTCCTAAAAGTCCTTTCAATTCCAATAGTTCAAAGAAATCTGAATACGTTCCAATGAAAAATACCCCTTCTGTGTTGAAGTTTCAAATGTACAGAAAGATTTCCAAAGAATTAAAAATAAATGTCATTGAATAATTTAGTTCTTATCGTACAGTTATTCCAGCATGTCATGCAAAAAATAAATCTTTTCAAAAACCAAATTGGGAGAGTGAATCCAAAACAAACAGATTTGGACCTACCATCGGGATGTTTTCTTGCAGCAAATTTACGCAACGTTTTCATTAAACATTCACAATTTTTTTGGGTCCAATACATGTAAAATTCTCATCGTTTCTCCCTGTGGAGTGTGGTATCACCCCCAACATGCCCCCATTTCATATTCTGGTCAGCTGCGCCCAAACTGCACAATAGCTAAAGGTTAGATTCAAGCCTCTTCGACATATTTCAAAGAAACCACCTGTTCTTCAGTGAGTGAAAGCACTAGCAATTGACTGACCAAAAAAAAACCAATGCCCTTTTTTTGTTTTAACTAACAATGCCTAAAATGGGTGTGAATTTATGTTACCAGTTCAAATGTGGCCTCAAGCTACCATACATGTGATAACTATTTCCCATGTTTTATATCCTACCTTATTTCCTTATTGTTAAATCATATTTGCATATAACACTGCTTACTAAATAACATATTTATTCTGAATGAGTTTTAGGGGGGTACATATGTTCTGTGATATGTTTCTTCATTCCTTCTTCTAATTTAATGATGGTAATTAATGTTTATATATACAGTACATTAATGCCAGGTGTTGACTCGTGTAAGTTTCATTGGTGGGAATGGAGATCATAGTTTGCTTGTCGAGAAAAACAAGAGAGAGAGAGAGAGTCTGTAGATGTCAGGAAAGTAGATATTTTAGATTTCATAAAATAATTTATTTCAGGTGACAAAAGTCATAACTATGCACTAATGGTGATGCAGGATGCAAAGACCATGGAAGTACTGTAGTGCAAAACAGTCATGTAATGATTTATTTCATAATATTATGGCTGTATTGCTTGTTGTCAATAAAGTAATAACTAACCCATCTTTTTCAAAATATTGATGGTGATTTTTTTTTGCAACAACTTTTTAAAAGCCAGGACCATCCCTGTAAACATGGAGAAATATTTGCATATATGGGCATGTTCCATTGGAAATTAACAGTCAGAAAATGTAGAAACCCAATCAAATTACAAAAAAAATGCAACATTCATTCAATTGGAAGAAAAAATTGGAACATACTGAACAGTTCCAACTTCTGATGGCACTGACCAATCAAGTATGCTACTTGTGAGTCACTGTGCCAATCAAACATGCCCCTTTTGAGTCACTGTGCCAATTGAATATGCCCCTTGTGAGTCACTGTACCAACTGAATAGGCCACTTGTGAGTCACTGTACCAACTGAATAGGCCCCTTGTGAGTCATTGTGTCAACTGAATAGGTACCTTGTGAGTCACTGTGCCAACTGAATAGGCCCCTTGTGAGTCACTTTACCAACTGAATAGGCCCCTTGTGAATCACTGTGCCAACAGAATAGGCCCCTCGTGAGTCACTGTGCCAACTGAATAGGCCTCTTGTGAGTCACTGTACCAACTGAACAGGCCCCTTGTGAGTCATTGTGCTCATTAAGACTGAGAAGAAAATGACAAATTGAAGATCTGATAAGTACAATGCACACTGTAAAAATGTCTACATTGCTTCTGCATGGACAGCTAAAATTCAACATTGAATTACTATCTGGAATGATAACACTGATTCTTCTATGTAAGTAACCAGTAGGTGTACCTTTAACACGTTTTTTTTAAATTCAATCAAGTGCAAATGCAAACAACATAGTCCCTGATCTATGGTTGCATAATGTGCTGGCAGATCAGGGTCTATGTTGTTTGTTCTACTGATCACTCCTAACAAACGGAATAGATCCAAAGCTGCCAGCAAATTATGAGATTACAGATCTGTGTCTGTGCAGTTTGCAATTAGTCATGACTTATAAGTGAGTATATATGGTATTTTAGGCGTAACTATAGTAGCATCTGATCTACATTAATTATCAGATTCAAACAACATGGTCAGAAAATGAACACTGAAGTATTCCTTTATTCTGCCTTTGAATGAAAATTTGCTATTGTAAAAAACTAACTATTTATAAAGCAAATAAATCATAAGTTAAACTGTGTGTGAATTCTATCACACACAAATGAGAACATTACACAAAGTTTGTGAATATCTGCACTTCGCTCATAAACCGATAAACACAGAGACAGGCCACTAACACTGATCTAATGGCTAACATGCGCCTCTCTTACAAGTGGTGCCATATATACTTGCTTATAAGTCCAACTGCAAACTGCACAGACCCAGATTTTAAAATGTTCCTGGTGAACATTTAATAGATGTTTTTTTACTCCCTAGCATGAAATACACAAGCAAATATGATAGGACATTTTTCCTAATTTTCTGCCTCTCCAAGACTGGCAAAGATGTTACAAAAACCTCTACTTTAAGGTATGAGTCAGGTAAGTTTTTAATTAATAAAGCACACAGAATGAATACAAAGAACGTAAGTAGCTTTGCATAGATAAAACCTATTTTAAAAAATGGAAAAAAATTGGCTATATTATACTACCATACTGAGAACACACTCCTAAGATTAGACCATCTATAAACTGCACAAACCCAGATTTGCCATAGGAAAATGTGCCAGCAGATCTGGGTCTGTTCAATTTGTTATGGGGCAATCAGTAGAACAACACAGACCCTTATCTACTGATGCATTATGCAACAGTGTTTGCAGTTGGACTTGACTTACAAGAAAGCATATAGAGTAAATTACATGCAGACAAACACTGAGAATAACATAAGAGAAACAAAATAATTCAAGTGAGAAATAAGATGTATTACTTTAAGAGAAAATATAATGAAGAAAATAACTGTGGTAGATGTTCCTGACAGCTCAAAATGATGAGTCGGACAAGTAATACATTTTTACTGCATCACTACTTATCACTGTGCATAGGCATTTATGAGAATGTTATGCAAACAGTGAAACATTAAGCACAGACACCTTACTAATAAAGCAACATATAAGCAAAATGTAATTAGTGAGATTAGTTCAATGGTATATAACACTGGCAAAAGCTTTTCTCTAACCTGGAACAAAGTTTATTAGCAATATATAGTACCTAGTGATCAGAGATTTCTACACTCTTCTGTTCATTCCATCTATGCTACAGTGACACACTGGATAGTGTGCTGTAGTTGCTAGCAGAATGTGTCTGTGCTGCAGCTGTACAGTGGATAGTTTGGTATAGTTTCTACCACAGCTGTACAGTGGATATTTTGGTATAGTTTCTACCACAGCTATACAGTGGATATTTTGGTATAATTTCAACCTCAGCTGTACAGTGGATATTTTTGGTATAGTATCTACCACAGCTGTACAGTGGATAGTTTGGTATAGTTTCTACCACAGCTGTACAGTGAATAGTTTGTTATACTTTCTACCAGAAGGTGTCTGTGCTGCAGCAGTACAATAGACAGTGTGCTGTACTTTCTATCAGAAGGTGTCTATGCTGCAGTAGCACAGAAGATAGTTTGCTATACTTGTTACCAGAACATGTCTGTGCTGCAGCAGAACTGGGGATAATGTGCTGTCTGTGCTGTAGCAGTACAATAGTATGCTGTACTTGTTACCAGAAGCTGTCTATGCTACATTGGCATAGTATACAGTGTGCTGTATTGGCTATCAGAAGCTGAAATTGCAATGGAACAGTGTATATTATGCTGTACTTGCTACCACAACATATCTATGCTGCAGCTGTACAGCGAATATTGTGCTGTACTTGCTACCAGTCTGTGCTGCAGAGACACAGTATATAGTGTGCTGTACTTGCTACCAGAATATATCTGTGCTGCAGTGGTGTAGTGGATAGTGTGCTGTACTTGCTACAAGTCTAGAACATGTCTGTGCTGCAGCGGTACAGTAGAAAGTCTGTTCATCAAGTATCCAGCATTGTTTTCAAATTACTGCAAAGACTACATCTTTTTACATAACTAACATATCATCATATATGGCATTAAGGTTCAAGAAGATGACACAGCAGAACTTAAATTTTCACCACGTATTATAAGCATGTTCTTTGCAGAGCCAAAATAATGGTCTTATCTTTATGTTTACGCAGATCATACAGTGTGGATTGTTTTGTTTTGGGGAAACCCTCAAGCTGTTCATCAGAATGAGTAGTAATTATAGTCTGTGACATGGAGGTTTAGAGAAGCAGAAACACTTTCAGATGATTATCTTGATTTTTTATATTTTGTTTATTACTTTTTTTTGTCCATTACACTTTTCTTTAGACTGTTACACTTTTGTTTTGTCTATTATACCTTTATCAAGTCTATTACACTTTTCTGAGTCTATTATACTTTAATTGAGTCTATTATATCTGTATTGTGTCTTTTATATTTTTATCAAGTCTATTACACTTTATTGAGACTGTTACACTTTTACCGAGTCTATTATACATTTATAGTCTATTTAACTTTTATTGACAATTATACACTTTTATTGAGTCTATTATATTTTATCAAGTCTATTACAATTTATTGAATCTGTTCCACTTTTATTGAGTCTATTATATACATTTAACGAGTCCATTACACATTTAGAGTCTATTAAACTTTTATCTAGTTTATTAAACATTGACAAATTATACACTTTTATGAAGTATATTGTAATTTTATTGAGTCTATTACAATTTACTGAGTCTATTACACTTTTATTGAGTCTATTATATTTTGATAGAGGCTATTAAACGTTTACCTAGTCTGTTAAATTTTCATTGACTATTATACACTTTTATCAAGTCTATTAAACGTTTATCTAGTCTATTAAACTTGTATTGACTATTATACACATTCAGTCTATTACACTTTTATTAACCTATTATAATTTTTTCAAGTCCAATACACTTTTATTGAGTCTACTGTAATTTTTTTCAAGTCCATTACACTTTTATTGAGTCTATTAAGCTTTAATGAAGACTGTTACACTTTTACAGTCTGTTGCATGGATCAGTACTGTCTCAGCTCTGTGTAGGTTTGAGTCTCGAGCTCAGCCAATGTGGGTACATGAGAAAGCTTGGCAGTAGCATATCGCAGGTTGGTAGTTCTTTCCAGTGTTTCCCGAGTTCTTCCTCCAACATTGATACTGGCTGCTATGTATAGCCTATCTTGTGCTGAAAAATGGCATTAAACCCTACAACAACAATATAGTCTGTTACACTTTTGTGAAATCTATTCACTTTTATATGTCTGGCACAAAATGTTTATAGTGCAAACTGAGCAGTCAAAGCAAATGCATACTCTACTTTGCTTTGGCCTGACTTGAGTAAATTATGGGTTGACTGCATACAGTTGCCATGGTTATCTTGTCATTGGTTAGTTGACATCATGATACAATTGCATGATGAACAATGCACTGGGAAACACCCATGTCTTATTTAAAAGCATATTTGTCTGCCCCATGTTTCAGTTCCCTGCTCAGATGCCATGTCAAACATTATGGATTTTATTACAGAAATATGGACAAAAATGTATGTTGTTGATTTTGTTTGTAACTTCTTCCACTTAGTAATAAATCTATTTCTTACACTCCATCCAGTATGTTTTTTTTTATGTAACTATTCAGTCAGCAAGTTAGTTTACTGTCAAACCTTGACTAACAGACAAGTCACCGCATACTGATGACAAGTCACCCGTTATAGATGACAAGTCAACTGGATTTTGATTAGCAAAGTACACAATGATTTGGCTCAAAGTGAAATCAGCTTTTTTTGCAGACCTAAATAAAAAAGGGGAGGGGTGACTTCTAATCTAATCACCTTATGAACATGGATATGGGGCACTCTAAGGCTTTATCTTGTTCAAAAACACTTAATCTCATGCCATGAACTGCAAAACCAACACACAAATGCGTTAACCAAATCAAAACTGAAAACAGTTTTACAATTAAGAACACTAATTGATTCGATATGGCTCTTTAGTAACAGTGGTTTTAACATAACTTTGCTGCTTAGAACCACATTTTGTACACACTTTCTGCTCTGTTGTAATAGTAACTGAACCATTCAAACACTGTTTAAAGGATGAGGTGTCAGTGGTGCTAACTCTAACCAAAAAATGAAGCTGCTGGGCAATGTGTGAAGCATTGTTTAAAGTTAACAATCATTTACGTTGTAAAGCAAACAAGCAATCATAAGAAATTAACCATCCCAAGATAATGCAGTTATGAGATTCCAAAATGATGCACAGCATGATCAGTGAAAGAATTAGAACTGCATACCGAATGGGATCTGTGTAATTCCTGTTCTTCAGATCTCTCTCAGGGATGCTAAGCCAGGTAAAGTGCATGCTCCAAGTAAACCCGCCTACTTGGTATCCACCATTACCCGAAAACTCCAGTGTATTATCGCTGACTGCATCTATGATTGGACACAGAACTGCAGTTCTGTCTTCTTTAATTCGAGCCAATACAGGTTCTAGCCTGAGTTTAGAATGTAATTATCCTCATTTCAGTCACACAACAAAAATAAATCTTCACTCTAAGCGCATAAACTATTTTATGAAACAAATCTGCATGCCATTTTTTTTTCTGCCATGGAATAATCATGGGATTTCTGCCATGGAATAATCATTGGATTTCCGCAGACTGGGAAAGAAGGAAAGATCATTTGTGGGTAGAACTGAAATTTTTGGAATATTTACAATACTTTAATGCACCAAAACTTTAAAAACAAAAGATGGGGAACTATCTAAATCCCAACTTTGTTTTCAAAACTGTTACATATGTTCCCTTCTACTAAAGAACTCCATGACAGAAGAGTACAAGAAATTGATGTGGTCCTATCACAGAGACAATGATATCTACATAATTTCATTTTTAAATAATCAGATTAAAAAATTTATTTTAATATACTGGGGACAAGGCTTGTTTTTTAAATATTATGATTGTTGTTCAATATCTTCTTTTCCTTGTATTGCAATGGAAGTTTTCTTTCAAATTTATGCTAAAAGACATCCTTATGAAATTAAAGAATAAAAATTTATGTCAAAATAGAGAAAAAATGCAGCTAAATTTGAAAACAGATATCATTATACAACTGGAAGATTAAACCACATCAGATTCTTCTTCCTGAAAACAAAATGCAAGAAAATCAACGAATATCGTCATTGAAATAAATTAATTTTCATGTAAGTATCCTGTGTCCAGTACCTAATTGGGTCAACAGATGATTTTCGACGTTTCTTCTCATGCTCGGGCATGGGTCGCCATGAAAAGTGCAAGCTCCACCAGAACCCACCGACTGAAAAACTTCCAGTGCCTCCAATGTACAAAGTGTCTTTATCAATATTGTCAATTTCTGGGCAAAGAACCGTTGTCCTGTCCTCCTTGATTCTGGCTAACAAGGGCTCTAACCTAGAGTTTAAGATTTACCATGTTTAACTATTGTCGTCAAACATCAGCATTTTATTTTATAGGCAATGATAATATTAATGTTAATTTATTAGACTGAGATAATCTCTCCTTTACTGTCCGATATCTCCCAAAGGTCTCCAAACAAAAGCCCTGTAGCTAGACATAAAATAAACAAAAATTATGCAATATTAAAAGAACTAATTAAAATGTTCCGTAAATATGTTACAAAAAAACATCATTAATAGAGAATTGAGCAGAAATAGGTAAGTAAAATACTATAAAATATCTTTAAGCAAAGCTTTTCAAAATATGCATAAAAATTCTCAAAGTTTCTCTTTGATTCCATAGGGAATGTCCCTGAACCTCATAAGTGAGTGAAAATCAGGTTGGGACTCTATTCTCTCAAAATGTTCTTCATAAATAGCATTGGGGTTCTTGATGAGACTTGTAATGCTGAAACCTTGATTGTATTTTAAGAAATCGTTTTTTTATAGACACACAACTCAAACAGTGCTTTTGTAATCTCTCCACAGAATTACATATACGAAATAATAATATATTTCAAAGAGATAAAACTAGCTATATCTGCTCATTATTTATGTGTTGTCACATCTCAGATGATACAATACCATAGTGGGGGAAATTCACACCTAAGTTTTTCAGAAATTTACAACAATGAAAAATTTTGCATGATTAATATTTGCAATTTCTGGCACTTAGTAACACAGATTGTTGCTCAAGATAAAGTTACAAAAGTTAAATGTTTGCAAATTTCAACTAAGCCTCCAAAGACACAAAATTAGAACCATGTGAAAATTCCCCAAATATAGCAAATAAACTGCTAACAGTGCAAATTACAATCCATACATTTACATACTCAAAGGGAATACAAAATGTAGGCATGATATATTTCCAACCAAAGTGAAGATTCAGTGAAAAAATTCCTTTGGCAGGTGGCAGTTTATAATAAAACAAATACTTGGCTAAAATGTTATCTATCACTGGAGATACAAGTGTCCATCTGTCTGCTTGTATCCTTAGTAATAGTGGCTCAAGCCTTTTAATTAAGAGTATACATGCCTATGTATACATTAACAGAAAACCAAAATGTAACATATATATAGTTTTTTTCTTTTTTTTTCTTCTCTTTCTTCTTTACAAATTTAGACTAGGAAAAACAATTTACTGTATATACTCACTTGTAAGTCTTATCCAGCTACAAATTCCTCAGACCAAGCTGTGTTATTGTACAATATGCTGGCAGATCTGGGTCCACGCAGTTACTTAGAACTAATCAGTAAAGAAAAAAACAGCACAGACCCTGTCTGCAAGCACATTATGCACCAACAGATCTGCATTTATGTTGTTACAGTTGGACTCACCTCACAATCAAGTATATGTCATGGTATGTGAATTCATCAAAAATAATATCATGAATTTGATTATTTTTCTGTATATCAAAATTTTGTGGATGTATAGGAACTACAAAAATTTCTTTGGTACTTAAATCTGGCTTAGTTGGGAAAGAGTCTGATTGACTTCACAGTGGCACATTTGTTTGTTGGGGAAAGGGTCTTATGCCTTCATAGGTGGTTCATTTCTTTGGTGTGGAAAGAGCCCTACTGACTTTAAAGGTGGTTCATTTGTTTGGTGGATCTTTAAATTTGTGGTTTGTATCAACCACAAAATTTATGAAAATTTTACACCTCTCTCTTGATAACTCTTGCACAACAGGGTCTAAAAATATAGACCTCACTATAAACGAGGGATGAGTTGCCAAGAGACCTCCCAAAAAATGTGCTAAATCCAGAAAACCATAGCGGTGGTGTCAAATGTGAACTGGGCTGTTTAATGACTAAATACTTGTTTAATAATTCTGTTGAGAATAATTGTCAATAAAGCGCTTTTTCTAATGAAGTTGTCTGTTACTCTGTATAAATTACATTTATTTTCAAAATGTCTGAAAACTAACAGATCGTTAACATTATTCAAAATGGTTTCAATAACCAACCATGTGTACACAACAACACTGGTGTATTGCATCAGTGCTTTTTGTTTTGTTGATTAGTCTGGTTCCTGGTGTGGCATATGATATCATTAAGTGAAGAAGGGAGTCTACTAAGCAGGGAACCATACTAACCGTTGAAAACCACCAAACAAGATTCCTTTTTCAAAAACAGCAACTTTGATTTTTTTATTGTTCCAATTAATAAAATATTTATTCCGTGATTTCATTGCAAGTAATATTGAAACTTCTCATTCTTTAGAATATCTCTAAGTGCCAATTCAGGAATTCTCTTAACTTGTTTCCTCTACAGTGGTCCGCATCCGTGAAACAAAGTTGTTTATTTTACGAAGTATTCATTTTGCTTGGTTGCCTTGCTATCTTTGGTCTGAATTACGATTGAGTATGTTAATTTGAGGCAGTTGAATTATATTACGTACATAATTGGGGCTAGATCTAAAGAATGTAGAGTTTGCATGACTTTTAACGTTTCATTTATTCCACCTCCTTTATTTAATTCAAAAGATGTAATTAACATGATAATACAAAGGAGGCCAGCTTTTAATTCAGTACAACAATACTACAAATACTTCTGCTAGTCAGATATCAAAACTCGGCTGGCACTAAATTAGGTTCCAAGAGAAAACGCTCAAGGACAAAACTGTTACAGCAGATTGAAAAATTTTGCATTTAAAATGACGAGGAGCCATGTTGTGCTTATAATGATTACACTTAAAAGGAACTAAAAGACAGAACTAAAATACATATTTTATTAGATAAAAAGTTATTGAACTGGAATTATTTTATTAAAGTACTGCCACCACTATTTTCCTCGATCAAAATTTCCTTGAATATCATTAATTACAATGTACTAAGAATGTCATTTGCAAAGAAAATTTAACAAATTATATGACTTCTTATTATAAGTTGATAATTTCATAATACTGATTAAAATTTACAGGTCTTATCTACATTTTTGACAATAAAATGATTGACATATCAAAATTTCAGTTACCAATTTTGATCGCGATTTTCTTTAAGTTCAGCAAATAGGGATCAAAATTTGGGGTATTTTCTGGTTTAAAAAATGGGATCCACACCTGTCCCCGCATTATAAGCAGGTTCATGAGTTTTCAGGGTGCGCGTTATCAAGGGAGTAGTTTTTTTGGGAAAAAGTGAACCCTGTAAAACCCTCAAAACCCAAAGAATAGCAGCTACTCAAAATCTCCTGGCTTTTCTGCCGTCATAGTTCATATAGCTTATAGAACTTAACAGCTGCAAGTGCATGAGTTATTTGTTATCTATGTTCATCAGGTCCCAGTTTCACTTCATATCATAATGTTCTTCCTCAAAAATTAGATCTTTAAAATTGTCTTTCTTGTTGCTCGTTTGCAATAAATATTATTCCACTGAACGTTTGGTAGAAATAAAGGATTCAAATAGTCATAACACCATAAATTTACCTGAAATCTCCTTTTCATCTCTTAGAACATATCCTGTGGCAAGAAATCTTAAAATTTCAGATTTATTCTACTCGATTTTTTCTACTTCTATGTCCAATAAAAATCCAAATATTCTTAAGTATAATTAAGTAAATCATCATCATTGGTGACTCAGTCTCGAAAGACCATGCGAATAGTGCCCTTGGGGTGTTGTCTGTCTCTGTTGGCATCATCTGCTGTGACTGTGCAGGCTTATATGTGAGTGACAGTCCCTATTGCAATTGATGCAGCGTTCTTCTTTCTCTTACATTGCTGCAGCGTTCTTCTTTCTCTTACGTTTCTCCGCCGCCAACTGGCCTCTCCTCGCATCAGCGACTGATATGCCATTGTTTACCATCAGTCTCCAGGTGCCTTGGTCTTCGGCCAGCTCTTCCCAGCCATCGGTTGCATGCTTTCATGTCCCTCTTGCATACATCCTTGAAACGGAGTGAGAGGCGGCCGACTCTTCTCATGCCAGTGGCCAGCTGTCCATATAGGATATCCTTTGGCAGCCTTCCATCCTCCATGTGTCAGACGTGTCCCAGCCATCGAAGGCGGCATTTGCTCAACAGGGAGTACATGCTGGGGGTACTTGCACGCTGCAGGATCTCGCTGTGTGGAACATGGTCTTGCCAGCTGATTTTCAGGATGCGTTTTAGGCACCGTATATGGAAGGAGTTGAGCCGGCATTTTTGCCTCATGTAGGTACTCCAGGTCTAACTTCCATATAGATGGGTGCTGAGAACACAGGCCTGGTAGACTCGGACCTTGGTGTGCTCTGTCAGCACGTTGTTTTCCCACACCCTCTTCATTAATCGAGCCATGATGGTGTTTGCCTTTCCAAGCCTTCTGTCCAGCTCCATATCAATCGAGAGAGTGTTGCTGATGGTTGACCCCAGGTAGGTAAAGTTGCTGACTGCTTCCAGGGTGACACCGTTGATTTTGATGGAAGGGGCAATGGTGGTATCTTGCACGCTGACATTTGTTTTTTCCAAGCTGATGGTGAGACCAAACTGCATGCAGGCATCACCAAAACGGTCTCCCAGTCTCTGGAGGGCTTTCTCGGTGTGGGTCACAAGAGCTGCATCATCTGCAAAAAGCATCTCCCTGATGAGCACAGCTCTCACTTTGGTCTTTGAGTGCAGTCATGCCAGGTTGAACAGCCTCCCGTCGGACCTGGTGTGTAGATATATGCCATCTGTGGACATGTCGAAGGCGTAGGACAGGAGCAGGGAGAAGAAGATCCCAAAAAGTGTTGGTGCCAGCACGCAGCCCTGCTTCATGTTGCTGTTAATTGGGAAGGAGGTTGAGGAGGATCCATCATACAGGACTCTTCCCTTCATATCTGCATGGAAAGAGACTATCATGCTGAGGAGTTCTGGGGGGCAACCGATCTTACTCAGAAGTTCAAAAAGGCCCTTCTTGTTGACCAAGTCAAAGGCCTTGGTGAGGTCGATGAACATCATGTAGAGTGGTTGACCTTGCTCTCTGCTCTTCTCTTGGGAGAAGACCGTGGCTGTCGTCAACCTGCCTGCTCTGAAGCTGCACTGAGATTCCAGGTACACATGGTCCGCCAGCAACTGCAGCCTTTTGAGTAAGATGCAGGCGTACACTTTACCAACGATACTCAAGAGCGAGATCCCTCTGTAATTATTATAGTCACTGCGGTCACCCTTGTTTTTGTAAAGGGTCACAATTGTGGCATCGCGCAGGTCTTGGGGGACTACTCCTTCCTCCCAGCAGAGGCAAAGTAGCTCATGCAGTGGTTTAATCAACGTTGGATTTCCACGTTTGATAGCTTCAGGCGGGATGCTGTCACTACCTGGTGCTTCGTCGTTTGAAAGGCAGTCGATTGCTTTGCTGAGCTCCTCTAAGGTTGACACTTTGTCGATCTCTTCCATGATGGGCAGATTCTTTATGCTGCTGAGGGCTGCATCAGTGACTGACGTTACTCCTCCACTTTGGCGGGGACTGACATCTGTACGGTGTTTATGCGAGGACGTCCTTTTGGTTTTGAGTGGTGTAGTGTGTGTGGCTGTAGTCGCACTCTGCTGCTCACGAGGGCATGGTTGGAGTTGCAGTCTGCACTGTGGTAGGTTCTGGTGGAGAGGACGCTGTTAAGGGCAGAGCACCTGGTGATGACCAAGTCGTGTTGGTGCCAGTGATGAGATCTAGGGTGTTTCCATGACACTTCGTGTTGTGGCTTACACTTGAAGAAGGTGTTTGTAACACACAGGCCATGGTAGGTGCATAGCTCCAGCAGTCTCTGACCGTTTTCGTTGGTCTTTCCAGTGCCATGATATCCGAGGCAGGTAGGCCAGGACTCATTGGTCCACACCTACTCTGGCATTAAAGTCGCCAAGGAGGAATAGTGGTTCATTTTTGGGGCATCCTTTGATCTGTTCGTCCAGCTGCCCATAGAACTGATCCTTTGCGTCTTCTGACGACGTGAGGGTTGGGGCGTAGACACTGATGATGTTGACATGACCTGAAGCAGTGGTGAGATGGATAGACAAGAGACGCTCAGTGCCCCCTGTGGGAGGTTCAACCGAGGCCAGGAGATTGTTTTTGATGGCGAAGCCCACTCCATGCTGGCGGGGCTCCTCAGGTTCTCGACCCTTCCAGAAGAAGGTGTAGTTTTCCTCTCTGAGGGAGCCACTAGAGGCAAGCCTGGTTTCCTGGAGGGCAGCTATGCTGATATTTAGTCTGAAGAGTTCTCTATCGATGATGGCCGTCTTTCTGGTGTCGTCCACTTCTCTGAGGTCGTCGGAGATGCCTGTACACATGGTGCGCACATTCCAGCTTGCAAATCAAAGAGCTGGAGTCTTCTTTATTGGTTTCTCGTTTCTTTTGCCTGTTGTGGAATTACCATCTGCTTGTCATGCTGAACAACACACTGAGCTCCAGACACCCACTGGAGCAGGCAGACGATGGCGGGTCAACACCTTATTGACCGGGGGCTGCCCGGCTTGAGGCGGGCAATAGTTGGCCAGTGGGACACGATGATCCCTCCCACCGTCAAAGCTGACCCATGGTGCCCCTTCACTACGCCAATCAGGTGGGACTTATAACCCGTAAACTGTCAGCTTCCTTGTTGTTTCCTCACTCTGTAGCGAGACTGGAGTGTCCTCTCCAGGGCGCAAGCCTGGGCGTGGAGTATTGAGATCCTGGGCTGCCCAGACATCAGGATCCCCCTCTCGTCCTTGCTGGTGGGGTCCAAAGGAATGCTGAGCATGACATTTGGCACCAGTTTGGATGCAGGAGCTGCCAGAAGGAAGTCATAGTCGACCCCCAGCCACCTTAGGGGCTCCACTCCGGATTTTCTGTCTGGGTTTACTCCCGTAGCCTTTCCTTCTCCCAAAAATATCCACAAGGCAGTGGAGCCAGAATCCAATGGATGGGACTTGTAGGTTCTGAATCAGAGTTTCCTTCTCCTAGATGAACTGCCTGACAAGGCTAACGAGCTTCATCTGCCCGGGTTTGGAGTCAGAGTTTCCCTTCTCTTAGACTGGTTGCCTGCCAAGGCTAACGAGCCCAGTCTGCCCACCCAGTTATACCGCTGGGCACTCGGTCGCGCCACACAGCAGGCTCTGTTAAAACAGAGAGCCCCGCATAAAGGTGCTGCTGTGGACACAATAGCATAGGAAAGGCCATAAGCAAGTAACCTCCTGCCCCACAAAGCGAGACAGTGGTCCTGCGGCGATCACTACACATGGGAAGGAGAGGCTATGAGAGATGCTTCACTTTCCTTCGGCAAGCAGGGCATCAGGCCCAGGCCTCGCACACCCTCTCAACTTTTAGGAAAAGATTTCAGAGGTTTATTGAAACAGGGACCAGTTTTGTAGTTTCTCCAACTTCTCCACATTAAGAACAATTATATACCAAAAACTGTGCCTGTTTGTGTCCTGTTTAGAAAATAATCAAATTTGTTGTTGAATTATCTTAATCAAATAAAAGTTTTTTTAAATTACATTTATCCTTTGCATACAATTCTTAATATTTTAAGGATGGGTAAACATTTACTTCCTAAAAAGACTTTGTCCAATACTTTTGAAGAATACAAGATCACACAAGTATCAAGCCACCAAATTTCATCCCATTAAAAAGCCACAGTGGCATAGTGGTTAGCATGCTGGACTTGCCACCAAAAGGGTCCAAGTTCAAATCCCACAATCCAATCAGCACTTCACTCCAACTCTTTGGCACTAAGTAATGTACCAAAGTTGCTGTGAAATGAAACATCAAATCAATCCAAGCTAAATCAATCAATCATCCATCAAAAAAGATTCATCCATTTAGAAACAAAATTCCAATCATTTATCCTTTGTCTGATTCTACAGCTTCAGTGCTTAAAAAATCTAATAGCTTGATGCCTATTTCAGATCAGGCTCATCCAATATTTTAAGTGAAGATTCCATTAGGCTTGTTGAAAATAAAAATCGAATTTGTGGGAGAAAACTTCTATTGTGCTAATGAATTATGGAATTTTATTTTCAAGTTCGTGAAAGATTAGTACATTTTTAATATTTATCGCCATGTATGCCCATTACACTTATGAAGACTGCATACTGACTGTACTTCTATCAAAAGTTGTAAACTTTGTGCTCAAAGCAAAGCATTTGACATGAATTGGGAACAGATTGCCTGGGTAACCTATTGTTGTTGTTGGGTTTAACGCCATTTTGCAGTACACGATAGGCTATACATGGTGGCCAGTATTAATGGTGGAGGAAGAACCCGGGAAAACCCTTGAAAGAACCACTGACCCACGAGAAGCTACTGGCAAGCTTTCTCACATACCCACATTGGCTGAATCTGAGACTCGAACTGGCGCAGACAGAGGTGAGATAGCAGTGATCCTTAACAGAGAGCACTTTAGACCACATGGCCACTCGGGGCCCCCCTGGGTAACCTGCAATTAATGCTCACTTGGTTTGACATATGTGCTTCTACTAATGGAAGGACAAAATACCATTTTCTCAGGCTATATACAGCACATACTGTTTTATAGTTGAAATCTATCACTTTTAAAAATTAAGACTTTAGGAAAAAAAATTGAAAATAGAAGAAAAGATATGAAATTTATGCTTTTATGCATTCTATACATGCATTACAGTTATGAGCTAGAACCTGTCTACCTGGGAGTTGAAAATTTGAATGTTCCGACAGTCATTGCAACCACTGTAATGATACATGGCTGTATTTCAACAGTCACTGCAACCACTGTAATGATACATGGCTGTATGTCAACAGTCATTGCAATCACTGTAATGATACATGGCTGTATTTCAACAGTCACTGCAACCACTGTAATGATAAATGGCTGTATTTCAACAGCCATAGCAACCACTGTAATGATACATGGCTGTATTTCAACAGTCATTGCAACCACTGTAATGATGCATGGCTGTATTTCAACAGCCATTGCAACCACTGTAATGATACATGGCTGTATTTCAACAGCCACAGCAACCACTGTAATGATACATGGCTGAGCAATCTGATTAAGGCTAACAAGTACAAAACAAGCTGTTCATGGATTGCAGTGTACCTCTATTGTTGCAATCTGGAGAGTTTAGGCCAAATGCAGAAGGCTTTTTCAAGTGTTATCAGCAATAACAGGATCAAATGTGGTCAAAGATGGCTTTCAAGTCTTTGATTAAAAATTGGCTGTCCTTTGGTCTAGGTCAGATAAAAAGGAAAGACTGACCAAAAAATATTTTGGCAGAAACACCTGAAATAAGCATTGCAACACTGATCAAACATAGTCGCACCTATAAAAAACATTAAAAGTGTAAGAAGAAAACATAAACAACAGGACATGTTTCATATGCTAATCAACATCAACGTTTCTAATCCACTGATTACACAGCAACTGACAGAAAAATTGGACAGTGCGTGACACTAGGACATGGAGGAAAACATTGCTTTACAAGAAATATTTTGTGATCTGAATAAACACCAATGAAATTTATAAGATTTTCTTTATTCCCATTCCTATTTAATATACGGCAATTGCAACACTGTAACAAATAATATTTAAAAAATAGTACCCATTTTGGTACATGGAATTGCAGTCCGGGCTTGTGGAATTTAATTCACGGTTTATAATTTCGTAAAGTGACCATCCCTGGGCCTGCATCTGAATAATTTTTCTCTAAGCACCAAGCTTTCAAATTTTGAGCGTACTATTATTCAACAAAATTAAATGTAATACAACATTATCAATAGTTTGTCAAGGAAAAATGATTTTCTTTGTGCATTTGAAAATGCAGCCATCATTATATAAAAAGTGCTAATTTAAATTGGCAGATACCTAAAAAGATTTTAGAACCCTTTTTCAGTACCACCAAACAATAATTAGGCACAATAACTACCGTATCAAACAGTATATGCAAAGTGGAGTAGATATGAACCTTCTTGAGACTCTTGCTTACCATCCAGGTCCAGCCTCACAGTGAGAATCCAGAAAGATCAGAACGTCCCCAGTGGCAGCTCTGGCTCCAGCTAGCCGAGCTCTAATGAGCCCACTCCGTTCTTTCGTCCTGACTACACGTACAACGCCATCTGGCCATGTCTCAGATACATAGTTTAATAGCTTTTCACCAAGGCCCTCTAGAAAAATATGTATGATAATGATATTATTACAATGTAATATACATCAATTGTTGTTCATATGCATAATTATGCAAACTTAGTCTTTAATTACCACAGATGTATATGTAAAGGAATACTCAATCATGGAGTTAAGGATAATTTCAATATCTTATACACAGTTAAGTGTCAAGTGTAGGAATATAGTGAAACCTGCCATCTAGCCCTCTTTCTATGCACATGAATATTTTTTAATTACATTGACATTTACAAACATTTTATTTTAAATTTAATATGAAACTTAGCATATATGCAGTCCAAATTTTGCACACTAGATCTTAAAGATGAGAAGGGGGGGGAATCCAACCATTTACAAAATTTACCAGTATTAGATAATCATCATTTAATGTGAATGGATAATTCTTATCATGTACCGGTAATAGGTATTATGTCTATATTTTTTTAATTATGTTTTACATCTAAACTATTTACCAGAACTTTCAATATGAATTTAACAAATTGGTTATTTTACAAACTAATTGCATTTTTAAAAATTTGATGGGGTATTTTGTGAACAATGCAAAATATAAAGCTTAACTACATGGCTGAGTCCCGATCATCAAAATGCTGATTGATTCTTTCTGAATTCATCAAACTTCTTAGTGACCAAGACAAGTTGAGGGTGTATTGGATGATATGTCTTTGTCTGAATGTTTTCACAATGATCAAGTGCTAACATTAATGTGCTATCATACAACAGGGTACATACATGTACTTAGAAGTTATTATATATCCTAAAATGTGTAAAATACATGTGTGCAAATACAGTGCTTATTGTGTGTCTGTCTGTCTGTCTGTGTGGATGATAAGTCTTTGAATGTTTTCACAATGATCAAGAGCTAACATTTCTAGCATGCATAGAACATCAGGCACTTGAATCTAGAGTATAGTGTACATGGATTTAATGTGCTATCATAAAACAGAGCTTATTGTGTGTCTGTCTGTCTGTGTTGTGGATTTTTATTCTAGCTAACAATTTTTCAGTCATACTGCTATCATGTCTGCAGTGTGGCAATTTATAGTGATGTCTTGCACTGGGGCATCATGCCGCAGTCACATTATCCTGACACCAGGCCAACCAGTCCTAACACTAACTCTTAATGCTGAGAACCTAGCATGACACCTGCTAGTACCATTTTTATAGGTTCTTTTGCATGACTTGGCTGGGGTTTGAACCCGTGACCTCCCACATCTGAGGCGGACACTCTAACAAGTAGGCCACCAGACTTATCTAGTGCACTGAATAAATGATATAATAATAAACATAAATAGAGGATCTCAAATGGGTAACAATTTAATAATGAATTCATGAAATGAGTTGAATAATGTCCAGTTTTGCGAGCCTTGACTAGCAAAAGCTGGACATTATTTAACAAGTTTCATAAATTTAATATTAAATCATTACCCATTTGAGATTCTTTTTATCGCATAGTTTATTTCAACAGAAATTATTTAGATAGAAAGAAGAACAAATAATTTTGTTGATTCTGACAGACGCTGTACCATTCATTTGTTGTGCATAAAAACTAGTCCCAAACGAAGCTGAAATAGTAAAAGTATATTATACATTTTTGATAAGTTCTATAAATCAAAGAATAAGCGTCCATCCAAATAAACAAAACATTTTACAAAAGACAAAACATTTGTCAACAAAAAAATGTCCAATGCGTGTGATTTCACAGTCTGATATGGTGCACAGCACCAGTTTCAGTTGGCCTAAATAACACAATGACAGTGTTTACATTTAAATTCGACATCGCAACTAAACATTACATTGTGAATAAAAAAATGGCTGCCAAAAGTGTTCACTGAAAACAAAAAATTCCAGAAGGTGGGGTTAAAAAGTCTTCCCACAATCACAACCAATCAGTAAAAAGAATACTGCATAATAATTTCGTGGGCTTATTTGGACCAATCAGAATCACATAAAGTGATATGTTCATGTGTATATCAAAAATATGAAACTGCATGCACTGTAGGCAAACTGTACAGACTATGTGATAATATTAATAAATAATAATAATAATAATAATAATAATAATAATAACTATTAGTGATCGGTGCATCCAATAGGACTGTGATTAAACTTTGACTAATTATACCAAAGGGCCTTAAAGAGAAGAATTTGTTTTGGAAAAAAACATTTGACGAATGTGGATTATGAGGTGATAATATTAACTGCTTCATATAATGACATAAAATTAATTCTAGATACCATATATACACAATTATAAATTGTATCCAACTGTAAACAAAATAAACCCACTCTTCCATCAGACACTACACCTGTAGAACTGGGTCTATGTAGTTGGTAAGGAGTAATTATTAGAAGAACGAAAAATATAACATGATCTGCCAGCTCATTATGTGACAGAAGATCAGGGTCTATGCTCTTCTTTGTTACATGTAAGACACAACTCTTATGTGAGTACTGGCATATAAGGTGTAACAAGATCTCAACAATATCAAGCACCAGCTCATATATGGTAAAAATCCAACAATCCTTGATAAAGTAATTTAATTTGCAGAAACCAAAGTCTGAAGGAAAGGAAACCAGGGCCGTACCAATTCTAGATCAAAACATGGAAAGCTGGAAATGAAATTCTTTTATAGGTCCCATTGGTGTAAAGTTGCATTGCGGATTAGGTTGCAATCCAATAATCATTGATAAAGCAGATAATCGAGGGGTCATAACCTGTTGTGGCATGCTAGAAATCAAACTAGCTGAACACCTTATCGATATCAATGTACATGCTATATTTGGTCCAATTAAATAAAGATAATTGGTTAATTTATGCTGCGAAAAAACAAAGTCAGCAAGATTGAAATCAGGGGTCATAACTCCACTAAATGATATTGTGCAATTATAAAATTAAACTAATTTAACATCATATACATAATTATCAAATCTGGTTTTAATCCAAAAATTATTGATAAAGTTATCCTACAGAAATCTCATGGGGTCGGCAAGTGGAGGATACATCTCTGGTAAATAATGTAATAAAATGCTGGAAATCAAAGCCATTCAAGGTCTGATTAATGTAAAGCCCAATGCTAAATTAGATGAAATCCTAAGAAACCTCAGCAAAGTTATGCAGTTTAACAAATCGTGAGGTTGAGCAACCATGGGGATTGGATGCTATAAATAATAACATGAAATTCTAGAAACTGAACAAATTCAAGTTCTCATCAACAGAAAGCTGCATGCCAAATTTTGGTTGAAATCCACCATACTTTGGTTAAGTTATTCTACAAACCAAAGTGTGGAGAACAATCGGGGGAGCAGCTCTAAAAAATCAGGGGGCACAACTCCAAAAACAACTGAACTCGAACACATTCAAAGTCTCATCAATTGAGAGCTGTAAAGCAAATTTCTTTAAAATCCATCATTTCTTAGTAAAGCTAAGCAGTGAAAATAAACATTAGGCAGACAGGCAATTATGGGCCATAACTCTCCCTAAATGTTAACAAAGAAGGTTGGAAATAATGTCTTTGAGGTCATATAAAAGCTACATTCCAAATCTGATTCAAATCCAATAATTCCCATTCATCTTGTGGAAACTACATTGTTGATGGACAGATTGATATATAAATGGACAGCATGATTAATACCGAACTTTACCAACTTTTTCCAGCAGGACAATAATAATGATAATAATAATAACAATAATAAAAATAATAATAATAATAATAAACATTTTGATTTGTATTATACAATATTAAAATAATTATTCTTCTTATTGTAAACAATTTTACAAAATTAACAGCGTATGTGGACAATATATATATTCATGACCAGAGATATCACTAACCATGCTGACTGCAAAAAGGTGGGGGGATTGAGGACACTGGCCAGCAAGACTGATCTACATTAGTGATGTGCAAATTAATAACATGTACAGCAGAATGTTAATTGTCATTGACCCATTGAGAGACATGGACTTTATCTGAAATACTGTTTTTTTCTGATAGAAGTTAAATTTGTACAGATTTTATAGGGGACACTTCATTAGTCCATCTGATCAAAATTCTAAAGAAATGGTGTCTGTATTGCTGACATTTTATTACATTAATCCACAGATATATACCAGAACAAATAGAGAATTATTGTCTTGGAGCATTACATTTTTGCTGACTGGTTATATAAGACTGGTTATATAGTTTTTCTTAAAATGGTTATGTTTCTGTTTTTCATTTAAAAGTGTACATGGCATTTTAAACAAAGGTTCAGTTGACACACACCTCCCATCCATCTCTAAATATTCCTGTAGTTAAGTCAAAGAATGCCCTGATTGGTATACTGTATTATTTTATTGTGTTTTATCTCTGATCCCACTACCTTAGTCAAATATGCACATTTTCATTAGCCCCCAGACACAGTGCACACCGCAGTTGCAAAAAACCAAAAGTCACAAACTTTGCAAACGTATAGTTACTATACACATACTATTAATGCTCCTTTAAATACTGACAAGTTCAAAGCTAGATACTGGACAGTTATTGTCTGATTTTGCATAAATAGGCTAGGCTCCACTAATTGGACACATACAATTTTGCATAAATAGGCAATGCTCCACTAATTGGACACATACAATTTTGCATAAATAGGCTGGGCTCCACTAATTGGACACATACAATTTTGCATAAAAATAGGATAGGCTCCACTAATTGGACACATACAATTTTGCAACATCTGTGACATGTACATGAAGTTTACAGTGTACCAAACATGATGCTATATTCCTTTTACAATACAAGTGTCTGGTTGAATACACACCCATTACATGCATATTGTTACATTAAAGGCATTTGGTTGTATATATTCTTGTTGTATTGATTTTGTTTTTAACAACTGTTCCATGAAATAAAAATGTTGAGTGAACCTGAACTGTCTGCCATTCAATCTCACTCTAAGTAATCAATAAACAAGAAGTAAATGTTTTTAAAACCTGATAAGCTGATATAGGACCCTGAAGGTAACATTTGTTTTATAAAATGACAACTATCTGAACTACATTCATGTAGTGCTTGTCAATATTTTGTAGTTGTTCTGGAGTTTAATGCCATTTTTCAGCATAAGATCGGCTATACATAGTGACAGAAAGAACAAGTGAAGGAAGAACCGAGAAAACCCTGGGAATGACCACCAACCCACAAGAAGCTAATGGCAAGCTTTCTCACATACCCACATTAGCAGAACCCGGGACTCAAGCCCATGTAGACAAAGGTGAAATGGCAGTGATCCAAAATGGTGATCACTATGGACCACTCGGCTACTCAGGGGCCCCTCAATCTTTCTTAATGTTATTTTATTAAAATCTGAACTAAAACTAAAGTATATCATATTGTGGTCAGTATGCAAAAAGGCAATGCTTCATAAATTCTTTTGGCAGTGACCCAAAATCGGCTAGCAATTGGACCTCAATACCCCCTGGCTATTTTTCAGCATTTAAGAAACAGAAAAAGATTAATATTTGTTTTGATGACCCATCATAACACTACTGTAGACCACCTGCAAGCCCGATTTGGGTCGCTTCCTTACGTTTGGAACCATGGCAGTCGAGACTAGCATGATTCTGCCTAGATAACATTATTCTGTGCTGGTTATCCAATAGGGCATTGCATAGGCCACACAGTTTTTGGGGTCTATACCAGCTACTGCTCTGTCTGTGTGTGTTTAATGATACAGCAGCTCAATTAAGGGCTATATACATGTATGGTACCAGTTAAAATTACAGTTTTAAAAATGTAAAAATGAACTGCATACAATTTTTTGGAACATTAACCCACCCAAATGAATGTAAAATAGAAGCACTATATGATTAAATGTAAAAGGTAAAGATGCCATAATTCTGTAGAAATAATAATAATAATAATAATAATAATAATAATAATAATAATAATGACCTTATTTAAAGAGGGTAACACAATTAGCTAAAACCTAATCTACCTTGAGGCCTTCATTCAAATGAATTTATTTATTTTAGCTGCATCTCTGAAGCCATTGGATATACTGGGTTTGGAAGAAGGAAATAGAGTGGGCATTTCTAATCTCAAATGGAATACTATTCCAGAGCAGAGTTCCAGAGTATTGGAAACTTTTTTTACATAACTCATTTGGTTTGGGAATTTTATACTGTTTGGTAGACATGGATCACAGGTGGGGAGTATTACCAGGTAGCCTATACTGGAATAGTGATTGTAAATATTCAGGAGCACTATTATGAGATATCCTGTACATTAATTTGGCTTTTCTCAAACAGATTCAGTCTTTAATAGGTAGTATTTTTAACCTACCAGCTAAATTTTCCTTGCTTTCTTTCTGGATTGATATTAGCCCAAATGCTCTTTTTTGAAGATGTGCCAGCTTTGCTGTTTTTATCATCTGAATTACCCCATACTGTATTAGAGTAGTCCAAATAGGGTTGTATGTAACTGTTATAAAATAGTTTTCTGTGCCTTTCAGGGAGAAAATGTCTTATCCTACTGAGAAGCCATAAACTTGAATTGACTTTTTTTACTGATATGTTCAGTCCATGATAGGTTATTATCTACCAGAACACCAAGTAGTCTATCATGACAGACCATTTGCAAATTTGTATCCTTCCATATCATAGTTCATCACTATCAAGATTTGTCCTTCTTTGCCGTGTTGAGATAAGTAAAATTTTAGTTTTACCAGTATTTACCACCATGCCATTGCATATGCACCAATTTTCCAGTTTGTTTAGGGCATTCTGTAAAGAAATTTCAAGTTCATGCTTTGTATTTTGGATGTCTGACAATGTTGTGTCATCTGCATAGAAATCTGTAGATGATATTGAGTCTCTTAGTAAAAGTGGTAGGTCATTAATAAATAAAATGAATAGTAATGGACCTAGAATTGAGCCTTGTGGTACTCCATATCTAATTGTTTCAGGTTCAGACAGAACCTTATTTATGTAAACATGTTGTGTTCTCTCACTTAAGTAAGAAGTAAACCATCTAATTGTTCTTTCATCACACTGGTAGATTTTCAGTTTCTTCAAAAGGATTTCATGATCCACCATGTCAAAAGTTTTCCTGAAATCTATAAATACAGATCCTATTATTCTACCTTGGTCAAGTGCATGAAGCCATTTATCAGTTAGGGAGATCGAGGCAGTCTCACAGGAATGGTTCTGTCTAAAGTCTGATTGATTAGGGTGTAACAGCAAGTGTTTGGTTAAATATGACATGAATGAGTCATGGACATGGAAATTACCAGGCAAGTAACTGCACTGAGTATATTTTAGAGACTATGACCAATGAAGAAAATGCCAGTTAATATAATATTTCAAGTTAATATACGGAATCTTCCAACCAGGCATGAGTGCATTCAGTGCTGCTTTACCTGTCCTTTCATTACCTTCAATACCAATTTGATCTGGCAGATAACTCCAACAAGTACACGTTCTAGATTGTATGATGAATAAAGAAAATGCTAATTAATGTAAAATTTCAAGTCAGTAAACAAAATCTTCTATCCAATCATTGTTGAATCGAGTGCAGCTTTGGCTGCTTTACCTGCCCATTCATTACCTTTATTAAGAATGCGACTAGGTAGAAAACAGCACTGAATACATTTTCTATTACATGAGCAAATTATGTTTCTGTAAAGTCTGAGATATTAATGGGTTTTCAAATTTCAGTTCTTGCAAGTATAGGAGTACCAAAAGAAGATGAATCTTTAATGTAGAAAAAGTACAGATAATATGATGTTGTATTGCTGTTGTGGGGTTTAATGCCATTTTTCAGCACACGACAGGCTATACATGGCGGCCAGTAATAATGGTGGAGGAAGAACCTGGGAAATCCCAGGAAAGAACCACCAACCATAAAGAAGCTTCTGGCAAGCTTTCTCACATACCCACATTGGCCGAATCCGAGACTCAAACCTACGCAGACAGAGGTGAGATGGCAGTGATCTGTAACGGAAATCACATTAGACCACTCGGGGCCCCTCATATAATATGAAGAAATCTTTATCGTAACAAGAGTACCCAAAAGATAATGAAACCTTTAGTGTAGAAAAAACACCAAAACGATGATGAAATCTTTAATGTAGAAAGAGTACCTAAAAGGTGAAATCTATACTGTAGAAAAATTACCCAAAAGATGACAAAATCTTTACTGTAGAAAAAGTACACAAAAGATGACAAAATCTTTACTACAGAAAAATTACCCAAAAGATGACAAAATCTTTACTGTAGAAAAATTACCCAAAAGATGACAAAAAGTTTAGTGTAAAAAAGTACCCAAAAGTTAACGAAATCTTTGGTGTAGTAAAAGTACCAAAAAGATCATTAAATTTTAATTGTAGAAAAAATATCAAAAAGATGAAATCTTCAGTGTAGTAAAAGTACCAAAAAGATGATGAAACCTTTGGTGTAGAGTTATGTATTTTTAATTTAAATTGTTTGTCTGTTAGTTTTAATTCTTTTTATTTCATCACATGTTATTGGAATCTAACATTGGTTGCTGGACTTGACCTTGTCCAAAACTCATTTCTGCTTGACCTGATTGACATTTTTTATTTTATTGATTTCATGTATGTAAACAACTAAAAATAGCTTCATTATACTCTATGTGTATGAGTTTATTAACTAAATTATTATTCAGGTAAACAAGAAGTTGTGAATATGTTGATCAGGGTCAGGGTTCTGGAGATTCCCATGTGAATTTTATAGGTTATTGGTGTTGTTGTTATAGGGTTTAATGCCATTTTTCATCACAAGGTAGGCTATACATGGCTTCCAGTATTAATGGTGGAGGAAGAACCTGGGAAAACCCTGGAAAGAACCACAGACTCATGAGAAGCTACCGGCAAGTTTTCTCACATATCCACATTTGCCGAGCCCGAGACTCGAACCCATGCAGACAGAGGTGAGATGGCAGTGATCCGTGATGGAGAGCACTTTAGCCCGCTCAGCCACTCGGGGCCCCTATAGGTTATTGTGTTTTAAGTAAACAAGGGTCATTATGATCGATCTAGAAGGTTATTTTCCATTAGGTAATGGTTGTTTTTAGAAAATACTAATGTGACCTGAAGTCAATCAGAGAACTATATTACCTTGTGACTGTAAGGATTTTACCAGTCGTGCTTTAACATCTAGCACTTTAAATTTTACTATGTTGTGACCAGTTTGGGCTGAATTTTATTTTCTTCAAATTATTTAAGTGATTATTTTCTCTGGAAATACAAAAGTGCTATGAAAAAATTCTTGGATAAAGACATTCATTGGAATTTATAATGAATTCAAACCTAGAATAATATTTCTGTGATTCAACAAGAGACTGTTGACACATCAGTACTTCATAGGATATAACAGACACATCATTGCCTTTAATTCTGGATCTCATTGAGACTTGAATTAAGTTTCATACAGGACTTTTTATTACTAGAACTTGTGTCTTTAATTCTTGATTATTTTTGGATTTAATTCGAAATACCATAAGTTCTATTCTTCTCATTGTATTCTAGGGAAATAAATTATTTGTTAAATTTTACAAAGCTTGTTGTCTTCACTCTTTTCTGTTACTTATTTTAAGAGCATTGGCTTGTAACAGCAGTAAAACTACCAAACAGATAATAAAATCTTTAATGTAGAAAAAGTACTAAAAAGATCATGTTGTTGTTGTTGTTGTTGTGGGGTTTAACGCCATTTTTCAGTAAACGATAGGCTATGCATGGCGGCCAGTATAAATGGTGGAGGAAGAACCCAGGAAAACCCCGGGAAGAACCACCGACTCACGAGAAGCTACTGGCAAGCTTTCTCACATAACCACATTGGCCAAATCCTAGACTCAAACACACGCAGACAGAGGTGAGATGGCAGTGATCCGTAACAGAGAGGGCTTCAGACAACTCGTCCACTCGGAAATCTTTAGTAAAGAAAAAGCACCCAAAATATGATGAAATCTTTAGTGTAGAAAAAGTACCAAAAAGATTATGAAATCTTCAATGTAGCAAAAGTACCAAAAAGATGATGAAATCTTCAGTGTAAAAAGTACCAAAAAGATGATAAAATCTTTAATGCGGTAAAAGTACCAAACAGATAATGAAATCTTAAGTATAGTAGAAGTACCAAAAATAATGAAATCTTCAGAGTAGAAAAAGTACCAGAAAGATCATGAAATCTTTAGTGTAGAAAAATTGTATGTTCCACGCCATACACTCCTGAATTTATATTTGTTTGCTAAAAGGATAAACATTCATTAATAGCATCATTGATTTAAAAGTTACATGGATGCAAGTCATATATTTTCCATTGCTGTGATTCTGATCATCAGGCATGGGGTGTTTTACTGAAATATCTTCAGTGGTTCAATAGTTATGCTCCAGCCAAGGAGTCAACATGCAAAAGTCACAGAATTACACTCACCCTTGCCTTGACATTAAGCCAGGGCAACAAACTAACTATACATAATATCTCCGGTGATTCAATTGTTATACTCGGGACAAGGATATAAATCATAGAATTGTATTTTCCCTTACCCTGACAATTATCTCCTGGTATGGGGCATAGTTACAATATATGACACACGACCTATTCATAATATATGATTGGCTAAAGTTTTATTAAAACATCTTTAGTGGTTCCAGAGCTTTACACTAGTCAAGGCTGCATGTCAAAGAATGACATTTACCCTTGCCATGACCTTGACCTGATTTATGAAATGCAACAACCTCTCCAACTGTTACCAAGTTACAGGCTAATGTAAATGAATACAAGGATGAACTATTCCATAATAAGCCATAATTAACACAGCATAACAAGTCAGACATTTTCTTAGGTGGTACATCAACAAAAAGCTTCTAGTATTCACGTAATGATGTTTTGTATAAACATAAAACACCTGTAGGCCATCATGCATTCCATCATGATAGGCTATACATGGCAGCCTGTACATCCAGTACAGTTAGAGCCCTTTAAAATCCCAGGAAGAACCACTATCTCACAGGAAGCTACTGACAAGCTTTCTCACATAACCACACAGACTGAACCTGAGACTTGAATCAACATAGAGATAGGTGAGATCTCGGTGATCAGCATAGGTAATCATCTTAATGACATTCTTTCACCTGTGGCCCCCATTCCTTCAAAAGCAGTGACAAGAAGTTTTTCAAACTGGTGATTGTGGCAGACATATTAGGCCCCAGATAAACACCAATTTCATTTAGAACCAAGCATACATCATAAGAAGTCTTTTGATGAAAACCCCATGTCAATAGGACTTTGTGTTCAGAAGGAGTAGCAATAAAAAGATTTTCAAGATGGCTGCTGTGATGGCCATAGAGGATGTCAGATTGACATTTGGCACCATTTTCTTGAGGACCTTAATAAGTCTCTCAGTGAAAACCTTATTCTGAAGTAGTAGTGATAACAAGATTCTCAAGATTACTACTGTGTGGTGACCATAATGGATTAAAGATTGGCACCATATTTATTAAAGTTCACCCAGATATCATAAGAAGTCTTTTAGTGAAAATCCCATGTAAATATAACTTTCTGTTCTGATGGGCTTGTAATAAGAGTTTCAAGATGGCTGCCATAATGGACTTTGGATCTGCACCATTTTTATCTAGGACCAACTAGATATCAAAAACCTTTAGGGAAAACCCCATGGTCATATATGACCTTCCATGTAGGCAGAGTAGCTAGCTATATGCATAGCAAAAATTTCAAGATGCCCACTGGGGTGGTCATATTGAACCCCAGACCAGGACCATTTTCATCATAAGACTAACTAGACATCACAATAAATCATTTAGTACAAATCCATGTTGATATGACCAGCCAATACATCCTAAGTTTTCAACCTTTCCAAAAGGAGAAAGATAAAAGCTATTAAAATTATGGAGGGTGGGGGCAGTAGTGAGCCGTAATTCTGGATTGGAACTCATGCCACTGTACTGAATGAATCTGTCACATGATCAACATTCAGTTGATCATGTGGCTCACTCCAGTCCATACATCATTCCTCTTGATAAAAGCCGTAGGAAAAGGTCAGTAGCTTAGGAGTCAAAAAACTTATTGTGCTATGGAAAGGTATCTATTTTTAGTTTCATAAATTGCAAATAGCTGTAGCCAGTAACAACATTCATTTTTGAGGACTACCATTGTTTGATATATTTGTTACTTGTTTTCAAACAGGGTGTAAATGATACATGAATTTTATAACATGTGATCTTTACTCAAATTCATGTATTTTTCATATACATGTACAGTACTTAACACATTATGGACTGATCTATACAAATGGAAGTTGTCAATATACAAGTGTATTTCAAAATAGTTTTGTCTTCATTTAATTAAAAGCTGATATTTTTGCACCTGCTTCTATTACACTCCTCCACCCCCCATTCTTTATATACATGCATCATTTTCTTCAGCTAAGTGAATTGATTGAATATAGTATGGTTCAGTGAATAACATGGTCAGGTTCTATGGATTGCAACCATGATGTGATAGTGGGGTCAGGTGGCACTTTATCTTCAAGCATAAAATTACCTGTGCTGTATGTATATTATAAACATATTTTGCAATGTATGAATATATCAGATTCACATGTAGTGTATTCATACTTGCATTTTGACCATAAGACCTTTCTTAAAAAGCACAGCAGAAACTATACAATATAATGAAATTTAACTGATACGAGTACCTAAATTACAGTAATGTGGTTGCAAATAGGTAAAACAATAATTCAAATACCATTTAAACAAGATATTTACATTTTTTATTTCTAAAACTTTAATATAATTAGGTGGGCTAATACATTTATAAACTAGTTAGAAAGAACCCCTATAACATGTACATGAGGGCACATGAACAGTTGTCTTTACAACATAGTATTCCATACATTCAAACTACAGTGGTTACTGAGACAGTGAAACCTGTCTTGAAAGACCACCTCTTCTGCCAAGAAATAATGATATCTCAGGACTGATGGGCTCTCATGACAGGTCAAAACAAAATATAACCAATAATTCTGTAAGGAGAACCTGGTCTCTTAAGACAGGTGGTCTTCTATAGCAGTGGTCTCATGTATGTATGTATTCTTCACAAAATAAGAACAAATGTGGTCACAAATGAACACTCTTCACTGTTTCTGAATTTGACACTACATCTCTGCTTTCCTACTTATATTTTGAATCTTCCCTCTACCAGCCAGGATGCTTGGTGAGGACCTAATGGAAATGCACAGTCCCACTGCCTGCCATCTCCCTACTTCTATCTCTTAATGACTGCTTTACATTCCCAAAACACATCAATATAGGTATGACAACTTGCTTTCCATGCAGCATGAGCAACTTGCAGAACAAGTTTGCCAAGTCAGTATAGCTCACTGAGTATATCCTATGTTCACACTTGGCAACATGTTTCATTAAAACTGTTGATTTGATGTTTTTTTGACACAGAAGCAAAGAATTAATTTTGAGATCACAGTATATTATAAAGAATTATAAGATCAAATGAAAAATATGTCTGCTTCTGGTTGGCTGACCATCCCTGTTTAACACAGCTGACCCTAGCACTTTCTTCCCTTATGGTACAAAAAACAAATCACAAATAAAATAACCAAAAGTCACATTAAATATATACATACAATATTTTAAAAAAGTTACCTGCCTACCTTTTTCAAAGCCAGTGCAACAGAAACATTTTTTTCTTGGCCTAACAGTAAAAATTGGTTTTTAGAGTCAGAAAACAATAAAGGCTATCCCTGATGTATATCTCTAGATAAGTGCAGTAATAACTTAATAAGTTTAATTTGTGCAAGTATATGAATGGGGGCTTCTAGTTTTCTGAAATTCACAAACACTGCTTAATAACTATTTTGACACATATACATGATATGTATATTATACTAAACTGTAACTGAAAAAAGAAATCTCTCCAACTGAACACGGATTTTTTTATAGATACTAAATTCATACACATCTTGATCTGTGCTGGAAGGACTAAAATGCATAATTCTATGGGCATAATTTGATGAAATTATTATGGATTCATTGTTAGGGGTGCAAAAAGATCACTTGGCAAGAATGAATACCATAATGACACACTATACATGTCTGTGCAATGCATGATTCTTTGCATAAAATCAAACATTACGTATATAATCGCTGTGTTTTCACTATATCTAATGCTTTCATGCAATGATCTAAGTTGGTAATTGCCCCAATGAGGCATGTAGGTTTGCACCCATTCCTACCCCTTCCACCTTACTTTATACAGTCTAAGGATTAGACAGGCATCTTCATCACATGTTAACTGACATGTCTTGCTATTGTGTGACACATTACAGAGTATGATGGTACTGCATGGAACCCAACCATGATGTAAAAGTGGTGTTTCATTGATTTTTATGTGTTCAATATTTTTCGCATGTTTTATCATACCCTTAAGAAACTTACCTCTGTCACTGAAGTCATCCAACAGAATTACCTCATGAAGGTACTCAGGGGGAGATCGATTTACAACACTGTGTGCTGTGCGTAACAGTGGCGACCAAGCCTCATTGTGAAATATTATGATTACACTGGCTGTTGGTAAGTCTTTGGGATATGTTAGGCTCTTACATCTGAAATAGAAAATGGCACAGAAATTCATTTCATCCATTATTCTAATGCTGCTGGGCCAAAAAAAGGTAGTAACTTAGTGTGTGTGTGTGTGTGATTTGGATTTTTAACATAGCTTTAACAATTTCTCAGTCATACTGCTATGATGTCTGCAGTGTCAGAATTTATAGTTATTTCAAGCATTGGAGCATCATGCTACAGACATATAGCAATATGTCCCACCCAGTCACATTATCCTGACATCAGGCCGACCAGTCCAAACACTAACCTCCTCATGCTAAGCGCCCAGCAAGGCAGCTATTAGTAACATTTTTATAAGTCTTTGGCATGACTCTGCTGGGGTTCAAACCCACAACCTCCCTTGTCCAAGGCAGGTGCTCTAACCACTAGGCCACCAGTAGTAGCTTAGTCTAGCAACAGTAATACAGTTTTTCTAATAACCCAACCAAAGTGATGGTAAACTATGGTGGAGATAACAATCAACCAAACTGTGAAATGTGATCAAAATTTTCAGATGATGATTGATTTACAGGGATTTATAAAGTCACATTCCTGGTCTCCTTCCTTGACAAAGCTGCAGTCCCAGTTCTAAACATTGGATCCCTAGTAATGAATTTTTCTCCCTTCCAATAAAAGAAAAACTGATGGGTTACCAATATATATATGTGTGTCAATATGCTAATGTTCATTCAATGTGAAATATTTAGCATTAAAGTTACAGAATGAAAACTAAGGCATTTGAGAACAGTGGCAATTGTTTGTTATGACTGACCTCAATAACAATTCTCTACGACTTTATGACTTTGCCTTGCCGTTTGTATGCTGCTAGAATGAATCAAGGTGATTACATTTTATTTGCTTAATATTTTTCATTAACTCAATTTCATTTCAAACCAATTAGTTTGCCAAGGCACAAGAAGAAAAATAATGACCATATTCCATTCAATTTTTTTTACAGCAACTTTGAGTAACACAGCACAGCATACAACATTAACTATTTTCATTACTATATTTTAACAACTTCTCCACAGCAGGTTTAAGATCAAAATCCTTAAGTTCTGGATGTTCCTCCACCACTACCATCAATTTCATCACAGTTTCTGGTTTTAAACATGTCTTGATATAATTATATGACTAGATACCTTGCTCACAAGCTAGTGACACTACAGGTGAAACCATCAGAAACTTTTGATAAAATAGCCAAGTCTGTAAACAAATTTCAGTGAATAAAGCTAATAATGTTGCGATGATTTATCATTTTGTGGTCCATGGAAATTTTCTATTCCATGATTCACTCCACGATTCTCTGTTTGATGTTTTGATTCTACTTTCTGCAATGTGCATCATAATAAAGAAATTATATGCATGTGATAATCACTCTGAAAAATACAAGTGACAATTACTCAAAAACATATCCCTTGTAGTCTAAATGCATTAAATAAAGTACAAAATGCATCAAGGATATAAAATGTATATACAAAACTTTACTAACATGGTCACCAAATTTGTGCAGACCTGTGTCTTTTTTTCAGACACCATATGTGACGTGGTTTGCATCATTGATAATTTCTCAATAATTTAGTAAACTTCCATGACTTTAAACACATGTATGCAGGGTTTTCAGCATACTGTCAGGTTTCAACACTTGGAATTTCAATCTGACCCATTTCCATGGCCTGATGCCTGCAGCACCTCTAAATTCCTGTATTCTAAGTAAAGTGCTCATTAGGCTCATCAAAAAAATATATATTTTTCCTGTGAAAACTTTGATCACATTGATGAAATGGTGGAAGATTTTTTCAAGTTGTTTAAAAACTAGCAAATTAATAATATTTATCCACATGTATGCCACTTACCCTTATGAAGATAGCATTCTTATCATACTTGTATCGAAATATATAAACTTAACATACAAAGTGAAGCATGTGACCTATGAATGAGGAACAGATTGCCTGGATTGCCTTGGTTACCTATAATTAGTACTCATGTTCACTTGGGATGGAGCACTGCATATGTCTGCAATGGTGCTTGTACTTTTTACCTGTGAAACGTTACATGCAGTGATATCAGTTTCAAAAAAAGCCATTTGGACATGGCAAACCTTTGTAATGGCATTCAGTGTTCTTTTCCATGATATTGTTCGAATTATTGTTCTTACTGAAAACCATGTACCAGATGTTAAATTTTTTCATCTGAATACAGATGTGCAATCCAATATTTTGTTACAGTGGTGCTTAAGCCTGCAGACTGTATAAATCATATAATCAAATTTGATGAATCTTTCTAGAACACTATAATACACAAATTGCTTGCATTTCATCACTGATAGATATACCCTGAATATTTTGAGATGAAAATTCCAAGGGAACTGCCAACCCCACCCCCACCACATTAAATAAAGCCGATGAAGTATTCTTATATTTTGTTTAGCGCACAAAATTACACTCTGCTTAGTTGATGTCATATTATGCATGTAGAATCTAGAAATGTTTAATATATATTCCATAAGTTTAAAAACAATGTATCGATGTTTTCTTTGGGTTTTGTTGTTTTTTTGGTGTGTGTGTGTGTTGTATTATGTATTAGTGATTTTATTAACCTTTTCTGACTCCGATGTGTTAATCGGTAACAAAGCTAAGAAAAGAGGAGAGAAAATTTATATGTCTATTTCAATGTCTGTTTTACAAACAAATCCTAATTTTAAATGATAGTTTAGAACATATAAGAATGGATTATGTTCATTAGAGTTGTTGTTGAAGGGAACAGTACTGGCTGATTATATTTATACTATGTGAATAATACATTTCCTTAATTAAAAGCTATATACAGTTACATTTTCCAAGGGAACTGCCAGCCCCCCAACCCATTAAATAATGTCATTGAAGTATTCTTATACGTGATTCATGTTTTAAATAGAGAGGGGTGTATGTAGTAAGTGACCATTTCTTACATTTTGTTTAGCGCATAAAATTACACTCTGCTTATCTGATGTGATATGCTTGTATAATCTAGAAATGTTGCATAGATATTCCATATATTTAAAAACAATGCATCAATTTGTGTTTTAGGGTATTATTTGTTTGTTTGTTTTGTTGGTATTATGTGTTAGTGATTTAATTAACCTTTTCTGATTCTGATGTGTTAATCTGTAACAAAGTTAAGAAAAGAATAGAGTAAATTTATGTTAACTGTTTTACAAACAAATCATAATTTTGAATGAGAGTTTACATCATATAATAATGCATTATGTTCATCAGAGTTATGGTGTAGAAAAGAGCAGGAATGGTTGATTATATTTATACTACGTGGGTAATATATTTCCTTAATTAAAAGATATATACAATTAAATTTTGTCGGGAGGTATAATTATCTGCATGTATTCATGGAAACAACAACACAAAAAACGGTGTCCCTAATGACAACAGCCAACTTTAAAATAATACATATTTTAGACACAAACACTAACTGAAAAGAAAACAAAGAAGATATAAATAAATATTTTTCATTTCAACACATTCATTTAAGACACATACATACATACCGCTCAGGTGGCCTAGTGGTTAAAGCATCCACCTCGGATGCAGGAGTTCGTGGGTTCGATCTTCGGCCGAGTCATATAAAAGACTTATAAAAATGGTACTAACAGGTGCTCAGCATTAAGAGATTAGGGTTAGGACTAGTCGGACCCAGTGTCGCGATAATGTGGCAGGGTGGGACATCATGCTACATGTCTGTGGCATTATGCCCCAGTGCTAGGCATCACTATAAACTGCCAAACTACAGACATCGTAGCGATATGACTGAATTTTTTTTAAAGCTACATTAAAAGATCTAAATCACAAACACACACAAATACATATATAATATGCACATAGGAGAGTTTTACTAAACAAAGATTGGAAAACAATACAAACGGATGACAAAGAAATAAAATGTACAAAATTATTACTGTGCATGCTCACATATTATAGTTGAATATTTGAAAACATTACATAGTGAGGGAAGTGCAAAAAAAAAAATTTTGCATATATGTCGCGATTTACTACTTGTTACTAAGCGTCTCTCGGTGCTTTGTCTGAAAACGTTATGGCGGCAGCCTGATACAATGATGTTATGGTCTATTTTTAGCACAAGGTAGATTTAAGTACAAGCGCCATTCAGATGCTGGGTCAACATTCACTGAATGTTCTATTCTAACAATGAATAATATTAAAAAGTGAGTGTTCTAAAGAATTTAATAACATGGATCAATGGATCAGGGATTGTACTTTCAGTCTAGATACAAAGATCAGTGAAAATAAATGTATTAATTAGCAGCAAGTATCCAATAAGCTTATCATATATTGTGGCGGGTACTCCAGAATGTATTATATCTTCATATGGTTGTTCTCCACCACAAGTCATGTAAGAAAAATAAAAAACGTGAAAGGAAGACAACAAACAGCGTGTTGATCATGGGTAGGGGTTGTTTAACAAAACATCCACTTAACTGATTTTTGCATTCCCGGCTTTCGTTGCATTCCAACCAGGTCTAGATCAATGGAACCTGAAAACAGGTCCATTCGCTTCTGTCCGACTTTAAATTTATTAGAAAAAAAAGACATCAAAATAAGTAAAGTAAGACTAAGGCAATGTGACTTTCATTTGGTTTTTTTTTTAAAAAAAGCGTCTATATCAGCTGCCAAGTCTGAAAATTTGACTTCTCGTGGACATCGGAACACGCTACAAAGCACCATTAGTTTGGCAGGAGTAGGGGTAGGCCAATAATAAAAATACGAGTATACCTTTCGTCCCTGACGTCTCTGACGGACCTGTCGAGGGCTATTTTATCACTTGCTATGATATTAAACGCCTCTTTCTCAAACAAAGACTCTGCCAGCTTCTTTTCTTCTCCTTCCAAATTAACCGCCTCGCCCATTTCACCCGGACCAGTTCTATGAGGTTCATTCTTCTGATATTTTAAGTATCTCTCTTGCCTAAATTTCAAAATATCGGCGTCGTTCAGGCCTTTCGGTGCAAGTACATTAAAATATAGATATAAAGCAACCACTCCTAATGCAAGAATTGTCAAGGCTTTCCAATTTAACCGGTTTCTACGGAAGAAACGTGGCATCGCCATCATGAACAAGTTTTATCTTCCACCATATTGACTTTTCAGCGCTTCAAGTACCTTGATCACAATTAACCTCATTCAAATGCTTATCAAATTTAATATGTTAAAATGAAACCGCAACTGTTCCTGATGTAACCCTGACTCGGGAACCCAACAAATGCGTGGCGGTGTTGGGTGACAACTTGGAATAACGCCACAATTTGAAATCAAAGTTACGCTCTTTCTCTGGATGAAGTTGACATGGAGATTGTATAATCATTTTGCTGGGACAAATATGTTAGCAATAAAATGAATAATAATTTCTCGACTTGGACTTATTGGAACAATTCTACATGGAAAAAGCACATTTTAAAAACAAGAGACTAAAATGAATATAATTCAAATAATAATGACAATAATTATCATGCATTTTTTAAAGCCCAGATCAGGGTTGGCTTCACAAAAAGATTCAAAGGTTTTTTTCTTTCATTGGTATGAAAGTTGTGTTCAATTTCCAATATTAGCTTTTATTACCTTAATAAATAATTTTATATGGATGTCTTTTAAATTTGTATTATAGTAGCTGCATTAGAACAAACACAACACCAAAAAATGCATGGCAATTAAGCTGCAAGTTACTGCTTCAAGTAATATTCACTCACACAGAACTAGAGTTGTCATTCAATAACTGGGGCAACCGACAAGAAGAAAGTTGGGGAGACTGATGTTTAGACCAGCTTGTGAAGATCAGGAAAACCTACTTAATGGTAAATGAATTTTTATTTTGCGATACTTGAAAGAAAAAATAATAAAAAAGGAGAATCATTTCATGACTATAATTTTTAAAAATAAATATGTCTACAATGTTCCATACATTATTATTATTAGCAGAAGTTTAAAGGCATGTCAGCATTATACTGGTAGTATCGTGCCAATAAAAATGTACAAGTTATGAAAATTTAAATAATAATTCATAAATGAAGTTCTTGGAATACAGTAATAATGCAGAAACATATGTTTTGTTTATTTAATTTCCACTTGCTGATGTTACTACTTTCATCTCTAACTCCAAGCAAAATATGTGAATTGAAGTGAAAAATATTTAGGAAAGTCATCTCCATTTCCCCGAAAAATTATTACTTATTCAACTCTAAACTGATATGAAAATTAAAAATTTTAACAATATTTTAGAGTGGTTTTATTTATATGAAGAATTTTCAGCTCTTTTGGATTTACTTATGATTAAAACAAAATATTTTCAAATCTTATAACAGTAAATGTCCAGATGTTGTTAGATCCAGCATTACAGCCAAGTTGGCAGAAGATGTAGCATCATCAGCACCAAGTAAGGCCAGTGAGTTCACAGTATGGCCCTGTGTGCATCATCCATTCATTTACATTTTCCTGCTGCCACCATGGAGACCATGTTTTAGACATGATTTTGATCAAACTTGGAATATAGATTTATGTATCACTAAAAACTTGTAAGAATTTCAGTATGATTGAGATCTATGCATATTAATGAGGTGATCTTCTTAATGAGGTGAACACTATTATGGCCATTTTGGCCTCTTGATTTAGAACTGTGTTGGCCAATATTTTTGGTTTTTAACTTGTTCTGCAAAGACAAAATTTAGCTTTAAGATCAACTGAATGCATGAACATTACTTTGGTTTCTTGCATAGTAATGATCCATTCATGCAAATAAAAGCAACAAAAAAGAAATTATGTGAAAGATATGTTTCAAGCAATCTATTTCAGACAGGAAAGCAACTGGACTTGAAGGTTGTGGGGCTTATTCAATATGCGAGTTTCTGTTTTGTTTTGTATTTTGTTTATTTTCTTTTCCCGTCAAATTCATTAGTAAAAGCATGTTGTGTGCATAAAACAAACTTTGTATTAATCATCCATGCACTTACTGTAAATGCCAGTTGACTGGTTTCTGACAAATTCCGTGGAAGATTCATGTAAAATAACATCAAAATTTGGTAAAAGGATGATATACCGTAGTTTATCTTTTCTGAAGGTACATACTCATTCAAAATATACAATGAGTCAAATATGGGTAGAGGGTCAATGATACAATCACTGTAATACTGTCAGTTCTCACATGCAAAAATGATTTACATTATCCTAAAGAGCTCTTTAGATCAGCTGATATTGTACAAAAGTAGGTGTTGTTTACTAACCTTTGTTTATATTTGAACCTGTTTCTAAATCCATTCATTGTATAAAATTTAGGCCTATGACTTCTATGAAAACAAAACTTCCATAATCCTAGAACTGTGGTCGGTATACATGACTGTGCAAGTAGGAAGGCAAAAGTGGCAATGGCACAATGTATTGGGTATGTCTGCTCAGAGGAAAAGCTGGCAAGCCATAGAAATCAAGAAATTTTTCTTCAAACTTGAACTAATTAATACTATAGCTTCTCACCATTTTTAATGTCTTTTTGTTTGTTGCATGTGCCGTGTTAAGGAATCATTTCAGTTTCATGCTTGTTGTTGTATTGCTTCTTAAGAACTTGCTTGCAGTTATACAAAGAGACTCGGCTATTAATCCCAATGAATACAACATTCAGACTTTGCCCATTGATAATTCAGCCATTTATGATAACTGCTTTTATTATAAAAATCCACATTCATACATATTCATAAATATTCATTTTGTTCATTACAGTATTGGATTCACTTTATATATCCTGTTTAAGACTGAGTCTTGAGGCCATTAATCAGGGTGGATTTATTATATATGTAAATGCTTTGAGGCATTTTTTTTTGTTTTAGTGTTTTTAATGTGTCATTGTAAAAATACAACCAGTAAAAGTTTAAATTTATACACATTAAAAAGTGTTGCAAATTTAATGGGGGTGCAACAATATGCCTAAATCCAAGGTACAATATAACAAACCCATAATGCAGTATGTATTGCAATACAGAAACTCTTAATGAAAAAAAAGAAAATAATCACTATAACATTTACTACATGAAAAATACAACATCTCTAAGTGATGTTATCTTGTAAGATGTCAAGTGGTAGTCAGATGAATGATTAAAATTAACATAAAAATGAAACAAGTCTACAAACACCTGAATGCAGTCAAATTATCATCAAATAAAAATCTCCCTGCCATTTCTAGTCTGTGTTTTAAAAATCCTACATTGCATGTTTTGCTTTTTTGTTGGGAATAATTTCAAAATCCAATTTTTTTAAAACAAATTAATTTCCGAAATTAAAATTCAAGTCTACATGCCTGTAACTATAAAAAAATGAGTCAACAGTAATCAATATTTGGAGACAAGAAAATGAAGTTAATGTGATGTAACACTTTGATTTGACTGACGATGTATTTCACATAGAAATCATCATATGTAGACACTTTTTGTTTAAATGTTTTGGTCTCTTTTTATTCCTTGAAGCTAAAATATCAATCACAACAGCAGATGTTGCATGCTTTCTTGTATGTACAGTACCTTCTGGGCATAAGATGCAAAAGTCAATTATTGTAGAGCAGTTGATATGATCATGGACTCTTTGAGTTATATTCATTTAGTGTCATTACAAACAGGACATGAATATCTGAGGCAAAGTAAAGTTTATAAATTATTATTTATAGCTGGAACAATATCCCCTGGTCTTGACTTGGCACCCCTCCCCCTTTAAACTTTGCCTGAATAAATGGTACTGTGCATCTTATTTTACATTCTCTTGCAATCTCATGCTAAATGTGCATTAAGAAAAGAAAGAAAATAATATTGTTGAATTAAATTGGAAGAAATGTGCTGTATACACAGATTTGTTAGATGAAAGTAAAACCATGAAAAACTTATGATACAGAAAACCGTACTGCTGTATGTACTACCAGAAGAGCAAACTGTAATATACCAGATAATACCGGATAATACTGGATAATACCAGATAATACCAGTATATCACTGCACCCCTAAGATTTACATTATCTTTATCGATTTGTTTTTGGTCAGAAACCTGTGGTACTTTTAGATCTGTGACATTTAAGTGTTGTTTAAGCATCGAGAAATTACTTGAAAATCTTCAGGCTGACATCAATAATAATAATAATAATAATAATAATAATAATCAATCACTAAATTACTATAACAATGTTTACTTTTAAAAAGATAAATATTATTTATAGTGTTTTGTTTCAAGTGTTTTCTGTGATCTCCATCTTCTACATGTATATTATATATATATACTGTACATGTGACAAGACAAGGATTTAAAACTAGTAGATTTTAAAAAAATATATTAGTAGGTTGGTTTCTAAACTGATAGATCTTTTATCAGCATAAATTTTATGTTTCATGGTGACAGAAATAAAACAAATGCATTTTTTGGCCATAATATATATTCTTTAATGCTACAGTAGAACCTGTCTTGAAAGACCACCTCTTTTGCCAAAACATTATGGCCTCTCATAACAGGTCACAATGCTACATAATTAATAAATTTGTGCATTGAGATTGTAGTCTCTCAAGACTGGTGGTCTCACATAGCAGAGGTCTTTCAAGACAGGTTTTACTGCATAATTAAACGTTCTTTAATACTATAAGAAAACAGCAAATTTTGAACATGAATCAGATTTGGATTTGGATGGAAACTATTACAAGAATTAACTGAGTCTGTATATAATCCATTAATGAAAAAGGAAGAGTTATCTATCTTTGTTCACTGCACATATCATTTTATAAAATCCAAAGGCAGTTTTAGTTTTCTTGACAGGATCACTGTCTGGTGACCGCTGATCTGATCTGTTGTGATTTACTAAGCTTCACATTTCACATAATCTCAATAATTTCTGTTCCAGATTATTCCTTGAATCACTTTTGCAAAGAATGGAGAATGTCCTCTCTGTATTAACATTAGAATGTTATCATGATAGCACAATGACAAGGACAAAAATCTGTTGGCAAGTTTCACCACTGCAAAGTAAACAAAAGTTAAGGTGGAATTAGACTTAAAATAAACAAGAAAATTTACATGATGTATTAATGCTTGTATGAATAATTTATCCCAAATTTAAAATAAATTATCTTGTAATATATTTTAATTGATATATTATTTCTAGGGCAACTCAAAATAGTTGATGAAATACAAAAGATGCCTACCTTTGAAGCACCCAACACAAAGTCAGGAGTTTTGCTACATGCCTTCACACACTTACACTCTAATATGCAAGAATGTTAAACTTATATTATTTCATAGCTGATGGTTTTATAGCCTGGGAGAGAGCTATACAATCAGATTAAAATCAGGACTCTACTGTACTGCATGAAGATCTGACAGTGATCACTTAGGGGTCATGTTCTAGTGACTGATATTATTACAATAATTGCAAATTTAATCAGCCAGTCAGATGAATTCCTGTAACTTCTTGTTTGGTAGACTGAACAGTATGGCTGAAGAGCATCATTGTGTGCCAAACAATTGTATTCACTTTCAGATTTCTGAAGGCTGCATTTATATTGCCTAATTCATTAATCACCAGAACATCATGACCCCTAAGCGGTCACTGTCTGATCTTCATGTAGTACAATGGAGATCTGATTTTAATCAGATTGAAGCACACACTTCTGCATTTGACATTAATTGAAATAAAATGTAAGAGGTCTCCTTAAATATTCCCCTTTAAACATCTTGAATGATGCAGTAGCAATTAAACAAAACAGAACATTAAAAGCATCCCAAATTCCAATGTTATGGTTATCAATTAACAATTCTATTCTAATTGCTCTGCCATGCATCAGCACACTGGCCATTGTACTGGTGGACCATTTTGAGTCCCATGTATACTGGCATGCATCAGCATACTGGCCATTGTACTGGTGGACCATTTTGAGTCCCATGTATCATACTGCCATGCATCAGCACACTGGCCATCACACTGGTGGACCATTTTGAGTCCCATGTATCATACTGCCATGCATCAGCACACTGGCTATTGCACTGGTGGACCATTTTGTGTCCCATGTATCATACTACCATGCATCAGCACACTGGCCATCACACTGGTGGACCATTTTGAGTCCCATGTATCATACTGCCATGCATCAGCACACTGGCCATTGTACTGGTGAACCATTTCGAGTCCCATGTATATTGCCATGCATCAGCACACTGGCCATCACACTGGTGGAACATTTTGAATCCCGTGTATCATACTGCCATGCATCAGCACACTGGCCATCACACTGGTGGACTATTTTGAGTCCCATGTATCATACTGCCATGCATCAGCACACAGGCCATTGTCCTGGTGGACCATTTTGAGTCTCATGTAAACTGCCATGCATCACCACACAGGTCATTGTACTGGTGGACCATTTTGAGACCCATGTATCATACTGCCATGCATCAGCACACAGGCCATTGTACTGGTGGACTATTTTGAGTCCCATCTATACTGCTATGCATCAGCACATAGGCCATTGTACTGGTGGACCATTTTGTGTCCCATCTATACTGCCATGCATAAGCACACCGTTCATGGTACTGGTGGACCATTTTGAGTCCCATGTATCATGCTGCCATGCATCCGCACACTGGCCATCTCACTGGTGGACCATTTTGAGTCCCATGTAAACTGCCATGCATCAGCACACCGGCCATGGTACTGGTGGACCATTTTGAGTCCCATGTATCATACTGCCATGCATCAGCACACTGGCCATTGTACTGGTGGACCATTTTGAGTCCCATGTAAACTGCCATGCATCAGCACACTGGCCATTGTACTGGTGGACCATTTTGAGACCCATGTATCATACTGCCATGCATCAGCACACTGGCCATTGTACTGGTGGACAATTTTGAGTCCCATCTATACTGCCATGCATCAGCACACAGGCCATTGTACTGGTGGACCATTTTGAATCCCATGTATCATAACTGCCATGCATCAGCACACTGGCCATTGTACTGGTGGACCATTTTGTGTCCCATCTATACTGCCATGCATAAGCACACAGGCCATTGTACTGGTGGACCACTTAGAGTCCCATGTATACTGCCATGCATCAGCACACTGTTCATTGTACTGGTAGACCATTGTGAGTCCCATGTATCATACTGTCATGCATCAGCACACTGACCATCACACTGGTGGACCATTTTGAGTCCCATGTATCATACTGCCATGCATCAGCACACTGGCCATTGTACTGGTGGACCATTTTGAGTTCCATGTAAACTGCGATGCACATGCACACAGGCCATTGTACTGGTGGACCATTTTGAGTCCCATCTATACTGCCATGCATCAGCACACCGTTCATTGTACTGGTGGACCATTTTGAGTCCCATGTATCATGCTGCCATGCATCAGCACACTGGCCATCTCACTGGTGGACCATTTTGAGTCCCATGTAAACTGCCATGCATCAGCACTCCAGCCATGGTACTGGTGGACCATTTTGAGTCCCATGTATCATACTGCCATGCATCAGCACACTGGCCATTGTACTGGTAGACCATTTTGAGTCCCATGTAAACTGCCATGTATCAGCACACTGGCCATTGTACTGGTGGACCATTCTGAGTCCAATGTATACTGCCATGCATCAGCACACAGGCTATTTTACTGGTGGAACATTTTGAGTCCCATATATCATACTGCCATGCATCAGCACACTGGCCATTGTACTGGTGGACCATTTTGAGTCCCTTGTATACTGCCATGCATCAGCACACAGGCTATTGTACTGGTGGAACATTTTGAGTCACATGTATCATACTGCCATGCATCAGCACACTGGACATTTTACTGGTGGACCATTTTGAGTCCCATCTATACTGCCATGCATCAGCACACTGGCCATCTCACTGGTGGACCATTTTGAGTCCCATGTAAACTGCCATGCATCAGCACACTGGCCATTGTACTGGTGGACCATTTTGAGTCCCATCTATACTGCCATGCATCAGCACACAGGCCATTGTACTGGTGGACCATTTTGAGTCCCATGTATACTGCCATGCATCAGCACACTGGCCATTGTACTTATAGACCATTGTGAGTCCCATGTATACTGTCATGCATCAGCACACAGGCCATTGTTATGGTAGACCATTTTGAGTCCCATGTATACTGCCATGCATCAGCACACCAGCCATTGTACTGGTGGACCATTTTGAGTCCCATCTATACTGCCATGCATCAGCACACCGGCCATTGTACTAGTGGACGATATTGAATCTCTTGTATACTGCCATGCATCAGCACACAGGCCATTGTACTGGTGGACAATTTTGAGTCCCATGTATCATATTGCCATGCATCAGCACACTGGCCATCACACTGGTGGACCATTTTGAGTCCCATGTATCATATTGCCATGCATCAGCACACTGGCCATTGTACTGGTGGACCATTTTGAGTCCCATCTATACTGCCATGCATCAGCACACAGGCCATTGTACTGGTGGACAATTTTGAGTCCCATGTATCATATTGCCATGCATCAGCACACTGGCCATCACACTGGTGGACCATTTTGAGTCCCATGTATCATATTGCCATGCATCAGCACACTGGCCATTGTACTGCTGGACCATTTTGAGTCCCATCTATACTGCCATGCATCAGCACACTGGCCATTGTACTGGTAGACCATTGTGAGTCCCATGTATCATATTGCCATGCATCAGCACACTGGCCATCACACTGGTGGACCATTTTGAGTCCCATTTATAATACTGCCATGCATCAGCACACTGGCCATCACACTGGTGGACCATTTTGAGTCCCATGTATCATATTGCCATGCATCAGCACACTGGCCATTGTACTGGTGGACCATTTTGAGTCCCATGTATCATACTGCCATGCATCAGCACACTGGCCATTGTACTGGTGAACCATTTTGAGTCCCATGTATCATACTGCCATGCATCAGCACACTGGCCATCACACTGGTGGACAATTTTGAGTCCCATGTATCATATTGCCATGCATCAGCACATGGGCCATTGTACTGGTGGATCATTTTGAGTCCCATGTATCATACTGCCATGCATCAGCACACTGGCCATTGTACTGGTGGACCATTTTGAGTCCCACGTATACTGCCATGCATCAGCACACTGACCATCACACTGGTGGAACATTTTGAGTCCCATGTATACTGGATTTGGCTGGTGTCTCTAATGGGTTGATAGAATGCATTCAAAAAGTTCTATTAATTTTCCAAAAGTGATATATTTTAAGTATAAAATGGTATTTGTAGTAAAAAGCCTTTAAAATGCTTAATTTGTCCTTCTGCTGGCAGAATCACATATGTGCAGTGGGGCCTTCTACCTTTCTAGACAAACAGGCTGAGAGTTCGCAAAATCAGTTAAAACATTCTTAGCATTCAATTTCTGAAGTATTTTATCGGTGTTAACCTTATGCATGACACATATCCTTACTATTTACGTTGTATACAATACAGACATTACTATGCATGACACATATCCTTACTATTTATTTTGTATACAATACAGACATTACTATGCATGACACATATGCTTACTATTTACCTTGTATACAAATACAGGCATTACAATGGTCACTTACTAAGAAATAATGGACCTGAAATTCAGTGATATTCTCTGATTTATAACTATAAACATGATGAATTGGTGTACTTCATGTTTCAGCAACTCTTGTAGGTGAGGTCGCAAGCTGAGGTAAACCACAAGGTTCATCATTGATTAGCCATTCTTCATTCTTGCAATCTTAGTAGTCTATGTTAAGATCCTCAATCACATTAAATTCTGGTTCATGGTCCAGAGCTACATCACGTTCAGTTTCAAATGTCTGTATAAAAAAGACAGGCACATTAAGCAACTGGTAGACATAACATATCAGCAGTAGTGAAGTGGGGCACTAGAGCGACAATGGGAATTAGCATTACAGACCCCCCCTGGGCAAATATAGCGACAAGGGAAATTTAACATGGAGAAAAATCGTGGGCAAATATAGCAACAAGGGAAATTTAACATGGAGAAAAAAATCGTGGGCAAATATAGCGACAAGGGGAATTGAACATGGGGGGAATAAAGTGTGGGTCTATCTAGGGACAAGGGGGAATTGAACATGGGATTTTTTTTTTTTTTTTTTAAAAAAAGGGGTAGGCAATGGAAAGTCATTCTCTTTTCGAGAAATATGGGTGGCCCTGAAAAGGGCCTTTGGTTTTATGTTAATGTATCCATTAACATAAAGGGCATCTGTGGCATCTTCTTGTCCTCAAGCTGCGTCTTACTCGAGGGCCATAAATCAGTGTCCTCTTGAGGCAACCTTGTCTTTCTACATACACTCTTCGTATCCACAGACTGGTGTCTGACTTGTCGACAACGGTCCACTTGGACCAGACATACATGAGCATGTCCATCCTAAACATCATGGAAGACACAAGGGTGGATGATTCAACTGTGGTCCACATCTTGAAGCGACGAGAACAGGTGAATCAATGCAGTGAACTGCGCTTATTTATAGGTAGAGGAAGGATTGAAACGGATTGAGTTCATTCACCAATCCGAACACGCGTTACAAAATTCAGTCAGTTCGCATCCAATCCGAAGAGAGCAGTCTGTGACGTCACGTGGCCTATATAGATTCGCCAGCGCTTGTGTACAGTCAATCTATGCGACAGTGATTCAACATGACGGAAACTCAGAAAACGATCCATTGGGGTGCACCAGCAGGGGAGACCGCCCAAGGGAACCCGGATTTACTTTCAGAAGAGGTGAATTGGGATTTTGTGGATTTTCTTACCTCGCAAGAATTTGTTCCGGAACCTTCGTTACCTTCTTCATTATCGGAAGTGGAGAATTTTAGACAGAGACAGAAAGAAGAATTGGAGAAATTTATACAACGACAAAAGGAAGCGGAAAAAGCTTTTCTCCTACAGCAGCAAGAAGAAGAGGTAAGAAAAAAACAACAGCAACAACAGCAAGAAGAAGTAGCAGCAAAGAAACAAGAGGGTGAAAATCAAACGGTCACGGTACTGTTGGACATTTTAGCGGAGTTAAGAAGTCTGAAACAAATGTATCAGACTTCTTTATTATGACCGAAGAGAATACAACCTTCCCGAGCTAAACACGTTAACCCTGTGACTAAGCCTACCGTACCACCCTTAGTGATTTCAACCCAATCATCATCAACATTACGCAGTCCAGAAGTAGGCCTTGGCCGTGGCAAAGGCTTAAGGCAGTTAAAGTTGATTGCTTAAACTCACCCCTACACCAAAAAAGGCCCTTTTCAGGGCCACCCACATTTCTCGAAAAGAAATACAATTTCAATTGCCAATAACTCAAAACAAAAAAAAAAAAAAACATTTTACCCCCTATAGTACGTGTCTGTGTATGAGTGCGTGAGCGTACGTTCTTATTTTAAAATCATAACTCAAAGACACTTACCTTATATCATTAATTTATTCTTTTATCCATTGTTACAATCCAATTCACAATTCACAACAGAACACTTTGATTAAAAGTTCATTGACTTCTTTTCTCTCCTTGTTTAGTCTCTGTTTTTTGAATTTCTTCACCGTCTTTTCCTCTTCTTTCTCCTCATTTTCTTCCCTTCTTCTTTTCTTCTCCTGTTTCTTTGCCTCTTGTAAATAGAATTGTCTTCTTTCTTCCTCTTCTTCCTCTGAAGAATCTCTCTCTTCCTCTGAAGAATCCCTCTCTTCTTCTGAAGAATTCCTCTTTTCTTCTGACTCCTTTTGTTTCCTTTTTGGGCAATCTGGAGACCAATGTCCTTTTTCTTGACAATAATAACAGGTATCTTGACTTTTGTCTTTTTTAGCCCCTGTTTTTTTTTCTTTTTTGACGGTCTGGACACTCTGAAGACCAATGCCCTTTCTTCTGACAGATATAGCAAGTATCTTGACTTTTATCTCGAAAGGAAGGAGAGTAGTCCGTGGGCTGGTCTGAAGAGAATTTTCTAATGACCCCTCGCAAAGCTCTGACGAAACGTTCGATTTGACTGGTCTCTTCCATCGTTGTGCTCGGCTTGAGAGTGAAATGAATAGTGAAAGGACAAGACACACACCCTTTTATATACGCTGGTCTGCCATGACTATAAATTAGTCTATGGTGTTTAAACTTGAGTCATTTGACGTTTTTCACTCAAGATGAAACGATCCTATTCATTCGAGAAGAAAGATGAAGAAGAAGAAAGTAAGAGGCAGAAACGTGATCTATCGCCTCGTACCAGGGCTGAAATCTTGGCACAAATTCATGCCAGTGATTTTGAAGAGGACATGAGTGAACCAGAATCCGAACCCTCTAAACCAAGTTCACCACCCTTAGTCAACCCTGAAAAATACTATTCCATTCGAGAGACGGAAAAGCGCTCCTCTAGAAAATTTAGAACCACGGCTTACAAATACACATTGAAGTTTAAAGATTTCAAGGCTGAAGTACCGTTAGAGAAAGCAGAAGTGTTCATAACTGGGGTGTGGGATTCTTTGCTCACCGCACTCAAGCGACAATGTCAACCCAAAGAAGACGATCGCTTGAGACTTTCCATACAACATGACGGTTTGAAATCCCCTGTTTGGATCGAGTTTAGCACCCCTGCAGAATTGACCGCTTCCAAAGTCATGGACAAGATTCAACACGTACAACAATCTAATGACCAGTTTGACATCACCGATGGAAAAGCCACATTGGACATGACCCACGTCTCTCCTCCTCAAGGGACCGGACGCAAAAAGATGTTATTGGTGAACGAGCTTTGCAGCATTAAGCGTAGCCTTGTCCAAATTCACAATCCTCAAGACCAGATGTGTTTAGCTCGAGCCATCGTGGTGGGACGAACCTATGCCAACAAGAACGACACGGCAGAATGGAAAAGAGCCTGGAAAACTATTCAACGATCCGATCGAGCTAAACAGCGAAACGAAGCAGAACTCCTGTTACAACAAGCCGGACTGTCCAAAGACACACCCTGTGGCATTCCTGAGATGCAAAAATTGCAAGATGCCCTAGCTCCACGATACACCTTGAAAGTGCACCCTCAAGAAGTGCGCGGACCTCTGTTGTTTCGAGGCCAAGACTTTAAGGACGGAAAATGCATTCATGTCTATTATCACGATGACCATTTCGATACCATTACCAGTATCACCGGATTCCTGGGATACAGTTATTACTGTGAGAAATGTGACTATGGCCATAATAATCGAGAGCAACACAAGCATTGTGGATTGAAATGCTCAGGATGTTTGGCCTCTCCACCCTGTGTGAGCGAAGGACCAGTGCCTTGTTCGACTTGTCTGCGCACGTTTGTCAGCCCTACCTGTTACCAACAACATCTGAAGACGCAAGGTTCACAGCAGAAATGTGCTTGTCAACTGCTGAGATTGTGCCCTACGTGTGGACAAGGCATACTTACCAATAATGTCAAGGCACACGTATGTCGAGGATTGAAAAAATGTCACATTTGTCACCACATCGTGGACTTGGAACACCAATGCTACGTGCAAAAATACCAACCCCAACCAGAGAAAGAGGATGGTCACAAGAAGAAAGGCAATTTCATCTTTTTCGATTTCGAATGCATGCAAGAGACTGGCATTCACATTCCTAATTTCTGCGTGGCTCATCGAGCGTGCGAAAAGTGCATTCAAGAACCTATTTTCAGTCATTGCCCTCACTGCAGCAAGATTCCCGGAGGGCGTGAAAAAATCTTTCGGGGACCGAACACGTTAGCCGATTTTGCCCAATGGGTCTTAGACCCCATCGACAAGACGTGGAGCCAAGAGGACATCGAACGTTACGGAGATTGTCATCGTCATGCCACGGTGATGGCTCACAATTTCTCCGGATACGATGGACAGTTTCTTTTGAGATACTATACGGAACAAGGCACCGAGCGTCCTAAAGTGATTTTGAACGGAGCCAAAATCATTTTCATGCAAGTGGGACAAGTACAGTTTAAAGATTCGATGAGCTATTTGGCCATGCCTTTGAGTCGAATGCCTAAAACGTTTGGAATGACAGAAATGGCTAAAGGGTACTTTCCACACTTTTTCAATACGGAAGCCAATCAACACGCCGTTCTACCCCATTTACCTGAGGCTCACTATTATGACCCCGACAACATGCGTACCGAACAACGAGAAGCTTTTTACGCTTGGTACCAGGCTCACGCCTCAGACCCTTTCGACTTTCAGGAAGAAATGCTAAAGTATTGTCGTTCCGACGTGGACATTTTACGGCGTTGCTGTGGAAAATTTCGAGAACTGTTCATGGAACACGGAGGGGTCGATCCTTTGAAAGAAGCTTGCACCATTGCCAAAGCGTGTTCCTTAGTGTACCGGCAACGATTCATGCCTGAAAACACCGTAGCTGTCATCAGCCCTCAAACGACCAACTTTGTCAAACGTCAATACTCGGTCAAAGCCCTACGTTGGTTACATTACTTGTGCGACAAGGAAGACAAGTGGATTCAGCATGCCCGCAACGGAGGAGGTGAAAAGACCATCGGAACGTATTCGGTCGATGGCTGGGACTTAGAAAACCCAAAGATCGTGTACGAGTTTAACGGTTGCTTATTTCAGGGATGTCCCGTCTGTTACCCTGATCGTAGCACTAAAAATCAGTTTTTGCAACGAACCATGGAAGACTTGTACCAGGACACTTGTCAGCGACGCCTAAAGTTAGAACAGCAAGGATACCAAGTGGTGGAAATGTGGGAACACGAGTACGATCACCGTATGAAAACCGATCCCGAGTTTAAACGCCTCGTGGAAAGTTACCAGTTCATGGACCCACTGAACCCAAGGGATAGTTTGTACGGAGGAAGGACCAATGCCACCTGTTTGCTGTACCAAGCCGACGAAGAGAAAGGAGAAGAAATCAAATGCTTGGACGTGTGTTCGCTGTATCCCTACGTGTGCAAATATTGTCGCTTTCCTGTAGGGCACCCGCAATTGTTAACGGAACACATCGACCTGAAAAACATTCGACAATACGAAGGCTTGATCAAGTGTAAAGTTTTGCCTCCCACGAACCTATACCATCCCGTCTTACCTCACCATTGTCAAGGCAAACTGATGTTTCCATTGTGCCGTACTTGTGCCGAAACGTGCAACCAAGACCAACCTCGTCAGCACACCAAGGAAGAACGTGCCTTGACGGGAACCTGGGTCAGCGTAGAATTGTTCAAAGCTCTGGACATGGGATACCAACTGTTAGAAGTGTACGAAATTTGCCACTTTCCCAAGACACAACAATACCACAAGGGTGATCCCAGTCAGAAAGGCATTTTCGCCGACTACGTGGATGCCTTTCTGAAACTGAAACAAGAAGCCAGCGGCTATCCTTCCTGGTGTCACACTCCCGAAGACCAAATACAATTCAAAGAGAAATGCTATGAACAAGAAGGCATCACTTTAGACCACATCGAGAAAACCGAAGGCAGGCGGTCGTTTGCCAAAGTGATGTTAAATTGCTTGTGGGGTAAAATGGCACAACGACCGTGTTTACCCAAGACGGAATATTTGACAGAACCTTCCCTCTACTTCCAGATGATTCACGACAAAACCAAATACATGAAACACGTGGACGTCGTTCGAGAGGATTTGATCTTGGTCAATTACGAAGAAGATCTGGACTTTGTACAAGACGACCCTTTTGGAAATGTCATCATTGCGGCTTACGTGACAGCTCATGCTCGCTTAAAATTGTACGAAGCTTTAGAACTGTTAGGGGAACGCGTCCTGTACTTTGACACGGACAGTTGCATTTACATCGATCACCCGAGTCAACAGCACCCTGACATCGAAGGAGACCGTTTAGGAGCCTGGACAGACGAGCATCCCGACGACAAGATTCTAAGTTTCGTCAGTGGCGGTCCCAAAAATTACGGCTACGAATACCGTGACAAACAAGGAGAAGTGCACACGACGTGCAAAGTGAAAGGACTGACTCTGAATTATCGTACCAGTCGTGTGGTCAACTTTGGGGTATTGAAAGAAGCCTTGCAATCGGGAGAGGATGGAAACTTTAAAGTGACCACTCACCAACCGAACAAGATTGTACGTTTACCCACTCATCACATCGTCAGTCGGCCCTTGGAAAAAGTCTATCAAATCGTGTACCAGAAGCGAGTGCGACTTCCCAATCATTTCACCTTACCGTATGGACACGTCGGTATTGGTCTGTATATCAAAAAGGAACCCTAGGCAAGATCGATAGTTCATTGGGACTACCAAGACCGAGCGAACAAGATGAATACTTTCAGAGAAACACAAAACAAGTTGTTTAGAAAGGCACAATTCAAGTGTGGGGCTTCTGAAGTGGAATGCGATTGTGAGCCTTGCGATGGGTACGATGCTGTACGTTGTGACCTTAGCGATGCCGTAAAGCATCATGGGAACTTTAGTGTCACTACCCCTATCATGGAAAGTGATGCTGTGCGTGTCAAACCTGAGGGATGCGATAGTGATGCCGCTCGTCCTCTTGGACATTTTACTGGGTTTCGTTTTAAAGGGGAATGTTCACCTTCACGTCTACCTTCCTACGGATGTCATCCAGCCCTGAGCAAACTCCTGCCCATGTCACTCAACCCTCATCGAAACGAACCTGTGAAAGACGAATATTCGTTTCCTGTGCGTTTGTCGGAATACTGCGACTTTGAAAATCGTCTTCAATCGTTCAAAGGAAAATGGCCTAATTATCTGGGAGGACCGACCCCCGAAGAATTAGCCAGAGCCGGATTTTTCTACTTGGGCGAGGGAGATAAAGTCAAGTGCTTCAGTTGCGGTGTGTCACTTCACCACTGGGAACCGCAAGATTCGGCCTACGTAGAACATGCTCGATGGTCACCGAATTGTCATTACTTACCTTTACTGGGACCGAGACATTGACGTAACTTACCATAATCTGTTCATGGATACTTTACAAGAGAACATTCGTGCTTTGCCTGTGGAGTTGAGAGAACGCATTTACCGAGAGCTGGTCAAAATACAAGTGGAACGTAAAGAACAATTCCATCCGTTACGTCACCGGTGTTTGAACCACTGGTACCTAAAGGCTATACAAGGATTGATTCAATTGAAAGTGTTCCATTGGACAGACATTGATCAACGATCCCCTAGTTTTAAAAAGGATTGGTTTGTTATGGACGATTCTATCTACTGCATCATTGTAAACTTACTGCATCGAATTCCAGAGGAAGAGTTAACGAATTACCAACATCTTGAACAAAATGTCAACTTAGTGAAAGAGGAAACTTCTGAAAGAATTGTAATGTGTAGATTAGTGACTAAACGATTTAAATTCGACACTGAAGTAAAACCATGTTTGTGCAAAGAGTACATTTCTTGTGTCAGACCAAAGAGGATTTAGTATGACCTATTCATGGATACTTTGCTAGGGAACATTCGTGCTTTGCCTGTGGAGTTGAGAGAACGCATTTACCGAGAACTGATCAAAATACAAGTGAAACGCAAACGCAAAGTTATTCAACCGTTTTTAAATTATGCTCTGTTCCAAAGTATAAGAAGACTGATTATGAGTGGATATTACATCAGGCACAAAGGTAAACGAGGCTATTGGCCACCACCCAAGGATTCCAAAAACAGTGTATATACTTATGGATGCTTTACAAGAGAACATTTTGGGCTTGCCTGAGGAGTTGAGAGAAAGGATTTACCGAGAACTGGTCAAAATACAAGTGTAACGTAAAGAACAATTGCATCCGTTACGTCACCAGATCTTTAACCACTGGTACCTGAATGGTATAAGAGGACTGATTCGTCAAAAATTTTTTCAGTGGTCAGACCTTGTTGAACACTTTCAGTTTGTGAATCATGATGAACTAGACCTTCGTAATTTTGGTTACTTCGAGATTCACTTACTGCAACGTATTGAGGAAGACGAGTTAAAGGATTACCAACATTTGTTACATGGAATCTGCTTAGAGAAAGACGAAACATCTAGACAAACTCTGACGTTTCAGTTACAGTATGTAACATTTAAATTCCCTACTGGAGAACGAACATGTTTAGTTAGAAATTACCTTTATTGCTTCCGAAACAAAGACACTATGAAATCAAGTTGCCATGCCACGGATTATGTCACATATTATTGAACAGATTCCGTGGAAGGAACTCAATGACCATATTCAAACCGTGGATCATTACCATCGATTATTACAAGAACTGTATCCATTCAATTTGGGTCGACAAGTGGTGTGTGTCTTAGTGACTTGTTTTCTGGGATTTCGTTTACCAGCCGATTCTTTGTGGACTCTTTACGATCAGTACTTACCACCTCAATGGCCTTAAATGGTCACGAAAAACTCCTTTTGCTCAAAGCCTTGGGTTTTCATCTGGATACTTGTCGACCTCTACAGGAAAAAAAGATTCGTCAACTTTTAGCTACCCAAGACGTGTATGACGATGTGTGTGTAGCTTGTGACTTACATCCCCATTGGACAGATGTCCGTGCCTGGAAAGAATGGGATTTTCAGGCTTGGACCCAAGAAGTGGCCCAGTATGCACGAGAGTTGTTCAAGGAAAAAACTTACTTTTCAACCCGTGTTAGTGACGGTGCCAGAAGAACCCGTCACCCAGGACCAGACTGTCGTGGACAGGCCTGAAAGACCCTTTCGGGAGGACACTTGTGTGACCTTACCCCCTACTATAGAACTGGTTAGAACATTACCCAAAACATGTTGTACAGACACTTGTGTTTATTCCACGTTAATGGTTATCATGTGCCTTTTATTTTTGTACTTAAGCCTTTGGCTTTTATGTATTTTTGTCTTTCGTATTCATGTTTGAAAAAACATTCAATAAACGTGTTCTGAAAAAAGTATATAAACTCTTGTCTTGTTTGTTTTCGTGTCACAAGTGACATTCCTCACACTATGGTTACCTCTGCTGTCTCTGCTCCCTCTTCCTCTACTGTCAAAGTCATCGACGAACACTTAGATCGTGCCAGTTGGGAGGCTTTGTATCTTCGCCATCCCTTTAACATGCTCATTGCTGGACCTAGCGGTTCAGGCAAAACCGAATTCGTCAAACGTTTGATCGAACATAAACATCATTTGATCGATCGGCCACCTCAGCGGATCGTGTGGTGTTACAAAGAGTGGCAATCGGCGTACAGCCTCTTGCGAGAAAGTCAAGGCGATTCCATCGTGTTTGTGGAAGGCATTCCTAAAGAAGACGACGACATCGTCTCTGACTCCCGTCAAACCCATTTGGTTATTTTCGACGACATGTTAGGAGAAGACGAAGAAGAAATTAAACTGTGGTTCACGCGCAAAGGGCATCACCGTAATGCCAGTGTCGTTTACATCACCCAAAATTTGTTTCAACAAAGTAAGCCCATCGCACCATCAGTCTCAATGCGCATTACGTGGTCTTGTTTAAACGCCCTCGAGATAAATCGCAAGTGCAAGTCTTAGCCAAACAGTTAGGAACGCCTTGGCTGACTCAGGCGTACGACGATGCCACTCAAACTCCACACGCCTATTTACTCGTCGATTTGAAACCTACGACCCCCGAGGATTTGCGATTTCGTACCCACTTGTTTCACCACTGGTGCCAAGACGGAGGGCCTGTCCTGTACACGTCTCCGTCCTCGACTTAATTTCACTCCACATAAAAAATCTATAAAAACCTCAGACCCTTTTTCGTCTGTCTCACACAACGTCAACATGACGTCCCTTCAGTCGCATCTTCCCGTCAAATTGATTCGTGCCTTGTATGGCATCATTCGAGAAAAAAATCCACAAATACGAGCTCGTGTCTTAGAAGCTAGTCTCAAAGAAGTCTTACGATGGTTCACGGTGACGGCACGTCAAATACTCCAAGGAATCATTCAGATTCCTCATCAAACCCAACGCTTTTTCGATCGAAACAAAGTCGCTTTGGTCCAACTGGCCGATCCCCGCATCGACACTCAAACCAAAAAACAAATCATTTTGAAACCTGGAGGGAGCGGTACTCTAGGAGGGGTCATCATTCGCTCTCTCTTAAGATGGGATCCTAATGCCCCCAAAGTTATACCCAAGAAAAAAGTCCAACGAAGCTCCAAGAAGAAGAAAAAGACCAGGTCCCCAAGAAGAAGAACTTCTCCAGTGGCGGGACCCTCCTCTTACCAGACACCACCCCGGAAAAAGAAAAGAAGCCCCCAGAAAAAGAAACAGAGAAAAAGTCCCCAGAAAAAGAAAAGTCCACAGAAGAAAACTAGTCGCAAGAGAGGCACTTCTTCTTCGGCCAGGACGCAACCTTACACTCGCAAACCACTACCTGTCACGGCAGTGACTGCGTCTCCGGCAGCCTCACGTTCATCCACTTCTCCGTTGATGTCACCAAGAACTGAAGAGTACTTGGAGACGTTGATCACACCAAGAACTTCTCCGTTGATGACCCCAAAAAGAACTTCCCCAGTGGCAGGACCCTCCAATTTAGTGGCAGTGGCTGCTGCTCACAAAGTACCTTCTCCCAAAATCAAAGTTCAAGAAAGATCGGGCATGTTACAAAGTTTACTGGATTTGTCCAAGCAAGAACTGGCTCGATTTAGTCCGTTACGTACCCCTGCACGACGTGTCATGCCTGTCCTCAAACTAATACGACGTAAAGACAATCAGTGGCAACGCGTTCCAATATAAAAAAAGGCCTGTGACCAAGTCGGGGGTATCAGTGTTTTGGTGCTCCTGAAGATGTCACCCTCCAGAAAACCCCAAGGAAAGAAAAGGAAAGGACTACTACCACGTTTAGTCAAACATGGAGACATGTTATCTGTCCTGTCCAAAGCTTCTCCACCTCTACGAAAAAAACTCATTCAATCGGCCTCCAAAGAGATCATCGATACCGTGTGCGAATGTTGTTTGAACGTCTTGAAAGGCACGATCCCTTTGTCCAAACACCAGAAACAATGCTTAAGCAAACATCGTCACGTTCTTCGCCAAATGGTTCAAAAGAAAATTCCCATTCGTCAAAAAAAGAAGATGTTGGTCCAACGTGGAGGCATTTTACCCCTCTTGTTAGGCCCCATACTGAAAGGAGTCTTGGGAACCATGTTGGGAGGACTGGTGGGAGCAAGATAAAAAGGCCCTCGGAAGTCCCAAGATCTCAGAATCGACCCCTGACAACCCCATGGAAGGACGAAAACTAGCTTTAGTGCCTTACAAACGATGGATGGAATACCATCGGTGGCAAGAACAACGCACCCCGCATTTACCTCCCAATCCCAATTTGAGCGAGATGTCCCAGTTACAACACGAATTGCAGTCCTTGATGGATCGCCAAGATTTGTCCGAAACAGAAAAATCGCAAAAGTACGGTCAACTCTTGCAACGACTGCAACTCTTTCACCAGAAAGCTTTAGACGAAACAGCTCTACCCACTTTGAAAGATTTTAAGACCTTGATGAAAAGTCCAGCACCATCATCAGTACCACCACCACCACCATCACTACTACCATCCCCAGGGGTCACCAGAGATGCTACCCCACGAAGACCTGAGGAAGAAGAGATGCGAGAAGTGTTTCAAACACCGTCAGCAGCTCCCATTTCGAGTAAGATTGCAGCATCCTTGTTAACACCGTCCCCCACACCCCAACGAGAAGAAATGAAAGCTTGGGTTAAAAAGATGATGTCCACTCCTCCTTCGACGGAAGTGAAAAAGAAAGAAGGGAAACCAGAAGTGAAAAAAGAAAAGAAGACCAAAGCCATTCCATTGCCACCTCCACCACTACCTTCGACTTCTACTCCCGTAGCCCATCGGACACGTAAATCCGTTTTCAAACCACCCTTTCGTCCCACCCAAAGTAGCATCACCGAAGAGTGGGTGACTTATTAACACACAAACAAACACAAAAAAATGCAAAAAATCTTAGCCAGCATTTACTACGATCCCTCATATCCTGCAGGTTGCGCAGGAGTTCAAAAATTGTATCGTGCTGCCAAAACGCGACTGAAAAGTCTCCGTTTACCTCAAGTGCAACGATGGTTATAAGAACAAGCTACCTACACTTTACACAAACCCATTCGACGCAAGTTTGCCAGAAGTCGCACCCGAGTGGAAGGCATCGATCATCAATGGCAAGCCGATTTAGCCGATGTCTCTCATTTGGCCAGCTACAATCGTGGCTACAAATATTTGTTTTGTGTCATCGACATCTTTTCCAAATTTGCCTGGGTCGTGCCCTTGACTTCCAAATCGAGCAGCGAGTTAGTGCGAGCCCTGCAACGGGTGTTGAAACAAAGCGGTCGTCACCCTCTTCGATGGCAAACGGACAAAGGCACCGAATTTCTGAACCAAGCTTTCCAAAAAGAATTAAAGAAACGTAACATTCATTTTTTACCACCGAGAATCCCGAAACCAAAGCCAGCATCGTGGAACGTTTTCAACGCACATTGAAAGAACGCATGTGGAAATATTTTACGCATCACCACACTCTGAAGTACATCGACATCTTACCACACCTGGTGCAAGCGTACAACCAATCTTACCATCGAAGCATCGGACGTGCCCCGCAAGAAGAGACTCCCGACAACGAAGTGCTGGTGTTTGAGCGCCTGTTTGGTACGTCCCCGACGAGGGCTGTCCCCAAGAAAAGTGGAGAGTTGACCGTAGGAGATTGGGTGCGCATTGGCAAAACCAAACGCACTTTTGACAAAGGTTACTTACCTAACTGGTCGACCGAATTGTTTCGTGTCACTGGACGAGTGCATGGTCGTCATCCTGCCGTCTATAAATTGGAAGACATGAACGGAGAAGTGCTCAAAGGAACGTTTTATTTGCCCGAGTTACAACGTGTCACCAAAAAAGAAGACGACGTGTACGACATCGAAAGCATTCTCGAACGCAGAACCAGTAAAGTAGGCAAACGACGTGTCAAAGAAGTCAAAGTACGTTGGAAAGGATATCCACCCAGTTTTGATTCTTGGATCGACGCTTCTCAAGTCATCGACTATAAAAAGAAGTGACCATCATGCCCTTTCACACAGACGCAACTACGTCGACCACACCTTCACCTAGTTCTTCTGTGCAAGATTTACAAAAACAACCTTTGTGGGTGTGGTGTGGAGAACGTGTGCCTAAAACGCAAATCTTTTTCTGCCAAATCTTCGTTGTGTATTGTGTCATCGGGGCAGCCATTGCCAATTTGAGTTTGCAACAAGGAGACAAACAATTGTGGACCATTTTATTGAGCAGTTGCATCGGTTACCTGCTTCCCAATCCCTCCCTGAAATTTTCCTCGAACGGGAACCACGGAAACCTTGTGTCCAGTGCCAGTGCCAATCACCACTCCAACAACAACCACAACCAGAACCCCATTTTGGGCGGAGTCACGCCTCTGACGTCCAGTAACCCCTCGGACAGCCACAGAACTCTGGAATTATGAGTCACGAAAACCAATTTTACTTAACCTTACCCAGTGACAGTTCCATGGAGGTGTTTCCCAACAACACGTTGTGCTGTTACACGGCCAAATTACCTCATGCTATCCCCTTAGATCACGAAGCCCATTGGGAAGTGGCTTTAATGGAAATCATTCACCCGACCCAAGTCCTCAATGTCCTTCCCAATCAAAATAAATTTGATGTGGAAGTTTATGACGAGCGAGTGCAACAGTACTTGGATACCTATGGCAAATATGACAAGAAAACCCGTTTACAAAATCAAAAGTACACCACCTATCACTTGTTCATTCCCCCAGGCTATTATTTTAGTGGTCAACATTTGGTGAGCACCATAGCCTCCAGGTTTAATGTCGTGTTTCTGAAAGCTTTGGAGGATGCCAAAAAAAAGTGTCACCATGGAATACCACAAAGCAGCTCGTCGCTTCTTGATGAAATTTGACGGGAGTAAAATCGTGTCCATTTTATTTTGTCCTGAATTGTTTGACATGTTGGGCGGAGACATGGACATGAGAATGACCATGATGAAGAAAAACGAATTACCCATCGTTTACGACAACGAGTCTTTTAGCAAGTTATTTCGTGCCCCGGTAGAACTGAACCAAGGACTGAATTTGATGTTTGTGTACTCCGATGTGGTGGAGTACAACGTGGTGGGACACACCTCCGTACCGTTACTGCGTGTCATTCCTTTCAAAGTGGATTCTGCCACGAGCGCTGACGAGGAAGGTGGAAACACTTATCACGTCCACCGCGAATTTGTACATCCTCACTATTTGCTTGTCAGTAAGTCTTATTTGGACACTGTCAACATTGCTATAAAAGGAGATTTGGGACAAAATATTCCATTCACCAAAGGAAAAGTTACGGTGAAACTCCATTTTCGGAAACGGTTCTCTCATGATTCGTAAGTCATGTATCCAGTGTACCGAGGGGTTGCTCGACAGCGAGGACACGGTTTAGGAGATATGTTGAAATCGGCCTTTCGTTCGGTGGCCCCAGTCTTGAAACCGATGGTGACACGCGGATTGCACGCCTTGAAAGATGCGGCACTGACGCAAGGCAAACAATTTCTCCAAAATGTCATCATCGACAAACAAAACCCTAAAGAAGCCTTCATGAGGGCAGGCAAAAATGTCTTGCTGCAAACGGGCAAAGACATTTTGGGCCGACGAGACACACCTATAAATGCCCTGCACGCTACCGAGTCAAGCATTCAGCAACGACAAGGCAGAAAGAGACGACGAAGAAAATACCCTTTCACCAGACTTCAAGCTAGAAAGGCCAAGAAAAGAAGAACCGTTCGAGACTTAGACGTTTTCGATTATTGAAACACAGAAAAAAATGATGCACCGAGAATCTTGCGCTTGTTCCAAGTCGGAACTGGATCTGTTTGCCATGCCCCCCACCATGATGACGATAAAAGAATCCCAGTGGGTGGAATTTCACCCCGTCTCCTCATTGACAGCCTCAGCTCCCATCGAGTTTGAAATCAAAGGACAGCCCGAAGATTACATCGATCTGAATAGCAGTTACTTGTACTTGAAAGTCAAAGTTGTCGATGAGGACAATTCGACCCTAGATGTCGATGAGGTAATAGCTCCCGTCAACAATTTCATGCATTCCTTGTTTAGCGGAGTGGACTTGTACTTGAACAACAAACTGGTCAGCAGCAGAATGGATACTTACCCTTATCGAGCGTACCTGGAAAATCTCTTGACGTACGGAATAGACGTCAAGAACACTCATCTCAATGCCTGTGTGCTATGGGAAGCTGACGAAGCAGATCAGTTTGAAAATTTCGAAACTAATGCAAGCAAAACACCAAGCAATGACGGATTTGTAGAACGAAGAAACAGAATCATAGAAGCCAACACAAGTTTAGAACTAATGGATCGTTTGCATTTGGACATGTGGTTGCAAGAGAAATATTTGCTGAACGGGGTGAATGTTCGCCTGAGACTGAATCGTAGCAGTGCCGCTTTCCATTTGATAGGTACTACCGCTTGCAAAACTGTCATCGAGGAAGCCAGGCTCTACGTACGACGCGTGGAAGTGTTACCTAAAGTGGGTAACGACATCAGTCAGACGTTGAGCAGAACGACCGCTAAGTATCCGATCCGACGCGTGGAAGTGAAAACCTTCACCATTCCCAAGGGACAGCGATTCATGATCGAAGATCATCTGTTCCAAGAACAGCTACCCAAACGTTTGATCGTTGGTATCGTCGAAAATGAAGCCTTCAACGGAGCTTTGGCTAAAAACCTTTCTACTTTCAACACTTTGGCGTGTCCAAGATCGAAGTCAGTCGCGATGGCAAGACCTTGTGTACCCGACCCTTTGAGCCTGACTTTCAGAAGAAGAATTACTTGAGATCGTACTTGTCCCTGTACGAAGCCACCGGACAGTTAGGAACCAACACCAGTCACGGCATTACGTACGACGATTATGCGAAAGGCTATGCTTTGTGGGCTTTCGATTTCACTCCAGACCAAGGCAGCGACGAGGGACATTTCCACCCTATAAAATCTGGCCAGATTCGTGTGGAACTTCAGTTTGCAAACCGAGACCCTGATGTAACGGTGAACGTCATCCTGTATGCAGAATTCGATAATACCATAGAAATCAACAGTTTGAGAGAAGTCATTCTAGATTACTAGAAGTCATGGAAGACTGTTATCCCTCTTTACCTAGTGGAGAAACTTTGGACATGAAATGTGAGGAGACTGTGAAAGAAGAAGAAGTGATCATGATGAAGTCGAGATGGCCAGAACAAGAAGCCCATTTAGTCTGCTGTTTTGCTAAACACTTGGCGGAAAAAATGACGGAATTGATCAAGAAAAATTGCTATGGATGTCAAAACGATCATCCCAGTCAAATTCAACACGATAAATGCCTGATGTTAAGTCAAGAAGAAAAATTGGACGAATATCTGGACGATGCTTGGAGTCTCATCTCAGACGAAGACGTGTGGCACCAGTGGTATAAAGACTTGCGTGAGCATTCTTGTCCACCATTAACCACTCAAGAGATCCATCGTATCGAAGCTCTCCTGAATCAGAGTGAGGAGACGAAACGAAGAAACGGTTATTCGTCAGACATTTTCAAGCAAAAAGTCAGGATCGAATTGACAACGTATTATTACCTGTGAAGAAGAAACAAAAAAACAACACACAAATGGATACCTGGGAACTTTATTACCTTTTGAACCACAGTTCGTATACGGCTTCTTGGAATCCTCTCGTCTGTGCTAAAAATGAACTTCCTCATCGCAAACCTCAAGACCATCTAGCTTACGTGATCAACACGGACGACAGTCATCTCCCAGGAACCCACTGGGTAGCCGTCTACTTTCCTCAAGAAGGATGTGTGGAATATTTCGATTCGTACGGATTGCCCCCTTTGGAAGACGATATCATCGACTTTATGAGAAGAAATGCTCAAACCACCCGATTCAATAATGTGAAATTACAAGGCACAGATTCCTTGGTGTGTGGACAGTACTGTGTGTATTTTCTGCATCATCGCAGCCTGGGCTATTCCTTAGAACATTTAGTGTCGCATTTTGATCCTCGTTCTTCTAATAGAAACGATGTGAAAGTAGATCGATGGTTTTGTGACCATTATGCTTATCTTTTGTCTCAAGCTAGGAAACGTAGTGTCCATCAACGGCCTAATGATTTCCAACAGTGGAAATCACAATTTCATTCACAACGTTGTCAGCCCTGTTTAAAGTAGAGTGTGAATTGAGAAAAAATGTTTGTCATTTTTTTGAAGAAAAAAAATATTTGATGTTATAATGTTGGATTATTGTTTAAAATATGTTAAAGTTGTTGGTTAGTGTTAAGTGATTATTGAATAAAAAATGTTGTATTTTGAAACAAAATGCCTTTGCCTTTTGTTTAGCTATAAGAATGTTTGATTGATGCTCTTTGACTTCTTACTATCCCTCTCATGACACTCATTGAATGTTGCGACTCGAAATCCGTGTGGGGGATGTTTTCCTTCACGTCCGCGCTTTGACTTTAAGAACCGGGGTTGTTTCCAGTCTAACCATCCATTGTCGACTCATCCTCCTACGAAGATGTGCTCCAAACTAGCTAAGCTAAACGAATCCTACGTGAATTTGCATAGGGTCAGACACAGTCTGATACCGAAGCCAGAAGAAATAGAGAATGTGAGAATGTTAAAAGTCACTGAAGACCTGATAGAAGAGCTCTTCAGAGAAGAAGTGAACAGGGAGAAAGAAGAATGGACAGAGAAGTACAGACTTCAGAGACAGCAGCAACAGCAACAACAACAACAACAACAGCAGCAGCAACCTGAACCTGACAGAGGCTTTGTCGATTGTCGTATCGACACCAAAGAGTTCTTCTTCTCTTTCCGAAGAAGCAGACCTATCGCCAGAAAGTCTATCCTCAGAGGACATTGCATTCTTAGAAACTAAAAAAGATTGCCATAGCAAACAAAAAAAAAAACAAAAACAAAAAAACAGCCCTTTTCAGGACTACCCCAATACTCTAGAAAAGAAATAACCATCAATTTGCCCAATGTGTATGTAGGTAGAGTAGTGTGAATATAAACACTAACTCTTTTTTAAAAAATGTGAGTGTATGTGTTTGTGTATAAGATTGTGTGTTTGTAAGTGCTCACGTACGTTGGTGTGGATAGTAGATTAATATGATGTTTGTTTTGTTTTTTTTTTAGGCTGTTTGAGGTGTGGGGAGAGTAGATTTGGGGTTGGATTGGATTGCTTTGCGTATGTGGATAGTCTATTGAAGTGATTAATGAAAAAAATTTTTAGAATAGGAATGGGTAGCATAAAAAAGTGAGTGAGTGTTTCTTTTAGGTCCGCGCGTTGTTTCTTTGGTCATGATCTAGGTAAGATCAATTTTATGTTTTTAGGGGGATGTTTTCCTTCACGTCCGTGCTTTCACTATAAATTGAAACTCGCTGGACAGTCTAGCTACCCTGTTCATTCGTTGACAAAACAATGAATACCAAGAATTGTGAAACTGCTAGAACTCCAGATGCACCTGGAATATGCCAGGCGCATACTAAATGAACTGGCCGCGGAGGCCATTGTCGAAGAAGCAAGGATGAAAGAGGAGGAGGAAAGAAGAAGAAAAGAAGAGGAGGAGAGAAGAAACAAAGAAGAGGAGAGAGGAAATTTCAGAATCCCAGAGACAGAAAATTGGGATTCTGAAGCCACATATCCCGCCTCTGCACTCCCAAGAACAAAGGTGAAAGGAGACTGGGGAAGAAGATGCGTGTGTGGCGCCAGGCCAGGAAGGTGCCATCATTAGATAGGTGCATCTGGAGTTAAAAAAAAAAAACCAGCAGCCCTTTTCAGGGCTACCCAATACTCTAGAAAAGAAATAACCATCAATTTGCCAATGTGTGCATATAAACACTGACTCTTCTTTTCATAGTGTGAGGGTATGTGTTTGTGTGTTAGTGTTTGTAAGAGCTCAGGTATGTTTGTGTGAATAGTAGATTATGGGTTTCTTAGCGTATGTGGAGAGTATAGTTTGGGTTTTATTATATGAAATAAGAAAGTATAGTTTGGGTTTTATTATATGAAATGAAAAAGTAGGGGGATGTTTTTCCTTCACGTCCGCGCGTTGTTTGGTCATGATCTAGGTAAGATCAATTTTTATGTCTTAGGGGGATGTTTTCCATCACGTCCGCGCTTTTCGTATAAGAACCCACAGTATTCGTCGTTCAAACCATTCTACAGAGAAGATGGCTTCAAACCACCTCGATAAATTGCAAACATTGCAAGACGTCATTGACAATTTGGGCATGATGGAACAAATGCTAGTGAGACTAAATGAAGACCACTATTCTTATAGTCCGCATAGAGTAAAAATGGAGATTAACAACTTAAGAAAAGTAAAGGACATGATAAGTGGTGTGATGAAAGAAATAAAGGAGGAGAAGGAGGATGAAGAGGAAAGGATAAGGATAAGAGCATGGAACGAAAAAATTGAAAAAGAAGAAGAAAATGAGAAGAGGAAGAAAGAAGAGGAGGAGAAGAAAGAAGAGGAGGAGAAAAAAAAGAAGAGAAAGAGTGTAGGAGAGAAAATAAGAAGTTGGTGGAGAAAAAGAAGAAATTAGAAGCAAAAGAAGAAGAAAAACCAAAGGCCCTTTTCAGGGCCACCCATATTTCTCGAAAAGAGAATGACTTTCCATTGCCTACCCCTTTTTTTTAAAAAAAAATTTAAAAAAAAGATAAAAAAAAATCCCATGTTCAATTCCCCCTTGTCCCTAGATAGACCCACACTTTATTCCTCCCATGTTCAATTCCCCTTGTCGCTATATTTGCCCACGATTTTTTTCTCCATGTTAAATTTCCCTTGTCGCTATATTTGCCCACGATTTTTCTCCATGTTAAATTTCCCTTGTCGCTATATTTGCCCGGGGGGGGGGGTCTGTAATGCTAATTCCCATTGTCGCTCTAGTGCCCCACTTCACTACTATCAGCATTGATTCTGATGAGGTAAAACTGATTTGGATCCATATTGACTTAAACTGACTGACTGACTGATCAAAATCTTTTCTTTGTTGATAGGAAATCTGACCGTATTATATATATATATATATATATATATATATATATATATATATATATATATATATATATATATATATATATATATATACCTTTATCAATAGTTTCTATTGTTTCTTTTTTTTTTTCAATTTCAGTCTATACTGAGCTCATTATTTTGTGCATCTATACTTAGAAATGCTTCACATAAATCTAACACGTGGGCTGTTCTCTTTTGACACAAAATCAGTTACCTCATCTACTTTTTGGTAATATGTGTCTAATAGTGAGAGTTGTATGGGCAGCTGTCGCCGCCAAAGTTGCATTAGTCCAATGAGGAAGCATGGGCAGCCGTCACCGCCAAAATCACATTAATCCAATGAAGTAGTATGAAATGAAATGATTTAACCCAGCAAATTATGATGAATTTAGATTTTAAATGACGCATTAAATAAATTGATATAATGAATAAAACGGAATGATAACTTAAGATTCAAAATAACGGGGTATTCAAAGATATTACGTAGCGTGAAATGATTAATTATATCAACATTTTTTAGGCAATTTTTTACCCCCCTCCCCCACCTTGTCAACAACTGTCAAACTTTCAGTGACCCCCCCCCCCCAATAAAATTATGTCAAATTTTTTTTGCACCCCCCCCTTAAAATAACAATAATTTATACGGCTGGCTTTTATGCTAAAAATAGAATTATGGAAATTAAAACCATATGTAGTTAATCTGTCTACAGTCTACAATCTACATTGAATAAAAACAAAATATGATGATGCAAGACTATGACTTCCTTGGCAAGAGCTCAACCGGTTTAGGATTAAACTGGTGGGCTGTTGACGGGCGAGCGAGTGTGTGTGTGCCATACCAACGCACCGACTAATTTCCTATTTTTTGATTTATTAAATTTATTGTAAAAAATAACATTGTTGACGTCAATTTATCTTGTTCCCCCTCCCCCATGTCAACAATTGTAAAACTTCTTAAAAACCCCTCCCCTCTATTCTGTTGACATAATTAATGGATGACCCCAAACAGAATGACGAATTCACATTCAAAATGGCATAGAACGAAAAGAAATGCTTTAAAGAACAAAACAGAATGATGAATGCAGATGCCAAATTACGTGGTATTCAAAAAGAAATTATTTGAAGAACTCAATGGAATGATGAATTCAGATTCCAATGGACGTGGTATTAAATAAAATAAGTATAAAAATAGAAAACGGAATGATGAATTCAGATTCCAAAAGACGTAGAATGGAATGAAATGACTTAAAGATATTCAGAATGCAATAACAGAGTGATAATTAAAGTCGTACAAGCTACACGTGATGTGAAGTATAATAAAATTACATACCATAAAAAGAAATCATTTCAACAAAGAAAAGACCATAATTTCAATAAGTCCCTAATGAAATAATCTTGTTTATTATTGAAGTAATATGGCAACAAAGAACGTAGATTGGCACAATGTATATAGACAGTAAATGGTTTAACAGTCTCCCAGTTATCAGCACAACAATTTAAGGTCACACTGAAAATCATTTGGCCCAAGCCATCTTAAATAAAATACTAACTTATTTTAATATTGATCGCGATACAATAGCAGACTCTTTTATAATAAAAAAGGGGAGATAGTTCACACCTTTTCCAATAGGCGGCGCTTTTAGTAGGAATATCATAGGACGCGGCATTCAATATAGTTTACATGGGATTCCAGTAATCGTATGCAAACATGTATGTATCCTTCCTTCCTTTTTTCCCACAAATATCTTTAGTTGAGAAAAGGGTATATTGGTGGGGATTCCGTGTATTTATGTAAATATTTCTTTACCGTTCTTGCATTTAATAGGAATGAGACGACTCCTTGATATATACGTTCTTGTTTCCTTTCTTAGCTTTGGGGGAATTCCCTTGATGTAATTTTTTATGTATTTTTACTTCTTTCCTTCAATGAAAAAGAGTGAAGGTATTTCTCAGACGTAAGTATTTATGTATTTATCCACAGTTTCTGATGTAAAAAACACTATGATGTCAATATTTTCGATGTAACAACATTAATGAATATTTATTTACTATGCATCTAATAGCTTAATCATCAAATTATAACATTTATACCTCTTGACCATATCCTTATTTAGTACAGCACGTGCTATAACACCTATATTGAACTCTAAAAAATATATATTAAAACCTATATTCCAGTTGGCGACGAAACACTTCCTTTTGATTCGTTATTTCAGTCGCATGTTAGAGAATATATCATACTGTACGTATCACATTTTATGTCATGATCGCATGCCATGATTGTATTGTATACCTTTCATTTACAGCTTTGAAACATCATATCGCTTTCGTTGCATAATTAAAGTCTGTGTAATTCATTAATTCCCTCATATAACCCTGTATTTTCTTTGCATATTGTATTATATGTAATGAGTGCACGCCAAAACTCGTTGATATTTGTGATACATTTGTGATCTATGTACATATTGAATAAAACCTATGAAAAACAACAAATAAAAAGACAACCAAAACAGGTCAAGCCGCATGGGGATAATAAAAATATAAATCCAATCCATGAGGGTGAGAGCTGAGCAGGACAAAGTATAGACAGAATACACACAAGACATAACACAAAATACAGTAGAAAGGTTCTGCTTTCCGAGTTATTTTTTTTTCCTTATGCACACACAAATGTCTCTCCAGGAAATAGATGGAAATTTAATCTAGAAATATCTAATAACAACAAATGGACGTTATATAAAGTAATTACTTCCCCTTCCTTTTCTCCGTTTTTTAAAGGATATTATATCAATAAATGTATTGGGAACTAGAAAACTCAATAGATGTGAACCAGATGCCTGCCCTAACACAAACACACGCACAATATAACATAAAACACATAGCAAATACGGGGCAGTAGGGAAATCTTCTGGCAAAAGATTACTATATGACGGGGGTGGGAGGAACCGCCCTTAGAATTGTGTCTAAGGAAGGAAGTTAGATTTGTGTCTTAGGAAGGAAGTATTACCCCCATAATCTCTTTATTGGGAACGTCGATGTACCAACCCGGGAACTTTGTCAAGTACCAACAAATTAGTTAGGGAGTTTAAGCCCAAATTCTAAAATACAATTTGAATACATTTTTGTCACTAAATTCTTGTAATAAAAATACAACACTGCAGATCTGAGGGGGATACGTAAAGATATAAAATCCATTACAAATTTCGGACTCATGGGGGGTCTTCTCAAAGACTCAACAGCTAATATAGCTGGGAGTCTGCAAGGAGTCCAAAAATAAAGCTGATTTATTACCATATCGACAAAGACTTCACCCGTCCGACCACCTCTTGCGAGGCAAAACGACATATACACCCTGAGCCCCTTATTTATCACCATATCAACAAAAATTAAACCCGTCTGACCACCCCATGCCAGAGAAATCGACTCATCCACCCTGCTCTGCCTACTTATTACCATAACAAATTCTTAAGAAAAAAAAAAGAAAAAAAAAAAGGACAAATCTGAGACAAATTGTTTAACACCACGAAATATGTTCAAAACTGGGCAAAAAGGAAACATGTATCAGCAAGATGAGTCTATACATGTTAAATTGGCACAATTTATGTTTTAATTTTTAAACAAACGAGCCTGTTTTGACAGATATTTAGTAACCCTATATATTGTTCTGTTTATGCCCTAAAATAGCTTTGATCCAACCATACCCAAAATAATTTTATTTCTATTTCAAACTCTTTATGTTTTACTTCCAGGTAGGAACGAATTTTGTTAATAAACTTTATGATTTGCTTAATGCATAAATTTCTTTATGATAACTAGTACAATACTTGTGTCCAGGGACGTTCACCTATCCATTATTTTCCCAAGCGTTCTTAACCGATATCAAGACTAGCTGAAGTCGCATTGCTTTTATAAACTCCAGGTCAGAATCCCGATTTGAAATCTTGATTCCCTTTCGCCATTTTATTATACCAACCCCATTAATAATTCAGCGTGTTTTTATCATCTTACCCTATTGTTAGAGAATTTTAGAGCGTCTGTTTTATGTTGGGAGGGTGGTGCTGGTGGTGGAACGTTTACATCTAGCCCAGTTCCCAGTATACAGCTGCATGCATGACCATGAAATCTGAAATGTGAATCGCCACTGTTACTTACGTTAGCATGTATAAAACGTAATGAGGTTGTAATGGCATACTTCCCTTCTTTAAATTGGCTTTGCTAAGTTGTTAGATTATGTACAAATGAAGTGTGTGTGTGTGTGTGTGTGTGTGTGTGTGTGTGTGTGTGTGTGTGTGATTTGGATTTGTAACGTAACTTTTAAAAAATCTCAGTCATATCACTACAATGTCTGCAGTGTGACAGTTTTTTAGTGATGTCTAGCACTGGGGCATCATGCCGCAGATATGTAGCAAGATGTCCCACCCAGTCACATTATCCTGACACCAGGCTGACCAGTCCTAACACTAACCTCTTAATGCTGAACGCCATCTGTTAGTACCATTTTTTAAAAGTTTTTGGTATGACTCGGCCGGGGATCAAACCTACGACCATCCGCATCCGAGGCGGACGCTCTAACCTTTAGGCCACCGGATGGTCTACAGATGAAGCAAGCGATACTTAGCATTATGCACAAATTCCTGTTGATTATTGGCCCAGACCTTCTGATTTGTATCAATTGAAAGCCTGAATGAAACGAAACAACTCTAATTTGGATTGAATCCATGGAATGGAAACAAAGTAACAACACTCTTTCATGTAATTTTCCTCGCGAACTCCCTTGGTACTTGTTGATAATACCAGTGTTATTCTTGGACGTATCTCATAACCTAAAGGAAATCAAAGAAGGTTACTCCAGCTCTGATTTTGTAAAGTCATTGTTAATGAATCAAAGTGTTCTTGGTATACGATGAATAATAATTAGCACTCGTCACTAAATCAAAATCACGATATCTGAAACGAAATGCCTCTTTGGTCGAAACACTTCCCTAACGACCACTGAAGGGTCGCGAATACGAACGACCCATGATCTAAGTAAAACAATGTTGATAGTCAACGCTGCAAACTTAGCACATTCTCTGGCAATCCACATTTTTTGCATTTATGTAAGCTCGTGCCAATGTATGTTTAGAACTTATATACACTTACATACACTACTTTCGTCAGCAGGAAGCACAATTGTTTAGTTGTCATTAAATAACATTTTAAAAAGGAAAATCAGTGCACCGAGTGAACTGTTTGAAAGAACGTTACGTACCGCAAACTTTACTTAATAGAAGGAAATTAACTAAACTCCTTGGGCGTTGCAAGAAAAAGGCAATTGATAGGGTGGAGCTTCGAAGATCTGTACTATATCCTTCCTAAAGTACTATTAATAGCTGAAAAAAAGATCAGTATAATGTCAATATTTATCTTTCATCTCAAGATATTAAAAATTATTAAAAGATCACGAAATGTGACAAGATCAGTGCGTACAATTAGACTTTAAGATTTCCTTCCGATATACCCTTTGTTAAGTGAAAGGTCAATCTTAAATTTCCGAACATCATTGTTGATATTCCAAGTGCAATGGGTTGTTGAAAATATTATTTAAGAGCTTTTTAAGTGATACTATTCTGTGTAACACAATATGCACCATTATGGCAAGACTATTAATGTTGATAATATATTTTAGGAGAGAGAGAGAGAGAGAGAGAGAGAGAGAATAATATATATGAAGCAATTATGGGTTATGTTTGGTCAAGAGATCAAACATTTGAAATACTGTATCATTCAAGAAGTGGATGAGAAATTGTGGATACTTACAATAAATTTCCCGAAAAACATTTGTTTTTGAAACCAACCTCACAAACGCATAGGTTGTTTAACGGTTCACGATTTAAACCCACAATCGTATGCATGGACCGTGCGTCTTAAAGAGTTTCTAGCGATTGTTTAATTTTTCTTGTTAAATTTTCGTCAAAATTATTCTACAATAAATATTGGAAGCTAGGAAAATGATTTTGATGAAGGCTGTTCATCAAAAAACCCTGTTGGTTGTTTCAAATTCAGTAGTGAAAAAGGGCCCATTCAATATGCTCATTATCTTTAACAGCTCAGGAATCGTGTGGAAAAAAAAACACTTAGCCCCCCCCCCCGTCTCTCTCTCTCTCTCTCTCTCTCTCTCTCTCTCTCTCTCTCTCTATATATATATATATATATATATATATATATATATATATATATATATATATATGGGTTTAACAACATTTTTCTACACATGATAGGCTAGTTGTTGTATATGAATATTAGGAGACAAACGGGAAATCATATGTTAAATATGCCCATAGCTTTAACACGGGAATGGTATGATATGGCCAAAAGTGTTTATGGGGACCAACAGAAAGGGTAGTGCTAAAATGACAAAAAAGTCGACAATTAATAGGGACAAAGAAGAATGGTAATGTTAGTGTTTATAGACACACTACTATACCCTTACACACAACATCACAAAAGAAGGGGTACAGGAGATTGGTTTATCAACAACATAGATATAGAGAAACAATAGACAGAATATTTGCAAAAGTACACTACTTAATTGGCAAGTCGGATGAAAACAGAAGTCCAGCTTGCGTCTCGGAGTTTAAGCGGAATGCGTCTAAAAAGCCATGGATGTTCTATCGATCATAATTCGACCCATTTGTCTAATTCGGGCTGCTCCATGCAACCATGCAAGCAATTGTGTGTAAATCACTTATTGCAATCAGAATCACGATAACCAGTTTTAACATGTTCATACTTTGCACTGTTTTAGAATTTACAGTACGTTGTGTAAATTAACTTTTCCGAGAAGAAATAAAACAATCCCATGTTATTGTGACACAGTAATTTTTGTGGTCTTAATGACGTAATATTCGAGTAATCTTTTAGAGCGGTGAGCGAACGGATCGTATTTATATATTAAATTAGGTTTTTATTCTTCGAAATTGTTTTAATGCGAAAATGAGAACCCTTAGGCATTTGAGGCAGATTGTTCTAGCCCTTACAAGGGATGAGGTGAAACCTCTGGTGATGGGAGCAGATACGGCAATGGGTGCTCGTGCGGATCAGAGTTGCGTTTAATCCATCCCTTGGAACTGTTTCGATTGATCAGGTCTGCTGCCACGATGTTATTCAATGGAGGCCAAACTGTGATGGGCTGGGATTGTCTCACTAGAAGGATTTGACAGCCATTATATTTTACTCCCAGGGCTCTGATATTCTCCGTTAACTGGATTTCAAGAGTCGATCGAGTCATAACTCGCATCTGAATCTCTTAGAGGGTCCTGAGGCCATTCATAAGTAATCTGAGTGGCGTCTTGCTGCTTCCGGATCTTTTATCGGCTCTCCTAGCCAATTTTCTGCTATTAGGTCTAGTGGATATCTAGCCAATAGTTGTTTGGGCATGGTCAGGGAAACTGTTTAGACACAATTTCATTTTCGCTGCCGCTCTTGTTTGCGTTTGTGTTGCAGTGTTCCTTTAGTTGTATTCACCGGTTACAACGCTGATGCTACACATGGTGACTAGCTCTTTCTCCTTTCGGCCTCTTCATTTCTGCTTATCTCATAGGCTTATTTTACTTTCTTTCGTTTTTTTTATGTGCCTCTCCTCCTCTTCAATGCCTTGCCCAATGTTGAGTTGATCTCACTGTTATTGTTGGCGGTGAGATTTCTTCATAGTTTCAATGTTTTAAACTGAAAATGTTGTTGCTGTTGTTGTTGTTGGAGGTGGAGAAATAGTTGCCCGAAGTTCGACGGAAGGGGAGCTCGGAATCGGTCCAGTCTGCGTGCTACGTTCCCGTTATTGTGTTGCGGTCATTTTTGGGGGCTGCTTCTTGTGTAGTTGGATTCATCCTCCCAAATGAGCAGAAGCGCTGTCCTTTTAGATTTGACCCTTAGACTCCACACTGATGCAATACTAAGGTCTACGCATTTGATAGCATTCAGGGCTTGGGTATTTATCATTATTTCCATCTCTAGCTATCTTCTTAATACGTTCTGTCCGTTGCTGTCTTGGCTAAGGGCTATGGCCAGCTTGACTGACTGATATGAATTATAGACATTTATCGGCTATTTCGCCATGCACGTCTTTATCTCAAATTGTGCCATGCACGCTGTTCAGAGATTAATTGTGCGCACCACGCACTACTTAATTACTAGTCCAATGGGTAATAAAGATCTATTCGACACACTACAGTGTGCACATCATGCTACTTAAATGATGTATCTGGGCGCAGAAAAAGAGGAGCAGTCTGGCTGGAGGCCTCAAATGTCAAGAGAACCTCGCCGAAACCCTGTACATGTACTAACATTCTAATTTTTATCAGTTTTAACTTAATCGGGCGATACATAACGACAAATGCTTAGCCATGTATTTAATTAAGATAACCACGCAAGTTGCAAATTTAATTAATAACATTCATGATAGAATAATGTGTATACAGTGTAAATCAATTTCCCAAGACATATAACCATTCAGAGAGTAACAATTACTCCTTTTAATTTTGGTATCACGCAGTTAAATGCATGGATATATGGCTGTATTTACACGATGGCTCAAAACCGGTCAAAATATGATTTAAAAGAACATTTCCTGAAAGGTCATTTGGCAGACTGATCAGCTGTATTTGTTCTGTGTGCTGCAATCCCAGGAAACTTCTTTTCACCTTTTCATAGGCGTTCTCTCCTGGTTTGCTGTACTCTTTTGATCTGCTATTCGCCAGATAGAAAAAACATACGCTCTCACAGCTTACCTTTTTGATACCACCGTCGTTTTTGGTTTTCTATCTTTGTCACCGCTTTCTTATCTGCTTGTGCTGACGGAGGTCCCTTGGGCTTGTTTCCTGGTTGGGCTGTTAACATTGTTGATGTTGTTACAATTGCTAGTATTGTCTAGTATTGATACAATTGATGTTTCTGTTGCTCGTGTAGATTGCGCTTTTTCCTTCTCTTTCTTCTTTTGTAGGTTCTTCAGTCTCTTTATCTTTTCGATTTTGCTGCTGTTGTTTATTTCTTCCCTGCTCGCCCCCTTTCCTGGCACCTTTAGAATTGAACTCGTTGGTGTTATCAATGGCAATAGAGTCCGTTTCTCAACTTTAAAAGTTGAAGCTGGAGGTGTTGTTGCACTTGGACGTGGAGTTCTTGAAGTCTGGGTTTCTGCAGCTGCAATACGAAGTGATGACCAGTTTGTGTTGTTCGTTCTCTCCATTGTCGCTGAATTTGACCTCCCTGTTCCGGTTTTCTCTCCAGGCTGCTTCTCCAGCTATTCTTGTTAGTACTATCCTCCCAGATTAGCTGCAAGGTGATTCGACTTGCTTGAGTCCTTAGGCTCCACCCTGAAGCGATATTAGGACCGAATCTTTTGATCGCGTTCATGACCTGGGCGGGATTCAATACTTCCATGTTTGACTATTTTACTGATACGTCCTGCTCACTACTCTGTTAGTACAAGACTGAAGCCAGACTGGTGAACACATCGCTTTATATGCCTGAAACATGGAAATGAAGGTAAACATACCTTACACTTTTTAACATCAATCTCTACTATCAAGGAGAATGAGAAAAGTATAGTATAAGAATAACGGAGTGTTCATAGATACACATCTAAAACCCTACATACAAACACATACTGCATGAGAAGGAATTTTTTCGTGGGAAAGGAAAAGACATACAAGAACACAAAACATAAAACACAAATGAAAATTAAGATTAGTATCTCTTTTTTTCTAGAGATGAGTGTGGCCCTGAAAAAGACCGCTTTGTTTGGTGAGTTGTCCTGGGCTTTATCTTTTTCTCACCGCAGCTGCATTACAGCATGAGGCCTACACTTTCAAAAAGAGGATTACTTTGTCTCCATTCTGCATTCTGCTTCTCCTCCTTCATGCAGCTGTGGCCTCTACTTTCTCTGTTGTTGTTGCCTCCTTTTATGGTTCCCCATCTCTCTTCCTAATATCTCCATGTTTTCATCGCACCAGACATCTTCGCCTAAATCTTGCACCATTTTTAAGAAGATATTGCTCGTCTAAATCATGTATGTTCGACACGATGTATGCGCACCATGGCCTCATCCAGTCTTATAATTTTGCTCATTTGTAGTTCTTGCCGAGTCAGACTGTCAGTCTGCCTATTTTTGGTGATAGTCGCATGCGGCCATTTGGCCATGTGCGACTGATTAATGTAGACCCGTCTACTACTTAAGTTCCCGTCTATTTTAATGCCCATCGAGACTTTAATGTATGCACCGCATTCTTTTTAATTTGCATGCCCTGAAGCGGAGAAAGTAGTGGAAGGGTCGGAGAGGGTTGTGCTCCCATGTCACGGGATGACTCGATTTGTTTCATATTTAAACGTTTCCAAAAGCTGACATCTTGCACCGGAATTTTAAATACAAATAGTCTGCGTTTTTGGCGGTTGGGTTAGTAAAGTATGGCTTAAGACAGGAAGGGTAACTTTGAAAATTTGGGGCCTGTCTAAGATTAAAGCATATTCCCAATTTTCGTAAACATTTGCATCCTGTATCTTGAGTTATAGTGTAGATTTTAAGGTGGTTCAATCAGTGCCACCTTGTGTGACTGGGTCTGGTGGTTTGAGTTTATGACCACCTTACACTAATTTTTGGGGTAGTTTAGTCATTCATATTTTTGGGTACTATTTCTTACTTATATTTTCTGGGAACTGTTAGCAATCCAGTATCGCATTGTGCAATTGGCTCAGGTGATAACGGACTTTTGACCACCTTATATTTGGGGTCAAATGTTCATGTCCATTGGTTATTTCCCTTTAAGTTAACCAAATATTGCCACCTTATGTGGAAGGGGTCTGATGATATGGACTTAGGACCACCTCAAATCATTCAGTTTCAGAGGTCAGCTTAGCTGGTCATAAGTTTGATTCGTTTTGAGTAAACCAGTTTTTGCCACCTTGAGAAGCGGTGCCTTATGATCTGGACAGAGAAACACTTTATATGGTGTAAATCATATGTAAGGTGAAAGCTCTTTGGATTATTTTCCTGGCAATTATCAGATACTACTTCCTGCTAACGAAGACAGAAGAAGGACTTATTTTAGAGGGTATTATTCCTCTAGTAGGATAAAAATAATAGAGTATAGTGGTTAATATGCATATTTGAGGTTTGTTATATGAGTTATATGCGTAATATCTAATATTTTTGGCATTTATTTAATATTTGTTAATTTTATGATTTTACTGTGATAATATTGATTGTTTCTTGTTTTTTTTTTTATTTCTATGGGCGTGGAGTTTTTTCTGCTACGAGGGTCGGGATTAGCACGCCAGAGATACTCGGTCTCTAATAGACCTGGTCTTCTACCCTCCACCCCTGGTGGAGTCCATTCTCTCCTTCCCAAGATAGCTTGTGTCCACTTAATTGTATCCTATGTTTTTCTTTTCCAGTATAGATAAGAGGTCTTTTTTTATTTAGCTGGGGTTTATATTTTCCTCTTTTTCCAATCACAGATAAGTAACCCACGATACTCTTGTATATCATGCTGATATGTTAGTTCCTGGTTGAAGGACTTCTAATTAGGTTTTAAATTGGCTTTTAGATATATCTCTTTTTCCTGGAATGTTTTGCTAAAGTGTATTATATTTCGTGCATTCATTGAAGACATGGTGTAGTGTTTCTGGTGTGGACAATGCTAGCAGTTGCTGCCCGCTGAATTGATACTGGATATTAACCTATCAAGCTGCTGGCTGAAAGGTTTTGTTTCCCATAATGTGTAAGGCACCTGTGCAATTAGGCTAATTATGGTCAATAATTTCTTTTTTATTCCTTATTGATTCCTTCAACTTTGAATTTCGTGTACGACGCGTATATCAATTTCCAAAATTAATCCAATCATTCTGGCTCATAATTATTTTCGTATCACGCAATATATATCATTCCACTGGGTAAATTTAGACGGCGATACGTAAAGGATCAAATTAGGCTTCAGACTGGCGAACTCGTTGTTTTATATTCCTAGAGCATGGACATGAAAAAGAGATGGGAAAGAGTATATTGGGGTCATTTTATGATTTCAATTAATAAGATAAAAAGAAACACCATTTCTGTTTTAAATCAACTTTATTAAACATGAACACATTTACAAGGTTGAACAGGCTGTGGAGCCAAACTCGACCCCCAATGATCTCTGACAATGTCTCTGCACACAAAGGCTTTAAGATACACACAAAATATATCCAAATCACACACATCCAAATCAGACACATGTTCACAAAGCTATCTTAATAATTTATCATTAGTTCTTGAGTACTCACGATCAGAACAAGTTATTACATTTTCTAAAGGAAATACAATAATGCGTTGATAAAGAAAATACACACACACACTATAGAATCTTTGAATTCTTACATTATTAAATCGAGTCGATAATGCATTTCTCCTCATAAAGTCAAATATAAAGTCTTCACAAAGAGGTGATAAAATAAACAACCCACACCATCCTGTAATAACTGGGAAAGTCGACAGCTACCCATTGGGTTCGTGGTAAATGACTGTCGTCTTCACTGACGGCATATGCTTTAATTTCTTTAGTTTGCGATGAGGAAGTTCATATTTAGCACACACTACGGGATTTCAAGAAACGCATGCGAACTGTGTGTCAGATGGTAATGAAAGTCCCAGATCTTAGATCGTGGTCTAGAGGCATTGGTGAAGGTTTTCATTCCACCCGTCTTGCAGCCACATGTCCAAACATAAACGATCCATCAGTTATAAACTGTGCCCGTTTTTGACTTTCTTTCAACGGTTGTTAAATCCAACATCGTGCAATAAAGGCTGTGCATTGTTATTGTTCACTTCGAGAATTTGATTTTCATGTACAAGTGACTGTTTTTCAGATCAATGTCCTTTGATTTCAAATTCGACATGGGCTGAGGTAGCCAAAGCCAACACATGATATAGTTCTAAACATTGGATTTCTTTCATCGTCATCGTTTTCGACGACATGGCAAACAAATCTAGTCCTAATTTGGATAATGCTCACAAATCTAGGTGCACAATATTTCTAATTAGTAATCAAGGACGTTTAATTCTTTCACAGCTCATGTTCCTCTTCTTTTCGTATCCTTCCTCTGAACGTATGCGATCTGATGGGATTTCAACATCTCTTTCTGCCTTTGTCCTTGTTTTAGAATACACTTGGAAGTATTGCCTTCGCCAGAAGCGTGGCGTGAATGTATAGGATCGTCTTGGCGATCCAAAATGTCTTTTCTTGTTTGAATCAATCAGCTTAAGTCAAAGATCCGTTATTCCTTTGTTGATTGATAGTAGATTTGGGGTAAAAAATTTTCTCTGCGTTCAAGGAATGCATGCAGTCCTCGAGTCATCATAGGTTGTAAGATGGGCAACACCGTACGATACGCTGATTTTTAATATGTCTCCTAAACCATGTCCTAGTAGTCGAACGGTTCTTCGGTATTTTTTACAAATCACTAGATATTTGTTTTCGAAAATTTCGTTTCGCCGTGATTCTTCCTTTTCAGAATAGAATATTTTTTCAACGGTCTTTGGCGATTTTAATATTCACACCGTCAAAATAAGATTTACTGACATATATTTAAGACCTTGAATTATTTTGTGGTACCCTATCAGTACACTTCATTTAGTTTTCTCCATTGCTTTGCCAAATTGATCCTTGAAAATATCCGAAATCGTTTCAAGGAGATGTTGAGCATTACAATTAAATCTTGTTGGAATGCTCTATGAATAGAAATTCAGTTGAGGATCTGCTTGTAATGGTGTTTTGGATTAGTAAATCATGTATGTCCACGTGTTGTTGAACTTACTTCGACGAGGAAAGTGGTTTCATCTCCAAGCACATTATTGATTTTGGTTGGACTTATCATTTATACCATATGTTACTTCCCAAGGCGCTTCAAATTGTATGGCTTCAGATAGTGTGACTCTGATGTAACATGATGTGTTGCTTGGACACATCGCTAGAACTGCCTCTGGGTAATTTTCATTAAAAGTGATTGTTCATATTTCGATGGTTCCGGTCTCTGAAGCGGAACTCATTGTCAAAGAGGAATTGTTTCCAAAAAGGGTTCTAGAAGATGGCTGCTACTGTGACTGCAAGAGATGTTTTATTTTTGACTGAATTTGGCCAAAACACGACTATTGTTGTTACTGTTTGACTGGGAAGAAGATGGCCAATATAATCTACGAGTAAAAATGGTCCGCAATTTTTTATCTCCTTCTTGCAAACTCAGATTTCCAATGGTTGCTCCAATGACACAATATACCAAAAATAATTGAGAAAACAGGATTCAGTTTTGTGGGAAACGTTCTCTACAACACACCCACAGCGGTTATTGTTGTTGCTGTTTTGGTGTTCTTGAAAAGAGAAGCTGTGGGAAGGAGAGGTAGCTGCTATGTTCAACGGCATGGCGGTCTCTACTGTGTGTATATATAATTGATGACTTGTGAAGCCACAATCTAAATTTTGAAACTTCGTCGTCTTCTAAGTCAATCACTGTAACTGAGTTTATTTTAACAGTTCTTCATCCATATCTTCCAAGTTTTAGTATAGTTTGAACTATGTGAACCAAATCCCAGGTATTTAAACTTTTGTCTTCTTAAATCTTTCATTACCATCATGTTCAGTATCTATGAAAGATTATCTTACTTAAGTTTTTGCCGTTTTCAATCTTGAACACAAAATTTGTGTTTTCTCAGACAGTCATTGCTTTGGCACAACAAATTTGTTTATATAAAAAACAAAATTTGGAGACAGAATTTATGAAAAGCACAGCAAAATTTGGAAATGGAAATGCAAAAGAGTAAATTGAAAATTGATATTGAAAATGGAATTTATAAATTAAATCTGGAAATGCAGATTAAAAAACAATGATAAATTTTAATTAAAACTAACAATATGACAATTAACAAATCAAATTTGAATGTGAGAGTTGAAAAGAAAATAATTTCAAATGAAAACTTAGAAAAATTAAATATATAAAGGAAGAGTAAAATGAAATTTGTCACGTGAAATCTGGAATGTACTAAACTTTAAAAAATAAAAGTTGAAAATACAATTTGAAATAAATATTTAAATATATGAATATTGAGAAACCAAATGTGCAAATCAAAACCGAAAATGAAAAGGTACAAATATATTTTTGTAAAATGAGATATTTAAATAAAAGTTGAAATGGAAAAAGTTGAAATCTAAGATTTTCAAAATTAAATTTGTAAAATAATTCTTTTAATAAAAATCAAAAATAAAATATTGAAAACAAGAACTGGAAAATAACATTGAAAAAAATTTTCAAAGCTGAAAACAATGAAAATGAAAAGTTGGTAGCATAAATTTGAAAGTGAAAATTGAAAAAGAGAATTAAAAATTTTAACAAATTGAAAATAAAAAAGTATAAAAGAAAGTTTAAAAAACAAATAGAAATCAATATTGAAAATGAAAATAAGAAATGAAAATTAAAAAATGAAACTTAAAGAAATGCATTTCGAAAAACATATTTCAAAATGGAAATTGAAAATGAAAAATATTGTATATGAAAAATGAAACTGAAAATAAAACAATTTAATTATTTCAAAAAACGAAATTTGAAACGGAAGAATGGGAAGGATAATTTAAAAAATGAAATTTAAAAATCGTTAATTTAAAAGGTAGATGTGAAAAGGAAAATTTTAAAAACACGTTTTGAAATTCAAAATTGAGAATGTAAATGTAGAAAAAGAATTTGAAATGTGAGAAACACAAATTTTTCTCGCACAAGTTAGAGAGCTTTACAAACTTTCTTAATCCAAACTGGTCGACACTCTCAGGGCTGGCAAACAAAAAAAAGCACAAAGTTTTTTTAACCACCATTACGTTTCTTCTCATGGTATATATGTGTTTTGTTGTAGACATTGTTTATAAGTATTCTTGCCATTGGTTGAGTGTCTGTGTGTGTGCAATTGTATTCCTATTCTTTAACATCCTAGCCTCTTGAGTGTTATCATATTTGTTTGATTATAAGATTAACTTGTATATATTCCCATCCCAATTTGTTGGCTAGTAAATGTGGTGATGTTGGATATTATGTAACTTGATATTTGTTGCTGTAACAGCGTATTGGACAGTAAATATGGGAATGGGTCGGTCCAGCGGCGTGTTTGTGATATAGTGTGAATGTTGAATAATATTTAACTATATACATGATGGTCAATTCGAACGCACCTTGATGGCATAATATAGATTTTTGATAGTAGATACCTGCGTGTTGGAAAGTATATATCTGAGTGTTGGTCAGTAGAAACGCCATATTATTTAGTAAGTGTAGTTTTAACATTAAATGTTCAGTTAGGGGGCCGATACAATTAAACATATGGATACTTTTAATGTTACTTTTAACGCTATATTTCATATTAAAGGTCATAGTAAGACCCAAATTAAAATGATAACGTCAATGATAAATTTACATCTTTTAAATTAGTAATGGTCTAGAATTCTTATATATCAGCTACTTACTGGAATGAGGATTTTCGCAAATTTCTGTGGATTAGATTTTTCCATTGTCCATTCGTTTTATAACTTTCCTTCACCTACAATTCCTCTAGGCTATTACAACTAGCAGTGATGCAAATTTACTAGGTTTATAATTAATACTATGCAAATCGGACACTGAATGTTTATTTTCATAATTGTTTTCATTGAGAAAATCATTGGATAGTAGGACAATCCTATATTAGAACTTCTGCGTGACATGTTTGTACTAATAACGAAAAAGTTTCACCTTTGTGAAGTTTGCAACTTTACTGTTTACAAAAGAGAACAATGCATCCCTTACGACCGAGATGTTTTAAACATTGGTATCTGAATGATATAAACAAATACTGATGTTCAAATGGTCCAATGAAATTCCTGTGGAAAGACTGTTTGGAGGAACACATCTATAATCTACCTCATGAACTGCGAGGATGCATTTACAGCTATTTTATACAAGTTCAAGTTAAATGCAAACAACAATTTACATCCGAAACGACATGGACATTTGACTCATTGGTATCTTAATACCGTAAGAAGACTGATTAGTTTTAAAATGTCAAATGGTCTTGCACTGATCAACTGCGGAGACATTATAACATTTGCCATGTCACGAGTTCGTATCTCTTCAATGTCGCACCAAATTCCGTGGAGAAAGTCATTGACACTGTTCAAGTCTTAGTGTATTTTCAAAAGAATTGATTCCCCAAGACAAGAAGATTCCTTTGAATTATGGACGTCATGGCGCGCGCGCGCGCGCGCGCGCGCGCGTGTGTGTGTGTGTGTGTGTGTGTGTTAGCTTTCGTATACCAAAATATTTTTGTTGCAGCTTTATGAGCTGTACTTAGAAAGACACGACAACCACTGGGACTTGAAATGTTTAAATTTAGCAGTGTAAATATAAACCGTCATTCTAAATTTTCTGGAAGTCACTTTTTGTCGGGAGCTATAACTCGAAAACATCTTCAGTAGCTACAGAACGACTTTTGTTCCTGGCTGATCTTGGATATCTCTGTCCAGTGGAGGTAAATGGTACTGAATTTAGATATTTCGCTAGCGTGAACTTCTGCCAACACTTCTTGGTGCGTGTTGGGTGACAGGTAACGTCGTTGTCGGTTATCTTGTGGAAATCTGTAATCATTGTATGACACACGATGGTTACAATTTATTTTCTTTAATTTATTTCTTTGTTTCGCAAGAGAATACACTCATTCAGTTTCCAACCTGTGAAGCTGGAAGAGTTACAACAGATAGCACTTCTGTTCAGGCATATACAGAGAGTTACTCGAAATTATACTTCCAGCAAGACCTCTGACAACTCCTCGCAAGAAACAGGTCAAGATTATCTGCCATAGCTGTCAAGAAGAAAAGGTTATTTGGTTCTTATATGTCCACATCTTGAATGAAAAAGAAGCTCTAAGACAGGAGAAATGATAGACAAGGGTAATTAATGATACCCGTTATCATTGTCAGGAATAAAGACACTGCCTTCGGGGGTGTCGCTCTAAAACAGAAAGAAACAAAGACAATGAGCATTTATTAGCAGCAATAGAAGAAAAACACTTTCCAGTAAATAAGTTCAGAAGAAAAGGAACAATCCAATAAAAAAGAAAGACAATACGAAGAAAGACATTTGTTGGGTTTAATAAATTTAATTATGATTCCCATTTCGCGAGAATATTCAAAAGAAAAAGTAATTGCACTATTATATTCGGGTTCCAAGGACACACAAACACCAAGTGAAGGTCCTAAACCTTTATGTAAAATAAGGCTAAAATCTTCACAAAAACCTAAACCAGTGTTTCTTACAGTACCAAGCCCAGCTACACAACTGCCTGCCCCTGCTCTTGTATTTATAATAGTTAGAGACAAGGGATTTTAATTAATTGAACATTTGTGCCAAATCCAAGGGCATGAACTAGTTCAGGCTCAGTTAGCCATGGGAAGATAAATAAACAGAACCGAACTTATTGACAGTTTCTGGTATCAACTATCCAGAATGCTGAGATTAATCTTGTGGCCAATCACTACTAACATAGAATCTGATTCTGAGACTGGAGTCATAACATGCACTATGTCACGATCAATAACTTGTGTTGCGGATAAGATAATCAAACAGTTTAACTGATAAAAATGGTCTGTTGGATAGTACGTGTCGGGATTTGGATGGTATTGGTGGAGTGTTGGATAGTATGTTTGTGTGATTTCATCGCCTTCTTTACATCATACGCTTTTGGTCTAGAAGTAGGTGTTTTGATTTTAGACACTACACAAGGCGTTTCGGATACTGTGTTTGGGGTGTAGGATCTTATAGGTGGTGTGTTAGGTAGTATATTTGTGTGATTTCATCCCTTCTTTTTTATCATACCCTTTTCGTATGATTGTAGGTGTAGGGATTTTATTCTGAATAGCCACACACATCTACTAAGGCTATACATGACGGCCAGTATGTCTGGTGAAGGAAGAAAGCTAGAGAACCCCGGGGAAGAAGCTGCTGGCACTCTTTCTCACATACCTACGTTGGCCGATTAGAGATTCGTGCCCACGTCGACCGAGATGAGATTTCAGCGATCTGCAGAGGCAATCGCCTTAGACTCTCTCTCTCTCTCTCTCTCTCTCTCTCTCTCTCTCTCTCTCTCTCTATATATATATATATATATATATATATATATATATATATATATATATATATATATATATATATATATATATATATCTTTTAAATTTACTATTCTGGATTAAGAAATCATAATTCCAAATAAATATGTTCCTAACTTTTAAACCCTTCACCCGGAAAATAAATTTCTACAAAAGCAGAGCCAAACGTTTTTAGTGCACTGTCATTATCAATACACTTACTATATTAAAATATTTTGATACAGTCCATTTTTTAAATTAATCATAACAGCAAAGCTGTAAATAAAACTCTTATTTACAGAATTAACGGAAAAGATCAGATGCATGTCTTTGAGAAAGAATAGTTTGTAATACAATTCTTTACTTGTTAGACTGCATCTATTGTGTAAGTATGTGTGTATCATGTCATGTTAATATGAGCCAGTCTAACAAGAAAACACAGCCTCGTGATCTAATTGCTAATTCGCCACAATCATTAACTGTTATGAAAGACAGCAAACAGAAACTAAATGCTGGGGGATAAATTACGTCATTCCTGGCTTACGCCGTCAGCACACGAAAGGCTATTTCTTTCAGTGACAATGGTAGTAAAGTGCTTTTGATCCACCACAGGGACCGACTCGCGCTGGCATGGTATGATTAGAACCCACAACCCACAGCTTGTGGATGTTTTTGACTAGATAGTCACATGCTGACGTGCCGGTAACCCTAGATACATAAATACGTATAGATCTTTTTCAGTACATACAACTGAAAATAATGTGATTTTTGGTTTAGAAATATATTTCGGACATTCGCAGTGTTCGTTGAAACGCAATGCGAAGCTTCGACTGTAAATAAAAAGGTAAAAACTTGCATTGAAATTATGCGTGTCAATATATCATGTTTCACTTGATAGAAAAAGAAAAACTAAGGATTTAATTTTCGCATTCTGATATACATATACATACATACATACATACATACATATATATATATATACTATATCTATATATATATATATATATATATATATATATATATATATATATATATATATATATATATATATATTCTTTCAATATGTAATTAAGAGTAATAATTGCTAATAGGGTCCCGAATTCACAAGTGATAACCCTTTATACTTTGCCTGTACCAAAAGTTCACTTGTGCACATCTCATAGATACCTACGCAAACCCCACCATCTAATTAAATTATCACTTTTCGGCATAAAGAGGAAATTAGGAATTCATTTGGTGGCCCCAAAGATTAACAGTCATTTGAGATGTATACATGTATTTGTTTTCGCAGCCGAGATAAGAGTTAAAGTAACGAGAATGTTTCATAAATGAGAAGATAGACAGCGTAAAAGCACTCGTTATAGCGATACAGGTTTCCGTTCACCGGTAAAAATACACTACGATGCAACTCGGCCCTGCATACTCAGGATTAAGATTTTAGCAGCTTGAAATATGACACTTTGTTGTTTACATGGGCTTTAATGCATTGACTACCAGTGATCAGCTGTTTCAATCATATTCGTCGGCTTCTCCCGCCGAGTGAGAATTATAAGGCCTAGCACACTGACTCAGGGGCACGCGCTGAGCCGCTTCCTCTCATCGTTAACAAATGTACTATCTATCCTCATAATTGATAAGTACCTCCAGGCAGAGCTTGTAGACATATTATACACACGTGGTAGACTTTATTTATATTCAACAGTGTTAATGAGTAAATAATAGTGGTAACCAGATCATGGATTAAATAGAGGAAAACAATATTCTTTGAATGTTCATGATTTTGCGGAGAACAAATTCTGGACATTTCTCAAGATAAAATTCGGTCCATGGAGTATTAATGTAGCGGAGTGCTGGGTGTATTGCATTGGGGATCACGCAAACAGAAATATATATTCGTATGATATTCTTCAAATGGCACATTTCTCTGACTAGAATTCGGTTGAGACAGACCAGTCATAGGCAACATAAAATTCCCGTGTCAGCATGAAAGGAACGATTTTCATAGTTTTGACATTCGTTTTAAATGTTAAGACATCTATTTGCTTAAGAATAAAAAGAAGTGAAAATGAGACGGAAACGAAAAGTCTGAATCCGATCGACACATTTCTCTTAGACTCAATGTTGAAAATAGTGGACGAAAAATTCAATACACTAAGTGAGCGAATTTCCATACTGGAGAGGGGGATAAGTAACCTGCAATATTATAATGTACGCTCATTCCGGGTGGTCAATACACATCTACATACCCTAGACTCACTTCTGCACGGGCTGCATGCAGAGGTCATGGATGGCAACTCAAGGCACCAAGATATAGAGAGGTCCGTTGCGTCAGTACACAAGGGAGTGGAAGATTTACAGTCCTTTAATACGGGGATGTTTGAAGCTATGGAGAAAAGTCTAGTACACTTTCAAGACAATATGAATGCCAACTTCAACGAGTTTGGTAAATATATCGAGAGCAACACAGTGACAGTGGGAAGCTTAAAAAATGCAACCCTCAGATTATGGTCACAAGTTGATAACTTGCGAGGCGAAGCAAGGGTTATGAAAAATAAGACAGAGATGCTTCAAAATATGATCACTGAACTTGCAACAAATCTGTCAGAATCTGTTGTTTCTGGCAGCGGGGACGTGGAAGATTTGGGAAATTATCGAGAAATGACGGTTTCGGAAACCAGAATGAGCTTCACTTGTGAAAGAGTTCTGGAATACTTGGAATCAAAATTTGAACCGTGTGCAAATGCACGACGCAACCATACTCTGAACGCATCGGTTTCTATAGATAATTTGGAGGAATTCCGAAACGAGAGTGGGACCTTGCTTCGTGCTCTTGCCCAGGTTAATGGCAATGTCTTGCAGTCTATTAGCTATTACCGTCATACAGGGGATCTCGTGGAAAGAATGGTGGGCAACACAGAGGCAATACGTGAAGAACAGGTACAAATTAGGGAGGATCTTGAGGAAATCTTCATGAACAGCACACTGTATCTGATGAATCAGACAAAGTCACCGAGTGAAAAGGACATTGGCAGCATTTCATCTAAGGGCATTCTAGAGGATCTGAGGACGATGACGAGAAATGGAACTCATCTTGTTGAGATCTTGACCGATCTTGCCACCATTAGTTCTTCTTCTATACAAGTCTCGTTGAAAGAACTGAACCGAGAAATTACGAGGCTTAACGAAGTACAAGAAAACAGAAGGGCAAGCAATAATTATTTCAACAACAAAGCCGAATCGTTGCGGATGGAAATCGATGAACTAGTTGACAGGAATGCACTGAATGATATCAAAAACAGAACAGAATGGATCTACATACTGAGTGAAGCCATTGCTTCTAATACGGGATGGATTCCATATATGTTTCATACCATGCGTTTTGTAGAGAGTCAGGTTAATAAAACATTACGGACCTCGGCACACAATCTTCAAACTACGGAGAAAATGCTTGAAACAATTTTGAAGCAGAAGGATAACGATCCCTCTGTACCTTTTACCAGTCCTATTCCAATTACAAAAACTATACTAAACAAACCAGACAGGAGCTTCCAAAACCATGTTATAAAACCAACATCAACCGCACCACCTAAAACTGATTCAGCGGAATTTCCATCGAACGTCACTTTTGGGGAGAGCTTCAACTCGACATCCAGTTGTAATGAAATGTTGGGGTTTGTTTACGAAACCAATGTTAAGATTAGACGGTTACTTCCTGCTTTGACACTGTTGCTGGGAGAACCAGGTACGTCATTATTCAAGAAATGTTGTCAAATCGCAGCTTTATCCCAATAACGAGATTTTGACTCTGTGTTTGGTGAGTTTTATGTTAAACACTTTCCAAAGATAACAAAGAAGCGAATTATCATGAAACCAATTCAGATTCCCATAATATTATTTTTAAGCGATTCTTTAAGAATTTTGCATTGAAGCTACGTTCTCTCATGATCCGCATACTTTTTGTCCACTTTTATAATTTTTTTGGTACATATATTACGTTTTTCACCAGCGAAATAGAGTCCTGGCACATTATTAGTTCCCCTTACTGCTCTTCAATTACTAAAGAGTGAAATAGTCTATAGCTGCAATTGAGGGGGCAAGCTACTTTGGGGGCGCTCACCAGTTATTATGTACTTTTAAGAGAGTGACGTATGTAAGGTGAAGTTGTTTGCATTTAAAACGTGCACAATGGAGAGAATGTTCGTATACCTCTATGCTACATTAATGTAATATGATTGATATTTCTTTGGCTATTGTACTTTTGGAAATTGTACATGATTTAAGCATACTGCTAACTAAAATGACTGCTCTCTTATGTTAAAAAATCAGCCTGAATTAGTCTAAAGTACACTATCCATAGCAGCTATTAAAATAGGGAAAATTAATTTTGCCAGACTAGACAATACCAGCTTCTGAAAGTGCAATGAATGAATTACCAAATATTTAAAAGGTAAAAAAGTTATCGGCTCTTTTTTATATAATTTACCTCTGAAGTTCAGGAAGTGAAAATGACCAAGTGGAGCTAGCACTTTTTTGAAAGGTGCACATCTGGAGTAAGGCCAAGCTGTATACTCTGTAACCCATATTACACCCATCAATCATACACCAAAATAAAGGGAATTAAAGGTTCTTTGAATTATACTTAAGATATACAAGGTCTTTTTAAATAGCCAGTATAACCAGTGAGGAAAGCCGGGGAAATTCTTTTTCTTTAAAATTCTATGCAAAATACGGAACTGTAGAGCGCCACCTTAATGTTATGCCTCGATGCGTTGACATACACTAAATTGTGTACCAACGGTTAAATATGAAATTTGTTCTACCTGCCATGACTTCTGTGGGATAATATATTAAGTATAACAATATTCGTTTTATAGCAGAAACCCAATGACAAACTGAATTAATACAATTTCATCAACTTAAAGACAAATAATGACAAATTGATTTATTTACAAGTACAGTGTTTCAATTTGATCACCTTTACTACAGTCTTAAGGAGTATGTTATATGATAATTATCGTGTAATTAATATGTAATTCAATCTCTGCTGACCTTGGAACCATCCTTATAGGGAATGCATATTTTCGTTCACTTAAAGAGTACTAATATACTTCTATAAGAGAAACACCCAACTCCAAACTTTAAAAAAAATTCAGGTAAGTTTTCAACTCTGATCAACATATCATTTTCGGACAACATATCTGATATACATGTACATATCTAATATACATGTACAGGCAAATGGAATCAAATCTGAAATATGTAACTCAGAGATCCCATATGCATAAATACCTTGTCCGGTTCAGTGAGTATTATTTTTATAAATAAACGTTCATATTTACTTTATTTGCAATTAAAATTTTTTTATTTTTGTCGTTCTATTTTGTCCCTTGCAGTGGCACAAATAGCAATGCTATAAAAACGAGATAACCATGTTCATCTAACTATATGGATTAACACTGACTTTATAACAGAAATACATAAATGGAACAAAAAAAGTTTTTCTGATGAAATTGCTTCTCTATTTCGTCCGATAAAATTGTACTTATGTTTTGAGCCAGTACGATAACATATTTCCTAGAATAAACTGTTTTATCCAACTAATCTACTCGATTGAATTTTGGCATTTTCTCTGAGCTATGTTTAAGACTTTATTTAATAGTGCAAAACTATTAATAACGATGCATTATTAAATCTCAGAAATGTATCTTTAATCCTCGCAAACAACATTTATTTATTGGAAACCAGCCGACTATTAGCTTAATGTGTTACACACTCTCAAAACCTAATGTTTGCACACAGATATATGATCATCTTATTGGATTTTTTAAAATGTGCCACTTCAAAAATACCTTTTAGTTATCAACAAATGAATTAAGGTTTCTGCATCCCTGTAGATGTTATTGCTGCAGTAACATGTGTGTGTGTGTGTGTGTGTGTGTGTGTGTTTGTGTGTGTGTGATATCAGCGAGGCAACGTATTATTTACTTTCGTAAAGTCAGGGCAGGTTACCTTACGTAGATGAACTGTGTATAAGAATCCTGTATTAGATAATAACAAAATGCATGCCTGTAGGGCAGTATAACAAAATTATACTTAAAATAAGATCAAGGCATATTTCTATTTCATTGCCAAAATATGATACCTTACAAAAGCTTAACATTCCATGGCTTCTTTTTGGTACAGAAGCTGATGCACAGTTGTCTCTCTCGTCATTATCAATAACTCCTGACCAGTCGCTCAACTTTGTGCTTGTTCGACCTTTTTTGCTTTTTCACAAAACATACATGTATCTAGGGTAGCTTTACACTTGGCGAATAATATGTACTGTTTGTAATGGTTCTGTTTAGGAAATTGATAAGTCAATTAGTGTTAATAACTTCTGTGGCTACACCCGTACGCTGCACAATGATCGTGTCGGCCCATTTTATTCAACCTGTATAATATATAATTCTGTAGTTTTGACTTCACATGTTTACCGATGCAGATAGTCAACAACAGCGAGTCGACTACCCTCTCATTTGCTTGTCTCGCATGATCTCGATGGATCAGCGCATGCTCAGAACAGTGTGAAAGGACATATTGTCCCGTTCTGTAGAGCAATGTGAAATGACTCTATGGTCCCTTTCTTAATCGCTCCACCGATCTATCTTTACCATTATCGTGATCATCATTATTTGGTACTGCAGCACAATATGAGCGCACCTTTACCATCACCTTTATTTAAAATGATAATTGTGGCATCAAACGTACCGAAAGTCTTACTTGTACTACCCTCGGCTTAATAATTTTCTTGGGGTGTGCGTATGCGAAATACGAAATGCGGGTTCGCGTGTCTAGAGTACGGGATTAGGACTAATCGCATTTGCCAGATTATTCATTTCCAAGCATAAAACTATTATCAAATTATGTACATTCGGTATAACTGTGATTACAGCCTCCATCATTAGTGAGTAATATATATTTACAGTGTAACCTGTCAATGAAAAATATTCAAGGAACCATCAAGATGGCTCTCATGCACAGGCGTCCATTATAAATAGATAAAAATGGCATGAAAATTAACAAAACTGGACCAGCATACGCTGTTCGTTAAATATATGTGTATTTTTATAGAGGTGTTGGCTAAAGCAGGCTTGACTATATTTGCTTATTCACAATGTTTAGCGAAACACCAATTATTTCCTACAACTAAAATGTAGGAAGCCACAAACGCACCATCAATATTACACAACTCAAATCCTTATAAATATTGCTGGTTGTGTTACTTTCTTAAGAACTATTACCATTTACAAATCAAACAATTCCAATACATCTAGCATCACAGCTCTTCTAAGGCTGCTGGAGACCTGCTGTACGCTTGCCATCATCATCATCATCATCATCTTTTATCGTCGACATATTCGTTGTCGTTGTTGCATATATAACTTAGTTTTCTACATGAACTATTGAAGTATAATCTCGGATCGCGACCACAACACATAATGTTAACAGTTTCGTACCAAAATTTTCTTCAAACACCTACGCTTGTAATCATATTTCGTAGACAGGTTTCTTGCCAGAACTAAGCAATTACCTGCTAGTCAGATTAAAGCAGTATATAATGATTGACTATAATTTAAGCATTCCTTGGCCTGTAGCTAACTGCTAAATCTGATTTTGCGTTAAGGCATTTTGGACGAAATTTAACAGTTAAGAATGAAGTTTGGTTCGTAGTTTTGTTCCACTGTACTAATTCACTGCATTTGCATGTACTCACTACTGCATCCTAACCATAATATAAAGCAATAGTACCCCACTCACTAAATAACTAAAATAAATATTTTAAAGCAAATGGTGTAATGGTACATATATAATTTTAGGGAGATGAATCTGTTAAAAAATAATAATAAAACAAACCACAAAGGTAGCTGAGGAAAAAAATGAAAAAGAAATAAACGCGTGTTCCATTTTTATGCAGATTTGCTTACCGATCGATTGACTCTTTGTTTCGCCCAGAGAACTCAGCTCCTGTTTGTTTCAAAATTTGTTTATTTTTTTGTTCCTATATAAGTGACGATAAGGTTTATTTATGATTCGTAAAACTGATATATTTTTAAAGCAAAATAAAGATACTACGGATGTTTTGTACTTTGGTAAGGCAGGAAGTAATCGGAAGTAATTTTGGACCACTTTCTTTCGTGCTGCCACCTATCAAATTTAAGGGACGCTACTGACTGCGATCCCTCGTTAGTCCTTTACAATTCATGTAATTCAGTTCTCCTTCTAGCGCTATCAATAATCGTTCAGGAAAACAAGGAGTAGAATACGATCTTGCCCTTATTCTTTCTCCCACTTATATAATTTATGAAATCTTACTAATTCTCACAAAACGTTACTAAATATTGAAGAAAGGAAATGAATAAAAGAAGGCTATGAGATTATGCCACTTCGGTTATCATGAATATCTCACGAGTTTATTCACTTTCCGATTTCTTACAAATTTTATGTTCGTCGAAACAAAGGTCTAAAATTATTTTATTACTTTATTTCTAAGAAAGTTACCATTTAATTTGATTTAGATTGCACAAAATGCCTTTCAACTACATGATGCAGTGAAATGAACTTTATGACGTTACAGCTATGTAACGTGAAGAAATGCCATATATCACGTGGTGTTGTGCCATCCGATGAAAACCCACATCACGGAATAGTCATCATTTGTATACGATTCTGATAAGAAATGATGTATCACTTGATGGCACATCATGTGCTATGTAATATTTCTTCGTATCCTTTAGCATCGGTTACGTTTGGGGGCATTTCACGAGTAAAATACCAACCAAAACACTTTCATATTCAAGAAATAAAACGCTTTATGGTCCTAACGTGCCGACTTATGAAAGAAAGTGACATATCGGCGCAAGGTTTTGATACATTCAATGATCTCAGAGAAAAAACTGCATTTGCAGAAAGTGCTTCATCCAGTTCACAGTTAAAGTGATTATAAACGTTGCAGAGGTGGGTGAGTGCAGACTCGAGAACAAATATCCTATGCGAGTAGTGATATATCTTTTTAATAAAAATACAGGAACTGGAGTCACCGGAAAGATGTTGATCATGCGAAAGACGTTCAAGTGGATGTAAATATTTTTTTGTAATGCTGCTAATAAATTACGGTTACATTATTCAAAGGCGTTCAGTACACGACTTCTGTCCTTTAATAAAACAGCAAATTAGATTTACTTTTATATTGTGAACAAAGGAGATAATTTTAAATCAAGGAGAAGAGACTTGGAGTTGGCATCAGTCAGTTCTCGTACATAACAGCTTGAGCAAGTGCGGAGAACTATTAGGCGGCAGAAAAATACAGAATATACTAGATTACTTTAATACTGTCATATTCTTACTTACTCAATATGCTACATTATTTATAAACATTTACTGAGAGAGAGAGAGAGAGAGAGAGAGAGAGAGATGTTTGCCATTTTTATAAATATCTGAGATTACGACAAATTATTCCAAGACATATCGACCATGTCGTTTCTTTTTTTAATTTCGGTGGCTATGACGTGAGGTTTGTACTCCCCGGGGCGTATCTGCATATGGCAACAGTGCACAACATCGGGGCCCGCGATTGATTTTATTTGCAATATAGATTAGGCAGGGGCCTATGGGTAAGCTTTGCATAGGGGGCCGCATAGAGGCCCAAATATCCTAGCTACGCCATTGCTGCTTACATAATTTGATTATATCAATGATTCACTCCACTGCCTACATGCTACAACAGATGTTATTAACGCTGGAGATGTGATAGTAAACTCTTAACAATTAGACATAAATACGGTTGCTTAAAACAAATGATTATCTCACAACAGACGACCAGTCGTGCGAGCACATAGGTAAATATGTTTGTATATAATAACAAGGTAAAGGTAGAAAGGTCGACCGACACAGACATGCATATAGATACATGAATTCAAGTAGATGCATAGACATGTGAATATTGTGAGATTCTGATCTATTATCTAGTTCCAAATCGGTTCCAGCACCCATTGGTATGCATCCTTTTTAAATGCTCTTTGTAAATTAGCACCGTAACGCAAAGAGTGTCATTCCTAAGACAAGCAAATGTTTGCATTTATAAAAGATTTGTCGTTTGGTTGATAAAGTTAATATCCCATGACAGAAACAAAGAAATAAAAATAAACAAACCAAAAACAAAAAGAAAACAACAACAGGATCCCAGATCCCATATGTTGGTTCATAAAATATAACCCTGTCCTAAAATACGAAACCGCGGGAACGTCCATACTAACGTCCAAAAATGCCCTATCTTTCATCTTGCCAGTCCTGGGCACAGACTGGTCATTTGCTAAACATTTGCCAGGAGAAGAGTGAAAAGTGATAGACACAATGACAGGCATCACAAATTATGGGTGCATAAAATAAAATATAAAAAGAAAGAACATGCGTGTTGACATATACATTGTTATTTGTAAACATCTCCCCGTCAGTCCCAGCATATGTAGCTGGTTTGAGCTTTAAAGGTGACTCCTCATGAATTGCTCGAATACAAACTCTTTCATATTTAGAATTTTGAAAAAAAAGAATTTTTAATGAGATTTTTCTATTTTTGTTGTGGTTGTTTTCTTTCTTGTTTCCAAGTGTTCCAGAGATTAAGGGTTTTGGGTTTCTACCCCCCTTACGGTCTTTCTTTCAGGTCCGTATTTGTTTTCTCTTGTCCCATTTTAAATATCCAATTGATTTTGTTACTCATCTAATTTTGTGCTTGATTACATCCACTTTTTGTCGAGTTGTATGAAAAAAAAACCAAACATGTTATAATGTATCCTGCTTGCGTGGGTGATTTTTTTTCTTCTCCTTCTTTTATGTTTCAGGCATATATATATATATATATATATATATATATATATATATATATATATATATATATATATATATATATATATATAAATATATATAGCTTTCCTCTTCGTCGCAAACAGAAAATTATGATTTTCCCCGATGTATTTGGAAAATTTTCTTTTCTCAAGGTGTTTCTTAATTGTTGTCTTTGGCTGTTTCCTTCCTTTTTTCGTGCCTTTTCTATTTCGGGGTGTCTCACTCCTGGTGGTTCTGGCTAAAATTCCGCCATGGGATTTGTCCGTCAGTTGAGGTGTTTCTTCTTTTCTGGTCTTATTTTAATTCTTTTTTTTACTGCTTGGGTTTCTTGCTGTGTTTTTTAAAAATCTTTTTGCTCCTTCCATTGGTCCTTTTAATTTTATTTTTCTTCTCCTTTATTTTTCTTCTCCTGAGTTTGGACCACTCTATGGTTTGTAACATTTCTCCTGCTTGGGGCTTTTCCCGTCAATTTTGGTGTGTTTCCTCTTTCATTACTTTCGTTTATTTTGTGCCTGATTTTCCTGCTGTGTAATTTTGAATAACTTCATTGACTCTTTACTGATCTTTCATTCTCCAGTTACTTAGCGTATTCTTGGTTTTCATTTGATGAGATTGGTGCTCTAGTTTTTATCCCCTAACATGAGCAGTTACTCGGGACCTGTCCCTTGCTGCATTTTCGTATTTTAAATTTTTCTTGGATTCTCTCCACTGTTGCTTCACTGGAAAGTACTTTTGAGATTTTGAGATTCCTGTTAGATGGATGTTTACATATTTGTGTAATTGGCATATTTCAAAGAACTGATGTACAATAACCTTAACTAAGGAAAATAGAATAATGACCTAAAAATGAGATGAACCACCTCAATGCCCTACTTTTCGTAAGAAAATAACCAATAGTCCGGATAAATCTTTCTCTACATCACTTAACCTCTCTAACACATGGCGTGTTAATGGCGAGTCTGAAGAACACATGTTTACCTTTGAAGTTCTGCTGGTGAATATGGTAGTGTTGAATCGTGTTATGTGCACTGGTTAAGTTTACTTGTATAGAATAAGAGCAGGGGCCATCTGTAAATGTTTGTGTACACTCTCGACTGCCCACTGGTGAGTAAAACTCAGTCCAACATGGAGGAAACCGAAGAACCCAGAGAAAACCACAAATCTTGCAAGTACGACCAGCAGCATATTTCCGGTTGCAGTATTGAGGATCGAACCCGATGCCACACGAATGCGAAGCTAGTATTACCATTGCACTCTTAAGAAACATAATTAGTCTATGTTTTTTATGCTGATTTTTTTTCGTCTTCCCGGATCATTCCAATATTAAGCCATATGATTTCACGCATGTTTGAGTTATTTGCGCAAACATCTGTTACACTCAATTAAAAATGGATGATCATTAAGTGTTACAAATTAGTCCGAAAAGGTCTCGTCCTTCACAAATCAAATGTATTTTCCATTATCTTGAATGTACACGACCTTGCAGATAAAATGACAATGAGCCATTCTAAGTTACTAGAGAAGCTATTAAAATATTTAAGAAGAACAAATTCATAATCGTGTTACATTTCACATAATACGAACTGCAAAACTGCGACAATTGACCATTGAAAATTCAGTTCAAAAATGTTTTACTCAGCATATGGTTTGTTCCTTTGATCAAATTTCGGTGCCTAAACCGATATCTTACAGGCATTTCTTTTTCAGGTGTAAATAGCTGCTAAAAAATGTCAGCTTTGGATCACATTTGCATCAATCCGCGAACCGTAACATCCATTTCGATTTAAGTATCAAAGGGTTGTATGAATTATATGTCTCAATAAATCTGTCTGCAGGTCGTTTAATTCTTGACGGATAATGCTTTTTGTATCTTTTCGCATGGACTTGTTACAATCAAAAGTACACATCCAATGTAAAAACTGAAGATACCTGTTTGAACATCATGTTGCCATTAGTGGTGTCATAATATCATTATGATCGTTATATTCATTCGTAGAAGAGTGCTTTACATTATACGGAAATAATAACCACTTTTACGGTTAGCGTCTTAGGCTGTAATGGGTGGGTGGGGGCATCAAACGTCAAAACATGGTACTTTTTTCTACTATAGGCACTTGTGTCTGTGCGAATGTCGAATTACGCCACTATACTTTATTGATAGATAGTAATTACATAACTATAGCACAGAACAATCCTTTTTCACGTTCCGTCTTGTAATTTACACGTGAAAGAATCTTAAAAGTTAAACGATGAAATTTGATGAGGATCTCCTGCCCCCTTTAAAAAAGTCCAAACCGATGCAAATCGATATAAAGAGCATTAATGAAATGTCTTCAGTTTAAGTAACCTGTATTACACACAGCTGACGGTATTGACCGATGGCAACCAAGACAACAATGAAATTGCATCTTCGATATAATACTCAGTTTGCAATCCAAATTTAGCTTTTACGAATACTTTCTTTTATAATCCCACTCATAACTTCTCGCAGGAATTGGAAAGCCAAAGTCATTATGGAGTGCAGGGTGCAAAGCCAAAAAGCTTTATACTGCACAATGGATATGTAAAATATCCAGGGTGAAGGAGGGGGCAATTACTCCCCCTCTTGCGGACGCCCATGATCATGTCTATTATACTTCCACAAACTAGAACAGATTTACACACCATTTATTTACACAATTCTGTTTTATTTAGCTCATTTTTAAGGAACACATGTTTTCTAGCCGATATTTAATGTTTCTGAAGAGCAAAATATTCAAAACTGTTTTCCTTCCAGAACCATACATCGCTCTGGTTGACGGAAAGACAGATAGAGAGGGGAGAGTAGAGATTTACTACAAAGGTCGCTGGGGAACCATATGCGATGACTTGGGTCACGGCGAAGCGGCATACATATGCCGTAGTCTTGGTTACGTCGGAGGAGTGGCTGCTGGGAATGGTCATTTTGGAGCAGGAAAAGATCTATTTTGGAAAATAAATGTCACATGCCTGCAGACACGTTGGTGTGACGTTGTTGAACCAGAAATTGAGCAGAACAAGTGCGATCATAAAAAAGATTTTGCAGTCATCTGTGGTGAGTACGCTACACCTTGCTTACTTTTTACAGGATGGAATCTGGGATGGGGTGGGGATGGAGGAGTGATTATTTTATCTAAGTTTGCATGATCATATTCGTCTCCGCTCTATAGTTATTTACGTTGCACAGGGTGTATTTTTGAAAGTAAACGAATTTTCCAGATTTTTCTCACTTGTAAACCTGGCTATTAAAATTAATCTGTATAACGTATGTACTTGTTAAATAACGTCCTTTAATTTCTTTTTATTTTGGTACACGATTGATGGAGGATGTTTGAGACATAGCGTGTACGGCTTAGAAATACTTTAGACGTGTATCTCCCGGGCCTGATCAGGCCAGTGTTGGGGGTTTAGGGTCTTACAAAATTTCAAAAGGGCACTGAGTTTCATCGAAAGGGCACCAAAGCAAAAGTCTATGTGTCTATTTACTCAAAGCATATATAATACATCAAAAATGTGCGCAAGAATAAAACGATCGTCTAGTTTCAAGTGATAACTGACTGTACAGTTTTGTGTGCACGTTTTTTGTTGTTGTTTTTAGTCGGAATGGGGGTGGCTGACACCCTGGACCCTACCCATCCGTCCCTGGAATTTCTCAAAATACTGCTCGCTTGGAATAGTCATTTTCACTTCCTCGTCTTGTGAAATAAAACCGATACTTTTTAGGCTTTTTAAATTTATGTTATTCATCTAATGCACACTTGTAAAATGTAGTATTGTCTACTCTAGCAAATGTTCCAAATATGAATAACTGCTGAAGCTACTTTACTCTGGACTTGTTAAAGTTCGTGTCTCGAGCACATGAAAGCAGTCGTTTCGATCAACTGTCTGCTGTAGACATGACTTGGTTTCCCTAATACCACAACTTTCAGACACAGTACATGAAAGAAGGAAATAAATATGCCATTGCTCTCTTCCTTGTGCATGTTGCGAATGCCTATTACTTCATATTGTTTGTGTTCTATTTTTTAGATAAAGTAGGAAATATTGTAGTGTACGATGCAGCTGTCCCTTTGTAGCCATTTGGCGAGCAAAATGTAGCGGTCTTAGTATACGATGTAGCTGGCTGTCCCCCAGTGTCCTTTTGGCTAGAAAACTGTAGCTGTTTTAGTATACAATGCAGCTGCCCCCCTGTAGCCATTTGGCTAGGAAACTGTAGCGGTCTTAGTATGCGATGCAGGTGGCTGTCCCCCAGTGTCCTTTTGGCTAGCAAACTGTAGCGGTCTTAATATACGATGCAGCTGGCTGTCGCCCAGTGTCCTTTTGGCTAGCAAACTGTAGCTGTTTTAGTATACAATGCAGCTGCCTCCTGTAGCCATTTGGCTAGCAAACTGTACCGGTCTTAGTATACAATGCAGGTGGCTGTCCCCCAGTGTCCTTTTGGCTAGCAAACTGTAGCTGTTTTAGTATACAATGCAGCTGCCCCCCTGTAGCCATTTGGCTAGCAAACTGTAGCGGTCTTAGTGAACGATGCAGGTGACTGTCCCCCAGTGTCCTTTTGGCTAGCAAACTGTAGCAGTCTTAGCATAAGATGCAACTGGCTGTCCCCCTGTGGCTATTTGGCTAGCAAACTGTAGCGGTCTTAGTATACGATGCAGGTGGCTGTCCCCCAGTGTCCTTTTGACTAGCAAACTTTAATGGTCTTAGTATACGATGCAGTTGACTGTCCCCCAGTGTACTTTTGGCTAGCAATCTGTAGCTATTTTAGTATACGACGCAGCTGTCCCCCTGTAGCTATTTGGCTAGCAAACTGTAGCGGTCTTAGTATACGATGCAGCTGGCTGTCCCCCAGTGTCCTTTTGGCTAGCAAACTGTAGCTGTTTTAGTATACGATGCAGCTGTCCCCATGTAGCCATTTGGCTAGCAAACAGTAGTGTTCTTAGTATACGATGCAGCTGGATGTCCCCCTGTGACCTTTTGGCTAGCACATTGTAGCTCCTTGGCAAGGTTTTTCCACTGTTTGACGGGAGGTTGCACAACAAACAAGCCCTCAAGAATATCCCTGGCTTCGGTATCAGTTCTATTTTGCTGAGGGTTACCAGGATTGCTCCTTCGTCGTATGTTTGTTAGCTCACGATATACCCGATGTTGGTCCCCATGTTGCCGCGTGATGTGCCATGTGGCTTTCGCCCAAACATTTGCGAAGCGCTATTAGATCTGGCCTTCAACCGTTTGACCACCCCGTCATCCCATATAGTACAGGAGACGCGCCCTTTGCTGTGAACCACGTCTTTGGGATGCAAAAAGCCAAAGACGAAGATGCAAGCGACAAAATATGAAACTCCCTTAGAGTGCAGGCAGGGGTGTGCGCTTGCCATGGTCCTCCAAGTATTCATGTTTGCAGATGTCAGAAACAATGATGTTTTGGAAGGTATTCTCGAGTAGAATCTGTGTGGCAACTTATTTTGTGCTCCGCCGCTGTCAGAAGGGGTGGTTCTTTTAAGTTTCGTCGATCCCAAGAGTCTACTGTTTTATAGGCTTTGGGGTTGGAATAATTGTTCTTCTGGTCGGGGTTGAACGAATTTGAACCCCCGAAATTGCGATTTTTGTGGCAGACAAGATACGAAGCATTTTCGGCACTACCCCTTCACCAAAACATTTTCTTTTGCACGTTTGCTCTACCCTGCGGCTCAGGAATGATTATTTAGGTTTAGGACAAATTTAACGTGTTGTTTTAGCTGGTGAATCTAACATTTTTCATTTCATATGCGTTCTGACAAAGTCCATCTTGTGTTATACTTTATTGGCAGCGTCTCAATGGGTTCGATATAACGCCCGGCTGGTTCGTAATGGTTAACGAGGTATGTGTCGAGTTTATTAGGAATGTTTTTCGGGTGGTTCTTTTTCCTCTTTCTGAGGTTATAAGTCTAGTCAACATATTGAACAGCAAAGGTTTGACCAGTCAGAAGATAACAAAATATTTCTGCTATTACATCCCAGGTTTTGATTGACGCTGACGTTCGTGCGGTTTAACGGTGTTTACTATTTTTATGTTTTCATAGTAGAAGTAGACATTGTTTGTCTTTGCAGTTATATATAACAGTCTCGCTGATCTTGTTTAAAATGATCTTAGTTGGTACCAGGTGATCTTGAAGATTCTTAAGTCTTAACCATCAACATTTCTTTAAATATGTCTTTTAAACAGTTCGGAAGATTTGATGTTATGCTAGTGCGTCCAGAGTATATGTTTTGCATTTGGTGCATCAGGGTGGTTCTTTTGTAGTTTTCTTTTATGTATCTAGAACACTGGTCTTTGCCACAGCTCTATCGATGTTTTTACTCTTGTAGTCCTATATCTTGCAATAACCCCTTGGGTGTTTCTATTCATCTTTCCTAAGTCCTTTGATCAGATCAGGTGCGCTTAATACTAACACATCCGCATGAAAGGAATTTTATTATGAGCTTGGGGGTGGGAGCTGATTGGTATACGCAGCAAGGATGTTTATGATTATTTTTCTGTGCATATTTGAGATGGTGCTTGCACCCGGAGAAACCTACCAAAAAGGGCACCTTGTATAATATCGTTTTAGAACTATACACCGTACTTGAAGCCCAGTTATACTATAGGAAAATGTAAACAGTGCAATTGTACTTGCCGTCTTTATAATAATTTTCTATATACGATGCAGTCTCTGGATGAATAGGTTTGGGGGAGAGTAAAGTGTAATTGTACGAGGGTAACAGGAAAGGACACAGAATTTCTGTCGCCGAGGATCGAATCTAAAGATATGTTGCACCAGAGTCAGTGCCTCATGCCACAGTGGCCCAGAGCAGCTAGTATGCGCAACAACATGCATCTACCTTACATGCTAACGGGCAGACAAAGTTAACTCAAAAAAGTACAACGCCAACAGCTGCACTACAGATCTCCGCTTTTTATATTACTGTTTATGCACGAGTTTATGTCCACTGATATCCGATAACCTCTTACCATTTATCTTAATTACATGACTCACGGTAATCATTTATGGAACAATGGAACCTCGTCTTGGATGGTTGTATATAAATCGAGGTTTGGGGGGCTATGGTTGGTTGATAATGAAAAATAAAAATTTAGTAAACAAATATTTTGAGGGTTTATCCGATTTATAATTGAAAATAGAGAAAATGTTCTAATTATGCAGTTTCATTGTGTTTACAGTCCGGTACTAGATGCATCATTAAGGAAATTAGCATCTGATTTGTTAAGTGCGGAATTAAACAGTTGATTTATGCCACATCATGTTATATCAATGCACGACAATTTTGCTTACAAATTCATCCGATTAGTTAACGTCAACAATTTCCTTTTCAAAAAAATGTCCAAAATGCATCTATTTTTTGAAAAATAGGAAAACAGTTTTAAATTGCTCATTTTAAAGACCAAATTATTATCTTTTTGTTACTTTCTTGATCATATGTTCTTTCAGCAGTCTTTGTGCTAAGTTTCAAGCCGTGTAATAATAATGTAAAACCTGTACTTGAGATATTCTTTCCGTCCATTTTGCGCCTCACCCAACGTGCGATATATATATGTATAACTCACCCAATGTTGAAGATGCCATTATAAATGACTGACAAAGCGTCTGAAGTTTTAATGCTTCCAAAACAGACAAATTTCTATCACGAGTTTCAGGCACCATTTGATTGTTTTTTCTACATTACATTCCCAAATCTGTACCGTCCGTCAGATACGTTGTGTATGTAATGATCTTTCGAGAAATAGAAAAATGAGCCTGAAGACTTACATACAGTTCTCCCTACCCGTCACATATCTTTGCCTGGAAAACAGTATTATGTGTTGTGCAGCAAATAGTTATTAGTAAGTAAGGTATAGGCTTTCTAGAGAGATGGTTTCTTCCTAGAAAAGAAAAATGAAATCTTTTTTGAAAATTATTCTTAAATTTAATTTCTCTTCGACGTTCTCTTTGGGCAAACATAACAAACGACCAAAGTGAGGCTTGAATAATATATATATATATATATATATATATATATATATATATATATATATATATATATATAATATATATATATATATATATATATATATATATATATATATATATAAACATGTACCTAGACCTTTATATCATACTGCATATATTTGGCCTAAAGTTTTATATTCTCCATATTCACGTGGCTCAAATCAGTGATTCGTCGGGTACGAGGGCGATGATCTACCCACTTAATTATCCACAGTTCCTCTTTATCCATCTCGTCATGGCGTGTACAAGATATGCTATATTCTCTCGTCATCATAACAGTTCACAAACCCAAGTCTTAAAGTTGCTTCTAAACTTAAGACCCTTGACTGGTCAGTAACAAGCTAGAATAAAATGTCGGCCAATCAGATCGCGGGATTCAATACATTAGTTTTGGAACCATCCCATTTCGCGTTTCTCTTCGTAATAATGGTGTTAGATGTCGTTATACGTGTATCTTTTTATGATATGTCCTCACACCGGCGATATTGCATCCAGTGCTGAAATTAAGGAGGCTTATCTTCTCTTAAAACACATCATTTCACTTTAATGGCATTGCCTTCTATGCTGTCTTTACACGGGCGACATTGCCTTCCCCCTCCCCCAATGCTGTATTGATGGAGCCACTCTTCTTTTTAAACGTATCCTCCTCATCCGGGTCACAATGCTCCACAGTACTAAACTTTTAGCCAATCTTCCCCTTAAGCTTGCGTCTTCACTCCGGAGGTATTGCGACCTCTACAGTATTGAAATTATGGAGCCTATGATCCCTTTAAACGTGCCTTGTCACGCTGGCGAAATTGCCCAAACTGCTGAAGATATGGAGCCAACCTTCTCTTTGATCTTGCGTCGTCACACCAGTAACTTTGCCTCCTATGGCGACATTGCTCCCACTGATGTAAACTGTCTCTTAGAAAGCAGACTCTTGTGGAGAACAATCGTTTATTTTCTAAGATATGAAAAAATGTTATATTTGAATATTAGAAAACAATTCTAATTTTCTATCAGAAAGTTCACATTTTCTATAAAATAAGACGATTTCTTATGTTAGAAGATCACTAACTTATTTTTTAGAAAATAATTTACTAAATATGAAAAAACAACATTATCTAATATTAGAAAATCAGTGCCACATACCGATGGCAAGACTCGTCGAAGCTCACATACAATGATTGCTCACTTAATACGTAGATTCCATTATTGAATAACCTGTTGACCAATCGACTAAGAAGGATGCCCTGTATCTAATAACATTGGTGCTTTAGAAAAGTACCGTAAATAAACATGAATGAGTTGAACTGCGTAAAACAGTTACCGTGTTTCCCATCCATACAAGCAATTCAAATTGAACATGAGTAGTGAATAGGGACACTCTAGGGACTAGGGGACTTCCATGTTAAATTGAACATGTTTCTCTTCTTTCAAGCTTATGACTAATCAAAATAGTCATCATGTCTCTGCTAAGAATGAACTAGCAGAAAACTTAGCAAGAAAGGTAAGTCATTACAACCCCCATTTGCGTTTATGAGTGCTAACGTTAATTAGCACGTCAAGTTTCGTTACCATGAATGTAACAGTCTGTAGAATACTGCGCCACATGGATATGACAACAAAGGGAAATAATTATTTAATGGAGCGACAAACTACATGTATGTTGCTCCGATCGACACTTATCTGTGGTAGTTACAATTGTGAACATCAATTTTCATGAATATATCTATATTCATCGTCGCAAGCCAAGGACGAAAATCGTCTACAAGATTTTCTCGTTTCTCATTAATATGTACGAGTTAACCAAACTAAGTCAACAACACAATGAACTTACACAGTAAAAAAGATGCTCTTTTATCGATCCATAAATGACTGTGTTTGGATGAGAAAATGTAATTGGCTAATACAGTCAGAAACATAGGTATTGTTGGATCAACTCTCCGTGAAAATTTCACTCTGGGTTGCAACTATTGGTTAATCAGGTTTATGGATATTGATTTATGACGGGAAAATTTAATCCCAAGCAGCCTCAGTTGACATAAGAGCGTGACAGATTTTAGCCGGTTGTTTGCGACGATGATCCATATTAGACAATATTTTAATACATTAAAATGAATAATTGTTTGAAAATTACCTTCTTATATATGAGAAAATTAAGTCCAAAACGGCTTGTCATATACTTGTCCGGATCCAGTCGTTCTCGCAGGCGCCTGTAAAAATCTCTTAGTAAGTTACGGCAGGAATGTGGAACATTATGCCATGAAGTACATCGCCCTAGAATGAAATGAGCCATAAATGTGCTTACGTACACACTCAACGTGCAAGCCAAGAACTGACAGATCCAGTTTAGAATTTGCTATGTCAGGTATATTTCGTATTGTATAGGTCGGCATATGTATAATTGTTATATAATTCTGCTTTTGTAGATTATCGTGTAATTTAACACACATGCACGCACACACAAGCAGAATTGTAAAACATGCCAACAATGAAGGGCTTCCATTTGCAGGTGTCGACTTGTGCAGAATAAAGTAAATAAAAGCAAAATGATGACTCAACGTCGTCAGATGAACTGGAGTCTAAATAGGCAATTGGCATCTTTTGATAATCAGAACTTTTCTAATCTTTAATGAATAAAAACCTATTGCCAGTTTATACAAGGAGATACGATTTTAAGTTTTTGAGCACAGGCTAAAGAAATTGATGCTTAATACGGGAGATTTATAATAGTGAATTGCATATTAGTTCAGTTCCTTATCCGATATTTGTATTCAGTGATCACAACCCTCTTGTTTTCATTAACAAAATAAAAAGTAAATCAGAGATTAGGGTGGAGTTTGATGTCACAGAAGTATAACATTGACATTAGGCACATCAAGTATAAAGATATCTAATCTAATCGCAAGTGCACGTTCACGTGTATAGAAGTACAACATTGTTTTATGTCAATTTGTTGTCATTCATAAGACATCTACCAATGTAATTTTAATTGTTATGGTTTCTTATGTTCATTTGACTAATATGATAAAGAAAATGAATGCTGTATTGCATACATTTTTCCTTTTTATGAGGGGTGGTGTTATATATATATATATATATATATATATATATATATATATATATATATATATATATATATATATATATATATATATATATATATATATATATATATATATATATATATATATATATATATAATATGTATTGTGTGATTGACCTTTGTCCAATATAGATGATAGGAGTTTTGATCTACCTGACTAATATTTTAGTTAAGCAATATATTACATAACTTTTTCTGTTATAATAGATTATATTTTAAGATTATTAATATTTGTAATTAAATATGTTTACATGGCTTTGAGTTCTAGATATATCACTGATTCTAACCATAGAAGATTCTAGAAAAGAATATTGTCTACTCATTGATGAATATTTCCATTAAGGTGATCCTCATCCTGGTCTTCTAACTGTGTCCTAAGTTTTTATATTAGGGTTGTTCATTTTAGAATTGCTCATTCTTGTCTTTACATCCAAAGTGGAATCAAACTGTTATCTTTGTTCAATTTTAGTTTGGCAGGATTTATTTAAAATATTCAAACGAATTACAAAGTGCTTAAGAAAACTTTGGGACTAAGTCACTATTTTGGGATTATTATTAATTAATTTAGACACATTTTGGATTATATCTTTGTAATCAAGATTCTTTTCACATCAACAATATTCCAGTCTATTGGTACATTCGATCTTTCAAGATTGAAATTCCTTCGGAACACCACTTGAATGTATTCAAAATACTTTCTACATTTGAACTTGTGACAGAACGTTTGTTGCTGATTAGGATTTATTTCACAATACTGTACTTTCATTTTAAATTTTCACTTTTGTATTCTAGGGAAATAAATTTTTTGTTCAATTTCACAAAACTGGTTATCGCTTAAAGACAACAGAATAATATCAAGGCTGTGACAAATCTGCAGGAGTCAGAACTATTATATTCTAGGAGAAAGAGAATCTTAAAATGTTTTCATCTGATAAGGCAATACTACATTTGTGCCAGGTCATCGGCATTTTCAAGACTTAATCTTTATTGATACATTGTCATGTTACGGAAAGATGCCAGCATATATTTATATAAGCATGTAATTGCTTTTTACAAGAAAATTGTTGCCAACTTACATTCGCAATGATTATTTTAAGCGAATTCCATCAGTTTCCACACAATGTATGATGTAGTAATCTATTTATAAAGCAGAGAAAATCGAGACAACAGCTGACTGGTCCAAAAGTAATTAGGGCAATGACCAACATATTTTCCAATTCTTTTGGTCAATCATTTTAATGGCACTGTATGCTACTCTTCTGAATAGAGGCTTGGCCGAAAATGATTTCATTTAGTAGAAACGTCGTGGAAATCTCGAGTGTTGGAATTCTACTTTTAAATGCAAGTTACTGAGATTTTTCTTGAGTAAAAGAAGTACATACATGCACAAATACCTGCTGGCGTCTTTACTCTGGCGTGGCATTGTATCAATAAAGCTACACACGGTGATCTGGATCATGGGTAATAAGTTCTAACCAGACAAAAATAAAGAATTTTTGATATTCTCAGTCTTTTAACTAATCTAGCTCTTAAAGTCATGTGACAGCTCATTTAAAAAATCAAGGAAAATTATGATTTTATCAATAATCACCAGGAAGCGTTTATATAAAACCCAACATTTCAACGAATTTTTATATCGTGATTAAATTTAATCAGATGCTCAACGACGAAAGGAAGTTGTATTGTTCTCAAGAATTACACAAGGCGATATCGTACTTTTCTCTTCCCATATCTGCACAAAAGTTGCTCACAAATCGAAACATCGTATGGTCTTTACAAAGCACTGACTGTGTCCTTGATGTTAAAGTGCTTTTCTTTCCATTTTATGTATGACTAAGACATCGAAACTAAAGCCCACTGAACTAATTTTCTCAAAGAATGGTTTTCTGAAAAAGACTGGTGAAACATAGTGTCGGTTTTCACCAAAATTATTACAAAGGGGAGAGATTGTATACAAAATATAACATACAAGATCTTTTCTCGTGTTAGAGTTATCTAACTCCAGAATGGTTTTCCAACATTATAAACTGCTTTTAATGTTTTGATGTTGGTACATATTTGGAAATATGAAAAGCTAATGTTGAAAATTTGGTTATTTTTCTTTTCATTTTTAATCAAGAGAAAACTGATATCTTGAAATATTTTTGTCTGAGTTAAAATATTGTGACCACGTTACTATGAGAGCCGACCACTTAGTACACTTGTTTTACGTTGTGTTTTTTATATATAAAAAACGTTAGCTTTTCTCAGTTGCAGTAGTCCCTGTGCGACGAGTATGTCACTTGAACAGTTTTCTTCGTTTTCGGAAGCGCGTTCTAGTATGTTTCCGCATTATGTCACGCATTATTCCGCCCTCGTACCGAACAAACCACATGTTATTAAGTACATCATAATGAGATATTACAATGTATCAGTGTGAGAAAAACTCCTTTCGTCATGGTAGCTTTGCAAGCGAGGTTGGTACTGAAATTCAAAGTATTTCGTTTTCCGGCTTAGGAAATATGTATGTTTTCTGATATGATATATTTCCATAATTAATTCCTCTCTCTCTCTCCCTCTGTCTGTCTCTCTCTCTCTCTCTCTCTCTCTCTCTCAGATTATAAATAATACACCTCAGAACAGTAAGCTGTTGTAAGCGGTGGGTGGGATGTGGGTGGGTTGAGGAGTATGCAGTCGACAAGGTGCTTTAAAACAAACATCAAAACAACACAAGTGGATTTAATGTATCTATTTAATAGCCTTCCACATAAAATGTGTAAATTGTCCCTGACAGAACTTGTCGGGACCTGTTTTCATCTGAGATATTCAGTGTAACCCACGCACTACGATATACGGTAAAGGTTTATGGGCAAAGCTGTAGATAAACTTAATTGGATGTACATGTAATTTGTACTGCTTGTTAGTGCTTTTTCCTTGATTAGATGTCATGCATAATCGCATTTTGGACTTGACCTTGTCCAAATTCATGTTGTCTCTGACCAGTAACACATGTTTTGTGGATAACAGAATGCGTAACTAATATTTTCCTATGTTTGTGGATTAAGTATACAGATTCTTGTTAATGTAAATCTTAGTCTGAGTTTGGGACATTGGAGTTCTCTCATATAATAGCCTGGTCTACCTGATGTGTACCACATTTTTTTAGCATAATTTTAGTAACGGATTGTATCTTGTTGGCAGCCTAGAATGTTCTAGAATGGAAAGGTCCATTAAGGAACATATTGCTTCCAGAAAACGGTAATTGCGACCTAGATATATTAGAGAGTTTTATTATCTTGTTTTCTTCAGAATGACTCATTCTCCAATAACATCAGAATTAGAATCAATACTATTGTTGTTCTAAATAATATTCTTGGACCGAAACATTAATTTGGAAATATAGTATATTCAGAGAAGGACATGTTGGATTATATTATGTGATAAATTGGGGCACTGTTAGCATCATCATGCTTCAGGCCACTGGTACATTAGTACATTCAAGATTACAGGCACATCACAACACCTTGAGGCTTGATGATATTTCGAACACCACTGGAATTTATTTGGAACTTTATTCATTAGGACTGTTGACAGAACATTTTGGACTATATGGGGTTTAATTCGCAATACTGTAATTTCATCTTAAATTTTAAATTTGTTTTGTAGGGAAATACAGTATTTGTTGATTTTTAAAAAAACATGTTGGATTTTGCTCTTTTCTTTTAATTAGTTTAAGGCCATAATATGCTACTGCAACTTAGTTACTTAAATTATTAAAATTCTCGTCATACACATGATAATATTTAAAAACAATATTAAAAACAATGGAGACATTTTTGGTGGAAGAAGCGTCTGTAGCCGAATTCGACTGCAACCTTGTCAACCTACAGATTCACGACTGAATACAGAGATAATAAAATAAATAAGCAGAACCAGCTTAATATAAAATGTATTATTAATTAAATCATTAGTTTACAAGCGTTACATTCTGAAAAATGTGGGAACTTCCTTTTATCGATGTAGTGATACCGCTTATACCTTAATGAGTTATCTTCATTGACACAATATGGAATATCCACTCAGATCCACATTTTCTGCTTTTAAAAATATGTAACAAAAATAATGTAAACCTCTAAGTCTGCTTCTGTATGTGGCTGACTTTGATTTAAAATCTATGTAATCGGTGACTATCGATTAAGATAAGTTCAAAATTACTTTTCTTCAGAATTACAATATTCATCTACTCTCTTAGGCTAGTTTGTGATTGGTCGCTTCTGAAAACGAAAGATTGAAATAATGGTTGAGTATATTGATAAGTGGTCAAAGAAATGATCATTAGTACAACCGTCTGATGTGGATGACCAGTAAAGATACCAATTTGCATGGTTATGGTCATTCAGTCGTGAAACATATCTTGCGATTTTTAAAAATATTGCTGAAGTTCAGAATCTCCATCCAAAGACTTTTTAATCTGATATTGCTGTTGAAGAAATGCAGTAGAGACTGATTTAGTGCAAGAGAGTTTTTACGGTGGTGACAGGGGAAATGATAGTTGCACACGATGATGTCGGTGGTAGTGATTGTGACAGGGGAAATGATAGTGGCACAGGGTGGTGTCGGTGTTAGTGATTGTGACAGGGGAAATGATAGTGGCACACGGTGGTGTCGGTGGTAGTGATTGTGACAGGGGAAATGATAGTGGCACACGGTGATGTCGGTGGTAGTGATTGTGACAGGGGAAATGATAGTGGCACAGGGTGGTGTCGGTGGTAGTGATTGTGACAGGGGAAATGATAGTGGCACACGGTGGTGTCGGTGGTAGTGATTGTGACAGGGGAAATGATAGTGGCACACGGTGATGTCGGTGGTAGTGATTGTGACAGGGGAAATGATAGTGGCACAGGGTGGTGTCGGTGGTAGTGATTGTGACAGGGGAAATGATAGTGGCACACGGTGATGTCGGTGGTAGTGATTGTGACAGGGAAATGATAGTGGCACACGGTGGTGTCGGTGGTAGTGATTGTGACGGGAAATGATAGTGGCACAGGGTGGTGTCGGTGTTAGTGATTGTGACAGGGGAAATAATAGTGGCACACGGTGGTTTCGGTGGTAGTGACTGTGAGAGGGTAAGTCAGGGGTGGGCAAACTACGACCCGCGGGCCTCATGCGGCCCGCCAAGGGCTTTCATGCGGCCCGCCAAGGGTTTTCATGCGGCCTAGGAACAAGTCATCATTCGCACTAACTCTGCTTATGTTACTCTGTTTATCAAATAAATGTGCTTCTTTTGAAGTTTAAGTTTAAGTTTTCAAATATTAACAACATATTAACAACTGAAAATTAATTATGATGCTATTTAGAAAAACCTTTTGTTTTTGCTATTTCAAATATTAATTATTTTACTTAATGAACAATGCGGCCCGCGACAAGGTGTAAACTTGTGTATACGGTACTTGCACTGTAAAGTTTGCCCACCTCTGGGGTAAGTGATAGTGACACTATGGTTTGTAAAATAATGTTTTATTGACATTTTTGAGAAAAACATTTATATACAGAAAACAGAGCTCTGTAGGAAGCCCCCAAATCCTCGCTTTTACTATCAAAGAAGTCCAAAATGGTCTTTATTCTAACCTCGGTTTGCTTTATCAAACTCCATTTGAATGAATTGACCTCAAAATCATATTATACGAATCAACAAACAATAACTTTGAACACTGCAGCTAAAATTTAATCCAATGCTTAATTCTATTTTTTTCAAATAATTTTTATACTTGCACAGTACACTGACATTTTTCTTTTATTTCTCGCCAATTTATAGTTTATGTCCTTCATGAAAAAGATAGCATGCTTATTAAAGTATAATTGAGTCCACGCCCAAACAGAAAGTTTTCGTATCAGAACTAGCAAGCTGTCGAATAAAAAAAAAAAAAAAGAAAATAGGAAAACGAAAACAGAAATTGGCTTTGTTTAGGACAGGCTGAAAATGTTGGCTATTCAACAAGACTGTCGAACTGAATGAAACATTTATTATATATTGCCCGGTGCTTTTATCGGGAAGCTACTCAAGTACTGTGTTCCTTATAGTGCCCCACCCCATCCCCACTCCAGAGGCTCTTCGGTTAGCGAAGGGATACACATTTGCTCTAGCGGGGCACACTTTTGTCAACATGTGTCAGAATGACAAATCTTTACAGCCTAGTTGTTTAGGATATTGTTTTAGGTAAACTTGTCAGACATTTGGTCGGTCAGAATGCTTATAGGGTAACAAAAATGGTAGAAATGATTGTGTAACTTCTTGCCAGAGTCAGCCTAAACCCTGAATAGCTACTGTCTACACATCGTGTAGCGAAGAACATGTTGCGTTGTTTAGAGTCATAATTAAGTTTAAAAGATGGAATTACCGTCCTGGTTAAATTATTTAGAGTCCGTCTGCAAGTAGTTAGAAACAAGTGGTCTTTTTGTAAAACAATAAAAGAGAAAAAACCATCCTGTAATTCTAAATGAACCTTTTTGCATTTCCCGAGTTCAGTATTAGTAGTAGGAATAGTAGGAGTAATATTGTCATCATCATCGTCGTCGTCGTCGTCGTCGTCATAACCATTACTTTTAATCAACTCAACAGATTGTCCCATATTAACGAATGAAATAATCTGCATATGTTGCATTATCTAATGGAGAAATGGTGTGCCAGCTATTTTATATCTTTTATACCAATGCCTGCTTCTATCTGTATTTGAGGCAATTATTTAATCACGAGTTTGCTGAGAATTAGCAGATGCTAACGATGAAGACTGTTGTAGCTAAGACAGTGCAAGTTAATCATAGTCCCCCCAACAACCGTTCTAGAAAAGGTCATACTCAGTACAGGTCACGTATGCGTTCAACATCGATTAATTCAGTAATGGCTATCATTGTCTTTAGAACTGGATTATACATTATCTTGAAATGTAATTATTCACTTTATTTGGATCCTCATACATCCATATTCCTTTGGAAGGTCATTATTTACACGCCCCGACAAGAACCTAAGACAAAATCAATATTAATAAGTACGTTGACATTTTTGGACGAGATCAACCTACAGGTGTGATCCAGAACCATCTCGCACCCCGTGATGTCACAGTGAATGCTACGCATGTTGAAAACAAATCCGTACTACCCTGTACTGTGACTATTTGACTCGACGTGTTCTTTTTATTGATCCGGTTTACTACATGGCTACCATTGTAAAAGTCCATAGTAATCGATTATTATTTTTGGAAGTTATTTGATGACAGTTAATGTGCACAACATACAATAATCGTGATTGAATAGATTTCGGTTAAAAAAAATTAGCATTGCATTTTGAAACAATAATTTATATTTTATTTAAGATGAGTATATGGGAATACGTGACCTATATGACGTTTTCTATAGATATATGCTGGGAAAAATAATTTTAGTCGGTTATATAAGTGGCTAAAGTAAACATGTTCATGTGATAGGATTTGATGCTGACTTTTCGAGATTATTAAATCGACAGAGGCTAATTATCTGTTTTGAAAGACACTGTTGACCTTGCAAAATTCTCGCTTTTACTATTTATTTCATCCTTTTCTCATCGTACTTGGTCCATATTCCACCCTGCAAACATTGTTTGTCTTTGTTGAAGTCAGTCAACATATTTGTGTTATATTCCCGGTTAGTGGTATATTGGTTGTTAGAGTTATTCAAGATTCAAACATGTATAAGGCGACTTTATTGATAAATGATGCCAAATGAGAGGAAGCATGAAAATTTAGATACATTTTGATATATATGCCATTCAATTGCCCAGTCTATGATTTACTAGTTATAAAACTCAATAATCATTTTCCATTTTTCCTTCTTTTTTTTTTGTAGATCACATGGTTAGGCTAGTGCCTCCAGAAAGTGAAGAGACGAACCGAAATTCTGGAATGGTGGAGATATACCATAATAATCAGTGGCTTCCGGTATGCGCAGAGGGCTTTGGGACAAAGGAAACGGAAGTTGTGTGTCGTCAACTTGGATTCCAAAACGCAAATTCCTTTAGAAAGGAGACAGATGATGATTTTGTTGGTGTTCTTTGGTTGATGAACGTAGCATGCAGTGGAAATGAATCGAGGCTGGATACTTGCAAAAATGACGGTTGGAAATATGACGGTTGTCCTGGTCGTAATGTAGTTTTCATAGAATGTGAATGATATTTTATTGGTTGCCATTAGCAATTTGGTTACCATTTTATTTACATGCAATATACGGTAGCCTTATTGCTAACATATATGTACCAAACTTTATTTAAAAATCGGTTTGGCTTATAAGTTATTTATCTGCTTATGCGTCACAACTGTTTGGAAATTTCAAATTAATCTTTAATTGATGCAACAAGGATATGCATTGGCAATTCATTTTATCTGATTACGTTATGGAGAACACGTTTACAAGACGTTTACTCCCCCCTCCCCATACGATATATACTTTATATTAACATTGCTTTGTTGTGAGTAAGACAATGATTTCTAAAGATGAGTTCATAATTCACTTTCATTATTTATGCTATAATTACTATTTTTATTGAAAGAAGGATTTGAGGCTTTGTCAGATATAAATACCCCCCAAAAAATAAGTCTCACTCACATTTCTCTCAATAAATCCGCGAGAAGCATTTGAACAGTTTTAAAATATTAAGATCTTTTTTTAAATAAATTATCTGTGATGATATCTGATTTGTCAACTGTCTTGGATGAGATAGGTTCAATTATTAATCAACCATTGTCTTAGATGAGAAAGGTTTAATCGTTAATTGTTAATTGCCCTGGATGAACATTGTGAATCTAATCACTGTATGTAAGCATCTCAAAATCCTTGAATATCTGTCTCAATTAAACATACTGAAATCCAACATTGGTTGGCTTTGTTACAGTATTTCCTGTCATTAGATAGGGAGAAGATGAATGAAAAAGCTTGTGCTAGGAACAAGGCAATACAATAAGCCAGAAACAGCTATGCATTTCATATGTTCGTTTGTCATTATCTTTGCCTCCTGATAGGCCTAAGAACTCCATTTTTCTTTCCTATCTATTTTTGTCCGTCCTTCAGTTTCTCCATTTGTTTGTCTGACTTTTAGTTGCTTCCCGTGGGTCAGTAGTTCTTACGGTGATTTCCAGGTTTCTTCCTCCACCAGTTATCCTGACCGCCTTGTATTAGCCTATTTTGCGCTGAGAAATGACGCTAAACTCAAAACAACCTATCTTCCAGTATCCATATATGTATGCCTATATTTAGATAGGCATTATGTCATGTCTTTTCCCTTCATATAAACTTTAGCATTCAATTGTTTAATTGAATCCTTTCATTATATTCCTATGTGTGTGTTCATCTGTATGCCCGAATATATTTTGAGTTGGTGTGTATAGTTTTTGAGAAAAATGTGACGCTGATATTTGTAAATTTGCAAAATATATGGAAATTTGAAGCGAGTGCGAATACTTCAATCATAACTAGAACACGATACTGATAGAAAAAGGTACACGTTTTTGAAGATACTCAGAGAAATTGTTCATATGATGAAATTACATCAATATAAATAAAACGGCCTTTGTTATATCACTAGATGGGGGCCCGCATTCCCTTCTAAACATGTTTTGGCTTATGTCCGTAAAACTTAATAGCAGACCAGTACATGTTTGCCACCCCAACCCCGATTATGTGGTTGCCCCTGCACTATAAAACTTAATTAAAATGTGTCATTTTATGCCGCACATATTATGACATTTTAGATCGCTTTTTTTTAATTTAATAAACCAATACTGTCTAAATCTTCTAATAACACTATATAAGTGGTTAACCTTAAATTCCTGGAACATTCGTTTCGAGGGCACTAGAATCATTAAGCATTTTCCTTTATGACACACATAAAACTCGTTAGTGAAAAATGATTTATAAAAGACGAGGAGGCAGATCAGTCCCCTTTATTTACACACAGACACATCTTAGCCAGTTTATGAAGCCCTGGCCGTGTCTTCAAAACCTAGATTGACCGTGCCATTTGTGCCAGTCGGGTTTAGATTTGTCATTGAAAGGCCTCCAGCTTCTGGATTCAAACTATTTAAAGAAGTCCGCCGCGAGGTGGCGCTGGTCCAAGAAAATTTTCTAGCGCCATCTATATCCTTCATGCGCTCACAGTAATATATCCAACTGGATTTCAAATGAGATTGCACCTAAAACGACAACAATAAATAGTTTTAGAAAAGAAATAAGAAATAGACAAGATAAAAAATTCTGCCAAATACACCCCAATAGCTTAAAAATTTTACCGAGTGAAATCTGCTGAAAATACTATTTGAAGTCAACAATGATACTGCGTGATACAGGAAATCTTGAACGTCTTGCATCTTATACGGAATAGATGAAATTCAAATCTGCCGTAAAGGTGACATAAACAAAGAAATAAATTGCACTGATACTAATAAATAACAAATGCGTTAAGCTTTGCAATATAACACTAAAATTCTCACATATAATCGTAATATGAGGTGAACAAGGAATAGGTACAAAAAGTGCTAACCTGGATATATATATATATATATATATATATATATATATATATATATATATATATATATATATATATATATATATATGGTGTGTGTGTGCGCGCGCATGTGTAGAAAGTGTGTCTAAGGTTTGCATGTGATTTATTTTGCTATCTTATTATCAGCTACAACACCCAGACAGACGCTTGAACACGATTATTCATAAGTCTCATTTCAGTAGTTAGATACAGAAACATATCACAATTAGTAGTACCCACGAATATGTCCCAGTCTACTTTTAGAGCACTTTTTGGTTGTCTCCCTTTGGTGGCGATACATGAGTTAGATTTAGGTATTCTTGATATGAATTTAAAGGTAATAGTTTATACTTTAAGATATGAGCTTATGGTGTGGTTGTCTCTGTGTTTTTCGGCTTCAGTTTACAGGGAGTAATAAGACTTGGTGATGATCCGGAAGTGAAACATGTGTTCCATTGCACGCTGGCTTGTTTACAGTCCAGCCTCTCAAAGAATCGGCCGACGAACCTATGACAAGAACTTCACCGTGAAGTCATCTTTGAATGTATTTTAGATTAACATATGATTTGTATTGATTGTCACTCAGTGGAAATTTCATTACTGAGAAACAAATGTACAGAATATGTAGTAAAATCAATTGTGTTCTTGGTCTCACCAATCAAATACCCAAGCACCTACAACTCGCCCACGAACAAAAGCACGCATACACAGATGAGACATGTTTTTTTTTTATATAGCTTGTAGACTAAATATACTTGTACTAGCATTTTGCAAGCGCTAAGACTTCTTAAAAAAAACTGGTTACTTCCAAAACATTTTTCTGATAGAGAGAGTATGATCGATGATGAAAGAGACAAAGATAATGAACGTGAACTCGAGCGTTTATCCAATAAACAAAAATGCGCTGTAAACCTATTTTATTTCCAGGATGCTAAATTCTCGATATCCCCAAGTGACTTGCTGGCGTCTACTTATTTTTGTAACTCTAGCTCTCGAATCATTTGTTTAAAACAAAAGGAACAAGTTCTGCTTGGCGGCAAGCAGGTTTCGCAGGTAATTTCCATTCATGGAATTGCAAAAGTAAAAAACAATTGAAATCACATTAAAATAAAATCTGGCATATTGAATCAACACCATAAGTAAATACGAATATAGAAGCTTTAAAAATGGGCGAGCTAAAGGGAAGATATATGGAATAAAAATAACAACATGCGATTTTTAAAAGAATCCAGTAATGTAAGAGTATTGTATATGCATCATCGATAAAATTACCCCAAATTTACAGAAACGTTGGGTCTGTGACATCTCAAATAGTCACCTTGTTAATTGGTAATATTGATCGACCATCAGCGAAATTTAATACCATATATTTAAACGTATACGCGTTTGATTCCTATTTCAGTTATCCCAAGCAATACACGTGCATCTGAGTGATTAAGAACAGATTAGCACGCAACCCCAACTCACTCCATTTCTTATGATACTCACCTCTCCATTAAAATAGCAAAATATTAGGGGAATTACTATTCCCTGAAATAGAAAAGGCAAAGCGCATGTTTCTTAATCTGCAATAGTGAAGCACTAAACAATTTTTAAAAAGTAAACTATCTCACTTGCATTAATTTAAGTCGAAATACAGATTTCATTGTATCGTCAATTAATTTTGCCCTTATTTTCCTTTCTTTCTTATCTTTCTCCACAAAATTGAAATCAAATCCTTTGTTTGAGAAATGAAGGAGGTTAAATCAACAGGTGTTGTTTATTAACACACGCATATATGGGAACACATCAATCTATAGGTCGTGATTGTAGCCAGCCGCAACAAATTGTAACGTTAACTAACTACATTGGTTCCCTATGGTTGATAAGTCCAGTGGTGTTGCAGGACTGGAGTTAACCTAACACTTAAAAATATTCTTAGTTGATAACAAATAAAAAAGACAAGCAACCGGTTTCTATTTTATAGAAACATCTCCTCGCGAATTCCACAGAAATAAAGGAGATGCAGATAAAAGTTGGTTTACGGTTCTATAAATAACACCATCAGGATACGGAACTTAAATGATTTAAGAATATGTTTATTTAAAATTAAAGTTAATTTTGTGAAAAATATCTGTAGGTGCAGGATTTAAAAGAAAATTTGAAAATTGTATGCATCAGCTACGTTTGCTGTATGGTGATCATTTAATTACAAATGATCGTAAAGTGTACACGTTACATGCTCAAAATATCATTATTTTTTCAATGGTTTTCGATAGGCATTCGTTCTGATTAATTGTATTAAATTTAAGATGCATTCGTGAGTGCCATTTTATACTAAGCCTTTTAAGTAAAGAAAATATTTATAAGATACTCTGTTTACTTAATTCTGTTTAAATTCTGGTGCCTTGTTGAATACACTACGTGTTGTTCCTAATAAAATTAAAACATGATTTCGGAGAAAAGAAACAATAACAATATGACATACCTGTGAGTTATTAATTATTGCACTGGCTATCTGGTAGACATCGAAGGCAGGCTGGTTGTCTGAAGATGGCAAATATATGAGACAAAACTGGTGGATTCCGAACAGAGGCACCAAGACAAACGTCGCCCGCAAAGCTTTTCTGGACGGGAAAGAAAACTCGACATGGTGCAATTCAAAAGAAAACCGAGTAAAATCATTTTGTAAAAATAAATAAATGTAGTGTATTAAAATAATATTTTCATAGTTATGTTACTAACAAAAGAAAAAATAAAGTCGTTATAAATTAATTAAAGTGTTTATAAAATTATCAAGAAAATGTAAAGAATTATACATGGATGTAAAGTTTATCATTATTCAGAGAGTAATTTGCAAAATGCGCACACTTTCTGAATAATTAAAGAAAAACCAACAAAGCCTATTGAAAGAAAGTTCATGGTAGTTAGGTACTTATTTATCAACTGTATTCTCCTTTCCGTTCACGGTCATCGAGAGTTATGTTCCGATCATTGGACTAAATCTTAAACAAGTTAGCTCCCTTTCACCTTCAATAACGGTACTTTCGAAATCAGTTCTATTATTGAGTGGTTGATCGATCGATTGATTGATCTGATTTTATAACGTGGCAGCATACGCAAGGTTTAGCGAGTACAACACGCCCAAGACGGATTCTTGGTACATTATAACACATGGTAAACAACGAAATTGAAATTAGAGAATGCGAGGTGTCATGATTATTTGTTACTGTTAGTATAAGCTGTGATTTTTGTGTTGTATCGCTAAAATGTATTGATACATAGTTTGTTTGCGTGGTATTGATGTAATCATGTGACACAGAGCATGCTTGTGTGGGATTGATCTAATCATGTGACATAGAACATGTTTGCGTGGGGCTTGATCTAATCACGTGACATAGGGCATGTTTTGGGCTGATCTAATCATGTGACATAAGACTTTTGAGTGGGATAAATCTAATCATGTGACACTGAGCATATCTGCGTGGGATTCAATTAATATTCATCACACAAAATGTACGGTTTAGTTTCCGATCATATTCGTTAGCGTTCAGATTGCAAATGCGAAGCATTAAATCAATGAACAAGATGAAAACAACGAACATCTGGGCTTTTTTTTAGAACATATGCGAAAATAGTTTACTCATGAAGTGGAAACATTTACTGAAATATTTCACGAGTGAAGTGGAAACATTTACTGAAATATTTCACGAGTGAACTGGCGACGTTATATTGTCCCAAGTGCCGAAGCCACGAGCCACAGTACAAAATATTATTTTCATTTCAGAACAAATATTTCAGTATATCTCATCAAAAACGTAGATTTTAGTGTTACTTTAATTTGTATGAAGGCAAAATCAGTTGATTTGTATGGACAGTTTCCGTACTGTACTAATGCAAATAACATCTGCATTACTACATCGATAAAAATATGCTCCTAAATGTACAATAATTTTGGGGCAGCGACATTTTTCAAATTTAATGTTAATACAATATGCATTAGATTGTGTATTTTGTAAAAGTAATATATGTATTGAAAATTAACATATTCTTTTTATCTTCGTTAATGCATTTCATGACCGAATTGGTACTGTTGAGGTGGGGTAGGTCTAATGTAGAAACTTTACCGAAGCGGGTGTATCTGACGGACTTTGGAGTGTAAAATCTTTAAACGTCATATTTTAATGTTGGCGAGTTTATTTGTAAGACTTTAGTTCTTTTTTGTTGTTGTTGTTTATTTTTACATTCAAACATGAAGTTTTGTGTGGCCTTGTAATGCTTACAGTCTAGTTCGGTAGCAGGCTCTGTATCCCATACTCGATTGTCACTTAATTTCTGTTTGCAAAAAACACTGTACAACACCCAATGTATCCATCGTTTTCAAAAACGATTGTGATGCGAGTTAAAGTTGGCACTTAAAAAGATTATTGCTAAATTTAATCAGGAGCTTTGTCCTTGCAAAATGTTTGCTATTGGTCGTATAGTATTGTAGATATACGATACTGCATGGGTGACACATTGCAACATGTCGTATAAGTTTAGTCACAGACAGATTGCATGATTCACGTAGAATGCAAATGATATAAAAGATAATACAGGTAATCCTAATAAATTACATTTCTCTGCTTGGAGTTCGTGTTTAGGCTTATCTTGATGACACCCCACTGACTATATAAGTGCACATTAGAAGGTCTATAGCTGACACATTTTAAGATCTGTACCACCTGATGCAGATGTAGAGAGAGAGAGAAGAGAGAAGAAGAAGAAGAAGATGAAAAAGAAGAAGAAGAAAGAAATAGTCCTGAATATGGAAACGCAGGTTCGAATAGAATACATAAAGGCAGATATATTTCGAAATGGGCAAAAAGTAGTTCCAAAAATAATATAATCCCTGTGGCGATAAAAGTGGTATCGGTACTGTGGCGATGTCATTTTTCTCCCACTGACATATTTCTCTATCTCATTATGAAATATATAATAAAAAATGTTAATGCATTGTACCTGAAACCGGTTGGTTCGTTCGGATGATGGACCATGCCACGTACTATTATTCTCAGAATATTCAGCAGAAAAATGAAATTTAACTGCAATAATAATAATAATAATAATAATAGTAATAATAATAATAGTAATAATAATAATAATAGTAGTAGTAGTAATAATAATAATAATAATAATAATAATAATAATAATAATAATGATAATAATAATAATAATAATAATAATAATAATAATAATAATAGTAATAATAATAATAATAATAATAATAATAATAATAATAGTAATAATAATAATAGTTGTAACAAATATAATACCACTATCTCAACTACTATTAATATAAACAGCAACAAAACTAATGATAATAACAAATTGGTTAAAATATAAAAAGATCTATGCCAATTACAATGTATTCATTTTTAAGATCATCAGACAATTGAGAAACCGAATAAAGATATTGGCACGACAAAGTTTATCATTTGAGATTGCTCCACACACACACATACACACACCGTTCCCTCCCCCTCTACGCAACTCGTGAACATCCATAAAATTCAAATTGCAGATAATTAATGTGTAAGGCGGTAACATATGTTTCGCAGTCATCCTTTAATGACAATGAAAGTGGACCAGGAATATCGATTTCCCATTAAATATCTCGCTATGAAAATTCATAGGTTCTAGAAGAAAGCAATAATCTTTAGGAAAAAGGTCATACCGAGTGAAAAAATTACTTCAGATTACCTCCATGACCGGTTCTAACATAGGAACCTGTTTTTCAGACTATAAAAGAGACAAGGTAAGATACTTCCAAAAACTTCGTTCCACATTTGGCCCTCGATTTCCTTCTGCTATTTTCGTCTTTGAAAGCGCATAACAATAATATAAGGCTTGTTTTACTCCGGAGTACTTTTTCTATTCATGAAGGCATCATTGATTTTTCTGAGTTACACCCAACTGAAGGTACGCGCTCCGAAACGTACTAATTTCGCGAATTTTACCTGCTGGGACAAAGTTACGATCCTATGCAACGAGCTCTATTTTACTAAAAGATACAGTATTTGCAACTGTGCGCTAAATTCCTTAATTAATCTAAGAACAGTGGTAAATGCAAAAGCATGTTCCTTCTTATCATTAACTTAATTCAACCTTAGAAATTATGGTCCAAGGAAGAATTATCTTAAGTCCGCACAAATCGAATACACGTTGCATTCTTTTTCAAAACATTTCGACAATGAGGCTCACCCATTAATGGTGAAATATGATTGGCTGAAAGGGTAATACTTAAATGAACCCCATGTTTCTAGTTCATGACTCTACCTATGAGCCAATCATATTACATTGCACAAGGGGGCCCAGAGTGGCCGAGTGGTCTAAAGCGCTCACTGTTACTGATCACTGCCATCTCACCTCTGTCTGCGTGAGTTCGAGTCTCAGGCTCGGCTAACGTTGGTACGTGAGAAAGCCTGCCAGTAGTTTCTCGTGGGTCGGTGGTTCTTCCCGGGGTTTTCCAGGGTTCTTCCTCCACCAATTATACTGGCCGCCATGTATGGCCTATCTTTTGCTAAAAAATGGCGTTAAACCCTACAACAACAACATTGCGCAGGAGAAATTTGATCATTCGGTATGACTTTTTTCTTCTTCATATTATTGTTCGGGTTTTTTTTTCAACATCAAGCTCGCGCCGAGCACCTGTTTGAAAACCGTGAAAGCACAATAAAACAGAGCTAGGGAAATGTACAGCTGCTCAAGCGTATTGTTAGACAACCTTAAATCGTCAGGCCAGCTACCACAAATGTGTTTCTGCACTAGAATCATCTTATGCACGCAAAACGAAACCAGTCCTTTTTCACAAAACTGTACATAATGAGGGAGAAACATAGGAATAAAGTATGGATATCTCATCAATCAACAATTTACCACGTGACAAATTACATGAAACTATTTTTGTACTTTATTGGACCCTTATTGACCCATTTACGTTGATTTAAGTCATATATATCCATAAGTCATACAGGATGGATTTAATAACTCACCAGCAGACACAATATTGATGGGGTGTTTACTAATACCCACTCTAGCGCTTTATCTGGTCCTGTGAGCGGAAGTGTCCAGCACAGACTGCAATTAAAATTTGAACAAAAGTTAAAAAGTAAACTTCAGGAAAGGAAGTAAAACAAAACAAGGCTATAGTAAAACTCCTGAAGTTAAAATTCAGCAGAACAGGTTTTGTTGATTCGAAAACACCTCATAATGGAAACGAATCGTAATATTTTGCTCAGAAATGCCAACTCAATTATATTAACTGAGTTAAATGTCCGATTTATTGCTGGAATCATAATAGAGAGAGGACAAAACCAAATAAAATGAGATTTAGTCTGTTGGATTTCTTCCATTTGATTGTAAATAGGGCAGTTTTAGGTTGCTTACGACCGGTTTGTTTACGTGCTTTTACTCCACGTAATCCAGTCTAAGATAATGAACAAGAAACCGTCAGTGCATTAGAAATAACAAAAAGAGAGTAAATTGTACGTTTTGTATTCTCCTACAAATTCAATTATATTTCTGAAATTTCACTCATGGAATTTTATATGAAGAAGTTTCTTTCAGTAAGCCCTGTAAATCCTAGCTATTAATGAATGTCATTTATTATTGGAACCATACAATCAGATTATAAAATAACAGGAAAAAATAAAACGAAGCAAACGAAAATAATCTTATCATTTTCATGTCTTTCATACCATTGTGCACAGAGTGATTCCACGACTAGTGAGATTGATTTCTTACATATTCTGCCTAGATCAGTTATCTTGCACGTGACTCTAATTATACAAGTCGGGTTGCACGTGACTCTGATTATACAAGTCTGATTGCACGTGACTTTAATTATAGAAGTCGATATAAAAGTACTTCTAGGCTCAGTTTGCACAGAAATAAAGGAAGCGCATCCGGATCGAAATAAAGGAAGCGCATCCGGATCGCTTTATTACACTCTGACCAATGGAAATCTTCGATACATTTATCAGCTAATGCAACGGCAGTTGTGATAGTTGGCCTGAACAGGAATAACTCGCCTAGAAAGTCAGATTGTGAATTTTATCCGAGATGAAAGATAAATTTAAGATATTTTATTAGCATAATTTTATTTGCCAAATTAAAACTCGAAAATGGCTACTTCCATAAAACATACAGTCGTTATCGAAGGCTGAAAACGGTTATTACCATTTTTGTTTCAATTGGCAAATCGTCAAACCCGAATGATTAGTGTTGCAGTTTCATAAAAAAAAAATAAGTTTTATCATTCAGTGATCTAGGGATTTTCGGTTGATGTGACTTTAGAATCTATTTCTTGCAGACGGAGCGAGATTATTACGTACCTTCCTTCACATTGGAATTGATAAGAGATTTCTTTCAAATTGATTCCAGCATATGTATTCCCCCTGGGGTTTTTTCTTACGAAAAGGGAATTAGTTTCTTTTTTAAAAACCGACTAATGTAAAGACTTGTTTTACTGCTGCGATAGGATTTATGTTCATTTGTTTTAGAAAATTGTGATTTAATTTATTTCCGTTTAGTTTAAATTTTAAGTAGACTACTGTTGTTATGATGCTGTCTGTTGCTAGACATATCCCTATTCTTCAAAGTTCTGCGAATGCCAGTACGACGTCAAAATAATTGTTTAAAAACATATGTATGCATGCATGTCAGCAGAACTGTGTTTGTCCAGTTATCCCAGAGGTGGGTAAACTTTCCAGTGCAAGTGCCGCATACACAAATTTACACCTTGTCGCGGGCCTCATAGTTCATTAAGTAAAATAATTAATATTTGAAATAGCAAAAACAAAAGGTTTTTCTAAATAACATCATAATTAATTTTCAGTTGTTAATATGTTGTTAATATTTGAAAACTTAAACTTCAAAAGAAGCACATTTATTTGATAAACAGAGTAACATAAACAGAGTCAGTGCGAATGATGACTTGTTCCTAGGCCGCATGAAAACCCTTGGTGGGCCGCATGAAAGTCCTTGGCGGGCCGTAGTTTGCCCACCCCTGAGTTATCCGGTACAGACGTGGGTAAGTCTAACACCCTGTGTCATTACTAATGTTTCCCACATAATCAGGCTTGAAACAAGTCAGCGGTCTATCTGCATTTCGGAAAAAAACCCAGGATTGACCTGCAGTTCGATGCTGATAGGTGAAATCCTATAAATGTTATTTCATTCATTTGAAAATGACACACATAATGTGAAGTCATTCAAATTAGATTAGACCGCAGCCAGTGTGAAATATACATCTGCCAAGAAAAATTAATCTAATAATTTTTAAATCTGAAATTATGTTGTAATTAACACTGAAAATCGAGTGAAACTTACCTGTCGTCAGCAATAGTTTTTCTGAGTATTGCATACAGTGTAAACAAAGCTGCAGGAACCCCTGTGAAAAATATGAAACATTTAAAAAAAAATTGTATTCAAGTTTGGAAGTGATTAAAAGTATCATCTGAAACTTGACTGTGTGTAGTCTGCGATCAACACAAAGCAGTAAAGTGCGCGCGCGCACACACACACACACACACACACACACACACACACACACGCAGGTACGTACATACATACCACATACATACACACACACACATACCTACCTACCTACCTACCTACCTTCCTACCTACCTACATACCTACCTACCTACCTACCTATATAATACATACATACCTGCATACATACATACATACATACATACAGGCATGCATGCATGCATACATACATACATACATGCATACATATATACATACATACATACATACATACATACATACATACATACATACATACATACATACATACATACATACATGTATGCATGCATGCATGCATGCATACATAACATACATACATACATACATACATACATGCATGCATGCATGCATGCATGCATACTTACATACATACGTACATACATACATACATACATATTGTGGATACTTGCAGTTCTGAATGGATCAAGTCTTTGTAGTTAATGGCGAATTCCTTTTCTTAGATGGGAAAGTTTTATGTTGTTATGCATGCTTAATTTGTATTTTACGATTGCAATTTGTCTGTAACTGAGAGTAGGAGTTCCTGACTAATGCGTTTTGTTTTTAAAAGTGGTTTACTGATATTTGAGTTAAGAACTTGGTTTTCCCTAGGAAATGATAATGTTTCCCTGGTTTATGTCATGACCTTTACTTGAATTTAAATTCAAGGCCTGACCTTGTTTACCAGTCTGGTGTTTTCTAGAAGCGAATATGTTAACAAATTTGATGGAAAAGTGACCCACATCCTGTGTATGTTGTTGTGTCGTATGTCAGGTGACAGGCTGTATATAAGGGACAGGGTGAGCAACTATTTATTCATATCTTAATATCAACCTGAGTAGTGAAAGGGGGCAATATAGCATCAATGGGAAACCCAGTCATCAAGGTGTCCCGGCACTTTATCGTCCAAATGTATAGCGTCAAGGGGAAATCCAGTCTAAAAGGTGTCCGGGCGCTATAGTGTCAAAATTGGCCTTGGGCCACTATAGCGTCAAGGGAAAGTTGGAGATAGGTTAAGGTTTTGTATAGGGACAATAGGGAAGTGGCTTTGGTGGAAATGATTTACCCTACACAAATCCAAAATATCCCTGAAACTCAAAACACTTTCAACGTCGAATTCCTGAACGAGAAAGTGCAACATGAGATGAATAAAATCAGGTTTTCAGGTGACACAAAGTCAGCAAGTAATCCATTATTAAGCATATATACTGTGAATATTTTGGCAGGCTATTATTGTAGCGGTGAACATTTGGTGGACACAATTGCTGACAGGTTTGAGGTATCGTTTAGCAAAGCCTGGAACAGAGCCGAAAGATTGAGTACCATAAAGTGGCTCGTCGCCTAATAATGAGATTTTAAGATACCGAAACGTTGTCCATCAGGTTTAACGATTGTTTGTTTGAACATTTGGGTGGACATACACTGAAGGTAGCACAGATTATGAGCCCGAAGATCAAAATCAATATTGATTTTTACAGGGCATTTATATGCCCTGTAGAACTGAACAAAGGACTCAGTTTGATGTTTGTGTACTCCGATGTGGTGGAGTACAATGTGGTGGACACACCTCCGTACCGTTACTGATGCTATTCCTTTCAAAGTGGATTCTTCCGCAAATTTGCACATACTCACTATTTGCCCGTCAGTAAATCGTATTTCGGCACTGTCAACATTGCTATAAAAGGAGATCTGGGACAAAATATTCCATTATCCAAAGGGAAAGTCTAACGAGTTGAAAGTCAGGTATCCTGTATCAAGAGGAGTCGCTCGACAGCGAGGACATGGTTTGAGAGATATTTTGAAATCAGCCTTTCGTTCGGTGGCCCCGTTTTGAAACCGATGGTGACACGAGGATTGCAAGCCTTGAAAGATGCCGCATTGACGCACGGCAAATAATTTCTCCCTCCATTCATCATCGACAAACAAAACCCTAAAAAAACTTTCTTTAGAGCAGGCAAAAATATCTTGCTTCAAACGGGTAAAGAGACTTAGAGGTTTTTGATTATTAAAAGCAATCACAGAGAGAAACGCAGAAAGAAAATGATGTACCAAGAGTCTTGTGCCTGTTCCAAGTCAGACCTGGATCGGTTTGCCATGCCACCCAGTATGATGACGATGCAAGAATCAGAGTGGGTCGAATTTCATCCCATCTCCTCTCTGATGGCCTCAGCTTCCATTAAGTTTGAAATCAAAGGACAGCCCGAATATTATATCGATCTGAACAGTAGTTACATGTATTTGAAAGTCAAAGTGAGCGATAAGGATTGTAATGATCTAGATGCCGATGAGGAAGTAGCTCCCGTCAACAATTTCATGCATTCCTTGTTCAGCGAGGTGAATTAGTACCCGAATAACAAACTGGTAAGCAGCATCATGAATGCTTACCCTTATCGAGCGTACCTGGAACATTTATTGACGTACCGCTTTCCATTTGTTGGCTGGTGCTGCCGATTACAAAACTATCATCGAGGAAGCCAAGCTCTACAAGTGACGCGTGAAAGTGTTGCCTAAAGTTTGAAACGACATCTGTCACACTTTGAGCAGAACGACCGCCAAGTATCCGATACGACGCGTGAAGCGTCGATGCAAGAGTCAAAACTAGGAGGATATCCTTTCCGACGTACACTGACTTCTTTGACAAGTCCTTGTCCCACTTTTCGGGTGCTTCGATAGAGAATGCTTTTGATGTCATACACTTCGTCTTCGTTTTTGGCCACACGTTTTAACTCTGGCAAGTAAAACATTCCTTTCAACACTTTCTCGTTCATGTCTTCCAATTTATAGACGGTATGACGGCCACGCCCTCGTCCAGTGACACAAAACAATTCGCTGGTCCAGTTGGGTAAGTAACCTTTGTCGAAAGTAAGCTTGGTTTTGCCAATGCGCACCCAAACTCCTGCTGCCAACACTACACCTTTCTTGGGGACAGCCACCGTCGGGGACGTACCAAACGGGCACTCAAACACAGTAACTGCTTGTGGGGGGGGGGGGTCACATCTGATGCTCCGATGGTAAGATTGATTGTACGCTTGGACCAAGTGCAGTAAGATGTCGATGTACTTGAGAGTGTGTTGATACGTAAAATATTTCTGCATGCGTTCTTTCAAGGTGCGTTGAAAACGTTCCACGATGCTGGATTTGGTTTCAGGATTATCGGTGGTAAAAATATGAATGTCACGTTTCTTTAATTCTATTTGGAAAGCGTGGTTCATAAATTATGTGCCCTTGTCGATTTGCCATCAGAAAGGGTGACGATCACTTTGTTTCAATACCAGTTTTAAGGCTGGCACTAGCTCACTGCTCGATTTGGAAGTCAATGGCAAGCTCTGGCAGATTTGGAAACGACGTCGATGACAGAAAACAAATATTTGTAGCCACGATTGTAGGTGGCCAAATGAGCTTGCCATTGATGATCGATGCCCTCCACTCTGGCGCGAATTCTGGAAAATTTTCGCCGAATGGGTTTGTGTAAGGTGTACGTGGCTTGTTCTTGTAACCATCGTTGCACTTGAGCTAAACGGATATTTTTAGTTGGGTTTTGGTAGCACGATATAATTTCGGAACTCCTCCGTAACCTGCAGGATGGCATGGATCGTAGTAAATGCTGGCTAACACCTTCTCCATTTTTATTAAATCACCCACTCTTGGCTGATGATACTTTGGATGGGGCTAAACGGTGGTTTGGATACGGCTTTACGTGTCCGATGTGCTAAGGGAGTAGAAGTCGAGGGTCGTTGTGAGGGTGGGGGTTGGGGGTGATAATGAGATGGCTTTGATCTTCTTTTCGTTTTTCATTTATGGTTACCCTTCTTTCTTTTGACTTCTGTCAAAGGAGGAGTCAGTATCATAATTTTAACCCAAGCTTTGAGTTCTTCTTGTTGAGGGGTTGGGGAAGGGATCAACAAGGATTCTGCTATCTTACAAGGAATGGGAGCTGCTGACGGTGTTCGAAAGACTTCTCGTACCTCTTCTTCCTCAGTCATTGGTGGAGCTGCGTCTGTCTTGGTCACTGAGGGAAGTAGTTGTGGTGGTGGACTTTTAATCCTGTCTTAAAATCTTATATATTTGGTAGAGCTGTTTCGTGTTTAGTATTCTGGTTAAAGAGTTAATGTTGTTGTAACAGTTGACCGTACCATTGCGATTTTCCAGTTTCTGACAAATCGCTGCGATCCATCAAAGAATGCTATTCATGTTGTAATAGTGATATCTCGGTCAAATGAGGCTTGGGAGGTACATTAGGGGTCCATTGTTCTTGCCAACGATGGTATTCCATCCATCGCTTATAAAGCACTAAAGCCCGGTTTCGTCCTTCCATTGGATTTCAACGGTCACGTCTGAAATCTTTTAACTCCAGAGGGCCAGTTTATCTTCATGGACCTTTTTATCTTGGAAGCATTGGTAAAATACGTCCCAGGAGTCCCAACATGGGTCCTACTATTGATTTGGTAATAGGTCTTTACAGGGGTAAAAATTCTATGCGTTGCACCAACTTTTTTTTCTCTTGTCGAATGGGGATTTTCTTTCGGACCATTTGGCGAAGAACGTATCGTTGTTTGACTAAGCATTTTTTTCTGATGTGGAGGCAAAGGTATCGTGATTTTCAATATAATCAGACAACATTCGCTCACGGTATCGATAACGTCTTTCGAGGTTGTTGGAATGAGGTTTCGCATGGGTGGACAGGACGGACAACATATTGCAATGTTTGACTAAACGACGAGGCAGTGCTTTCCTTTTCTTTCCTTTGATGGTGAAAAAAGATGTTTTCTAGTGATGACATCTTTGTTTGATTGTGTGTTGGTTCCGGTGCACACAACAAGAATACACTAACGTCGATGACTTGTAACACGACTTTTTTCTTTTTACTTGGACTATCGCTTCGTCATTAAAGGTGACGATTTGTTTTTCAAAATCGCCAAAGATTCCTCCCCTTTGGTTGCTCCTTTGTTTCTTTAGACGACTGTGTCTTTTCTGGGGGTGACGTCGATGCTTGGCTAAGCATTTTTTCGGATGACGAGACTGTCCTTTTCTGTTTCTCTTTTTCATTTTTGCACAGGAGAACGACTATGGTGACGGTGTGTACTTCTTTGAGAGCACATATTTGGGCATTCAGGTGCACACACAAAAATACACTGAAGTCCATGGCTTTACACGTCCGAGGATTTTATAGGTTTTGTTGCTGGTGTTCTTGTTGTTAAGTCGAAGAAGGGGACACGTGCACGACAGGCCTTCCGTTGTGGTACCAGTGATGAAATAGAAAAGTATCGGGGCTGGTGGATTTTAAATTTACGAGTAAATAGGCGTGCGGGATTTAAGTGACATTGTCGTACCTATGAATAAGCCAAGGCATTCGTAACTATTTGGCTAAGACTTGCAACTGCGATTTATCTCCAGGGCTTTTAAAAAAGACCACGTAATGAGCATTGATACTGCTGATACGATATGCTTTACTTTGTTGAAACAACTTTTGAGTGATGTAAATGCCACTGGCATTAAGATGATGCCCTCTGCGCGTAAACCATAGTTTAATTTCTTCTTCGTCTTCTCCCAACATGTCGTCGAAGATGACTAGATGTGTTTGACTGAGGTCAGACACGATCCCGTCGTCTTCGCCAGGAATGCCTTATACAAACACGATCGTCTTGACTTTCTCACATGAGACTGTACGTCGATTGCAACTCTTTGTAACATCACACGATCTGTTCCTTTCGTATTGTCTCTATACAAAAACCCAAAATATCTTCAACGTTCCCTTGACGCATTAGTGGCCCAAGGTCAATTTTGACGCTATAGTGCCAGGACACCTTTTTGACTGGATTTCCAATTGACGCTATAAATTCTGACGCTATGTAGCTGGAACATCTTTTTGACTAGATTTCCCATTCACCCTATATCGCCCCTTATCAGTTCTATTCTGTGAAATCGCTTTTTGGTGTGTTCATTTATAATTCGAGAGGAAATATTTATCTAAATTATTTACTGGAATTACACAGTGCGATTAACGTTTAGACTAAAACACTGCTTTAGGATTATTGAGGATTCATTCTAAGACATTCTGGATTTTATAATTGTGACACGACAGGACTAAAGGAACATCATCAAACTCAAGAATATTGGAATTCATTCGGAACACCCATACTTGTGGACTTGTTATAAAACATTTAGGATTATTTGGGATCTTATTCACAATGATGTAAATTCCTTTTCAAATTTTCAGTTTGTATTCTTGGAAAATAAATTGTTGAAGTTTACAAAACGTGTTGGGTTTCCTGTTCTGTTATTTAGTTAAAGACCATATAGTAGCAGCAATGTTTACTTAGGTTTACTTACCCCAGCCCACAATAAAATAAACCCGGAGATGCTTAGGTGGAACGAACGCGTTTATCATCAGGTGGTGTAGATAGAGTCCTTCACATAACATCCAGAAAAAATTGGTCGCTTTTGTCATTCTCCTCATAATATGCAGTGACTTACACAGATCCTGTCGAGATATAATTTTATATGCGTATTACACGACAAACATACATAGATTGGTTGATGTCATTGTTAATGCTGTAGTGGGTTTAACGCAATTTTTTTCACACACGATAGACTATACACGGCTGCCAGTATAACTGGTGGAGGATAAACCCTTGAAATCCCTGGGAAGGATGAAAGACCCACGGGAAGCTCATGAACTTGATAAAGAATATAGGAACTTTATTTTATTTCCCTCTTCAAAGTAAACAACTGATGGATACTAGTTTTGTTTTCTTTTCTGTAAAGAAGATTTACAATGTAGTCAAAAAAGAATTTCAGAAATGGTCTCATTTAGAGTCAAAATTTAGTAATAGTTGAAACAATTGCATCCTATTTTCTGATCGTTGAAAAAGTAAATTACCTTCAGAGTCTGTCTATGGACATATCCTGATTAAAAAGAAAGAAAGAAAGTGAAAAGAGCTCTCTAGGTAGAACACAATCGGAAAGGAAACCAAAGGAAGGAAGAAAGCTGAATTCATGGACAGGAATTTAAAATTTGCTTTGGCCTGAACACAATACGACATAATTAAATAAGTAATAAATAAATAAATAAATAAATAAATAAATAAATAAACAAACAAGAAGTAGAGGAAATTATACCTCCTGTGAGTGCATTAACGAGTCATCTTTCTTGTTCATCAGCCTATCATACTGTACCGCCACGTCCCACACCATTGTGAACACGCCTGTTATCAACAGTGACACCATCAAATTCAAGTGAATCCGGATGCGTAACTGACGACGCAATTGTCTGCATAATGAAAATTAAACGTCATGGGGGATACTCAAAATCAAAAATGTTATTGTACAAGTTATATGCTCTAAAAAATTTAAAAGAGGAAATTATATGGAATAAAATAAATGTACGAAACAAAAATACTATCAGGTACGTGATAGTCCACTGATGGATCATATAAAAAAATACGCATGTTGACATGGAAGCCACATTTTTTTTTATCACACAGTTTTGGCAGAGATTGTAACTAGCAAAATTATATAATGTGTAATTACAAAATTGGTTCATCTATGTTTTGAGAAGTTGAAATACGTGATAGTGTACCTTACCTATTCAAAAGGAAACCCAAGTCTCAATATTAGATCAAGATTTGGGTCTATTATGGCTTCTCAAGCACAAACAGGATTTATTTAGGTGTTTATCGCACTGATCAAATATATATATATATATATATATATATATATATATATATATATATATATATATATATATATATATATATATATATATATATACAGGTGGATGTGCACGTCCGTTACGCAGTTAGTCTTGCTTTTATTTCATGAGCTCGAATTATTGAAGGTATCCTTCATGATTTTCCTTCCAATCAAACACGTAACATTGTGACATACGCTGAAGTCACTTTTGTTATAAGTACCAATGTATGGTACCTGTATTTGTGTTCTCTTCAATTTAATAGCTCGAAAACGACCATGGACGTTAGGGTCAAAAGATTGTTCGCAGGTTGATTGGTGCAGATTTGAACATCAATACATGATACATTATGTGCCGAGGCCATGGGAAGCAAAGTGCCTGCCCTAGCCCCTCCCCCCCCCCCAATCTAATGCATCCCACATTCAAATTAACAACCCACGGATCATTAGACCGACACGTTAGTTGCTGAATAATCTAATCATGATGCCAAAATGTGGATCAGGAAATGACATTCAAAATGGAGTTGATGTTTTGGTGGGTAGGGGGTGTCAGGTACGAATATTTCATGTACAGGTGGAAACCAGAGGATGAAATAATATGTGGAGATAAACATTTCATCAGGGATGTCATCAGAAACATCATAATAAACTCACCTGTAAGAGCAGAAGATGTAGATTGCAAGAAGAAGGAGAATTAGTCCAACGCTGTTGAAAACTATGCTGATAATTAATACATCCCTGTATTTCTGCATGGGTTTGAAAACAAAAATGAAATAGATTAAAAATGTACTCTGTGTAAAGACAGCACAGCAAAAGATACAACGTTTCTATTATTAGTCATTTAGCACAGCAATAGATACAACGTTTCTATTATTAGTCATTTAGCACAGCAATAGATACAACGTTTCTATTATTAGTCATTTACATCAAAACCAGTCAGAGCTGAACAATATCAAATCCAGTAAATAAAGTTACATTACAATAGCATGTAATGGAATACAAAAAATTAAAACCAACAAATAAAACAAACAAACAATTAAATCAAATCAAATATAAATTAAGTCAGATATAAATGTATATATATATATATATATATATATATATATATATATATATATATATATATATATATATATATATATATATATATATATATATATATATATATATATATTTCTGCTCTATTAAGACAGTGGTATTGATAGCTTTTCATAAAATGTGTTGGGTTGCTTTATTAATAAGACACAGACGATATGCAACCTGATATTGCGGATCCTTCGAAACTCATGTATTGTCAGAAATATCGAAATGGTAATCTGATTACGTCGAAGCGCATGTAAACATAAATACACCCATCTCGTCTTCCAACAATGTTCTTCGATGACGCCAATAGCTGGAAATTAATTGATCACACGAAAAAATATAAGAATTATGTCAAAATGGTATATCTTTGAAGTTAGAAAAAATATTTTTTAAGTTCGTTTCTTTGGAAACTCGAGGTTTTTGCCCCAATTTTACTAGTATGTGCGTCCCAGAGACTTACCTGACTAATACTGGGGACACAGTTTGTATAATCTGACCATTCCAGATTCGATTTTTCTGATATGAACCAAGTACCGTTCTCCGTGCATTTCTTTGATACTTTCACTAAATTGTAGATGAAAATACATTGACTTAATATAGAGTCTCTCTCGATAAATCTTACTTTTATTTAAATATCACCAGTAAACAAAATATCTCTAAATTGGTAATAAATTGGCGATTCAGACATGTTCTCTTAGCAGAAAGCAAATTCATCAAAATCTATATACATGCGTATATGTATATAAATAGTGCAGAACAAAACAAAACGCGGAAAAGTCAATTAAGCATTGATTTATAAATTGATAGTAAAAATAAATAAGTGAGATGATACCAACTATTAGGAGCTATTTTAGAAAATACGATATTAGCGAAAATTTCAATATAATTTTCATAAGCATAAGGTAAATACTAATTCTATATCTCATGTTTCTCGTATGGTCTTAAAGGTAAACGGAAACTTTCTCACACCGCTTTGATATTTTTCGAACATCGAAAAAATTTGTTTCCTTCTCTCCCACTCATGACACATTCAGACTCATGAAAGCATTTCATGCATATTGGAATAAAATCACGCGTTTTAATTTTGATATGAAATATTTTGACAAGCTAAAACAACACAGAATCTCAAGAAATCGACTTTTAGATTTTGAGCATTAACTCAGCTTACATCCGCTGTCCGTATCCCCTATATAGGACGGGCAGGTATCCGTAACAGTTTTGCCGGGCTCGGTGTAATTCCAACAATTCCAACCGTCCCAGGTCTGGGGGCAGAAGTCCTCTGGGTCGTCGAGCACTTGTCGCTCGCAGCACTCCCATGCGGCACGACAACAGTCTGACCAGTTTGTGCATTCCGCCGAGGACAAAGTGTTGCACACCTCACTCATTGATGTCTGGTTTTTGTGCGTTGGGTACACTGGGAGGAAATTGAACAAGAGATTGTTGTTGATACGGTTATTGTTGTTGTTTTTCTTACAGTTTATGATTCTCTGTATACTAATATAATTTGCTTTTTCACAAATCTTATAAGATGGGATTTTCAACTGATCGATCTTGTATTCTTTTAGGCCCAGCAAGTATATTAATTTGTTTTTTGGGTGTAATTGGCCAACTATGTATCTGTTTAGAGGTTTATTAGGTGCAATAACAAGATACAAAATGACACCGCTCAGGTAATCCTATTTTTGATACTCTAATCCCATTTTAAACGCTTTTCCCTTGACTATAAAACTCATTCGAAATATACAATCAAATTAAAGGTAAGAAATAATGTGTCGCTTTGTAACTACATGTTTGAAAAGTTTACATGAAACTGGCACAATGTATAATTATACAAAGTTCACTTTATTACGGCAATCCAAACCGTTTATATCAATTATTTGTGGGGGTTTTTGCGTACACAAAATTCAAAAACATAACCTGCATATACAGTAACGAGGAATGTATATTTATTGGAATTCAGTGATGTTTCCCTCAAACCATGAATTTAACATATAAGCTTGAGCTCTCTTTCTGGTAGGCGAAAAACATTATGTTTGCTCGGGTGTTGTCGTCCATCAACTTTATAGGTTTCAAATGTAATAATTTTCGTAAAGTTGATATCGAAAGAACTTGGGAGTGATGTTTACTATCAATCTTTACGTATTTTCTGAGTCAAGGTTAAATCTTATTCAGAAAAGAAGAATTTGATTTAATATTTACATAAAATATTTTTATAAAATATTGTATAGTTCGTATTTGAGAAAATGAGAGCAATTAACGACGGATAACGAGGGAGAAAAAGTATATATTACCCATTTTCGAACAGGCATACAATTATATCACTCACATATATGTTTTTAGAAAAATTACAATGTATGAGACAGTTTTGATATTCTTTAAACAAAATTCTTTGATACATTCTTCTTTAAATTTTTACAGTACCTGTATAGTTAGCGTCATTCCTCTTTATAAGATAGAACGGTTTGGTCTGAAACGTCCTAAAGTTTATAGGCTTATTTACGATAAACTTCTTAGATTGGTCCGTAAGGTATTCATAACAAAGGGCACATGTTGACACCTGGAATAAGTCCTTTGGAAAGTATCCAAGTCTGTCTCGGCATAACGTCGTATTATATATACGAATTCCCGTAATGACCCATGGCATGAGCAGGAGCTGCAACAAAATGGTCATCCAATAAAACAAAATAAAATACTATTAGCTCTTAGCAAAATAAAAGGTCCAAGAAGAGTCAAATATTAAACGGCTGAGTCTAACGAACATGTATGTTTAGGTGTGCACGGAAACGTGCATCTCTAAGTTGACGCAAATATTGCATTATAATTCTAAAAAAAAAAAAAAACTACTCTGAGCTTTCACCGTCACTATTAATCGAGTACGCAAAGAACAAAAAGAAAGATGAACCATGTGAAGAATAAACTCGTATAATCTAAACATATTTCAGTCTACCAGTCTTACATTACGTGTTTCGGCTCGAATAAACAGTAACACAATACAAGAAAGAATGAAAACAACAAACTTTGAAAAATATAGAAAGAGTAGAAAGAGAGGAATATCAATTTAAGATAAAAGTAATAGAGCTGGCAAGTGAATAGCACAATCCCACTTTAGATACAAATTCAAGTTTTGATGTTACAAAGAATATTAGGTCAGTGCCCCTTTTCAAAGAAAAAGAAGTAGGCAAATATTGTCCTCGTTTGAAAAAATAAAGAAAATTTGAAATAGCCAAGGGAGCATTGGACTCTATTATTACAATGTGTACTTACTGTTAAAACTAGTGATATTTACCATTCACTGTCACTACAGCAAAGTGGTGACTATGATGTGATTAAGGAATACATCTTCAATGGTTATGAATTAGTCCCCGAGGCTTATCGGCAAAATTTCAGAAACTATAATAAAAGCTGGACAAACTCATGTCGAATTTACAATAAAAAAGAGCAGTTATTTGATAGGTGGTACTTAGCAAAGAAAGTTGATCAAGATTTTGAATGTCTCAAACAACTTATATTACTTGAAGAGTTTAAGAACTGTGTCCATAGTGACATCAAGATGTATCTTTTTGTTTTTCTAATTACATGCTAGTGCAATGTAACTTTATTTACTGGTTTCGACTTTGTCCAGAAATTCAGTTCAGTTCTGCTTGGTCTGACCGTTTTTCGTAAACAACTAATAGTAGAATATTTGTATCTAATGCTGACCCAGTTCCTGACCTTGATTCAGGAATCAGCGATAGTTGAAGTAAACACTTTTTTTAAAAATAAATGTTCTTTCTCATAGTAATATTCATAGAGTGAAACAGAGGCCATACTTGGAGTACGTGACAAAAGCATGTATCAATTAGGATTTTCCAGTTGATTGACCCACATCCGAGCATCTGTTTTGCGTCGTAGCAAGAATTTTTTTGTTTTGGGGAAATAATAGTCATTACTTGCCTCAACACTGAAGACGTCCGGGTGTTTCATGTTGTGACCAGTTTTTTGGCTAATTATTTTAATTTTCTTAAAATTATTTGGATTCCGAGAGATTATATTTCCCTTGTAATACTTGTGCTCTAAATTAATTCTTGAACAAGGACAGTTATTCAAATTTACACAGAATTCAAACACTGGAATATTATTTTCTGTGATTCAACAAAGAACTGCTGACACATCAGTACGACGCTGATCACATCATACGTCATAGCTTTCCATTTTGGATTTCACCGGGATTCAAACTCAGTTTCATTATGACGCTTTATTACTAGGACTTCTATTTTTTAATGCTTGGATTATTCTTGGATTAATTTTGGATTTGATTAGTAAAACCATAAGTTTTTTTTTCTTCTTATTTTTAAATTGTTCTTCATGGGGAATAAACTATTTGCTGAATTTTACAAAGCTTGTTGTCTTCAATCTTTTCTTGTTACAAGTTGATAGAGCCTAAACACGTAACAGTTGGTTCACCAATGGGTGCTCATTAAAAAGAAAAATTTCAGCCTTCAAGTCTTCTTCAAACTCAGTTGCGTGGTTCAGGTCGCATCTCACTAATAGATACCATGTTGTTTGCAAGGGTATGCCTAAATATACTTCCGAATCAAGTCATATCTTAAGTGGTGTTCCTCAAGGATCTATGTTATTACTTCTTCTTTATTTACATACATACATACATACATACATACATACATACATACATACATACATACATACATACATGCATACATACATACATACATACGCACGCACACACACACGTACGTAGATACATACATACATACATACATACATACATACATACATACATACATACATACATGGGGCCCCGAGTGGCCGAGTAGTCTAAGGCGCTCTCTGTTACGGATCACTGCCATCTCACCTCTGCGCCGATTCGAGTCTCGGATTCAGCCAATGTGGGTATGTGAGAAAGCTTGCCAGTAGGTTCTCGTGGGTCGGTGGTTCTTTCCGGAGTTTTCCCGGGTTCTTCCTCCACCACTGATACTGGCCGCCATGCATATCCTATCTTGTGCTGAAAAATGGCGTTAAACCCAGCAACAACTACAACAACAACAACATACATACATACATACATACATACATACATACATACATACATACATACATACATACATACATACATACATGATTTCCTAAAATAAAACTCCAAGTCTGACAGTGACTCGGTCTTAGGTAACGTGACTCTCTAAAATGAACTCCCGCTATGTTCTATGTACATATGATTTTGTAACGACCATATCACAAGCCAGAAGACAAATCATTCATAACGCAGAGAAATTTGTTGATACTTCATGTGAAATACAAATTATGCAAACAGAAAAGATGTTTGTTCCGTAAATTACTATATTGTACAGAGAGTATCGTACAGATAGTATCACGCAAAGAGTACAGTTTCGTACAGAGTATTGTACCGATAATATAGTACAGAGAGTAGCGTACAGAGAATATCGCACAGAGGATTGAACATTGCAGCTCTCTTTGATAGCGGAACCACCCACAATATGAGTACTCACATCAAACTTCAACAGTTGTGGCGTTTTCTCAAAACCAATCATTTTCAATTAAGATATAAGATTACGGAATACATGAAAAAACATGAAAAAACTACTTACGTCTGAAATTGAAGAGTTTGACAACGGAAGTGCTCCAATGACTATGGACAATTTTACGTTTACAGGACACATGCTGAATCATTTTTTTACATAGGATTTTACTCAGTTTAAATTACGATCATAACGTATGTCAGGCAGATTTTATTAACGTATCACAACACAGTAAATTTATCGAGTTTGTGGAACACACTGGTCAGACTATTTACATACATATAAATCGGCGTGGTAACAATATACGAAGTTATACTGACACGCCATATAGGAAAGCCACTTTGCTTAGCAGAGTTTGGTTAAAATGGGTCTCACATATCCCACCTAAAGCCACAAAAGGAACAAAATTACTCATAATTTGCTATCTACTAGTATATGGAAATGTATTGGCAACATGATAACAAGGATAAAAACAGGCTTGACCGTTGCGTGCGGTTAGCACTGTCCTCGTCCTTTGAGCCACAATCATTGCAACCATTATTGAACAATGCGGTTGTCCCTTGTAAAGGTGTGACAAATGTTTGCATAACTGAGTTACCGTCACGTTTACGTTTCGTAATGTTGTGTTGCATTACTGAGACTTTTTGATACTCCATGTGCAATACAAATTACAATTTGATTACATGACATAACCCACAAACTCATTGAAACATGGTGGTATCACATATCCATTTTTCTACTATTTACCTGAAGAAGGCAGGTTAGAATCCCGTGTCCAAATTTCATTATTTACAGGTGCCTTGCACAAGGTGTATCACTAAGAACAAAGACGTCATGTTGATAGGTGTGACTGATCTTAAATCTGAAATTAAAAGTTCGCTATTATCTCTCTCTCTCTCTCTCTCTCTCTCTCTCTGTATATATATATATATATATATATATATATATATATATATATATATATATATATATATATATATATATATATATATATAAAGAAATCCTCATTAACCTGCGCAACCATCGTAAATTCCATTTACACAGGAAGGCAAAGTACGAGCGTATTTTTATACCGCAGTCATGTCAGAAACTTTCTGTGGCACATTCACAATTTTTGAATTCTCTCTCGACTTGACTATATCATTAATTATTTCAGGAATAACAAATTTTGATTAACAATTAGTTCTGCTTCTTTTATAACGATTCCGTGTTTTGGTTTGATTTCTCAGACAAAATTGGTGAGGTCAGTATATTTTGCCGCAAAAACGATTGTGGTCCTTTAATATTTCAGGACTGCATGTATCTTGCCCTTAATGCACATCAAACCAATATTAAAGTCATCCTGTGATTAGGAGAACAAACATACTTCACTGGATACATGGTGCTAACGTGGACCGAAGAATAAATACAAAGAATCTTCATGACAATGAATATAAGAAACCGTTTGCAGTCAGCACTTGACACGATCACGTACTGCATATCATCTGCACTCACAACGTGCCTACTGTTAATAACCTTTTGACCAATTTAATAATAATAATAATAATAATAATAATAATAATAATAATAATAATAGTAATAGTGCCAATTGAATCGATCGGAGAAAATATGTGAAGTCATAAATTTGGATGTCATTAAACACAATATTTTGTACCATTATGGGTTTTGCTTGGCTTTAGGCGCTTCGTGTTTGTTTTGTGAATATAAGCTGTTTTTTCCACTGACGATGAGCGTGATTAGCGCTAAACATTGGAAAAGTGTTTCCTATGATACCAAGTTGTACGTCCATAAATCAATGTCATTACCTTCGTGATTTACTTTATATTTCATTTTTTATTACTGAAAATCACAATACTTTAGCGCCATTAAACTTTAGCACATCTGCGATTTTTGAATGTTAGTTTGGCGAATTACCGGTTGGCAAAAATATAAATTATGCTGGTTGTGTTACCAATGAAAACCTATACGTTTGTTCATACTAGTCCATGTCAACAAGACACTAAGAACATTTTGGTCCTTTTATTACATGCTCTTACCCCATCGAATCGTTGCTGGCTATGAGGGATGTTTAAAAATTAGAGATACACGATCAATTATAGCGTTTATATAAAGTCCCCACAAAAGTGCTGCATTCTTCATATAACGTGGCGACTTTGAAAAGTTTGCTGCTAATTTATGCCCAGGTTAAATCTGTCACATTTGTCTAACTGTGTAAACGTTTCTCTTTAGCAATCCATCATACATATTGTTTCGTCGCTTAATGTTTGCGAGCGAAACAATTTTAGTGAAAATTAGTTTGTTCTCTCAAATGTGAACTCGTTCAACTTCTTGTGTGTTTAACAGTATCAATATTATTAAATTTAATTGTCATAGTTTTATGTGAATATAAATTTATGTTATGTTTTATTACTTTCAAGCTTGCATGGATGACTGTATTTTTGCATGATGTTTCACATAGTTAAATGGAATATAAATAAATTCGTGGATGAGAAGATAATACATTGCTTTCATCCATAGATATCGTTCGACAAAATTCATCTACGACAATTTTTTCACCCATTATCTTCTCTTTGCTTGTTGAAAAATTCATAAAATCACAAAGTCATTGCAAAGAATCGTTGGTGTTTTACAGGAATCTTGGAAACATTCAATGATCTTTGTTTCTTTCTCAGGTTTATACGCCTTCTATTTTGTCCGAGGTTTGTTTTGTCTCTCTTTTCTCAATTGTTCCCCTGCCAGTCATATCTGTGTCTTAACGTCTCTGTGTACACAATTGATTTTAATTGATTAAAAAAAATGTTTAAAGGCAGTGTTCGCCATGAAGTAAATGTTAAGCAATACATCAAAGTTAAACTTGTTTATAAATCCAGATTTTATTGCCTAGTGGTATCGGTTAATAGTTTTCAGTCGCTTTATTGAAAGTTCGATGTTTGAGACAGTCTGTTCACTATTCAAAATGTTATCTTGAAATTGTTGATAAAACTGAATAAACAAACACAAAAATCAATCATTTTGCCGTGCATGAAAGCCAACTTCATAGAGGTTTTATTTAATTTTTCTGCCAACATTATATAATTACTATTGATAAAATCCATTTTATCCGCGAGAGATCAAGGTCACTCAGAAATATCACAAAAACATGTGATAATTTTATTATATAGTTTATCAGATTGTATGAATATTTAGAATATTATTTAAATATTATGCTGTCGTGGTTGTTTAATATAAAGTTATACACAGCACTAACCACAATGTTGCAGAGCAGAAATGTTTTGCCGTATAATAGTTTCAAGAGCTGCCCTCAAGGTATTGAAGTAGCTGACAGTTAAAGTAGACATGTTCAAAATATAATGGGCACATCAACGCATGGTATAATCTTTTTAGAATTCATTCCAAATTTAATATTCTTCTAACTTAGGAGATTCCCACGTTAAAGTCTGAATACGGGTGAGTAAAACCATTAAAGTACTTATGTTTGACACATTCAAGTATACAATGTTTGCACATAGTCTCAAAATATAACAAAGTCTATTCTTATACCAAAGATAAAACAAGACATAAGAGTGTTATAGTCCTTGACACATCCATTATCTAGAATCGATTTCCGATTCATAAGCTTCTTTGTTTAAACATATTTATTACCAACAGGATCGCAAGTATGTATGCAATGAACACAATACTGGAAGCATGCTTCTTCTACGTATTACTTAAGTAAATTGTATGCATGCATGAAAGATTTGTGAGAGAAAATCAAGATAGCTTACGTACACACACACACACACACACACACACACACACATACTTACATCCATCCATCCATCCATCCGTACATACATACATACATACATACATACACACACATACATACATACATACATACATACATACATACATACATACATACATACATACATACATACATACATACATACATATATACAGATATAGTTAATTATATTATAAATGGTTGACTGAATACAAATTTTGCCATACGACTGAAAAAACACTTTGGAAGCAGTCCTAAAATGGAAGTTGTTGTTTGTTTTTTTTTTACATTAAATTATATCGTTTGCTCCAAATACAAAAAAGTGTATTGTCGTACCTTTTTGCTGAGTACTGTATATATAATGAAACGAGAAAGATGAATACAGTAAAGAAAAGGAGGTAAGATAAGAGCGGAGGCAAACGGAGATTAGTGTGGTCTGGTCGGTACAATTCTAATTGTAAATGTTTTACGTAAAACTTTCGTCCTTACATTTTGTAGCAAAATGTTTTTTCTGCTGAGTAAACTTTCATTGCCAGAAAAAAGTGTATGATAATTAATATTAATATCCGTTACAGACAGTCTCTGAAAATGCTAATTCCTTGCATTACTGAACAAAAAGGAAACGATGGTTGTTTTCTATCAGAAATCCACGAGACGAGGAAGGATCGGCGATAAGATCGCGTATAAACAAATCATGACTGAGTCAACTCGATTGGTGTCTTACTTTCACAGAAGCTCGCCTATTACTAAAGCTATACAACTGAGAGAAGAAATTCTGCTCTCGGCAACTTCTTTTTTGAAGGTTAATATAGATGAATAGTTCTCGTATATTTTTACAGATCGTTCTATAATTAATATATTGGTGTATACGATATTTTCTAGCACAGAGCTTCGTTATCGATCCTGAACGATACTGTTCGAGTCTCGCAGATTATAAGATACTGTGTCTTAGTGAACAAGGACTAAACCAGTTATATAATCCTAGGACTGTTGATAATTTATAAAAGCAATACAGATTTTCTTATGATAGGCCTTCTGAGGGGAGACCATCCAGTTTTAAGATAAAGTGCTCTGCTTGCAAATTGTTGCTGTGCAGAGACTAATCTGGCTGCGTCAAGTTGTAGCTTTTTACGTTCGTCGGAATCTAAGTTATCCCAGAAAGAACAACTTTCAAATTCATATTCCTGAACGGGGCAAATCAAGATTAATTCAGTTTATTCAGGTTTGTTTTGATAATGCGTATTTTAACTTGTTCAGTTCTATAATATGCATAAATGCAGAATTAATTATAAAATCGAAAATTTTGCGCCAAGAACGTTTCGAGGAAAAATAATTCACAGATGTCCATGTGATGGAACAAAACACATCTTTTCATATGTCAAATCGGGGTCGGGTATGTAGTCAAGTTTCCTGTTAGTGAAAGGTACGTACTTTGTTTTGAATAGATTTAAATTAACAAACCAGAGATTTGTCCAATCCGAAACGTTTTAAAAATCATCGCTTAATACACCTCGAATGAAACGTGGGTCTGGTGATACACAGTGTGCAAGGGAATCGCCTTGCAAGTAATCTAGACAAGGGATTTTAATCTTTCAGCTATTTCATCAATGTATACAAAGGAAACGAAAGGGGCCTAATGCTGATCCCTGAGGTAGACATACAGTGAGTCGTCCTATGGTTGGAGAATTCGTATTTTCTGATAACTCTTGAAGTTCTCTTCGCCAACTAATCATCAATTCGTGCCAATACATTTCAATTACTTCCTTAACTTTGAAATGAAGGAATTAATACCTTGTTCCACATTCTATAAAAAAAATACTTTGCATAAGTCCCAGAATATAATGCACTAAATTTGTATTCGACCAGATGCGTTGCAGGTGCTATAATAAATATCCCTGCGATGTGCGAAAAGTTTTGATGTATCACGATGATATGATCCAGAATATCTTTGAATGAATTCAGAATAATGTCAGATAGTGTTTTAGTCCAAACAGTCAATGAGTACCTTGTAATGCTAATTAATAATTTCAACACAAGGCTCCTCTAAGCTGCATCTCAATACAACATCAAACGAATAAAGGTTAATAGTATAAGCAGCAATAAATAATAGTGTACTTCTTTTTCGTTATATACAGACTGTCAGGTAACTTATGACAACAACATAATGCCCTGGACGGTCATTTCCAATGGAAACGTTGGTCAAATTCGTAACATGGCCAGGTACGTTTACTCAGATTTTAGGAAAACAACATGGCCCAGATCGGATAGAACATACAAATTCCCAAGGTCAATACTAAAGCCATGAACTCAAATCCAAGTAAACATGTTGATTACAAATGAGCATTACTTTAATGTAGAATCTACACTCAAGGGAAAAATTTAGCTATATCATATATTGTTTGTAAAGTACCGTTATAATCTACAGTCATGGACAAAATTTAAACACAATATAGATATGTATGCATGTATGTATGTATAGCATGTATGTATGTATGTATTCAGCGATCACTTTACTCAGTGGTGCGACAAACTGACTTACGCATGATGGCTTCACGTGTCACACTTTTGTCATAACAGATTTCATGATCCGTTTTACAGCCATGTGTTAAAAATCAAACGAATTAGATACTTGACCAATGTCCACATCTAACAGATGTCTGTAGCACACCAACTAAAGAATGTCTCTCAGGCTCTCTTCTTTTCTCACAATTACTGGTGTCCATTTTGCGCACAAACACGGGAAGACATAGGAAACAACAAACAGGACACTGGTTTATCAAAATCAAATTTCACCAGACACAATTAATAGAATCCCAGGAGAAATCATATACTCCAAAAATATGTATCTGAAACTATCACTCTACAGTTAAATGTAGTCTATTGATGGAGTAAGGTAAAGCATTTGTCCTCTTAACATATCAGCGTAATAATGAAAACATGAATTGCAACATAAACTCAAGATATACCAAATAAAAGAAACACTAATACAGAAACTACTTTCTGGCCTCAGAACTACCATTTCTGAGTCTATAGCAAAGCCAGAACGTGCTCTCTGCAGCATACTGATTTCAACCGTTGCATGCTTTAGTGTCTACGTGTGTTAAAAGTATTGCCTATTTTGACCGTTTGGAAGACGCAAAACCCTCAAGTGATTTCAGTATAAAATCATGTGATATGTGGCAACAGTCACGTGATGAAAGATAGAACATTCCGGGTCAAAAGCCATGTTTTGCCAATGGTTTGACGAGGCATTAAGATCTCGATGGTGGCGTTTTCCTATCCAACACTGAAGAATATTGAATGATTATTTAAGTCACATTTTATGGAACATAATATAAGAGTCAAATTCAGAACGGCTTTTTGTGAATACTGATACAACTTTCACTCAGCAAAATAATCCACTGAAAACTTCCTCGCCAAATAATAGAGGGTAATAAGTATAACTGAAATGTATCACTGCAGGGGACGATTCTTGTCTAAATCAAGTGTATGTCGATAAAATTTTACATTGCAAATCCATTTGTTTTGTTCTAAGTTAATTCCACTCCCGACTGTGAAGAATGTACTTGAAATATAATGGAAACCATCAATCCCTCGATAAGCCCTGATTTTTGCCCTGTCAGGCAATGAGTAAGCAAATTTAGAGTATATTCGTATAAAGTTCGTAAATTAATTGAAAACGTTATCTTAAACGTGCAGTAAGAAATTTGATAAAGAACTGGGGCCAAAGAAAATATGCGTATATAGTCTGTTTTCTTTCGAAACCCTCGCAAAATGGGTGTATGTATTCTCCTTCTCTTTTATTTTTTAAAAAAGAATACATATTGATATTTGTCCATTTGTTCAGTAAAATTAAAATCCAACATTTTCCAAAATGTTTGTAACGTTCTTAATTTATACCACTGCTTCCTTAAACGAATTTCTTTGTTTTCTACAAATATGTTCAATTTTGTCTTATATCACAAAAGAGTTGCGGAGGGATGGGTAGGGGGTCATTTCGTGTCTATGCTCAAGGGAAGACAAAGCACGTGTCGTTAATCTACCGATTATCTCTCGTTGATCATTAAATTTGTTCAAATTACAGATCGGTTACATGCACATTTTAAATTTAAAGACCTTATTTGTTAATGAGTTTGACAGGAGTACGCTATAGTTTAAAACAGATTGTTTGACTTTCGCTATCATGCTACATATTTTCACACAATGGTCGCACGTACTGAATCTGCATATTGAAATATTTTAGAATCTTCCATGTATTTCTTTGTGTAAGATTTTCACCGATATCCTCTAAAAAATATACCGTCTATACTAGGTTATAAGTCAAGTCTAGCTACAAATCATATAGACCCTGATCTGCCGTCACATAATGCGCTGACATGACAAATCAGGGTTTATGTTGTTTGTTCAATTGATTACTCCTAATGCCCAACATAGGCCCAGATCTGCCGACTGTAGATATACTTTTGTGCTGTCTGCAGTTGGGTTTGACTTGTAAGCTATGCAAACATATATTAGTCCTTAGGGTAATGACGCACTCCAGAAACATTCGTCCTTACATTGATAATGTACTCCGACAATTTCATTCCTTAGATTGATACGGTATTCAGCAAATTTTAGTCGTTATAGTGATGATGTACCTCGCATGTATGTATGTATGTATGTAGGTAAGTAGGTAGGTAGCTAGGTAGGTAGGTATGTAGGTAGGTATGTATGTAGGTATATATGTATGTATGTATGTATGTATGTATGTATGTATGTATGCATGTATGTAGATATGCATGTATGAACACAGATATATCAGAGATCTTGAAACTTTTTGTTTGTGTCTGATGACGTTTACAAGTTAAAAACAGTACCACGTAAATGAGGCGGTTCTAAAGTGGTTATATCACTAAAAGAAAGAACAATGAAAAGAGAAAGCAAGGCACGTTAAGAATCGTAATGTTAGCAACTGACACGTCCAAGTCGTTTAAAATTTAAATGACACCAGCGTTGTAGATAATTGGATTTTTGTATCTCGGATCTGTATAATATATGGAGTTAACTTCGGATGCAACGATACACTAGAGACTCCACCCCCATAAACCGTTATATAATAGTTCTATGATATGGGACGTAAAATATTACACACAACGCAATACCTGATATATCGTTTTATCCATTTTTACGTATAAAAAAACAACAAAGAAAGAAATACAGGCCAACAAAACGGTAGTTGAAATATAGACATTACAGAGAAGTAAGCAGACTGGCAGGGAAACAAACATACAGACAATGAAAAAGGTGGATATATACAATTCATGAACCACTGATACATATACATGCACACACAGACACATAGATAGACACACATACGGATGGACGGATGGTTGGATAGATAGATAGATAGATAGATAGATAGATAGATAGATAGATAGATAGATAGATAGATAGATAGATAGACAGATAGGCATGTTAGTTGTCTAAAGAGACATATAAGTACAGATAAACAGGAAGACAGACAATCGCAGGGATGGACATACAAGATATATTACATAGCTATATATATGAGTATTTACGTCCAGGAATGGGCACCATTAGGATCAAATAATTTGGTAGTCTTATAGTGTTGACTAGTATACAGAGGTTCGAACACCATTAGCACGGTTCCATGTGCTCCAACATATTTTGCCAGTGTGCATGGAATGTTCTCTACAAATGACACACCCAAAGCACACAGTGCAAAAATTGTAAACTAGATTCGACGCTATCGATACACGCAGGTCCCATTATCTAAGGCGTACACTCAAGAAAACATGTACAAACAAGACAACAATAAATATAAAATCACGCCAAAACGAAGAAAGTAGCATATATTTCACAAGGTGTGAAATTACCTTGTACAAGACAAATGTTACAAACGTGCATTCGAAATATGTAGGTGTCACGTCCGATTCCCACCAACTTTCATACAGCGCATGTCATGGAAATATATTATAAAGCACATAATTTTCAGAAAACAGGTGATAAATCATAATTGAATTGGTATGATGACGTCACAACCGTTATTTTTTGGCCAATCAGAGATCGTCTCGTTGACATGCGTTCTCGAGTAGTTCTCTAGAAATGCCGATTGGACTGCAATGGGTTACTTCAAATTAAAGTTGTCGAAAATTGCGGAGACGGTAGAAGTGTTTTCTTTCATATGTACGTCGGCGACATTTTCTCACGAAATGTAATTACATACTAACAGACGTATCTGCTGTTGTCCTTGCGCTGGCATGGTAATGTATCAACTAAGTTCCACAGCATTGAAAATACCGCTGAACTTGACCATACGAAAATTCACAAAACTGTGGCCTTTTTACGCTTTGAACTTCAAAGATTTGTAATAGTGCGTTGAAAATCAAAATTTCTCTACATTAAAATGGGCTGAGCTTACCGAAAGTGTCAGTGATAAGGCCAAAAACCGTTAAGAATCAGGGCATTTGGTGTGGAACTTCAAACTTTCGAGTAACAATTCTTCATTTAGTATGAAAATAGGTGTTTGAGATTTCCATTACTGATCTGGGTCACCACCTTCTATGCTCCATAACTTTACCCATTTTACACTCATGAGTGAATTGAATGTATCTATGTGGACGCTAGCGCAGCGCGCCACTTAGGTGAAAACGAATTATGTGATCTCCCAGTAAATAAATACATACTATCTTTTGTGTCAAGCCCTGTATAGATTGCGACGTTTTAATTTCATCCCAGTGTGCGCCTCACGCGAGAGAAAACACCGCGGATCCTCAGCGAGATCTAATTTTCCAACTATTTACGTTTTACTCCTGCAAATCAGATTCCTGTTTCTACATTTCTGCCAACGCCGTTTAAAACTCGTTTGTAGTAATGGTTTTATCTTCGAGAGCTAATGACTATAGCTTGGTAATTGCGCTACCGCAAAAAATTCTGATTAAACGAGTTCTCGTTGATGCCGTCGTAACGAAAGTAGTTTACGATCGCCGCTCGCTACACTGCATGAAATCAAAATAGCTCTAAGAATAAACTGGTGTGTGTATGGTGTATAATGGTTGTGGTAGTTGAAATTCCAGCAATACCTTGACTAACAGTGGTAGCGGAGTCTACGTCCGCTACACGTAAGCTTGTATGTTTGAGTATGACGGTGATTTCATCTCGGAACTGTTGATGACTGCATTGCGACAACAACTTTGGTTCACCACAGTTCTGTTATTAATAATGTTATTGCGTGGTACAAATGTTGTACAGGCTGAAACACGTACATGCATTTCTAACCAATTGTCTTTCTTCACTTTTAATGCTATGCCATCATAGAAAATATCTATCTGGCGAATATTTGAGCGAATATGCGCGCCTGGTAACATTGCTCTAAAGCAGATATTTTTCGGCAAGTCGAACAAAGTTCCTGTCGATGTTAGCATCCATTGTATGCCGTCAAATACCCCATCAGTAAATTTTACAACATAGTAATCGTGACGCTGTTCAGGTTCCATAACGCGTATATAATTATAAATCGTAAACACAAACGCCTAATGCGGTTTGGTGAGAGTAGGGCTGATAGCACCGGCACGGGTTTTATTGTTTCATACCAGCATTGGTAACATCAAAGAAGTCTTTGATAAAAACAATTTACACGCCTGAGTCTCTGATTCCATCGTTCTCAGTGATTTCCGCTGGCGTGTCGTGGCGGCCTCTTGCGGTTTCACAACAACTCGTCGTTATTCATGTTGGACGTTTGTTTAACTCGATTAAACCCGCATTGGTACCAAATCTTGTCAGATCAGCATCAGTGCCGTGTGACGTTCTGCCCTTGCGCGTCCGTACAAGTCAATATACGTTTTGCATATCACAGGTGTAGCTTCTAAGTGACAAAGCAGGTCGACAGTTACTGGTGCTGTTGGTGAACGCTCGAGTACGCGCATTACTTCAACTCTCGTCTTTGGGTGCACAGGGTTAAATAATCAATAACTTCATGTGATGGTACAACCCGGTAAGAGTCAAAATACAAACGATATTTGGATGTCTCCGGAGCAGAAACAGAATTGGGATATGATTTGCGAATCAATGAGTTCCAAGTCCTGTTGACGAACCAAAGTTGACAATGCCGGGTCCCAAGTGCAGCCAATCATCGCCTGAGAGAACCTAAGTTTTCCCATATAAAGACGCGTTGGAAGTGCTTGACTGATTTTATCATCGCGAGCAAATCAAAATTGGTCAATGGACGCACGTGAAGCTTCGTTCTTGTGGTCGTCTGCCATTACGTCTGCGTCCTGCAATCTGATCTGGCAAGCGTTCAATCGCAGATTTGATCAGAGTTATATAACGACAGCAGCATGTCTCTAAAACTTGTGTCATTTTATAACATCACATGGTCATTAGATTTATTTTTACAAACCTACACGATAACCCCCTTCCCTAAAGCTAGTTAAGTCAATTGTGAGAAAACTGTATGGGTCCCGCGTGATCCACACAGACATATTCCGAAATAACTAAAACTCCAAGACGTGAACTTACACGAAAACCTTAGTGACGATATTATGTACGATACGACGGAGGGTTTTTCATCAGCATCCACGCGTATAATTTCAGGTCGCCTTCTTGTAAAAGAAATTTTGATATGGAGTTGCACTGCTGCTGTGCGAAACAGTCTCACGGTCAGATTCGGATCATACGGCAGAAGTCCTAATAGCGCAACTAAGTCTTCTTGCGCCTCTTGATATCCTTATTCCACGTTTTTGCGCGAATCTTTTGAGCTGTTTCACAGGTTGCCTTGCAACTGGCTGTGGTTCATATTGGGGAAGTTGTTTCACAAAAGGTCGTGGTTCGTCCACGATTCCTAAAAACGCAAGTAAATCTGCTTCTGTTGGTACTCGTATTCTAGAGAGTCCCTGAAAATGATTGAGTTGGTTCACTTTAAGCATTTTTATAACAATACACGTTTGTCTAAGTCTGTAAAGAAGTTTTTATAAAATTATTTTACTTTATCAGGTCATGAAGCTTTTGTAAAATTATTTTTAATGTATCAGGTACGAAAACAACAATTGCGTTTGAGCGAAAAACAATTATTTTCTAATGCAATGGTTCGTTGAGTATTATTATTCTTTGATTGCAATGACTCCCTCCGAAATAGTCATGGAGATCGTATCCATGCACACATGGACACATGGTCACGGCTTGGTATGACAATTCTGTATCTCAAAGTAGTAGTTGGCACGTTCGCCAACAATAATTCGACTAATTTTCACAATAAATGATAACTAAGTTTAGCTAGGGATTTTAGTCCAAAACATCTTTGAGTTTTCTTTGTGAATCCGGCTCGTGAGAACACTATCGATTTTTTACATTGTTATTCCCTAATACCAGTTAACTGATACACCAGGCTTCCCAGGCTGATCCGTTGATAGGATTTGAACTTGCACCATTTCTGTCGTTAGTTTAACACGCTAATCGTTTAATCAACGCGGTTAACATTTGCGTGCCTTGGGTGTCTGTGGTGTTTTAGTAAGAGCGTATGTAGTGTATTGTATAAGAGTCCTGTGTTGAGGAAAGTGATGGCGGTGACGAGCAACTGCAACTCACTTGTTCCAAGGACGAACGAATATATGTGATAGTAGTATCAAGTAGAATTTGTATTTGTGTGTGTGTGTGTGTTTGCGTGTGCATGTGTGTGTGTGTGTGTGTGTGTGTGTGTGTGTGTGTGTGTGTGTGTATGAATGAGCAGGCGTGTGTCCTTTCGGAGATGAAGTGCAGGGGATAAGACCGTCATTTCCCACATGCATTGTGTTTCTAAGGCCTGTATTTCATTGGCTTTCAAACCGGTTAGGTGCGACATCTAAAGTGTCAGAACAATACTGAAATTACATACAGAGTAATGTAAAATTTTGTCAAGTCAAAGCTTTCTTTTGAGTTTATTTTGTCTTATTTGTCTCTGTTTGTAATTGTTTTCGATGCACACACACACACACACACACACACACACACACACACACACACACACACTGATACATGTACTCAATAAACCTAACGTGGGATGACGCACCACAAGGAGTACACGCACCTATTAGAATCTAACAACGTGGACATGCGGGAGATAGGTAATAAGGCATTAGTTACAAATCGACTGGGGTTAAACAAAAATGAGGTGCAACTTCAGACACATGCAGCGACAGTTAATGTAAAATGTGACAGCATAATCCAAAAGATTGGAAAGTTACCTTCTTCCTTAGACCATATATTTACGCTTTCTTTCCACTGATCTGCCGCAACTGTGTTGTCACTAGATAATAATAATACATGACCGGACGAAAAGTTCCGTTGAGAAGAAGGAAATATCAACATAGTAGACAGAAAAGTCTTATTTCGGAAGTGCATGAAGCTAGGTACACGCTGCTTGATATATGTTTTGTACGAAGGAAAGCTACAGCATACGTTTTAATGACACCTGCAAAATTGTTCGTACCAAAGAAAGTTAGAGCACGTGTGTTAATGTCCGTGAAATGTACAAACGACAGTTAAAGCACGCGTTTTAATGTCTATACAATGTAAAAAAGAAAGTTAGGCACTTATTTTAATATCTGGACAATTACATGCAAATGCAGTCACTGAAATTTTTTGTTTGCAAATATGATGTGATATTCTTTCAAAGCGAAGATGGTAGAGTGAAATGTTTAACCGTTGCTCGAAATAGAAATTCGTTAAAATAATTAATTACTTGGTATTTGTACGTATGTATAAAATTAACTCTTATGCTGATTTGTACATATGCATAAATTAAATATTGGGCTGATTTGTACATATGCATAAATTAAATATTTGTCTGATTTGTACGTATGCATAAATTAAATATTTGTCTGATTTGTACGTATGCATAAATTAAATATTGGTCTGATTTGTACATATGCATAAATTAAATATTGGTCTGATTTGTACATATGTATCTGCGTATGTATGATTTTCATATCATACTTATTTTTCAATGTCCATTGTGGTAGTCTTTGAATTTTTGTTCCTAAAATTATATTCCACTCGCTGATGAAATGTATATCTATACAAAAAAATAACAAAACAACAACAACACCACCGACTCTTTGTTTATGGGTATTTTTTCAACATAGAAAATTGTACGATTTCCTTCTGCGCATATCAAATGTAGCTGATAAAGAAAAAATATAGTTGTATCTTTGCATAGATAAATAATGCTTCCAGAATATATGACTTAAGAAGACTGCAGCAGCTAGTCAGTCTTTTACATGCATAATTTACACAAAATAAATTTTTGTGGGCTAATTATCTTTCAAAATGTTTTGGGGCATTAAAATTCCATGAACCACTGATTAAATATTATTCTCAATGTATCTATATATATTTGTCCGTACATTTGAGAAAAACGTCTGGATTGTTATTGAGTGGTGTGAAAGGGAAAATATTTTGTATTGTCTTAATCTTTAAATAATTAATACTGTATTAAAGTCTGGGTTTATAAAGGAAAACCTAGTATTGTTCTCACTTAGCATATTCAAGTCTGGATTGCTAAAGAAAGACATATGACTGTTATGACAATAATGTATTTAAAGCCTGGCTTGTTAAAGAAACCCATATTATTGTTATCCCAATTGTGTATTAAAGTCTGGATTGTTAAAGAAAGACATATGACTGTTATGACAATAATGTATTTAAAGCCTGGCTTGTTAAAGAAACCCATATTATTGTTATCCCAATTGTGTATTAAAGTCTGGAATGTTAAAGAAAGACATATGACTGTTATGACAATAATGTATTTAAAGTCTGGCTTGTTAAAGAAACCCATATTATTGTTATCCCAATTGTGTATTAAAGTCTGGATTGTTAAAGAAAGACATATGACTGTTATGACAATAATGTATTTAAAGCCTGGCTTGTTAAAGAAACCCATATTATTGTTATCCCAATTGTGTATTAAAGTCTGGATTGTTAAAGAAAGACATATGATTGTTATGACAATAATTTATTTAAAGTCTTTCTTGTTAAAGAAACCCATATTATTGTTATCCCAATTGTGTATTAAAGTCTGGAATGTTAAAGAAAGACATATGACTGTTATGACAATAATGTATTTAAAGCCTGGCTTGTTAAAGAAACCCATATTATTGTTATCCCAATTGTGTATTAAAGTCTGGATTGTTAAAGAAAGACATATGATTGCTATGACAATAATGTATTTAAAGTCTGGCTTGTTAAAGAAACCCATATTATTGTTATCCCAATTGTGTATTAAAGTCTGGATTGTTAAAGAAAGACATATGACTGTTATGACAATAATGTATTTAAAGCCTGGCTTGTTAAAGAAACCCATATTATTGTTATCCCAATTGTGTATTAAAGTCTGGATTGTTAAAGAAAGACATATGATTGTTATGACAATAATTTATTTAAAGTCTTTCTTGTTAAAGAAACCCATATTATTGTTATCCCAATTGTGTATTAAAGTCTGGATTGTTAAAGAAAGACATATGACTGTTATGACAATAATGTATTTAAAGCCTGGCTTGTTAAAGAAACCCATATTATTGTTATCCCAATTGTGTATTAAAGTCTGGATTGTTAAAGAAAGACATATGATTGTTATGACAATAATTTATTTAAAGTCTTTCTTGTTAAAGAAACCCATATTATTGTTATCCCAATTGTGTATTAAAGTCTGGATTGTTAAAGAAAGACATATGATTGTTATGACAATAATTTATTTAAAGTCTTTCTTGTTAAAGAAACCCATATTATTGTTATCCCAATTGTGTATTAAAGTCTGGATTGCTAAAAAAAGATATATGATTGTTCTGGCATTAGTAAAGAAAGATATATGATTGCTATGGCAATAGTACATTAATGTCTGGATTGCTAATAACAGCCTCATGGTTGTCATCGCAATAGTTTATTAAAGTCTGGATTGCTAATAACAGCCTCATGGTTGTCATCGCAATAGTTTATTAAAGTCTGGATTGCTAAAGAATGTCCCATGATTGTTATCAAAATAGTGGATGAAGACATCAGGGAAAAAGCCTAAATAACTAAAAACCTTTCCGTCATTACATTCATTTTCCTAGTAAACCGATGGCAGAATTATTAAAATCTGGATTTGAATTAATCAGAATGTTATTAATGCGTCAAATATATTGTATACGTACGAAAAATCCTTAGATGTATTTTCAATTAAAATGAAAATTTAGAACATTTCCGGAAAAATTTCATTTTGCTTGAATACTGTGTCAGGGTAATGGGATAAGTTTGCTCTTCCTTATGCTATCGAAACTTAGTTGTTCCAGTCTATATCATTCACTCGCTCCATGTTGACATTTATGTTTAAAAAGATTTTTTGTTGAATAACTATTAATGTGTATATTTTAAAGGGGTGAAATTCAACTTGTACGTTGCATTTTACTCCTTGGCTAGCCTCAGTACCAAATTATTCATCAAATAACTTTCTTTAGTAATCATATGCAATATTATATCAACATATTTTACAGTGAGTCGTTCCTCGTCTATTTTATAAAGACTAAATAATAATATGAGATACGCAATTTAAAGACGAACTGTTTTCGAAACCTTGTTCAATCTCTACATCTGAGAAACATTATATTGCTGAAAGTACTATCATCTGTAGGATTTTATAAAATTTCAATCCGAGGAAAATGTCCATCCAAAATAATCGTAACAATTATCATGACACAGTAGAATACAATTTATAAATTAAATTACATTTTCTTGTTATCTTATATAATTCGTTTGAATAGTTGAAGATGACATCAGATAACATGAAAATATCCGGTATATTTTCAGATTCCTGCACAATTGTAACATAATTCTACTATTACTGATATGTGGCTTGCAAGCAGCATTGCATTTAGCACATCTCCACACATTTCATTCTGGCATAGGATCAACGATTTTCCACTTGCTGCAATGTTGTGAGTATCAAATCTCAAGAAATTTTAAAATTTGATTCTCTACTATAAAGATTACGTTTTCCTCATTATTTTAAAAATTTCGCTTTTGTGAGTCTAACCACCTTAACAATTTTTGAATATTTATAAATGATAATCATTTTCAGATTATTGTTCGGGTAAAAGATTTTCCGAAAATAGTAAATATTTGTACTAGTAATAATTTGTGTCAAAATATAAAATATTTGCCTGAAGTATTTGTAAATAGGTTCATTTTATTGATATTTAGATTGTCACATAACAACCTAACCTACATAACAGACTGTTTCAAAGGAAAGGCTTGTAGAGATATGTAACCACAAATAATGTAACCCTTCAATAAACACATCAGAAAAAATTTAATTTGTTTTTACTTCGAACATTTTATTTTGTTAGTAAAACAATGTAAATTTATTGAAACATACCACCTGTTATATTAACCTACGTAACGAAATGTTTCAAATTGCACCAAACTACACATTACATGACCAACTTATCCACGAGTCAGTACAGAAACAAAACGATTTTCCAAATTTGTATCACTGCGTAGGGAAGTATTTGGTATGTTAGCCCGACGGAACTGCTTCGTGAAAGGCCAAGTGGAAGGGCTATGCGCTGGTTTGAGGGCAAGCGTAAAAATGTGTGCAGATGCTGATGTCAAGCAAAGGAAGAAGTCAGTTTATAATGCTGATGATTTATTTGCATCGAGACTGTGCGCCGTAGAACCAAGAAGTAAAGTTAAATACTTTATGTATAAACACAGTGACTAAGATGATGCATAAAAGGTAATATCTGAACGCCCTCCAGTTTGTGCCGTTCCGGGAACAACATTATTATGTAACTCTACGATCGTATTTTGAGTTATTATAGCTCCGACAGCCTAACTGGTGTATCACCATCACAACGTGAGTACCGTGTGCATAATCTAGAGAAACGGATTACCTAGAACATCCAAAGAAATATGCTGAACAAAATCAGGTTAATGCACGAGAAATTAAACAATAGGCAAAGGAGCCACCGTTGAAAGGCAAAGTTTGACATACCCACAACGAATGAACTTTGTAATGTGAAGGAAAATGAATAGGTAGCTGGAATTTATAAGAAGAAATGATGTGTTGCAAATGTTGTAGAAATCGATGAGAAAGATAGGGAATTGTTTTAACTAAGTCGGGTAAGCTGGATGATACCTTCAAATGGCCAGCTCAAAAACACGAAATATGGATTTCGCAAGAGAACATAATTCAGTTTGATTGAAACATCCTTACCAGTGGGAAAACGTGGAAAAACTTTGAAGAAAATTTAAAAAGAGATGGAACTCAAACAAGACAAATGTAGGATGTTTGAAAAAGAAAGGGAAAATATTTGGACACTGTTGTATAGTGCACAGTTTGCATGGCAACTTTCAATAATAGAAGACTTATAAACGAATCAAATCACAAAATGTTAACTTTCGTAGTTTTATATGTTATGTTGGTATACATGAAATAATGTTCGAAGTTTAAGCTGTTTTTCTGTTTTATTCTTCTTCTGATTGAAATGAACCATACTCTGTTGTTTGCTTGATTAGTTCAAATATGTTCTTACTTCCTGTATAACACCCGTAACAAAAATGTGGCATAATTTGCCTGTCTTTCCTGAAAAGTCATTGGTCAATTGTGTGTCAGAGCACATATTTTATATATAAAAGAATGGAGTAAAGAGCTAGACAATTTATTCAGTTTGTATACGTCAAGCTGTCTGATTTTCTGTATATTGAGGTAACATGTTTTCAGAAAATTTATCCTTAGAAAGAAATGCGTCATGGCCAAGAATGAGTTGTTTTGTATAACATCATGTCCTAAGGTATGGAATGACTCGAATGTTTCCTTCATAAGGTATTCGTTTTAAAAAAAAAATAAGAATACACCGCTTGCCGATTGCTTCTCTTTAATGGTGATCTATTTCTGTAAAGCTAACCTCTGATACGCACAAGATTTATACATAAAATAAAAATTATCACAATTTCGTATGTCCTAGTATCTAGTGTGTAATATTATATTTTCAACTCCTGGAAATATTGCACTTTGAAATAAAAATATATCGAAAAAGCTTTTATTAAGTTCATACTTGTAAAATCTGTAAATAATAATTGTTACGATTATTTTGGAATAGCTGGGAAGTTTTGACGAATTTCTCACGTCATCACCATCATTTCTCATTAGGCTGATACATTACACTTCTTAGTATAATATTCATCTACACGAAGAGCATCAATGATGATGATATGAAAGCGCGCGATATTAAGGCTGAACATAATCCATATCCTGTTGAATTCACAAATTTGTTTTTTAACCGACATGCATATGAACCTAATTACTTTGTCATACACACACAAACACACACACACACACACACACACACACACACACACACATATATATATATATATATATATATATATATATATATATATATATATATATATATATATACAACAAAATAATGACTTTCTTTATCGCTTTACTTAAATATTTTAAATTCGGAATCAACTGTTTTCTTCTTTTTCTCCAACAGCTTCGTTCAAGATAGTTCACTCTAAATATTATTCTGTATATTTTCATGTTTGTCTCTGAAAAGAAGAACCCTTAGCGTAAATAACACTATATTAACGGCAAAAGTTTCTCGCATTATCTTTCTTTGATAAAGGTGTTAACAGTCAGTGACTGGAAGGTTAGAAACACATTTGGAGATAGTAATATGTAATAATGATATATATTCATTCATCTAATCAAACATATTTGGGAAAATTAATTCGACAAACGAGCCTGGAACAATGCTCTTTAAACCTGTTGTAAAGCGATTCAAACATTTCTGCCATGTTTGTGATGCCAAAACCGTGACATTTACGAAACTCATAAATCTATCGAAATACGATGAAAATGTCGGCGTTAGTTAGAAAGGTGGAAGAAGTAGAATGCGGAGGAAGAGAAGAAGAAAAAGAAGAAGAAGAAGAAAAAGAAGAAAAAGAAGAAAGAAGAAGAAGAAGAAGAAGAAGAAGAAGAAGAAATGATGATGATGATGATGATGCTGATAAGGTAGGTTGATGAAAACGAAAGAATTGTATTTCGGACCTAAGTTGAGTTTAAAATCGGTTTGAGGTTCTTTCATTTGAGTGATTTTTAACAATAATCTTTATACGGGCGATAAGGTGCAAGAACCCCAGAACGAATGTTAGAATATAATGCGTAATGTACTTCTGAAGTCAGTTCATGCTGGCAACATCGATCATGAACAGACAATATAGTACTTGTCCTTTTCTTCCATAGCCTATACAAAGGGTCATATTCACCTTTGATCAGTAGCAATCAGTTTCATTCTATATAAATATATTTCTTGATGATGACACAAAATGACCAGTGGTCAATGGCGCACAGTAAATACTTTGCCCCTCGTGATATCATCTTATGGCTGTATTTTATGGCAAAATTGATGTCAAAATCTTTAATTATATAATCATGAATATTTTTTCTTCATTAAGACATGAATTAGCAATATATAATTACATTCTTATTATTTTCTTTTAAATTTAGTCTTACAAAAGATTTAAGATTCTTTTCTTTCGATTAAAGAGCAAGACAATGAACATGAGAGATTAAATCAAGTATTTACTTACTGAAGAACTATCCCGAATTCTTGTTTGCCTCACTGGCCTCTCTTTGATGGGTAGGCGCGTGGCAAACTAAGACCTCAACCAACTTTACAAACACATTCTCAAGGAATGAGATCTACCTGTCTAATGTCATACCTGTAAATACTACAGGTAAATGAAACTTATCAGCCCTGTGTAATACTTTAGCTGTCCTGAATCGAGGGTCTGGTCTATGATTCGATTCGATGCAAAACGTCAATATGATTTCTTTCGCTAGGACATGCAAATACCGCTGTGTCCATGTCTTATCGTTGATACAGGCATTCAGTTCCCAAAGCAAACATAATTTATCAAAATTTTGTAAAGGAAATAGAGCTCCCTTTCAATATTTTTAGCAAGTAAATGAGCCCCTTTAGCTTTTATGTCTATTTATAGAAGTCGTTTCTGAACGGATACCGATAAGATACGGTTGTATAAAATATCTTAAGCATACAAGATTGACATATTGAAATTTGTAAACCTTTTAAGACTTTAAAATAGAACCATTTTGAATAAACCAATTAGAAAAACTGAAACAGGTCAATATTGCTTGACATTTATCCAAGGCAAGGCGTTTCCATGCGTTGTATTCTAAATCAATACAATCGTATTTCGATTTGGGAAGATACTTGTGGTTTACAATTAAGCCATTGGCTAAGCTGATATTTCAACGCTATTTTCGACCTTTGGGCGCCAGTCCTGCTTAACATGTACAAAAAAACGGACACCCAAACTAAATGAACGTAAACTCAGACTCAACATTTAGGCTATTTTGAAGCCTAGCAATGTTTTATTATTTCGCTCTCTGATACGTGTACTTTCTTTTTGTCTTTTCCTCCACCCCTATTCGGACTGCATGAATTGATATGTGTCTGCCTCACTGTTGATCTGTCGCTTCTATTCACTCGTTACGAGCATTTGTGTATATATTGTGATTGGTCGTGTCCCAATGACTGTTTTTCCGTCCGTCAGTCTGTCGATTCTCTTCGTAACCGTAACACCATCGAGAGAGAGAGAGAGAGAGAGAGAGAGAGAGAGAGAGAGAGAGAGAGATATGAAGGTGAACATATCTGATAAAACAAAGGTTTTGATCTTAAATGAAGCTAGGTAGTGGTCATCTATCATAGCTAGGTAGGGGTCAGCTATCATAGCTAGGTAGGGGTCAGCTATCATATTTTAATAAGTACATGTAATAGTGACTTTATTTGAGTCAGTGTATTCGAGTCGTCATAATGTTGTATCGTTAAATCATGGATTGGTTAGGCAACGATGCATTTCATTCGTTGTTATGTCTCAAACGTACCTGAATTGTGATTACAAAAGATAGCTTATATGCTGAATATCACAGTGCTGAAACAATGGCTTTGCGTCTTTGCGATCAGGGGAGGATCCGCTTTTCCATAATGCAAGTGATCGCTAATCAAAGGTCAGTTAGTTTAAGTCCATAGAGTCGTAACAGTATATAATGGAATCATTATTGTATTAGAACCTGTCCGACAAGCCAGGTGAGAAGTTTTCAACTTAAATGTTATGACATAACGTTCGCACCTAACTGGCGATAAGAGTGGCCAGCAGGGCATTGCTTGCTGTAATGTATCAACGTTTGACTGTCAAATTAGCAGAGTTGGCGTTTAATAAATTGTTCTTTTGAGATTATACCGAAAAGGAAAATCACCATTTCATACTTGATAACCTGGATATGATTTAAAACGTTTATAAAAACTTATGTTGAGTGAGTTAAATCTAGCAAGAATGAGAAATACAGTTGATATTATCCCAGCGATAAGAAAGAACGAAAGGGCGAGTCTCAGTGCAATGAAAGAGAAAACCAGTCATGTGACGTCATCATTTTAGTTTCCAAAATTAATTTGCATATTATGATTTAAACAAAAACAATCAGCACAGTACACAGACAAAGAAATATGACTGCTGTCACACATAGTTGATATCATGTTGAATTGTCTCTTGTTTTCGCCCACGAATAAATATAACTATTCTGACAGCTAGTTGGTTATATATTTCTCAAGCAGGTGCCCTTTGGTCCAGGTAGCGTGACACTCGAAGGTAATTACAGAGATCCTATATTGAGAAACATGTCTTTAGACAGCAATCTTGAATCTACGTGTATCTGAAATGAATAAGTATACAAAACACACGAGGAATGAGTGTGTTATGTTCCTCTTTTTCCTTTGCCACTTATATCTATTTTCTAAAATTAAAGCAAATCAAACATTGCTTACATCAGGGTTGCATGAAGACTAATTATATTCTTGTGTCTGTTCATTTTTTTTTTTATGTTAAATGAAAAAATAACCATTCATATGTACTTTACTATCAACTTCACTTCGAGATATTTATCCGAATATTTGAGACAAATACTGACAAACAAATATATCGCTGCATCAGTAGATAGATTTACAGGCATTCACACGCATGCATTTATACATGTGTGCGTTTGTGTACGCAGACTTAAACTATCAACGTACACATATTCGTTTATATGCACATAGGTTAATATTGTGGCTCTATATTGGTAATTATTTAAAAAAAGACATTTATAAGAAATACCATTAGGCATAAACTATTGTTCTCTAAATATTTGAATCTTGACGTTTTCTTAAGTTATGTGCAATCTGATTAACTTGCAGAAGCAAAGCGGTACCTTTCCCTGTTATTTCAACCTGCTTTTCTCTGATCACATTGCCTGTTTTGCTGTTATCTAGCCGACAGATGTATTCACCGTTATCTTCCGGTCTCAGATCTATAACAAGGTGTAAATTATTATTTCATAGCCTAAGCAGATGTAACATAAAGCACTTGCTTTCCATTTTGACGATCCTGGTTTCGATTCCCAGTTGCTACGCCTATAGTGCACATGCTCGCATGGCCTTGATTAATGACTTACTCGAGGCATTCCCATTTTCTCTGCCATGAGAGCTAGTGTGCTACAAAGTCTGAACAAGTTTTGAAGTTTACTCTTGATTTGCATGCAAGTTAGAATCAAATAATTTTCATCTTCCATGGAAAATGGGCCTTAATTTGCGAAACAGGAACCATTAAACCAGATTGTATCATCATTTCTTTTGTACGAATTAAATACCAGACTGTGAACTATATCATTACTTATCGTGTACGCGTTCCATCATGTCAGCATTCCGTCATTTATGTACAGTTGCCTGTGAAGATTCAGAAATAGCTTCTGTTAAAATGGACATATAAAACACATACACAAACATAAATTATCACAACATTATAAGCACGTATACTTACCTGAAATATCAAGTATTACGAAGTGACTGCTGGCATCGAATAACACGGTGTATTTTTGCGGATCCAATGCTTCAGCGAGGTGTCCATTTCTAGAGATCGTTGTTTCCACACCATCTCTTCTGTGACTCCAGATTATAGTGTGGAATGACATATATCGTCTGCTTCCCACCGTTCCACCAACAGCACAAAGTAACCTCACACTGGTTGGGTAAGCATTTGTTGCGGCGAGTGCTCCCAAAGTGACGTCTGAAAGATAGAAATCAGCCACGCATTTGAATATAATGGCATTTCCTCGTACATTATACCCCTGATACATCTTGGACAACTACACAAGGGTAAATCAATGACTGTATATTAAATAAGCATTGAAGTGTGTGCAATATAAACACATTTTGAAGTTTAGGTAGGTTTTCGGTGGCGATGGAGGTGGTGGAAACAACAAATGTTTTAAATGGCTTAAGTACATGACGAGTGAGTCGGGTGCTTCCCGTTCGATAAGGACAAACGATATGCAATGTTCCTTTTTTTTCTTGTTTATTTTGGGTTTAGATCTTTATGTTAGAAGAGTAAAATATTTCAATGTCATTCTGCAGCAATTGTTATAGTACTTGATACATTGTACCAACCATGAATCCTATGAAATACAAATGCAATGGAACATATTTGGCAAAAAGGCACGATGCTATTACGTTCATATTAGTGAGCGAAAATATCGCATATTTAGTTTTAATTACTTTTCGTCGACGCGTAATGAATGCCATGTCTGACTATGAACTGTTAAAACGTGTGTTTCGAAAATTTTTACGTGAGACTGTAACTGGAACAGATGTCGAGGCTAGCTCATTGCCATAATCATCCTTCAAACTGCAGATAAAGTCACCTTCCGTCTTGTTGTCATCGGCAGCTGAAATTTTGAAGCATACAATATCATGTAAAATATCTATACAAATATGTTTATATATATATATATATATATATATATATATATATATATATATATATATATATATATATATATATATATGTATGTATATATATATGTATATATATGTATATATATGTATATATATATATATATATATATATATATATATATATATATATATATATATATATATATATATATATATATATATATATATATATATATATATATATATATATATGCTAGATGTCGTCCATAAATTACATATAAATACAACAAATCTGCATCTGTGAATTTGATAAGCCAACTTGATCAGTTAAATGAAAACTCGTAAAAGACTCAGACGGTTTAATAAAGCATCATGATGATATAAGATTATATATGAGAAACTATCAACATGAAGAGACAAAAGAAGACAACGATAATGATGATGATAGCAATTACGATTGTCAAAGACACAGGAAGATATAAAAATACAAAAAAGCACGCGTACAGTCTTGCCTATACTTAAGAGGACCCTTGACAGGAAAGAAAGCAAAATGCGATTGGTGTTATGGTTGATTTACACTGACTTAGAGTTAGGTTATTTTTTCTTTATTTCTTCTCTTGATTGTGTGATTTTTAAATTTACCGCATCTTCGATCAGATCGTATATAATACGAGGCACTATAAATTTAGCAAATAAGGTGCAAATCTCAGTGTCACAGCTTGACTCACCCAGTATGGACATATTGATGTCTGATCCCACTTGGGTGATGTTGTAGAGCTGTGGATCTCCAATCAGCTGATTCCCACTGGAAATGTTCTGAAACGTTCTGTCAGATCGACCAATCAGAGACCAGGATAGTGTATAGTTCTGACAATACTCGGTATATCCAGGGAGACATGCGCACTGAAAGTTGGCATACATGTCTGTGGGAATCTGGATATTATACATTGGTGATATTCTAAGCTTCGGTGCTGTAAATATTTAAAAACAGTGAGACGCATGTTAATTGTTTATACATAAAACGAGTTGGAAACAAACAGCAATTATAGATGCTCAAAATCACAGATTTCAAAAGTGAATTTTATGTTAAAGAATTTTTTTTTCCGGTGCCAGTTCACAATATTAGGAAGATCTGTATTACAATATAATCAGGAACGAATCATCCCCAGCACACATGGACTCAGACTGCGTAGAAATGGTATTAATCTGTCTGAGTTCACCCTGTAACCGGATAATATCAGTAGTAGCCGTACTGAGTATGTGATTTCTTAAAGTTACTCAGCTTATTCAGTTGCCGTTAGTTTAATAATTATAGATTACTGCAGTTGTATTAGAAAATATGAACGAGTTTTTGGTCGGATAAAGGCTGCGCGACCTATGGAATTCAAGTATTCATCAGAGAAAACGAGTTCATATTTTCCTATACCAATGCAGTAACCGTTTTATTATATACTCCTTTTCTTATTCTACCCAAGACTTAATTGTGAAAAAAATACACTATAACAAACAAAAGTAATTTAATTTATGCTGTATTCCAAAATAAATACACAACTGTATATTCATCAATACACAGTAACACTATTAATGCGCATATAGCACCGCCCAGCAAACTTTGAACTTAATCGCGTGCTCGATATCAGTTTAAAAAAGAATTGTCGTTTTGGTCGAGTTCAAGTTGAAATTTAGAGTCATATTGTGAATGAATGCGCATTGCAGTAGCTTTTCCAGTTAGTTTGGAATGAATGGATTTTCAGACTGTTTGTCGACCCTACTCAATTCCGCTGATTATGGACTGGATTTCTTAGCTGTGTCAATTCCACACAAAGGTACACGTATCTGTGTTTTTAACTGGGAGGGACAAGTCGTGACTCAGCTGCATGTGTCTTTCTGTTCTGTCATTGGATGTTTGGAATAATAATGTTGGGAAAACATGAGCTCTTTCAATTGTAATTATTAAAAAGACGCCATGGAATATCACGTTCGTTTCATTTTTAGTGCAGTAAAGAAAATTTTATTGCAGTTGGAAATGTAATCCAAATTACAGTACAATTTCGTACCATGAAATTCAATTTTAGAACCCATGACATAGTTCATATAATTCGGATTTGCAGAAGTAAGAAAGTACATTTTGAGGAAATTCAAGATGCGAAAAGGTAGGTATAGTTTTTGCCATTCTTATTACCAGCTAAAGAAGACATGTTTATATATTGTCACTTGCATGCTCTTTGTAGGAACAACATCAATATTATGTAAGGCGTCTATCGCTAGCCTGAATTCGAAACATTGTATCAACAAGGTTAACGCGGAAAATTGCACAGCAGCTGATGTGTGAGAGTCCATTCAGCCAGAGGAAAAAGAATTCTTCGTCGTCTTGGATTATTGGATCTGAGTCCCTTACCTTCCACCGAAACCTTCGTTTGCATTTTCCCCACGGATTTAGTAGTTTGACTTATAAAATAGTACGTCTAGGATATCTATGCAATATCACTTGCCCTCAGTATGCTTTTCTATGCTATTTTTAAATGCCCCATAGTCTGAACCTTTCTAGTCACGAAATGTTATGAACATATCTCTTACATAACTGTTTAAATGATCGGAATGGTATTGTCAATGCTGAGTCTCTCACGTTTGTTGTGGACATTGCGAATATCACTTTCATTCGTTTGCTCCTCTGAAAGTTTCATTTGTGACTCAGTCAACTTGTCCGCACTGTTCACTTTATCATCTCTACTTTCGAATATAATAAACAGCTGCTTTAGTTCATCCACAGATTTAATAAATTATAACCTAAATTGTCTTCTACGTGAGTGTACATGGTTTGTTCACAGAGTAGGTCATAGTACACTATACTATTTTTAGGTACACGTGTTTTGCACGTGGTTGCAATATTAAGGTGCTCAGTATCGTAAAATACTGCACAATTCTGAAATGTATAGTTAACAGAGACAATAATGAGCATATACTAATTATAACTGTAAAAAATGTTAATTAATGCAACTATAGTGATTTGACATTAATTACAATGGGACAGTTAGTCAGTTATTTATGCCATTTGCTGCTTGAGACGGCATTGTTTAAAGTATAGTGTAAAATAAGATACCAACTAGCTGTAAAGTGTTTCTAATAGACAGAAATAACAGGGATAATATTGTGAAGGAGATGGTGGTGATCTTGTCCATACAAATGGGTCATTATAATGCTTTTATTATTGTTACTATTGTTTCATTTACTGAAAAGAAAAACAAATGATAAAGCTGGTAAGCTTCTACTTGAAATATCTCTTTAATACGGGATTTAGACAAGCTGGAATAGAGACTATTACTTCTTAGACGAAAACACAAGACTAATATTCCAATCCCTAATATCTATATGCGCACATGAATGTTTTGCGTAATTATTGTTCTTTATTAGAAATCATTCGTTGTTCTGTGGAGGTTGGAAGTTATATGTCTATATCGAACACACTAATGCAAGGTTAAGCTTAGGATCCTTTATACTGGGATTTTCATCACCCAAGTAGACATTGTAAATCTTTACACTACTATACTGTAATTTTAATTTGGCTATCTGAGTACTGGTCTATGTGTCATGTGTGTTTTGACTTTACGAAAAGTTTTTATCACTTGTCTCAATTGATTAAGGTATGATCAAATATGTGTCATTTGACATTACACCTGTGCTGCAATTCTACTGGAATATTAAATTATATTTGACTAGATTCAAATGTATCAGTGGATGTAAGGGGTCTGTACAGGTCTTGCTTCGAAAATGGGGGAGATAATTTCCAATGGGCTAAAATATTTAACCTAAATAAATCCATGCAATAAATACACACATTAATGCTGAAACCGAAAAATACTGAGAGACAGAATAGTATTTACAGTGTGTTCTTAGTCATACATCTAGAAACAATGCTTATGTTGCTTTTAGTTTAAAACTATTTTTGAATTTTGCATCCAAACAATACAATGCCATGAATCGTCTTTGTCGCTTTATATAGTCAAAATGGCTATAATCGTGAATCTGAGACAAGATATTGTTAGTTTTGCTAATTCATCTATTATCATATATATATATATATATATATATATATATATATATATATATATATATATATATATATATATATATATATATATATATATATATATATATATAAGTAGTCAATCCTGATGCGAGTTTATTTACGTGGAGACAGCCCAGCATTATAAAACAAGGCCGATTAGATGATTTACCGATCTCAGAGGACATGTTTTGATGTTTATCACAGATTAATCCGTTGTTAAGATTGCAACTTTAATTAAGGTTGCAACTTTAATCCTATCGTTTTCTATAGTATCTTGATGTCATGGTTTTTCGAAATTCAATGCAAACATGTTATAGCACATTAATATTCAAATGCAGTTTAATACATTGTATTGTAAATACGCTTCAGGTGTATTCTCTTGAAGGTGATAAAAATGATTCACTACAAGTAAAGATAACATGTAATCATCAGCTCTTTTACGAAACTCTTAACAAGAAAATTAGAACCGAACCAATTGCAATTAAATATTCACAGGCAATGTAAAAACAAGATAAAGAAATGCCATAGATTACATGTTACACTTACACACAACATTTAATAACAAAATGAGACAATGATTACAGCACAAGTCATTTTAAAACAAGCCGAACTGGAACACGTAACACCCCTACCCACAAATGAATAAGAATATGTTCTTAATCTTGAGTAGAGTAATTACAGTAATAAAATATGAAGAAATTCATTCTGGATGATCGGTTTTTTATAAAGTAAAATATTTATTGGCAAGTGCCATTGTATTTAATATAATCTTGTGAACTACCTTCATGAAACAAATTGGTCAGCCCTTCTTTCAATAACTTGATTTGAAATATCATTAAGGAATTTTAATAAAACTTTGATATTCTGCAACAAGATAAGTCCAAACGTTGTTGTGTGATCAGCAAAGGTTCCTTGTCCCAGTCTTTAATTTAGAGAGAGGATGTCTTCAGGGAGAACCATTAGCCCTGTATTTATTACAGAAACGGAACTTCTCTTCATTGATCTTAAGACGATCATACATATAATGCTTTATCATGGTAGAAAATTTAAACAAGGTCATTATCCTGATGCACTTTCTTTATTGGGTGGCTTTCAACAGTCGTTTAGATCTGCCTATTAAACTCTTACGGAGTGTGCATCAATCTCTAGTATACATTGTAATATAATCAAATCTCAGGCTATCTTGATAGAAAGTAGCAAGTTTCTTTTATAGAACTAAATATATGCCCTGAAATTTAATAACATGTATGACTTCATGTTTTCTACTTTTAGGAATATATTTTTTTTTTGAATTTATAAGACAAATTAAGGGTTAAATTATGCAAAGAAGTTATTAAAAGCAAAAATACTTCTGAGTTCATGGATGAGTAAAATGTGTTCATTATGGGGAAAGAAAACGTTGATCAAATAATTGATTTTCCCTAAAGTTAATCATTTGTTTTCAGTATTGCTTAATCCTCCATCATATGAAGAAAATGAGTTAACAAAATAGTTTTAAAACTTATTTGATGTGGTAAAACTGAAAGGGTAAAATTAAGTACACTTATAGTTTAATCTACAGCTGGTGGACAAGCCATGGTTCATGCTCATTCTTTTATTTAATACATGAAGATCACTTGGATAAAACGTCGTATTGCAAATGATTGATTTTGGTAGAATATGATTACAAAATTCCAGATATTAAACTTAGGTGAGACAAAAGTAAGTGCGATTGGTAATTGTATTAGTAACAGATTCTGTCAAGATGCTATGCATGCCTTAGCAACATGGAAAAGGAAGCCTCCTCAGGATAGTCTTAAAAATTAAATTAATCGCTTTCATTTCTGCGCAAAATGACAGTCAAATGTAATAGCATGTGCCAAACATTTCTTTGAAAATGTAGTATCATTGTTAAATTTTTGAATGACTACGTTAAAAGGTTGACCCTAATAATTACACTGATTAATGTTCAATTAATTAAACAATGTCTAATTGTTTGGAAGAGAAAGATTAAAAATTATGTTAACAAAGTGAGACACTGGACACTGGTGAATGTAAATTCAGAAACATTGTGATGTTAGCTAAAAAGACTTTAAAATATGCATATAAAGATTTGGTAAGGAACAAAATAAACGAAGACAGTCCAGACAGTTAATGTGTCAATTAAATGATGAAAACTGGAAACATTTCGCAAGGTTTGGGCTAAGAAGTTTACCAGGGACACAAATTGAAATTGCCTTTCAGTTTAAATTCATGCACAGAAGTATTGTACCTAATCATTGTAACATAAAATTGGTACTTGTCGTTTTGTATTTTTGATGATTGTACAGTTATTGAAGATCTTTTGCAAATCATTTGTTTTGTGGATTCTGAATAATGTACCATACAACATAATTTCCAAAGAACGTGAATTTTCTTGAAATGACAAATTTCAGGATCTAACTAATTTGTATATTCTGCTTCAAAATATGCGATTTGATGATTACGTTTTCCTTACAAGTTACAAAAATAATGTTTAATACTACAGATTCTTTTAAAAAAAGGAAATTATTTAGCAAAGTCGCATAATATAACGTTAGTGTTCGAGAAAAACTGTCCCCTTTTCAACAACTGTAACTTCTTGTAAAATACTACAGCTAGCATATATCTACCATTGAAGATGTATTTTTATGTATCATTTTCGGATCCCGAGTAATTTGTATTTTTCTTGACGTGTGAGAAGACTTATGTGCATTCTTAATTCGTTTCTGAGAGAGAGAGAGAGACAGAGACAGAGAGAGAGAGAGAGGGAGGGAGAAGCGTGTACAGAAATGAAATCAACCCGTTCGTGCATTGGTGAAACTACGCAATCATTTATGCTGCTATTGCATTAGTAAATATACAATGCTCTCAAGAGCTCAAATATTATGTGTTGTTTCCCAGATGACGTGTCCCAGGGTAGTATTATGTGTTGGTTCCCAGATGACATGTCCCAGGGTACAGCCAGGTACATATGTAATCTTAAAATTTTTAAGGTGGACTACGTATATACCTTTCTACAATGGAATGTCATTAGTGATGAAGGAAATATGATCATTTACGAAACAATGTTTTTTCCTCTGATGCTTCTTTACATGGCTGTTGGGGGTTACTTTTACAACAAATATCCTGCTTTGAGGCTTGATTAACGACTGTAGGCAAATGCTTTAGAACTAAAGTAGTAAAACGTATGAAAGTTCAGGAGCATTATGTAAACAAATAATTGTAATTTCAAATTGTATATTATCTTCAGCTCCGCTTTTCGCACAGGGCACAGCCAACATAGGGGCCCATAGCCATTCTGCTTTGTCCGTAGATATGGTTATAGTACTATTAACAACACTGACTGTGAATTCAGACGATATTATACGGAGCCCCTTGAGCCTCGGGGGCCCTGGGTACGTTGCCCACTTTTCCCTATGCATAATCCGGCCCTGTCGCTGCTGAATAATGTATCTTCCGGAAGGGCATCCTTGATGATGTCGATGATACCAAAGCATTTTGAAAGAATAAAAGATGAACGTAACTGATACCCTATATTGTATTGATATAGATCGATGCAATTGAACTGCACTTTTCTTCTGATTATTGTATAGATTAATGCTACTAAAGTGTCTGTTTCATCTGATTTCATTTTATTGAGGTATCCATTGTAAACTACTAATTTGTCTAGTTGTCAATATGCGGACTATTACGAATTGAAATGAACTCGTTGTCAACTAAATTTCTTCCGAACATATGTACACATCTTAACAGCTGAAGCTGGATATAAAAATCAAGGAGTTGCGAAAATGAAATTATAACTTTTAACTAGAAACTGCACATAGCAGCACTTGAAATTACTAAAGAAAAGGCTTAATACAAGACGATCTTTAACGTGATTTTAAATAAATAAAAAATGTTTAATGATATCTGCAATGCCTGAGAGTCATTGACTTTTAAAATATAAGAGAGGAAAGAGTTGAGACGTATTTATCGATGCTTTAAAAAAGTTTTAACTGGATGTAAGTAAACTGTAAACCTATTCCGATGGTATTTTATTAAGGTCTGATCATTCTCTATATGGCAGTTTTAAAAAAGCCAGTAAATACACGTTATGTTCAAGACCCTTTTGATTCTGACTTCTCTGTTATGAGGTCACCATTTCTGCATTTCATGATTTCTCTCAAGTTTGAGCATCAGGTACAGCTTACCAATAAATCTGATTATATGAGATTGAATGGTAAAATCCCCTTTAGGTATAATATTCAAATACAATCACACTTGTTGTTTGTGATGTGAAAAAAGGTAGCAGTGCTACATTAAAGTCCTGTAGTGCTATATTAAAGTGTAGCAGTACTATATTAAAGTGCTGTAGTGCTACGTTAAAGTGTAGTAGTGCTACATTAAAGTGCTGTAGTGCTACGTTAAAGTGTAGTACTATTACGTTAAACTGTAGTAGTGCTTCTTTAAAGTGTAGTAGTGCTACGTTAAAGTGTAGTATTATTACGTTAAACTGTAGTAGTGCTACATTAAAGTGTAGTAGTGCTACGTTAAAGTGTAGTAGTGCTACATTAAAGTGTAGTAGTGCTACATTAAAGTGTAGTAGTGCTTCTTTAAAGTGTAGTAGTGCTACGTTAAAGTGTAGTATTATTACGTTAAACTGTAGTAGTGCTACATTAAAGTGTAGTAGTGCTACATTAAAGTGTAGTAGTGCTACATTAAAGTGTAGTAGTGCTTCTTTAAAGTGTAGTAGTGCTACGTTAAAGTGTAGTATTATTACGTTAAACTGTAGTAGTGCTACATTAAAGTGTAGTAGTGCTACGTTAAAGTGTAGTAGTGCTACATTAAAGTGTAGTAGTGCTACATTAAAGTGTAGTAGTGCTTCTTTAAAGTGTAGTAGTGCTACGTTAAAGTGTAGTATTATTACGTTAAACTGTAGTAGTGCTACATTAAAGTGTAGTAGTGCTACGTTAAAGTGTAGTAGTGCTACATTAAACTGTAGTAGTGCTACATTAAAGTGTAGTAGTGCTACGTTACAGTGTAGTAGTGCTACATTAAAGTGTAGTAGTGCTACATTAAAGTGCTGTAGTGCTACGTTAAAGTGTAGTAGAGCTACATTAAAGTGCTGTAGTGCTACGTTAAAGTGTAGTACTATTACGTTAAACTGTAGTAGTGCTTCTTTAAAGTGTAGTAGTGCTACGTTAAAGTGTAGTATTATTACGTTAAACTGTAGTAGTGCTACATTAAAGTGTAGTAGTGCTACGTTAAAGTGTAGTAGTGCTACATTAAAGTGTAGTAGTGCTACATTAAAGTGTAGTAGTGCTTCTTTAAAGTGTAGTAGTGCTACGTTAAAGTGTAGTATTATTACGTTAAACTGTAGTAGTGCTACATTAAAGTGTAGTAGTGCTACGTTAAAGTGTAGTAGTGCTACATTAAAGTGTAGTAGTGCTACATTAAAGTGTAGTAGTGCTACATTAAAGTGTAGTACTGCTACATTAAAGTGTAGTAGTGCTACGTTAAAGAGTAGAAGTGCTACATTAAGGTGTAATAGTGCTATATTAAAGAGTAGTAGTGCTGCATTAAAGTGTAGCACTGCTACATTAAAGTGTGACAAAAAAATCCATCGTGAACATAAGGCCAGCTTTATGGGTGTGTCTGTAAATATCTGCGACATTGCAAATCTGTTTGCACATTCAGGTTTACCAGGACACAGATATGTAGTATCGTACATTTCAGCCTGATATTGGTTTAGCAAAAAGGTTACAAGCATTTAAAAACCCTCCGTTGTAAGACGACCAGTTTGCCAGTGAAAATCTATCCCCATTTCAGTCGACCGTAACTTAATAAATAATTGCAATTCTTTGTACTGAAACTTTACTTGCAGCCGTCATTTACATAGATATACACCTGGAAAAAATCATGAAAATCGGAAATAGCTCCTGTAAAACATTTTTGAATTTTAGGTGATTTGGTATGAGATGACCCAAAAATGACTTGTCATCAAAATCGATATCCAATTATGCTTATAACCACATATTTATTTGTGATTAATCTTATGCCATGTGTTCAGGATCGAATAAGCGGTAACACAAGAAAGAGTGAAAAGAATTAGCTTTGAAAAATACAATAATTTATTTCCCTGGAAAGTTCTTTAAAAATGAAACAATTATGAATTTACGGTTTTAAGAATCAAATCCGAAAAATAATCTAAGAATAGTCCAAGAATAAAATTTTAGTTGTCCTAGTAACAAAATCTTCTACTGATTTCTAGTTCGAATCCCGACGAAGAATCCAAGATGGAAGACGATGACGTTTGCTGCAATCTGTAGTGTTGAAGTCCACAGTTCCTTGTAGAAACAAGAATTATCCCTTCGGTTTCTGATAACTAAATAATTTTTTTTTATAAACAAATTGTACTTGTTCAACAGTTTTACATGAGCACACGTATGTTCCAGTAAAATAACAGAATTAATCCTTTTGAATCCAAGTAATTTGAAATAATTTCAATCCAATTAATTTGAAATAACTCCGAACATCACAACATACAACTTCCAGTGTAGCAGCCTAGCTTCTACTGAGAATAATTCTCCAAAACAGGGGTTAAATGGTCTTCTAAAACGTAAACGAGGGGTCACGTGATCATGTTCTCGAAGCTCATAGAAACTAAGCACTTGTTAAAGGTCACGTATACCCAGTGTGATCCTGACGAAAATCAATCATTTTGCTCTAAGAAATAAAGTCCCCTCATGACCTCGATAACAACCTATCATTTTATAATAAAGATAGAACTTGTTTACCTGGTTGTTACAAATTTTGAAACAAGGTCAGGATTTAGATCAACACCTGGTGTTTATAAACTAACAGTCAATATCAAATTATTTTCTGAAAAAGAATATCATCTCTAGTGAATAAATCTACATTATAATATCATGTAAAAAATATCTAAAAAAATTAAACTGACAACAAATTAAATTGAAATAAATTTATATTAAATCAGATATAAATAAATCAACTACACATAAAATTATATTATGTTATGATCTAGCCCGTACCATCTCCATTAAGACCTGATACATTGCGCTTGCTTGTAAGACTTTTGGCAGGAAAAGAACAGCCGAAGCTACTGTGTTTGATTAAATCACACTAATCAACATTCCTTCGACTTTGTGGACAATCTGATGACGATTCATATTACCGCTAACAACGTTCAAGCAAATAAGTTGTTCATAATATTCCATTTTATTTTAAAATACTATCAGAATAGTTCCCTTTATGGAAAGTGAGGTCGATGTTATGCAATAAAAATCCAATTCTGTTCTTAACTTGTTGGGGCTACGTAAATATCAACAAGTTTAGCAATCAATCTAAAGCTTGTTCATTTGTTTGATCACGAAATTTTCCCCAAGATGGAGCATTTTCTTTCTTGGTAGGTGCCAAGATGAATTTTCATAATAAATAATTTATGACATACTGAGCGAAGCGATTAAATTAATGTCAGCCACACACGACATGTAAAATACCTTTAGATTTTTTCCCCAATAATGATACAGCAATTTTATTTTTCTTGAATTTATTTATCAACTATGATTACTTATAGTTATTCTTCACCTTTGCAGAATATGTACAATTGCAAAATCAAGTAATTATAAAGTTAACCCACATTTTTATCTCAAGATTGTTGATTGTATCCAGAAAGTTTTGTAAAATGAAGACAATATAGATTAAAAGGATATAAATGGGTACACTTTCACAACAAATAATATCAAGTATGTCTAAAAAGCAAGGAAAAGTAAATGCATATTTATGTGCTAATTGCTGGAGCAGTCAACAAAGCTAGAAGTGGAAGCACTATATGTGTTCATCCGTCTATTCATGACGGAATATTCTATGTACGCAATGGCGTAACCTATTGATTTATTGCTCTCTCATCACTAACTTTGATATGAAATGATTGTCACATTAAACCTAAACTAAAAATCAGAGTTTCATAACCGTTTACTGCCAATTAAACAATAGTTTTACTTTTTATTTCCAGCAATCAGTATCCCATCCTTTTCTAACATAAACTAGACTAACAAAATAGGTGGGAGTAAAGGGCATGAGGTCATCCGTTTTAGTATCATTGTGGTACTTACCATCAACTGTGACGGAGATGTTCGTGACTGCGACACTTTCCCCCGTCTTGGTCTCAATTCCACATATGAACATCCCTTCATTAGATTTGGATAACACTGCACAGGAGACAAAACGTGAGCATTAAATCGAATGGCGTTTACGAGCGTACAAGCAATGCACGCTGTAACCATACTATCAAAACACTGGTAGGCCAATTATAGCTTTTCCCATATTTTAAAATCAATATAGAGTACTTGAAAATGTACCCGTGACTGATGCTTGATAAATAAATGGACATTTTCAACTATATTCTTGTACATTTTAGAAACGTACAAATGGTTGTAATGAAAATAATTAATTTCCTTTTCAAATTAATCATTTAGCTAACCCCACCCCAAAGGAAACAACAAAAACAACAACGAAATAACAAATAAAAAACACCAGTTAAATTGAATCCCTTTAAAGACCAACAATCGCTTTTTGACTGAACTGGACTATAGACCAAATGAATCTCGACCAACAGCCAGCATATCGGTGCTTTGATTTCTTAATACTAGCAATTTACTTGCTAGCAGCAAATTTCCTGTCGCTGTAAAGAGTAGATATCACATAAATGGTATCTGAGTTCAATAGCTGCCGTCCGTTCTCTCTCTCTCTCATTGTGTGATCTTGATATTTAAAGTAGCTTTAACAATTTGAGTCATATGGCTACGATGTCTGCAGTGCAGCAGTTCATAGTGATGTCTAGCACTGGGGCATGATGCCACAGACATCATGTGGTATCATGTCCCACCCAGTCACATTATCATGACACCAGGCTCTAACCGCTGCGTCTCTCTCACTCTCTCATCTATCTGTGTGTGTGTGTGTGTGTATGTGTGTGTGTGTGTGTGTGTGTATATATATATATATATATATATATATATATATATATATATATATATATATATATATATATATGCTTCTTGTTATTTTGCAGTGCTGGTTTTAAAGTCATTGTCTTGTTAATATCTTGTTTTATGTTTTTTTTTGTTTTTTGTTTCTGTTACTAGTTCTCTAGGCAATCCATTCTGCGTAGTAAACCTTACGAGCACCATTAAATGAATATATATTTCTTTAAGACTTTTTCATGAATTCTTTTATTTTATTCTAACAGGCAAATTTACTGGTTTTCTATTACAAATCATGTTGATAATTCACTTGAGTGAAGTACGACAAATATTTCTTGCAATGCTTTCATTGACATTATAACATTATGATCAAACTATTTGACCCATTTAGTCACATGCTTGTTCTTGTAATAAGTATGACCACCTCTCACTCAAGAGCACGAGGTTTACATATGCTTGTATTTCTTTCTTCAAGGTGTGAGCTTTTGTGCTGTTTGACTAAAATAGAAATTAAAATATACACAAAAACGCAACAAAGCAAAACCGGCCAACATACAACACTATCACGCATGATACCGTAATAAATCTGTAGCCTTAATCTGTAATAGATATTGTTAGCCAATACGTTTGAGCATAAACAAAAAAGAAAATGTTCTCACTTCGAGTGTTTAATTAACATATTTCATCTCGCGGATGGAAAACGCGAGTATTTTCACTCACTTGATGAAATACATATGTTATTCACTCATTACGAGGAAATATCATCTATTTGTTGAAACAGTAACATTGATCAACTGCAGGATGTTAAATTACTGTCTCACTAAAATCAACATTACACTAGAAATCATGATACCAGAACTGTCTCCAACATAGTCTTTTATTTTCTCAAACCATTTTTAAAAGGTAGCGACGATACGAAAGGATTACATACCCTTGACTGTCAAAACATAGTGTCTGATTCCGTTCTCATCAGTCTTGTAGATAATATCATACAATTGTCCAACCGTTGCAGAATCAACTAATGTATCATTTTCCGATAACCTCTGAATGTTTCCGAATTTATCCATGTGACTCATGTAAACCACGTGATTGGTATAGAAATCGGGGTTTATTTCATTCGACATACAGTTGATAGCAACTGCCTGGCCAGTCGTCCCTTCCACTCTGTACGGGGAAATTGCCAACCCATTATCTGAAGATTTTTTTAAAGTAAAAAGAAACATAATAAATATGAAAAACAAATTTACTTGGACTAAAGAGCATGTCAGTTGATTGTTTAAACAATGTGTTTCTTAGTTCGTCTTTATTGCTGTTTTGTGAGGCAATATATTTGTGACCTTTCTTTTTGCATTCAGTAGTGGCGAGAAATATTGAGGTCGTGCTCATAACTTCTATGAGCTTAAATGTAAATATTAATACAAATCAGAAAAATACTGTCTTGATATTCAAAGCGCTGTAAACATAATTCAAGACAATTTGACTTTGCCATATTCTTCCATCGGGTCTTTCGGAAATTCCATCGGGTCTCCAACATTATTCCATCGGGTCTCTAAGAAATTTCATCGGGTCTCTAAGAAACTTCATCGGGCCTCTAAGAAATTTAATCGGGCCTCTAAGAAATATTTTCGTTCACGTTTAACATATTGGACATTTTTCCGTGTATAATATTTGTCCTTTAAGAATAGAAACATAAGATGAGAGACATTTACATTTACCTACACTTTTACATTGAGAAATTGTTTCGAAACATAATGCAAAAAGTAATTTTGAACTTACCAAAAACTAATACGGTTACTCTTTCCTCTGCTTTTGAAACTTTGTTCGAATCGAGTATACGGCAAACGTATTCACCGTTGTCTTCTGCTGTCAAATCTGGAAAAGAAATGCTATTTTTAATTCATCCAAGTGGAATGTGTGCTGCGATCCAATGAAATAAGCGGAGAAACCAGAGAACACAGATGGTGATATAAGAGATGACACTGAATTAAGTTATACAAGTGACAAAGCAAGTAGTTAACGAATTGGCTCAAGTAGAAAAAATTAGAAACTTTGTATCATGCGTGCTTATTATACAGGTACGGCATCTAAAGCTATGTTACATCTATTTGGCGTGCTTATACAGGTACGGCATCTAAGGCTATGTTACATCTATTTGGCGTGCTTATACAGGTACGGCATCTAAGGCTATGTTACATCTATTTGGCGAAGGGCAAAATAAGCTTACTGTTACATGTGAAATACATATATATACAACCGGAGTTTGTCGAGCAATTTGTTATTTTGACTTGAGTATTGTTTGTTAGAGTATTTCATTAATGTTCAGTAGAATGTTTGAACTAATGGCAATTTTCTAATTTGAAGAAAATTATAACTAGCTGTAGATAGCTGCATGCATATATTATAAAGCAAATTTAAATTTTAAACAATGGCTTAAGGTTAGTTTCAATTTCATATCAGTGCAAGATAATTAATATTTAATAAATTCTGAGGGACGATAATTTTTATAGGGCTGAATAGACTAATATACATTTGATATAGTTAAATACGTTAAATGGAATCGACAACATTCATATATATATATATATATATATATATATATATATATATATATATATATATATATATATATATATATATATATATATATATATATATACGACACTATTTCCATATTCTAGCATGTGTTCTTTCGAGTGCTGCAAACAGTAGCATGGCCTTCTCGAGTGAGGTATTTAAACTTAAAACCTTAAATAAACAAATTTGAATAATTTATGAGATAAGTATGAATCAAGACTGAACACACTTATTTTAGTTTTGAAGGCTGACTTCAAACACTGTCAATCGCACAGAGGAAAAATGTATGGAATTTAGATCTCAAATGCTCTAACAGTGATTATTCCACTCCCGTCATATGTGTGCAGATCTTTTTTATTACTTGGGTACCGGTGGGTTATGAGCTATGCCTAGGATTATTGTATTAATCCTCTGCTTCAGTGAACATAATCTGAGAAAGGATCAAAAGGTAAGAAACTAAATAAACAAATGGCTAATATGTCAATGGTTATCAATGGATGTAAAATAATTACATTCCATTAAACGAAAAAGTCATTAAAAATGTAGTTTACGTTTGATAAATCATCTTAATCGATACATAAGACCAACATAATAATTTCATAAAGCTGCGGCTTAAGCATTGAATAGCGTGGTTTGTTTCGTTGTTGCTCTGTGTCCAACAAATGATTTTATAAATATAGTAAATTTTGCTTTCTCTAACATTGAACATTTGTAGAGACAATTCATCAACTAAAGTTCCAGGCATGTTTTTAGAATCGAAATGAGTTAGGTAAAGTCAGTTTATGTTGTTGTCGGGTGTTGGAAGCGAGACCTGAAAATGGTTAAAGTTCTTGAAACTATATTATAAGGAAACTGAAGAAATGATAAAGAAATTTAGTGCCAAATGTGCAATTAAAACATTTGTCGTATGTTCAAAGTTTTGAAATTTTTATTTATTCTCTGAGTAAAATAAAGGAGGTTTTGATTATAATGTCATTATGACTAAATATTATGTGTATAAGGTTATTGTTATGTGTATAAGATTAATGGTATGTGTATAAGGTTAATGCTATGTGTATAAGGTTAACGTTATGTGTATAAGATTAATGTTATGTGTATAAGATTAATTTTATGTGTATAAGGTTAATTTTATGTGTATAAGGTTAATGTTATGTGTATAAGGTTAATGTTATGTGTATAAGGTTAATGTTATGTGTATAAGGTTAATGCTATGTGCATAAGGTTAATGTTATGTGTATAAGGTTAATGGTATGTGTATAAGGTTAATGCTATGTGCATAAGGTTAATGTTATGTGTATAAGGTTAATGTTATGTGTATAAAGTTAATGTTATGTGTATAAGGTTAATGTTATGTGTATAAAGTTAATGTTATGTGTATAAGGTTAATGGTATGTGTATAAGGTTAATGCTATGTGCATAAGGTTAATGTTATGTGTATAAGGTTAATGTTATGTGTATAAGATTAATGTTATGTGTATAAGGTTAATGTTATTTGCATAAGGTTAATGTTGTGAGTATAAGGTTAATGTTCTGAGTATAAGGTTAATGTTATGTGTATAAGGTTAATGGTATGTGTATAAGGTTAATGTTAGGTGTATAAGGTTAATGTTAGGTGTATAAGGTTAATGTTATGTGTATAAAGTTAATGGTATGTGTATAAAGTTAATGTTATGTGTATCAGGCTAATGTTATGTGTATAAAGTTAATGTTATGTGTATAAGATTAATTTTATGTGTATAAGGTTAATGGTATGTGTATAAGGTTAATGCTATGTGCATAAGGTTAATGTTATGTGTATAAGATTAATGTTATGTGTATAAGGTTAATGTTATTTGTATAAGGTTAATGTTGTGAGTATAAGGTTAATGTTATGTGTATAAGGTTAATGTTAGGTGTATAAGGTTAATGTTAGGTGTATAAGGTTAATGTTATGTGTATAAGGTTAATGTTATGTGTATAAGGTTAATGTTATGTGCATAAAGTTAATGTTATGTGTATAAGGTTAATGTTATGTGTATAAGATTAATGTTATGTGTATAAGGTTAATGTTATTTGTATAAGGTTAATGTTATGTGTATAAGATTAATGTTATGTGTATAAGGTTAATGTTATTTGTATAAGGTTAATGTTGTGAGTATAAGGTTAATGTTATGTGTATAAGGTTAATGTTAGGTGTATAAGGTTAATGTTAGGTGTATAAGGTTAATGTTATGTGTATAAAGTTAATGGTATGTGTATAACGTTAATGTTATGTGTATCAGGCTAATGCTATGTGTATAAAGTTAATGTTAGGTGTATAAGATTAATGTTATGTGTATGAGATTAATGTTAGGTGTATAAGGTTAATGTTATGTGCATAAGGTTAATGTTATGTGTATAAAGTTAATGTTATGTGTATAAGGTTAATGAAGCCTCGTGTAAAATTTGATTAAACACATTGTAATACCAACAAGTAGGCAGATAACAAATAAAATGTCTTTACAACAGTAGTCTACATAGACTTTTAATATCTGATTTCAAATAAAGTTGGAAGTGACACCCACACGTTTTGGATGAACAAAGGAAGGACAAAATGGTTGCAACTACATGGTAAACGTACAGACAACTTTACCTCTCGAGCCCATTTTTTAATAAAGACAAGTAATACAATTTCCAGAGGTACTGGAAATTCAAATAATCAACACAAACGGACCACTTGCCTTTCCAGGAAGAGACACGGAGGTTTCAAAAGATGCCCTTAAATAAGTGGAGAACTTTACCTTCATAGTGCAATCCTTAGAGGCACAATGAATACAATTGTATTAATTCTGTAGTGGCAGTCAGATAACAAATAAAACACATAAAAAATCAGACATTAAAACAAATGACATAAAACGGAAATGCAACTAAAACAAATTAAAATTAAATAGTTGGATATTTATCAGATCTCAAAGTCAGCTTTATAGGCAGCACTGTAAACATGTACTCGAAACCTAAAGAGGGGTTACTTTTATGCGCAAGGCTAAAGTAATCGATAAGTGCCACTGTTATTACAGCTTTTATTCATGATACCAGCAACTACTGCTCTGTCTACTGGAAATATATATATATATATATATATATATATATATATATATATATATATATATATATATATATATATATATACAAGGTTCAACAGGAGATGGAGAAGGAACAAGTTTCAGTGGAAGCGTTGGTTCACAATGTAGCTCGAAATGCTTTTTGTCTATCCTGGTCACGTAGTTAAACTTATTACAGTATTAGTTTGTTTGTTGTTTCCACGTTTATATCATGAATTTATACACACAATAAAAAGGCTAAACAAATTAATAACCTTCTAAAATGTTTATTAAGCCTGATACGTAACTATCGTCGGATTAATACTAATTGTTGTTTGTTTCGTGGTTTTCATATTTTACGTTATATGCAACTGCAATTAAAATTGCAGGCCTGTGCCTATATTTTTTGTCGTCCTTGTAAACATTATTCTTATTCGCTGTCAGCTGCTCGATGTCGTTTCTTATCACATCTATATTTTAAACCATGCACATACGTAGTTTAAAGCTTAAATATTTGAAGACTTTGGACGTTGCCGTTGCAATCAATGCTACCCGTTTTGATCATCATAAACAGATATAGCACCATCACTAATATTACATTTTAGTTCAATATTTTAATCAGAAATATATTGTTGAAATCTAAGAGTGGTATTTCAATCCGAGTCAAAGTCTTGTTCACCTAAATTAATTTTTCCACAACCATTTTGCAGTGTCTGAAGCAGTAGAAATAGACCGTGTAATATATATTCTATATTGGATTGAACACTTAAACTATATATCACATGCAACCTGATACAATGGTTTTGCCTCACTATACCTTCTTATGTAATAGTACTGCTGTTTTTCACAATAAAAAGTTAAAGATATTGTTTTCATTACACGTTATAGTTTAGCCAGTTTGCTCTGCAGACATTGCTCTACATTATCCAACAGTGCTGTGTCATTATTGGGAAAAATATATAGGTATTTTACATGTCGTGTGTGGCTGACATTATATCAATGATGTAGATAAGTTTTAATCACATCAGCATGTGTAGGCTTTCCCACACCCTAATGCACCACGTTTTGTTTAACAGCTCAATTATCAATCAAGTATGCATTCTATTCATTTATATATTTCCAGTCATGATTCGATGTAATGTGAAAGTTGCTACAGGTTATGTTAAATTGTTTCAGACGTTCGCTGTGTTTCGCTGCATTAAAAACAATGATACTGTGCACTGAGTCCATAGTTTTCTTTTTCGAAAGTCAAGGTCAAACTTATACTTCTATCTAATGAATACAAATAAAATATTCAGCGTCCGGTTGTTGAATTCCATACTGGCCATTTAAAGTTCATGTTGACAGAATTTCGAAGTTTCTGCTCTGTATATATTGACAAAGTCAACACTGTTAGATCTTAAAATATAGTGCAGTTATAAAAGTATTTCAAAACTTGTATGTGAAATACTTTCTGCTTTTTAGATTTTCGGCCGTTTAATGTTTGTTCAATATGTCGTTTACTTAAGCTACAAACTGAGTATGAGGGCAATGAAAATGTGTACCGCTACTTAAATCTGAAGTCCATTATCATTGGCGCACATTTTCAGTTAAAGTATAAAGTATATCATATTTACTTTCATATTTCCTTTACTAACCTTTCTGTGTAGGTAATTCATATTTATCTGTAATGTTTTTAGCTCAGTTTTAAGTTTTGTCTGATTCTCAGGGTTTTTGTTTCTTCTGTACTCTGCTCTCTTGACACTATGGTTTATAGTTGTGGGTGTGTTTGGTAGTTTTTAAACGATGCATATTTTATGTTTCTGGCACATTTACATTTAGATATTTCATCATCAATGATTTCCGACATATAAAATACGTCATCGAATATCCCCGATCACTTTTATAAATGTGCACTATTAATATTTGGTGCTGTCTTTCGTTTTTCCACCACTTCTATTTTCTTCTACTTTTTTGCAACGATCACATGTTACCGTTTCCATTTATTTACCGACCTAAATTTTGAATCAATCAATCAATTAAAGGATTTAAGTCGCCTACGCAACAAGTGCTTTTTCGACTGGTTAAGTCTCGAAGGCTGAGATTTTCAATTGATCGGGACTGTAGGAGTGGAGTCACTAAAATCCCTCTTTTATGTGCGAATGTCGCACTTTTTAATTCGTGAACAAAGTCCGGCCGAGGTAAGGAGGCAAAAGACCCGCGGGACGCGAAACGCCACAGGAAAGCTGCACGCCCAGAAACGGCAAAGCGCGTAAAATCAAATCAAGTTCAGCTGTACTAGTGGACAGAAATCTATTCCAATGGCGTGTAAGCCACTCGTGTAATTTTCCTAATCCTTTGAGTTGTGTAATTTCATTACTATTTTTAATTAAAGTTGGAATTTTGGTGTACATGGTGTACTTTTGATCTTCCGAAATGTTGTCAGTCAGCTGGGTGTTTGGGTCACGCTGTGTCTATTTGGGGTTTTCACTTTTCATGATAGTATACAAAGGATCGAGTTAGGGTTGTGGGGATAGAGCTTTAATCGAAAGAGGTCTTTAAAGGAGACCAGAAACCAGTGGAAGTATAGAATAATAATAAAAGTACTATAGCAGAAAACCTTATTCTGAAGTATCATCTGCGACTGTAATGCCAATATTTAAATATTGGCCTATCTTCTTGGAGCTGAATTTCCGTGACCTCGTATGCAAAATTTCCGCGCCTATTCGGTTCCTTTGGGGATGTGACGTCATAGTAGCGACTCCAGCAGCCCAAGTTGGAGTTGCCAGAGTAAAAGACAATACCGTTTTGCGTTGCTTACGGGTGTAATAGAACATTAAGAAAAGCCTGTGGACAAATTTTTTTTTCCCAAAGAAAAAGGCATCATGAAAGAATGGGTACATTATTACAAACGAGTCGATTTCAAAGCAACACCATACAGCACTATGTGCTCGTTACATTTCTCAAAGGAATGTTACGAGAGGGATCATGAAAAAATAGCAGCTCAAAGATACGCAAATGCTAGGCCTAGACTAAAAGTTGGCGCTGTTCCAGACATACCTTTGGACATTTTAAATCCTGGGAAAAGAGTTAAACGTGTGAGTTACGAAAATAGACAGAAGGACGAGTAAGTGACCACAAAATGCAACAATCAATCCACATATCTTTTATCTAAAACAGCAGTGCTAAAAACAAATCAGATAGCCCTACACCCTGGGCCCCTTCTGGTTTTAGTTCCGGCCCATCCTGTATTCAAAGTGAGGTGCCCGTCAGGCTTTTCGAAACAAAAATTGTTTGCCTGAGGAAACTTTGATCGCGCTGGTGAAATGAGTAAATTTATTTTCAAGATGTTGACATACATGCCTTAACACGGCACAATCTAAATCAAATCACCCCTGTCGTAGGTGAAATTTAGATTTAATTTTAATCAAATGGAAGCTTTGCTAAAAATAAGATTCTAAACCTGTCGTGTTTCGAGAAAACACAATTTTCAGTAATCTTATAAAAATTAAATTTAAAAAAAAAATGCATTGTATACATGTAGTATGCATAAACGGTAATCTGTATTAATTGGAACTTACATTGATCTTGTGAAAAGGACTGCCCGTCGGACATACTTCAAAGAAACCATGTTCGACAGTGTGTGTATGTGTAAGCACCAGCAATTGATTACCAAATAAACGATGCCTATTTTGTTGTTACTTACGATGCCATGGACTTAATTTTAACAGTTCAAATCTGCAGTCACAAGTTACCGTACATGTGGCAACTGTTTTTCTCACGTTTTATGCCCCACCTTATTTTCTTAGGTTTAAGTCTTAATGCATTTAACACTGTTTGCTGATTAAAATATTTATTCAGAATTAGTTCTTTAGGGCCACATATACTGCATGGTATATTTTGTTTTATTCCTTGTAATTTAATCATGGTAATTAAACTTTTCATATACGGTAGAGGAATGTCAGGTGTTAACTGGCAGAGTTTCTTTGGCGGAAATGGAGATGCGATTTTGTTTGCAGAGAAAATTTCAACGTGATCATTCATTTAAGCTAATTGGTGACAATTTTATTCTTTTAATTATTTTTTTTACTATAGTACTGTTGTAGTTGTTTTAAAAATCTGAAATTTACTCGAATAATGTTTAATCTTCACGTTCTATTTACTGAAGAAGAAAAAAAGAAGAAAAAAACTGTTGTATGATATTAATTATTTCGTCCAGTGCCGGGTTTAGACGTGTGTGCGTGTGATTTGAATTTTTAACGTAGCTTTAACAATTTTTCAGTCATATCGCTACGATGTCAGCAGTGTGGCAGTTTAGACTGTGGATTGCATACGTTATATTTAAAAATGGTTTGGGGTTGGGTTTTTTCTTCTGACAAATGAAAATTGACAGACATAATGTAATAATCGGGACTTCGCTGCGCAAAATTGAGAGATATTACGAGATCGGGATGTAGATGAGGAAATACCCCCAAAATCGGGAGGTTTTTCTCCCGGCTTGAGAGTTGACAGGTATGAACTGTCCCGGCTTGTGGAATTTCATTCAGGACTTTAGTTTATTTCAGTCACCAGCCCGGGGCCTGTGCCTAACAAATTTCTTTTAGTACTTACCAGTACAGTACATAAACTATTATATCAGACTGCAGATTCAACTTTTGAATGTGCAACCCAATGTGGTCTCCTGTCTGCCTCGCTCGCCAATGTTTATGTTTATATTCGAGGACTCGCTAGTATAGCGTCAAGGTACCACGTGATCTGTCGTCTCATTAAAACTCGGAAAAACTCGGCAATTTACGGAATCGTGGTATCTTCCACGCAATATAATCACTACCCGCTTACGATATGTAATTTATAAACATTGTAGTCGAATTAAAATCTGTAGAGAATTACATACGTAAAAGGAAAATTTTGATTTCTAGTCTCCTTTAATAGCCGAAGGAAGAACATCATATAATGTAGCAGAAATAGTAGTAAATGATTAGTAACATCTATGTATGTATGTATTTATCTATTATTCTCTCTCTGTCTCTCTCTCTCTCTCTCTCTCTCTCTCTCTCTCTCTCTCTCTCTATATATATATATATATATATATATATATATATATATATATATATATATATATATATATATATATATATATATATTGGAAAGCGATCGTGATAAGGTATCCTTAACAGGTGAAGCCAATTGATGGTAGCCATTATTCATTTCACGACTAATTTTTTTTTTTGGCATACAAAAGTCTAAGTCGTAGAATGAATTTAAATTTTAAACTGAGAGGTATCCTTTCGTTTGTGTTAGCTTGTTCAAATTTGTCTGAATGTCCAAAGGTTCTCAGAATTAGTGCAAGATAAGATAAATAAGACTCCTACGAGTCATTGTAAAACTCTCTATTCTTGATTGGCTTATCTTTTAAGAAGTTTATTGTATCTTTAAAGGGTTATGACAAGCATTTACTTTGTATAGATGAATTGTTCTTGTTTCCGTCACCAAAGGAATAAATATGAAGTAACTTCATTCCAAACCATCCAACAAAAAATTGAACCTGATTCTGAAATTACTTACTATCTTTGGTGAGAACGAAAAAGGATTTGGTTGAAGAAACGTCGGTCGTGGAACCAATAGAATAAGAGCTGTACAAAGTTTTGTCAATCAATTGCCAGTTGACGGAAAGGAGCTTTTCTTTTCCATCTTTTCCTATCTTGCTCCAGGTCAGGGCGTTATTAAGAAAGAAATTATGTCTCTCGTTGGTGGAACAATGAAAAAATCCGCTCCTCTTGTTGTTAGTCGATACTTCTGTTAGCTTTGCCTCCAGTCGTCGGGCTGCTCAAAAAAATACAAGCACTTGTGTATAATGTGGAGTATGTTCTAAACGAATCTTTAGAAGTAATGAAAAAATATTCACCTCATTTCTAAAGAGCAAACAAATGATAATTGCATTATCATATCAGTAAGTTTACTACAACATCATTCAAATAATAATTGCATTATCATATCGGTAAGTTTACTACAACATCATTCAAATAATAATTGAGTAGTAAGGTGGGACGGTCTAGGGACTAGGGGAGTTCCATGTTAAAAAGGCAATATCCACTCTGATGACTACGTAAATTTAACATGGGAAGCAATATCCACTCTGGGGACTATATAAATTTAACATGGGACAAAAAAGGTATCCACTCTGGGGACAAGGGAATTTAACATGGGAGAAAGGAAATATCCATTCTAGGGACAAAGGCAATTGAAACATGGGAGAAAAAAATATCCATTCTAGGGACAAAGGCAATTGAAACATGGGATTTTTTTAAAAATTAAAAAAAAATAAAAAAAAATAAAAATAAAAAAAGGGGTAGGCAATGGAAAGTCAATCTCTTTTCGAGAAATGTGGGTGGCCCTGAAAAGGGCCTTTGGGTTTATGTTAATGTATCCATTAACATAAGGGGCACCGCATTGGTCTTCTTCTTGTCCTTAGGCTGCGCCTCACTGTAGGACCGTAAACCAGGACTCTTTTGAGGCATCCTTATCTTTCTACGTAGATCCTACGTATCCACAGACTGGTGTCTGTCCTGTGGACAACGGTCCACTTGGATCGGACATACATTAGCATGTCCGTCCTAAACATCATTGAAGACACAAGGGTGGATGATTCAACTGTGGTCCACATCTTGAGGCGACGAGAACGGGTGAATCAATGCAGTGAACTGCGCTTATTTATAGGTAGAGGAAGGATTGAAACGGATTGAGTTCATTGACCAATCCAAACACGCGTTACAAAATTCAGTCAGCCCGCATCCAATCCGAAGAGAGCAGTCTGTGACGTCACGTGGTCTATATAGATTCGCTAGCGCCTGTGTGCAGTCAATCTATGCGACAGTGATTCAACATGACGGAAACTCAGAAAACGATTCATTGGGGTGCACCAGCAGTGGAGACCGTCCAAGGGAACCCGGACTTACTTTCAGAAGAGGTAAATTGGGATTTTGTGGATTTTCTTACCTCGCAAGAATTTGTTCCGGAACCTTCGTCACCTTCATTACCGCAAGTGGAGAATTTTAGACAGAGACAGAAAGAAGAACTGGAGAAATTTATACAACGACAAAAGGAAGCGGAACAAGCTTTTTTCCTACAGCAACAGCAGCAGCAAGAAGAAGAGGTAAGAAAAAAACAAGAAGAAGAAGTAGCAGCAAAGAAACAAGAGGGTGAAAATCAATCGGTCACGGTACTGTTGGACATTTTAGCGGAGTTAAGAAGTCTGAAACAAATGTATCAGACTTCTTTATTACGACCGAAGAGAATACGACCTTCCCGAGCTAAACACGTCAACCCTGTGACTAAGCCTACCGTACCACCCTTAGTGATTTCAACCAAATCATCATCATCATCAACAGTACGCAGTCCAGAAGTAGGCCTTGGCCGTGGCAAAGGCTTAAGGCAGTTAAAGTTGATTGCTTAAACTCACCCTTACACCAAAAAAGGTCCTTTTAAGGGCCACCCACGTCTCTCGAAAAGAGATACACTTTCAATTGCCAATAACTCAAAAAAAAAAAAAATCCATTTTACCCCTTTAGTACGTGTATATGAGTGCGTGAGTGTAGCTTCTTATTTTAAAATCAGAACTCAAAGACACTTACCTTATATAATTAATGTATTCTTTTCTCAATAGTTACAATCTAATTCACAATTCACAACATAACACTTTAAAAAGTTCATAGACTTCTTCTATCCCATTGTTTACTCTCTCTGTTTTTTCAATTTCTTCACCGTAACAGTCTTTTCCTATTCTTCCTCCTCACTTTCTTCCCTTCTTCTTTTCTTCTCCTGTTTCTTTTTCTTCACCTGGCTGCTTTCTTCCTCTGAAGAATCCCTCTCTTCTTCTGAAGAATCCCTCTTTTCTTCTGACTCCTCTTGTTTCTTTTTTGGGCAATCTGGAGACCAATGTCCTTTTTCTTTACAATAATAACAGGTATCTTGACTTTTGTCTTTTCTAGCCGCTGTTTTTCTTTTTTGACGGTCTGGACACTCTGAAGACCAATGCCCTTTCTTTTGACAGATATAGCAAGTATCTTGACTTTTATCTTGAAAGGAAGGAGAGTAGTCCGTCGGCTGGTCTGAAGAGAATTTTCTAATGACCCCTCGCAAAGCTCTGATGAAACGTTCGATTTGGCTAGTCTCTTCCATCGTTGTGCTCGGTTTGAGAGTGAAATGAATAGTGAAAGGACAAGACACACACCCTTTTATATACGCTGGTCTGCCATGACTATAAATTAGTCTATGGTGTTTAAACTTGAGTCATTTGACGTTTTACACTCAAGATGAAACGATCCAATTCATTCGAGAAGAAAGAAGAAGAAAGTAAGAGGCAGAAACGTGATCTATCGCCTCATACCAGGGCTGAAGTCTTGGCACAAATTCATGCCAGTGATTTTGAAGAGGACATGAGTGAACCAGAATCCAAACCCTCTAAACAAAGTTCACCACCCTTAGTCAACCCTGAAAAGTACTATTCCATTCGAGAGACGGAAAAGCGCTCCTCTAGAAAATTTAGAACCACGGCTTACAAATACACGGTGAAGTTTAAAGATTTCAAGGCTGAAGTACCGTTAGAGAAAGCAGAAGGGTTCATCACTGGGGTGTGGGATTCTTTGCTCACCGCACTCAAGCGACAATGTCAACCCAAAGAAGACGATCGCTTGAGACTTTCCATACAACACGACGGTTTGAAATCCCCTGTTTGGATCGAGTTTAGCACCCCTGCAGAATTGACTGCTTCCAAAGTCATGGACAAGATTCAACACGTGCAACAATCTAATGACCAGTTTGACATCACCGATGGAAAAGCCACATTCGACATGACCCACGTCTCTCCTCCTCAAGGGACCGGACAACGCAATAAGGTGTTACTGGTGAACGACCTTCGCATCACCGAAACGAGCCTCGTCCAAATTCACAACCCTCAAGACCAGATGTGTTTAGCCAGGGCTATCGTGGTGGGACGAACCTATGCCAACAAGAACGACACGGTAGAATGGAAAAGAGCCTGGAAGAACATTCGAAAATCGAACCGAGCCAAACAACGAAGTGAAGCAGAACTCCTGTTACAACAAGCTGACCTGTCCAAAGACACACCCTGCGGTATTCCTGAAATGCAAACATTGCAAGATGTCCTAGCTCCATTCTACACCTTGAAAGTGCACCCTCAAGAAGTGCGCGGGCCTCTGTTGTTTCGAGGCCAAGGCTTTAAGGATGCAAAATACATTCACCTTTATCATCACGATGACCATTTCGATACCATTACCACTATCACCGGATTCCTGGGATACAAATATTACTGTGAGAAATGTGACTATGGTTATAATAATCGAGAGCAACACAAACATTGCGGATGGAAATGCTCAGGATGTTTGGCCTCTCCACCCTGTCTGAGCGAAGGACAAGAAAGAGTACATTGTCCTGCTTGTCTGCGCACGTTTTTCAGCCCTGCCTGTTACCAGCAACATCTGAAGACACAAGGTTCACAGCAGAAATGTGCTTGTCAACTCCTGAGATTGTGCCCTACGTGTGGACAAGGCCTACGTACCAATAGTGCCAAGACACACGTATGTTCAGGAAAGAAAAAATCTCACATTTGTCACCACATCGTGGACTTGGAACACCAATGCTACGTGCAAAAATACCAACCCCCACCAGAGAAAGAGGACGGTCACAAGAAGAAAGGCAATTTCATCTTTTTCGATTTCGAATGCATGCAAGAGACCGGCATTCACATTCCTAATTTCTGCGTGGCTCATCGAGCGTGAGAGAAGTGCATTCAAGAACCTATCTTCAGTCATTGCCCTCACTGTAGCAAGATTCCCGGAGGGTGTGAAAAAATCTTTCGAGGACCGAACACGTTAGCCGATTTTGCCCAATGGGTCTTAGACCCCATCGACAAGACGTGGAGCCAAGAGGACATCGAACGTTACGGAGATTGTCATCGCCATGCCACGGTGATGGCTCACAATTTCTCTGGATACGATGGACAGTTTCTTTTGAGGTACTATACGGAACATGGCACCGAACGTCCTAAAGTGACTTTGAACAGAGCCAAAATCATTTTCATGCAAGTGGGACAAGTGCAGTTTAAAGATTCGATGAGTTACTTGGCCATGCCTTTGAGTCGAATGCCTAAAACGTTTGGAATGACAGAAATGGCTAAAGGGTACTTTCCACACTTTTTCAATACGGAAGCCAATCAACACGTCGTTCTACCCCATTTACCTGAGGCTCATTATTACGACCCCGACAACATGCGTACCGAACAACGAGAAGCTTTCTACGCTTGGTACCAGGCTCACGCCTCTGACCCTTCCGACTTTCAGGAAGAAATGCTAAAGTATTGTCGTTCCGACGTGGACATTTTACGGCGATGCTGTGGAAAATTTCGAGAACTGTTCATGGAACACGGAGGGGTCGATCCTTTGAAAGAAACTTGCACCATTGCCAAAGCGTGTTCCTTAGTGTACCGGCAACGATTCATGCCTGAAAACACCGTGGCTGTCATCAGTCCTCAAACGACCAACTATGTCAAACGTCAATACTCGGTCAAAGCCCTACGCTGGTTACATTACTTGTGCGACAAGGAAGACAAATGGATTCAGCATGCCCGCAACGGAGGAGGTGAAAAGACCATCGGAACGCATTCGGTCGATGGTTGGGACTTAGAAAACCCCAAGATCGTGTATGAGTTTAACGGTTGCTTATTTCACGGATGTCCCGTCTGTTACCCTGACCGTGACACTAAAAATCAGTTTTTACAACGAACCATGGAAGACTTGTACCAGGCCACTTGTCAGCGACGCCTAAAGTTGGAACAGGAAGGATACCAAGTGGTAGAAATGTGGGAACACGAGTACGATCACCGTTTGAAAACCGATCCCGAGTTTAAACGCCTCGTGGAAAGTTACCAGTTCATGGACCCGCTGAACCCGAGGGATAGTTTGTACGGAGGAAGAACCAATGCCACCTGTTTGCTGTACCAAGCCGACGAAGAGAAAGGAGAAGAAATCAAATACTTGGATGTGTGTTCGCTGTATCCTTACGTGTGCAAATATTGTCGCTTTCCTGTAGGGCACCACCAATTGTTGACGGAACACATCGACCTGAAAAACATTCGACAATACGAAGGTCTAATCAAGTGCAAAGTCCTGCCTCCCACGGACTTGTACCATCCCGTGTTACCTCACCATTGCCAAGGCAAACTGATGTTTCCTTTGTGCCGTACTTGTGCTGAAACGTGCAACCAAGATCAACCTTGCCAGCACACCCAGGAAGAACGCGCCTTGACGGGAACCTGGGTCAGCGTAGAATTGTTCAAAGCTCTGGACATGGGATACCAACTGTTAGAAGTGTACGAAATTTGTCACTTTCCCAAGACACAACAATATCACAAGGGTGACCTCACTCAGAAAGGCATTTTCGCCGACTACGTGGATGCCTTTTTGAAACTGAAGCAAGAAGGCAGCGGCTATCCTTCCTGGTGTCACACTCCCGAAGACCAAATAAAATTCAAAGAGAAATACTATGAACAAGAAGGCATCTCTTTAGACCACATCGAGAAAAACGAAGGCTGGCGATCGTTTTCCAAAGTGATGTTAAATTGCTTGTGGGGTAAAATGGCACAACGTCCGTGTTTACCCAAGACGGAATATTTGACAGAACCTTCCCGCTACTTCCAGATGATTCACGACAAAACCAAATACATGAAACACGTGGACGTCGTTCGCGAGGATTTGATCTTGGTCAATACGAAGAAGATCTGGACTTTGTACAAGACGACCCTTTTGGAAATGTCATCATTGCGGCTTATGTGACAGCCCATGCTCGCTTAAAATTGTACGAAACTTTAGAACTGTTAGGGAAACGCGTCCTGTACTTTGACACGGATAGTTGCATTTACATCCATCACCCGAGTCAACAGCACCCTGACATCGAAGGAGACCGTTTAGGAGCTTGGACAGACGAGCATCCTGACGACAAGATTATAAGTTTCGCCAGTGGTGGTCCTAAAAATTACGGTTACGAATACCGGGACAAACAAGGAGAAGTGCACACGCAGTGCAAAGTGAAAGGATTGACTCTGAATTATCGTACCAGTCGAGTGGTCAACTTTGAGGTACTGAAAGAAGCCTTGCAGTCTGGAAAAGATCAACATTTTAAAGTGACCACCTATCAACCGAACAAGATTGTACGTTTACCCACTCACCACATCGTCAGTCGACCCTTGGAAAAAGTCTATCAAATCGCGTACCAGAAGCGAGTGCGACTTCCCAATCATTTCACTTTGCCGTATGGACATGTTGGTATAAAACTTTGGTTGTAAGCGGATAGCCACCCACCAGAAAGATGACTTCACCACAGCAAGAATCGAGTGAGAAACCCGATGAGAACTCGAAGTTCAAACCCTACACTTTTCTGGTTTTCTTGCCTGACTATTGTGATTGTGCCCGTCGATTGGACACGTTTCAAGCATGGCCTACGGATAGGAAAGGATTACCTTCTTCGCATATTTTAGCTAGAACAGGATTCGTCTACTTGGGACCTGAGTCAGGATTGGGATATGACGTACAGTGTTTCGCTTGTGGCCTAAAGTTACGAATGGATCTATGTATCTATAAAGATTCAGCTATTCTGGAACATACTCGATGGTCTCCGCACTGCCTTTGCCTTTCTATGGCCTTTCCACCCATGACATTACGGTACAGTGATGACGGTACCTTAGAGACGGTACCTTCCAAAACAAGACATAAAAAACATAAAAAAGGAACGATGTACAAGCTTGAGACTGCATTGCGACTAGTATAAAAAGGGGCTATGGTCAAGATCGATAGTTCATTGGGACTACCAAGACCGAGCGAACAAGATGAATACTTTCAGAGAAACACAAAACAAGTTTAGACAGGTACAATTCAAGTGTGGGGCTTCGGAAGTGGAATGCGATTGTGAGCCTTGCGATGGGTACGATGCTGTACGTTGTGACCTTAGCGATGCCGTAAAGGATCATGGGAACTTTGTTCTCACTACCCCTATCATGGAAAGTGATGCTGTGCGTGTCAAACCTGAGGGATGCGAAGGCGATGCCACTCGTCCTCTTGGACACTTTACTGGGTTTCGTTTTAAAGGTGGATGTTCACCTTCACGTCTACCTCCCTACGGATGTCATCCAGCTCTGAGCAAACTCCTGTCCATGTCACCCAACCCTCATCGAAACGAACCTGTGAAAGACGAATATTCGTTCCCTGTGCGTTTGTCGGAATACTGCAACTTTGAAAATTGTCTTCAATCGTTCAAAGGAAAATGGCCTAAGTATCTGGGAGGCCCGACCCCCGAAGAATTAGCCAGAGCCGGATTTTTCTACTTGGGCGAAGGAGATAAAGTCAAGTGCTTCAGTTGCGGTGTGTCACTTCACCACTGGGAACCGCAAGATTCGGCCTACGTAGAACATGCTCGATGGTCACCGAATTGTCATTACTTACCCTTAGTGGGACCGAGACATTGAAGTAACTTACCATGTCGTTGACGAAGAAGAAACCAGTTTGGCTTGGAGTCAAATGTTGGACATCAACGAGACCAGTATTTAAACTTAATTTCAAAAACGATTTTGAATCATTACCTAAAGAACTGCAAGAGAAGATTTACAAGGAAGTTTGGCAGGGACTTGCCAGAGTGAAATCTCAATGGGTAACTGTAGAACTTTTGTGCCGAGAAATTCACAAGAGGAAAGTGAAAAAAGTCAACCAGTGTGTTAGATTTCTTTGGGTCAAGTGTGCATTCGTCCTATTGTATTACTCTAGACCGTTTACATCAAAAGAGTTCAGTGACATTCTTGGACGTTACCCTGAATGGCAGTGGTCAGAAATTACTCACTATGTGGATTACTTTTGCTCTAGGACAAGATTGTGAATTGTACGGACTGACCTATTCATGGATACTTTACAAGAGAACATTCGTGCTTTGCCTGTGGGGTTGACAGAACGCATTTACCGAGAACTGATCAAAATACAAGTGAAACGCAAACGCAAAGTTATTCATCCGTTTTTAAATTATGCTCTGTTCCAAAGTATAAGAAGACTGATTATGAGTGGATATTACATCAGCCACAAAGGTAAACGAGGCTATTGGCCACCACCCAAGGATTCCAAAAACAGTGTATATACTTATGAATACTTTACAAGAGAACATTTTGGGCTTGCCTGTGGAGTTGAGAGAACGCATTTACCAAGAGCTGGTCAAAATACAAGTCAAACGTAAAGAACAGTTGCATCCGTTACGTCACCAGATCTTTAACCACTGGTACCTGAATGGTATAAGAGGACTGATTCGTCAGAAATTGTTTCAGTGGTCAGACCTTGTTGAACACTTTCAGTTAGTGAATGAAATACACGTTCGAAATTTTGGTTACTTCGAGATTCACCTACTGCAACGTATTGAGAAAGACGAGTTAAAGGATTACCAACATATTTTACGTGGAATCTGCTTAGCGGAAGACGAAACATCTAGACAAACTCTGACGTTTCGGTTACAGTATGCAAGATTTAGATTCCCTACTGGAGAACGAAGATGTCTCGTTAGAAATTACCTTTATTGCTTCCGAAACAAAGAGACTATAAAATCAGGCTGCCATGCCACGGATTATGTCACATGTTATTGAACAGATTAAGTGGAAGGAAGTCAATGACCATATTCAAACCGTGGATCATTACCATCGATTATTACAAGAACTGTATCCATTCAGTTTGGGTCGACAAGTGGTGTGTGTCTTAGTGACTTGTTTTCTGGGATTTCGTTTACCAGCCGATTCTTTGTGGACTCTTTACGAACAGTACTTACCACCCCAATGGCCTTAAATGGTCACGAAAGACTCCTTTTGCTCAAAGCCTTGCTTTTTCATCTGGATACTTCTCGACCTCTACGGTAAAAAAAGATTCGTCAACTTTTAGCTACCCAAGACGTGTATGACGATGTGTGTGTAGCTTGTGACTTACACCCCCATTGGACAGATGTCCGTGCCTGGAAAGAATGCGATTTTGAGGCTTGGACCCAAGAAGTGGCCCAGTATGGACGAGAGTTGTTCAAGGAAAAAAGTTACTTTTCAACCAGTGTTAGTGACGGTGCCAGAAGAACCCGTCACCCAGGACGGGACTGTCGTGGACAGGCCTGAAAGACCCTTTCGGGAGGACACTTGTGTGACCTTACCCTCTATTGAACTGGCCAGAACATTACCCAAAACATGTTGTACAGACACTTGTGTTTATTCCACGTTGATGGTTATCATGTGCCTTTTATCCTTGTACTTAAGCCTTTGGCTTTTATGTATTTTTGTCTTTCGTATTCATGTTTAAAACATTCAATAAACGTGTTCTGAAAAAAAGTATATAAACTCTTGTCTTGTTTGTTTTCGTGTCACAAGTGACATTCCTAACACTATGGCTACCTCTGCTGTCTCTGCTCCCTCTTCCTCTACTGTCAAAGTCATCGACGAACACTTAGATCGTGCCAGTTGGGAGGCTTTGTATCTTCGCCATCCCTTTAACATGCTCATTGCTGGACCTAGCGGTTCAGGCAAAACCGAATTCGTCAAACGTTTGATCGAACATAAACATCATTTGATCGATCGGCCACCTCAGCAAATCGTGTGGTGTTACAAAGAGTGGCAATCGGCGTACAGCCTCTTGCGAGAAAGTCAAGGCGATTCCATCGTGTTTGTGGAAGGCATTCCTAAAGAAGACGACGGCATCATCTCTGACTCCCGTCAAACCCATTTGGTCATTTTTGACGACATGTTAGGAGAAGACGAAGAAGAAATTAAACTGTGGTTCACGCGCAAAGGGCATCACCGTAATGCCAGTGTCGTTTACATCACCCAAAATTTGTTTCAACAAAGTAAAGCCCATCGCACCATCAGTCTCAATGCGCATTACGTGGTCTTGTTTAAAAACCCTCGAGATAAATCGCAAGTGCAAGTCTTAGCCAAACAGTTGGGAACGCCTTGGCTGACTAGGCGTACGACGATGCCACTCAAACTCCACACGCCTATTTACTCGTCGATTTGAAACCTACGACCCCCGATGATTTGCGATTTCGTACCCACTTGTTTCACCACTGGTGCCAAGACGGAGGGCCTGTCCTGTACACGTCTCCGTCCTCGACTTAATTTCACTCCACAAAAAAAAAAACTATAAAAACCTCAGACCCTTTTTGTCTGTCTCACACAACGTCAAAATGACATCCCTTCAGTCGCATCTTCCCGTCAAATTGATTCGTGCCTTGTATGGCATCAGTCGAGAAAAAAATCCACAAATACGAGCTCGTGTCTTAGAAGCTAGTCTCAAAGAAGTCTTACGATGGTCCACGGTGACGGCACGTCAATTACTCCAAGGAATCATTCAGATTCCTCATCAAACCAAATGCTTTTTTGATCGAAACAAAGTCGCTTTGACCCAACTGGCCGATCCCCCAATCGACACCCAAACCAAAAAACAAATCATTTTGAAACCTGGAGGGAGCGGTACTCTAGGAGGGTCATCATTCGCTCTCTCTTAAGATGGGATCCTAATGCCCCCAAACTTCTCCCCAAGAAAAAAGTCAAACGAAGCTCCAAGAAGAAGAAAAGGACCAGGTCCCCAAGGAGAACTTCTCCAGTGGCGGGACCATCCTCTTACCAGACACCACCCCGGAAAAAGAAAAGAATCCCCCAGAAAAAGAAACAGAGAAAAAGTCCCCAGAAAAAGAAAAGCCCACAGAAGAAAACTAGTCGCAAGAGAGGCACTTCAGCCAGGACGCAACCTTACACTCGCAAACCACGACCTGCAAAGGCGGTGACTGCGTCTCCGGTAGCCTCACGTTCATCCACTTCTCCGTTGATGACACCAAGAACTGAAGAGTACTTGGAGACGTTGATCACATGAAGAACTTCTCCGTTGATGACCCCAAGAACTTCCCCAGTGGCAGGACCCTCCAATTTAGTGGCAGTGGCTGCTGCTCACAAAGTACCTTCTCCCAAAATCAAAGTTCAAGAAAGATCGGGCATGTTACAAAGTTTACTGGATTTGTCCAAGCAAGAACTGGCTCGATTTAGTCCGTTGCGTACCCCTGCACGACGTGTCATGCCTGTCCTGAAGTTGATACGACGTAAAGACAACCAGTGGCGACGCGTTCCAGTATAAAAAAGGCCTGTGACCAAGTCGGGGTATCAGTGTTTTTGGTGCTGAAGACTCAAAGATGTCACCCTCCAGAAAACATCCCTCTTCTAAACAACCCCAAGGAAAGAAAAGGAAAGGACTGCCTCCTCGTTTAGTCAAACATGGGGACATGTTATCTGTCCTGTCCAAAGCTTCTCCACCTCTACGAAAAAAACTCATTCAATCGGCCTCCAAAGAGGTCATCGATACCGTGTGCGAATGCTGTTTGAATGTCTTGAAAGGCACGATCCCTTTGTCCAAACACCAGAAACAATGCTTAGGCAAACATCGTCACGTTCTTCGCCAAATGGTTCAAAAGAAAATTCCCATTCGTCAAAAGAAGAAGATGTTGGTCCAACGTGGAGGTATTTTACCCCTCTTGTTAGGCCCCTTATTGAAAGGAGTCTTGGGAACCATGTTGGGAGGACTGGTGGGAGCAAGATAAAAGGCCCTCGGAAGTCCCAAGATCTCAGAATCGACCCCTGACAACCCCATGGAATGACGAAAACTAGCTTTAGTGCCTTACAAACGATGGATGGAATACCATCGATGGCAAGAACAACGCACCCCGCATTTACCTCCCAATCCCAAATTGAGCGAGATGTCCCAGTTACAACAAGAATTGCAGTCCTTGATGGATCGCCAAGATTTGTCCGAAACAGAAAAATCGCAAAAGTACGGTCAACTCTTGCAACGACTGCAACTCTTTCACCAGAAAGCTTTAGACGAAACAGCTCTACCCACTCTGAACGATTTTAAGACCTTGATGAAAAGTCCAACACCATCATCACTACCACCACCACCACCACTACTACCATCCACAGGGGTCACCAGAGATATTACCCCACGAAGACCTGAGGAAGAAGAGATGCGAGAAGTGTTTCAAACACCGTCAGCAGCTCCCATTTCGAGTAAGATTGCAGCATCCTTGTTGACCCCGTCCCCCACACCCCAACGAGAAGAAATGAAAGCTTGGGTTAAAAAGATGATGTCCACTCCTCCTTCGACAGAAGTGAAAAAGAAAGAAGGGAAACCAGAAGTGAAAAAAGAAAAGAAGACCAAAGCCATTCCATCGCCACCTCCACCACCACTACCTTCGACTTCTACTCCCGTAGCCCATCGGACACGTAAATCCGTTTCCAAACCACCCTTTCGTCCCACCCAAAGTAGCATCACCGAAGAGTGGGTGACTTATTAACACACCAAAAAAAAAATGGAGAAGGTGTTAGCCAGCATTTACTACGATCCGTCCCATCCTGCAGGTTACGCAGGAGTTCAAAAATTGTATCATGCTGCCAAAACTCGACTGAAAAGTCTCTGTTTACCTCAAGTGCAACGATGGTTACAAGAACAAGCTACCTACACTTTACACAAACCCATTCGACGCAAGTTTGCCAGAAGTCGCACCCGAGTGGAAGGCATCGATCATCAATGGCAAGCCGATTTAGCCGATGTCTCTCATTTGGCCAGCTACAATCGTGGTTACAAATATTTGTTTTGTGTCATCGACGTCTTTTCCAAATTTGCCTGGGTCCTGCCCTTGACTTCCAAATCGAGCAGCCAGTTAGTGCGAGCCTTGCAACGGGTGTTGAAACAAAGCGGTCGTCACCCTCTTCGATGGCAAACGGACAAAGGTACCGAATTTCTGAAAGAAGCTTTCCAAAAAGAATTAAAGAAACGTGAGATTCATTTTTTTACCACCGAGAATCCCGAAACCAAAGCCAGCAACGTGGAACGTTTTCAACGCACTTTGAAAGAACGCATATGGAAATATTTTACGCATCACCACACTCTGAAGTACATCGACATCTTACCGCACCTGGTGCAAGCGTACAACCAATCTTACCATCGAAGCATTGGACGTGCCCCGCAAGAAGTGACTTCCGACAACGAAGTGCTGGTGTTTGAGCGCCTGTTTGGTACGTCCCCGACGAGGGCTGTCCCCAAGAAAAGTGGAGTGTTGGCCGTAGGAGATTGGGTGCGCATTGGCAAAACCAAACGCACTTTCGACAAAGGTTACTTACCTAACTGGACGACCGAATTGTTTCGTGTCACTGGACGAGTGCATGGCCGTCATCCTGCCGTCTATAAACTGGAAGACATGAACGGAGAAGTGCTCAAAGGAACGTTTTATTTGCCCGAGTTACAACGTGTCACCAAAAAAGAAGACGACGTGTACGACATCGAAAGCATTCTCGAACGCAGAACCCGTAAAGTGGGCAAACGACGTGTCAAAGAAGTCAAAGTACGTTGGAAAGGATATCCACCCAGTTTTGATTCTTGGATCGACGCTTCGCAAGTCATCGACTACACTGGTCAACAGTGAAATCATTACTGACTTGAAAAGGTCCTAATCTGTAGTATTTTGGTGTGCCGAACACGAATATAACCGTGAAAAATTTGTATTGGCTCTCGTTTTGAAGATATTCATATACCTCATTTTCTATGTTTCACTGTGTAAATTTCTCCAGTAGGACTGCAGCAACATCCGGAATAATGATGTAACATTGCATAATACCATCATGCTCACATCATCCACAGTTGATTGCATCATTTTCTGATGCAATGCAATACTAATGCCATGCGGCTGCTGAAGTAAGTTGACGTCAGCAGTGTACTATACATGTGTAGGCCTATTATACTAATGCCAGGCGGCTGCTGAAGCTGACGTAAGCAGTGTACTATATAAAGCCCAATCAGATAGGTTCAGCATTTAAAATATTTTAGACGTTGTGCGAGACAGTTCAAGCTACTGTTACATAAAACTTATTATTTTATCCATTTACGTACAATAAAGAACAGTAATGCCTCGAAAGTGTGTTAATACCGCGGACAATTTTTGCTATATTTGTGGGGAAGTGACATTTGCCAACCAGAAGAAAAGTATCAATTCTCAAGTGAAGAAGGCATATCATCTTTACTTCGGATGCAAGGTTGGTGACCAAGACAAGCCTTGGGCTCCGCATATATGCTGTGCTACATGTACAACACAGCTTTCACAGTGGTTGAATTGCAAAAGGTCATCAATGCCGTTTGCAGTCCCAATGGTGTGGAGAGAGCCAAGCAACCACCTAAATGACTGTTACTTCTGCTTGGTTCCTCCTCTTTCCGGCGGAATAACGAAGCGAAAGAAGTCGAGAATAGTCTACCCAAACATTCCGTCTGCATTGAGACCAGTTCCACATGGTGAGGGACTTCCTATTCCAGAACCTCCAGCAGAATATTCTCTTGATTCATCTGACGAAGACAAAGGTGAGTCGACCTGTTCTTCTCCTGGTCCATCAGCATGCAGTGATCCAGATTTTCACTGTGGTGCATCATCAGCCCCACACAGAATAACACAGGAAGAACTAAATGACCTGATTCGTGATTTGGACTTATCAAAGAACAAGGCAGAATTGCTAGGATCAAGACTCCAACAATGGAATCTTCTAGAAGAAGATGTCACAATTACTGCATATCGAAAGCGCCACCAGCAATTGGAGCCTTTCTTCAGAAAGGAAAGTAATCTGATATTCTGTTCCGATATTGAGGGCCTCATGAATGCTTTAAAAATCACTCATGACCCACAAGAATGGAGACTATTTGTGGACTCTTCGAAACTGAGTCTCAAGGCTGTGCTTTTGCACAATGGAAACATTCTTCCATCTATTCCAGTAGCGTATGCTGTCCACATGAAAGAGACATACGATAACTTAAGGCAGCTACTGAATTCCATTGAGTATAACAAGTACAGTTGGCACCTCTGTGGTGATTTGAAGGTAGTTGCCCTTTTAATGGGACTGCAGCAAGGATATACAAAATACATGTGTTTCTTATGCGAGTGGGATAGCCGAGCAAGGGAAATGCACTACATGAGGAAGGAATGGACTCACAGGCAGAATGTAGCCATTGGAGAGAAGAATATCCAACACCCAGCTCTGGTTGAGGCTCAGAAAATCTTGCTACCACCCCTTCACATCAAACTAGGTTTGATGAAGAACTTCGTGAAAGCCATTGACCAGACTTTGCCAGCATTCCGATACCTGCATGAAAAATTCCCTCGACTCAGCGAAGCAAAGATTAAAGAGGGAGTTTTTGTGGGTCCTCAGATTCGAGAGCTTTTCAAAGATGACCGGTTCAACAACTTGCTGGAAGGTGACGCGAAACAAGCATGGAGTGCTTTTCGCCTAGTTTCTACAAACTTCCTCGGAAATGTTAGGGCAGAAAACTATAAGGAACTAGTAGAAGACATGTTGATGAAGTATAAGAAACTTGGCTGCAATATGTCTCTAAAGATTCACTTCCTTCATTCCCATTTGGATTTTTTTCCTAGCAACTGTGGTATTGTTAGTGATGAACACGGCGAACGTTTTCATCAAGATATCGCAACAATGGAACAAAGATACCAGGGAAAATGGTCCACTACAATGCTGGCTGACTACTGCTGGACACTCCTCAGAGATGCTCCCGAACAAGAGACAGGCGAAGAAATCTAAGATGTAGTCAATGACTTGATTTTTTATAGGTAGGCTATTACAGTTGACCTTTTACTATTGGAATGCATTTCGTTATGTAAACATTAATTTCTTGCAGATTACAGAAAAACTAGAGCCAATTTTGCAATTTGACTGTCATATTCGTGTTCAGCACATAAAAATTGATAAGAATTGACTAATTTTATTTCAGTAACATGACTTTTGTAAAAATTTGTTGTCCAGTGCTATAAAAAGAAGTGACCATCATGCCCTTTCACACAGACGCAGCTACGTCGACCACTCCTTCACCCAGTTCTTCTCTGCAAGATTTACAAAAACAACCCTTGTGGGTGTGGTGTGGAGAACGTGTGCCTAAAACGCAAATCGTCTTTTTCTGCCAAATCTTCGTGGTGTATTGTGTCATCGGGGCAGCCATTGCCAATTTGAGTTTGCAACAAGGAGACAAACAATTGTGGACCATTTTATTCAGCAGTTGCATCGGTTACCTGCTTCCCAATCCCTCCCTGAAATTTTCCTCGAACGGGAACCACGGAAACCTTGTGTCCAGTGCCAGTGCCAATCACCACTCCAACAACAACCACAACCAGAACCCCATTTTGGGCGGAGTCACGCCTCTGACGTCCAGTAACCCCTCGGACAGCCACAGAACTCTGGAATTATGAGTCACGAAAACCAATTTTACTTAACCTTACCCAGTGACAGTTCCAAGGAGGTGTTTCCCAAGAACACGTTGTGCTGTTACACGGCCAAATTACCTCAGGCCATCCAGTTAGATCACGAAGCCCATTGGGAAGTGGCTTTGGTAGAAATGATTCACCCTACACAAATCCAAAACATCACTGAAAAGCAAAACACTTTTGAGGTCGAAATCCTGAACCAACAATTGCAAGAAACCATGAATGACATCGGGTTTTCAGGGGACACAAGACCATCCAACAATTTACCCTTCAATATCTACACCTTGAAAATTCTGGCAGGGTTGTATTTTAGTGGCCAACATTTGGTGGACACCATTGCTTCCAGTTTCGACTTAGCCTTTGGCAAAGCCCTGAACAGAATCAAACAAAGTGTCACCCTGGAGTACCATAAAGTGGCTCGTCGCTTACTGATGAAATTTCACGATACCCAAACGTTGTCCATCAGTTTTAATCGTGACTTGTTTGATATTTTAGGTGGAGACACAAAAATGGCTCCAAATTTTAAACCGAAGATCAACAGCAATATGGAATTTTGCAAGTTTTTTCGATTCCCTGTAGAACTGAACCAAGGACTGAATTTGATGTTTGTGTACTCCGATGTGGTGGAGTATAACGTGGTGGGACACACCTCCGTGCCGTTACTGCGTGTCATTCCTTTCAAAGTGGATAGTGCCACGACCAGTGACGAGGAAGGTGGAAACACTTACCACGTTCACCGCGAATTTGTACAGCCTCACTATTTGCCCGTCAGTTAGTCGTATTTGGACAGTGTCAACATTGCTATAAAAGGAGATCTGGGACAAAATATTCCATTCACCAAAGGAAAAGTCACGGTGAAACTCCATTTTCGAAAACGGTTCTCTCACGACTCGTAAGTCATGTATCCAGTGTACCGAGGGGTTGCTCGACAGCGAGGACACGGTTTAGGAGATATGCTGAAATCGGCCTTTCGTTCGGTGGCCCCAGTCTTGAAACCGATGGTGACACGCGGATTGCACGCCTTGAAAGATGCGGCACTGACGCAAGGCAAAGAATTTCTCCAAAATGTCATCATCGGCAAACAAAACCCCAAAGAATCCGTTATGAGGGCAGGCAAAAATGTCTTGCTGCAAACGGGCAAAGACCTTTTGGGCCGACGAGACACACCTATAAATGCCCTGCACGCTACCGAGTCAGGCATTCAGCAAGGACAAGGCAGAAAGAGACGACGAAGAAAACACCCTTTCACCAGACTTCACACGTCTAAAGCTAGAAAGACAAAGAAAAGAAGAACCGTTCGAGACTTAGACGTTTTCGATTATTGAGAAAGAGAAAAAAATGATGCACCGAGAGTCTCGCGCCTGTTCCAAGTCGGAACTGGATCTGTTTGCCATGCCCTCCACCATGATGACCATGCAAGAATCCCAATGGGTGGAATTTCATCCCGTCTCCTCATTGACCGATTCCGCTCCCATCGAGTTTGAAATCAAAGGACAGCCCGAAGATTACATCGATCTGAATAGCAGTTACTTGTACTTGAAAGTCAAAGTTCAAGATAAGGATGGAAATGCTATAGACACTGAGCCAGTAGCTCCCGTCAACATTTTCATGCATTCCTTGTTTAGCGGAGTGGACTTGTACTTGAATAACAAACTAGTCAGTAGCAGCATGGATACTTACCCTTATCGAGCGTACCTGGAAAATCTCTTGACGTACGGAATAGACGCCAAGAACACTCATCTCAATGCCTGTGTGGTATGGGAAGCTGACGATGCAGACCAATTTGAAGAATTCGAAACTGATACAAAGCATACAACTAAATCAACAAATGAGGGATTTCTAGAACGAAGAAAGAGAATCATGGGAGTCGATACAAGTTTAGAACTGATGGATCGTTTGCATTTGGACATGTGGTTGCAAGAAAAGTATTTGCTGAACGGAGTGGATGTTCGCATAAGACTGAATCGTAGCAGTACCGCTTTCCATTTAATGGCTGATAGTGACGATAATTACAAAACCAAAATCCAACGATCCATGATCAAAGATCATCTGTTCCAAGGACAGCTACCCAAACGTTTAATCGTTGGTATGGTCGAGAATGAAGCCTTCAACGGAGCTATCGCTAAAAATCCTTTCTACTTTCGACACTTTGGCGTGTCCAAGATCGAAGTCAGTCGCGATGGCAAGACCTTGTGTACCCGACCTTTCGAACCCGACTTTGACAATAAGAATTACTTGAGATCGTACTTGTCCTTGTACGAAGCCACCGGCCAGTTAGGAACCAACACCAGTCACGGTATTACGTACGAAGATTACACAGGAGGCTACGCTTTGTGGGCTTTCGATTTCACTCCAGACCAAGGCAGCGACGAGGGACATTTCCACCCTATAAAATCCGGCCAGATTCGTGTGGAAATTCAGTTTGCAAAACGAACCCCTGATGTAACGTTGAACGTCATCCTGTATGCAGAATTCGATAATACGATAGAAATCAACAGTTTGAGAGAAGTTATTCTAGATTATTAGAAACCATGGAAGACTGTTATCCCTCTTTACCTAGTGGAGAAACTTTGGAGATGGAATGTGAGGAGACCGTGGAAAAAGAAGAAGTGATCATGATGAAGTCAAGATGGCCAGAACAAGAAGCCCATTTAGTCTCCTGTTTTGCCAAACACTTGGTCGAAAAAATGACGGAATTGATCAAGAAAGATTGCTATGGATGTCAAAACGATCATCCCAGTCAAATTCAACACGATAAATGCCTGATGCTGAGTCAAGAAGAAAAATTGGACGAGTATCTGGACGAGGCTTGGAGTCTCATCTCGGACGAAGTCGTGTTGCATCAGTGGTATAAAGACTTGCGTGAACATTCTTGTCCACCATTAACCACTCAAGAGATCCATCGTATCGAAGCTCTCCTGAATCAGAGTGAGGAGACGAAACGAAGAAACGGTTATTTGTCAGACATTTTCAAGCAAAAAGTCAGGATCGAATTGATGACTTATTATTACCTGTGAAGAAGAAAAAAACATGGATACCTGGGAACTTTATTACCTTTTGAACCACAGTTCGTATACGGCTTCTTGGAATCCTGTCGTCTGTGCTAAAGATTAACTCCCTCATCGCAAACCTCAAGACCATCTAGCTTATGTGATCAACACGGACGACAGTCATCTCCCAGGAACCCACTGGGTAGCCGTCTACTTTCCTCAAGAAGGCTGTGTGGAATATTTCGATTCGTACGGATTGCCACCTTTAGAAGACGATATCATTGACTTTATGGGAAGAAATGCTCAGACCACCCGATTCAATAATGTGAAATTACAATGCACAGATTCCTTGGTGTGTGGACAATATTGTGTGTATTTTCTGCATCATCGCAGCTTGAGCTATTCCTTAGAACATTCAGTGACTCATTTTGATCCTCGTTCTTCTTCAAGAAACGATGTGAAAGTAGATAGATGGTTTTGTGACCATTATGCTTATCTTTTGTCTCAAGCTAGGAAACATAGTGTCCATCAATGGCCTAATGACTTCCAACAGTGGAAATCACAATTTCATTCACAACGTTGTCAACCCTGTTTAAAGTAGAGTGTGAATTGAAAAAAATGTTTGAGATTTGAAAAAATTGTTTGATGTTATATTGTTGGATTATTGTTAAAAATGTTATAGTTGTTGGTTAGTGTTAAGTGATTTTTGAATAAAAAATGTGTTTTGAAAAAAATGCCTTTGTCTTTTGTTTGGCTATAAGAATGTTGATTCATGCTCTTTGACTTCTTACTATCCCTCTCATGACACTCATTGAACGTTGCGGCTCGAAAACCGTGGAGGGATGTTTTCCTTCACGTCCGCGCTTTGACTTTAAGAACCGGGGTAGTTTCCAGTCTAACCGTCCACTGTCTACTCATCCTCCTACGAAGATGTGCTCCAAACTAGCTAAGCTAAACGAAGCCTACGTGAATTTGCATATGGTCAGACACAGTCTGATACCAAAAGCTGAAGAGATAGAGAATGTGAGAATGCTAAAAGTCACTGAAGACCTGATAGAAGAGCTCTTCAGAGAAGAAGTGAACAGGGAGAAAGAAGAATGGACAGAGAAGTACAGACTTCAGAGACAGCAGCAGCAGCAACAACAGCAGCATCAGCAGGAACCTGAACCTGACAGAGGCTTTGTTGATTGTCGTATCGACACCAAAGAGTTCTTCTCTTTCCGAAGAAGCAGACCTATCGTCAGAAAGTCTATCCTCAGAGGACGTCGCATTCTTGGAAACTAAAAGATTGCCATAGCAAACATAAAAACAGCCCTTTTCAGGGCTACCCAAAACTCTAGAAAAGAAATAACAATCGATTTGCCAATGTGTGTAGGTAGAGTAGTGTGAATATAAACACTGACTCTTTTTTATAGTTTGAGTGTATGTGTTTGTGTATAGGATTGTGTGTTTGTAAGTGCTCACGTACGTTTGTGTGGATAGTAGATTAAGATCATGTTTTTTTTTGCTGTTTGAGGTGTGGGGAGAGTAGATTTGGGGTTTGATTGGATTGCTTTGCGTATGTGAATAGTATATTATTAGTTTAATAAATTTTTTAGAATAGTGATTGGCAGTATAAAAAAGTGAGTGAGTGTTTCTTTTAGGTCCGCGCGTTTGTTCGGTTATAATCTAGGTAAGATCACTTTTGTTTTAGGGGGATGTTTTCCATCACGTCCGCACTTTTAGTATAAATTGAAACTCGTTCGGCAGTCTAGCTACCCTTGTTGATTGATCAAGAGAATGAACACCAGACTAGCAAAACTGCTTGAACTTCATGTACACCTGGAATATGCCAGGCGTATAGTGAATGAGCTGGCTGCAGAGGCCCTAGTAGAAGAGGGAAGGATGAAAGAGGAGGAGAGAAGAAACAAAGAAGAGGAGAGAGGAAATTTCAGAATCCCAGAGACAGAAAATTGGGATTCTGAAGCCACTTATCCCGCCTCTGCTCTTTCCCCCCAAAAAGTGAAAAGAGACTGGGGAAGAAGATGTGTGTGTGGTGCCAGGCCTGGAAGGTGCCATCATTAACCAGGTGTCATGGAGTTCAAAAAAAACAAACAGTCCTTTTCAGGGCTACCCCCAATCTCTAGAAAAAAAATAACAATCGATTTGCCAATGTGTGTAGGTAGAGTAGTGTGAGTATAAACACTGACTCTTTTTTAATAGTGTTCGTGTTTGTGTTTGTAAGCGCTGACGTAGGTTCGTGTGGATAGTAGATTTTGGGTTTCATTTTAATGCTTTGCGTGTGTAAATAGTAAATTAGGGGTTAGTTTATTGATGCTTCACGTATGTGGATAGTAGATCATATGAAATGAGAAAAAAGTAGGGATGTTTTCGTTCATGTCCGCGCGTTGTTTGGTTATGATTTAGGTAATATCAATTTTATGTCTTGGGGGATGTTTTCCATCACGTCCGCGCTTTCACTATAAGAACCCACAGCATTTGTCGTTCAAACCATTCTACAAAGAATAAAAAAGAAGATGGCTTCGAACCAGCTTAATAAAATGAAAGCATTGCAAGACGTCCTGGACAATTTTGGTATGATGGAGCAAATGTTAGTGAGGTTAAACGAGGATCACTATTGTCATAGCCCCCATCGAGTGCAGATGGAGATTAATAACTTAAGAAAAGTAAAGGAAATGATAAGTGCTGTGATGAAAGAAATAAAGGAGGAGAAGGAGGATGAAGAGGAAAGGATAAGGATAAGAGCATGGAATGAAAAAATTGAAAAAGAAGAAGAAAATGAGAAGAGGAGGAAAGAAGAGGTGGAGAAGAAGAAAGAAGAGAAAAAAAAGGAAGAAAAGAAAGAAAAGAAGAGAAAGAGTGTAGGAGAGAAAATAAGAAGTTGGTGGAGAAATAGAAGAAATTAGAAGCAGAAGAAACCCAAAGGCCCCTTTCAGGGCCACCCACATTTCTCGAAAAGAGATTGACTTTCCATTGCCTACCCCTTTTTTTTTTTTTTTTTTTTTTTAATTTTTAAAAAAATCCCATGTTTCAATTGCCTTTGTCCCTAGAATGGATATTTTTTTCTCCCATGTTTCAATTGCCTTTGTCCCTAGAATGGATATTTCCTTTCTCCCATGTTAAAATTTATGCAGTTATCCACGATAAGACCAGGTTATCGCTTACCGGAAAGAATTTTATAGCCAATGATTTAAAATCATTTATAATTTGAGCTTTTATCAAGAGGGATCCCACTGTATTCAGCGCTTAGGTTTGAAAGTCGTTTGCGCTCTTAATGACATGCAAATACATGTCATTCCTCATGTCAGATTATTTTAAACAAATTACGTGACACGACGAAAACCATGTTATGTTCAGACGAAAGCTGACACGACATTGTTTGAGAAAACCTTTCTAAATGACTTTTTTCTGTCTTAAATAGTCCACGTTACTAACACGAATTTTTGTTTCGTGAATACCTTAAAACCAGTTATGGTAAAAGTAGAAAGTTATATTTGTTACTGATGAATTAAAGGTAATTTATATGAACATTTAAAACATGAATGCTCAGTCATGATACGACATATAAAATTTTCTTTTCTGAAGCACCTGATATTGCTTGATGCAAATCTGCTAAATCAAATATATAACCTTTGAGGAACGAATATAATGCATTTTCGTGCATGAAAAATCTTAACAACTTTAAACAAACAGTGTTTCAATCTCGTTTAAAATTTTAACTTGACATAAGAAATTAACTGCGACTACTACATGAACAAGAGAAATTAGTCAATTAATTAATGGTAAAAACAAAACAAAACTAATAACATCAATACTATCACTATTACTATTATACTACTAAAATAATAATAATAATAATAATAATAATAGTAGTAGTAGTAATAATAATGATAATAATAACAAGAAAAATAAGAAGAAGAAGAAGAAGAAGAAGAAGAAGAAGAAGAAGAAATTAGAAAAGCATAACACTGAACTAAAAGTGGCTGAATACGTCAGAACAAGGTTAAGGTTAAAGGCAACAAGGTAATAGCTACACATACTCACGCAAAGCCTTTGTGTCCAGACAGACTGACAGTACTAACAGACATATTACAGATAACCTTGTCATCTCTGGTGTCAGCAGCGGGGTTGTCTGCCTGAAAGATAGAAAGGCGCAACCACTGGAGGTACGACATTAATCTTCTAATGCTCACATATCCCCCCCACCCCCGAATGTATCTAAATAATGATTCCTTTTTGCCTAACTATCCAGGCGTCCGTCCACCGGTACGTAATCTCTCTTTCCTGCCTAACTTCCTTCAAAAATCCACTATAAATCAACAGGACCGTAGAAAATAATTGATGCAGTTTCGTGGCATCTTTTAATAGTGGAACCTTGCTTATTTTGGAGGGAAAACTAAATTATCTATGTGTGAGATATTCATAATCTGCATAGCAACGACTTATCACATTCTTAATAATTTTAAATCTTTATACTTAAATCAGTACTTCCAGTTAATTAGATTTGACATAAGTATAGTAAGACTACATTTTATATGTCTAGTGCAATGCATTTTTATGTATTTATACACGTGTCATAATAACACAAACCTTGCTTCTGTATTTAGCAACTTAACAAATAATTCCTGCTTATGCCAGTGAAACGTGCGGAGATTTATACGCGATTGTGTGGTATATGTTTGTGAAGTTATTATATCATTCATGAAAATGGGGGAGGGGAAATAAGGTCAAAATATTAAAACGGAATAAATAAATAAATAAATAAATAAATAAATAAAAACACGATGATGATGATGCTATTGATGATTATAGAACTACATGGAAGAGATATGACTTTGTGTCTGAATGGAATTGTAAACTTATGTAAATACATTCGATACCATTCAGAGTTAGGAGTTCAGATCTCGAGATGTAGAATAAAGGACTTACCTAAAGGTTGGAGAATAACCAAAGGCTGTAATAGTGTGTTGTCTGCTGATGGGCATTGTCTTACAAGCTGACTGACTTGGCAGGTTAATATCCACTTCAGAGGTACAGAAAGGAAAATGGACATAAAACCTTGCCTCGAGCGTTTAGTGAAGTGCAGTAAAATGTACAGATTTAATCACTGCAGTATATTACTATCTTCCCTCGTTATAAGTCGATCATGTCTTAATGTAGTGCAAAGATATTAGTGAAATATAGCAGTTTTTTTTTTTTAACTTAGCAGCAACAGTCTTAAATTTCCTTTGTGACCCGCTTTATGTCCCTAATTCCTAATGCAGTACATATCACTACACAATGGTGCAATTATTCTGTTAAGGTTAATGAACTTGACACGTTGGAAAATATTATCATCTGAGATAAGGATACGAATATTTATATGTTACCATAGAAAACATATCGTGTGCTACTACACATGCCAGCAATATATGCGTGATTTGCAATCATATGCATCGAAATCGTCAATTTAACCACTAATTATTCCTTTTGCACATACATTCGATTATTAATCACCGGATCTATTTTGTCACTAATCACAAAATTTTGTTCTATGAAGGTGAAACGAATTTCAGCTAAAAATAAAAGAAACATGTTTTAATACAAATGCCCAAGAGTGGACTATTTGCTGTGAAACTGTAATTTAATGCCAGCATGGTATTTCAAACCAGATTTAATCATTTGTTTGGTACTTTATAGGGTGGTGAAACTTCCATGTTTTGTATCAACTTTATTAAATATTAAGAAGAATGTGCTAGATGAAGGTAGAAGAATGCCTACAATAAAACGTCGATATTTTTTTAAAAGGTATTGTTTATTTCTTTTTCAAAGTGTCTAAATTTAATAACTTGTGTATTTGTGCCATGATATATATATATATATATATATATATATATATATATATATATATATATATATATATATATATATATATATATATATATATATACAATGTGTGTGTGTGTTTTGTGTATCTAAGACACATGCATATTATGTACAGATAGTCAAAGAGAACAAAGCAAGAGGGCATACCAGGGAGAGAGGTATGGGTCAAAGCTCCAATGTCTCGATAAGACACTGTGCCCCTATTCATTTCATTTTGTTGTAACAATAGTGACGACGCTCGTGACAACGCTATTGAGAAAGATAAATGACAATGTGACATTTCAATATCAATTTATTTGATGAATGCCACGGCCTCATACATGAAGTATCAGCTTAAAGCACCATTGTTGCCTTAGGTTTTACAGTAATCTAGATATCGTAGTATTCTTCTGCCGAAACATTTCATGGCACAGTGGTATTGCTATTCATTTCCATTTACGTTTATACTACAAATGGACTGCTTGGATTGACGGGAGAAATATGCAGGATTATTATGCTCGTAATAATCTATATGTCCAAAATATATTATCTGGATCATCATAGGCAGGTCGACAATATAGAGGGATAATCATAACTACCATTAATCACGCGAATGTATACAGAGCCGGGGAAAGAATAAATAACGAAGACCTACGCCATTGACACGGGTTTAGAGACTTATGCAATAAGCTTCAATTGAAACGAAAAGCTCTGAGATTATTAGGTCTAGACGTTTTAGTAAATTAGAGTGTATTAACCAAGTCATCTTAAACTTGCACCATTTACGTAAACAGCATATATTAAACATTAAAACTACACAAAATGTCATCAGCATTGACATTTCAAGTCTTAATGTTTTAGTTAATTTTCAAATTTTTAACCTCGTCAGTTAATATAACTATGGAGATGAGTAATACGGGTTGAAAAAATAGTCAAGAAGTTGCATGATTAGTAGAATAGTTTGCTATATCTTTGGCATTTAGTGAGTTTGATACAACATTACAATGGGTTTGTCGCAAAAGATAAGCACAGTAACGTTTCAAGGCAAGATTAGATTGTGACCTCTTGTATAATTAACTTAAACAAGTATCAATGCTTTAGTGTTATGTACATTTAAATTGTTCATGATTGTACGACACACGGTACTAATGATATGGAAAAATAGGAACCAGCCTGGAAATGGGTGAACATAAAATAGAGTATATATGAGTTAGGCTGACCAGGGTTGGTTAATAATGTAAGTTACGTTGTAGGAAAAAGAATCTTTTGAGAGCTTATCCTAGTTGTAAGTTAAAAAAAAATAGAGACATTGTTTTACTGATGGAATTTCAGTCCTTTAACAGTCCTGAGTTTGGAACATTCACCACTAAAATTAGCACCTGACTCTTTAGTGCGGAATTGAAAGCACAGGTTTCAAACACATGCAGGTCCAGAAAATGCCGCGGTTTATATCCTTTGCTTTACACAGAAGCTGACATCCATGTTTAATCTATACTGATAAATATAGGTTTGATCATGAGGACTCAAAAATGTTAAGTTATTGAATTTTTAATATCATGGTGTTTGCATAGGTTTACTATGGGAACTGAATTAGTACCGTGAGTCCTGTAGGTTGTACTTTAAGATAATGGTAATTTGTAAACAGGATGTTTACAAGACTAACTTCCTGTAAGTTGTAAATATCATATTGACATAAAGATCAAGTTCAGAACGTTCTAGAAACGTCTTTTTGTGAATCTTTACTAAAGCATTGTCACATATCTGTTTTGATTCTCGAATTTAATTCTTCGGCTATGGTATGCTCGTGTGTATGTTATTATATATCACACATACCTTTGACTAAAGTCCAACTTACATGGCTAAATGTGCGCGCTCCGAGTTACTTTTTGAAGTTATTAGTGTCATATTTTGGAGAATTTGATTACACATACCTTTAAATGGCTTTTATTCCCTTTATTTAGAGCCTTGTCCCTCAAACTTCCACGGACGATTTGTGTGTATATCCCTCGAAACTGATGTGATGTAAGATGGAGCCCGCCTGCGGCTGTGAAGTTGTACCGCAAACATAGACAGAGACGCGACAATGTCGTCATTTATATATAAAAAAAAGCCTGGGAAAACAACAACAGGGAAAAATTTACGGCATACAAGTCCAATAAATTGGAAGCAGTTAGGTAACTTCGTATATATCTTCTGTATGACATGTGATTTCTTTTATTTCAATTCCTTTTTAATACCTATTTTCCCATGCAAATATGTTCCTTCGTACACGTAAAATACAACAGAAACACGACTGTCAATTCAGACGTATTTTAGTTAAGTTTTAAATCATACAAAACTATTGTTTTGAAGAAATGTCCTATGCACAAGTTAAGAATAAAACTTATTGTATGTTACTTCTCTATCCCATTCATAGTTAAACATTCATACAGGAGTTGAAGCAAAATGCACGCGACTTCTTCTGCACGCGATCTTATTTTGATCCCTACACTAGGAGATCGCTCACACGCGAAATCGTTGGAACCAATAGTATACCTAAGTATTCAGTAAGATTCACTCTGATTGGTTGTTTCTCGAAATGCTGCGGGATGCTGAATCTTTAGTATTGAAGAGTACAAAAGTCATGGCGGGCAAGATGTTTAGCATTTTTCGTAGACCTAGCAATTGGCCTAGACGTTTTTTTTTTTTTTTTATAGTTGAAACTGTTATACAAGAGACTTTACATGCACCAAGGTAGGTAGATATATTTTTTATTTATAGTATTCGCATACCCTTCCGTTTGTTTGTAAGCCTTTTGTCCACAGGGGTTCGTTACAAAGAAAATTAGGAGTTAGTCTGAGTTTCCTCTGACCCTTGCCACCCCATTTTTTATATTTGGATATTTATGTTGGAGTGAAGGGTCAGAGTCCACTCCCTATCGAAAAGTTGGAATTTGCCGACACCATTTGGTGTCAGCATGGGATAGCCGCTTAATAGCCGCCTAGCAAACTTGAATGACCTTTCATCTGGATATACTAGTCCTACAATGTGAGACATAATAATAATAATAATAATAATAATGAGGACTTTGTATAGCGCCTAATCTTTAGAAGCTCTAAGCGCTTTACATTAGACAACACATATAAGATAAAAAAATATAATAATATTATTACAAAAACAAACACCATGAAATTAGAAAAACATTAAAAAATAAAAAACTTGCTGAGAATATTTCAGGTAGGAAACATTATTAGGTCTTTAAGTCTGTTCTTGCAGTCGAAATAAGTGGGTTTTGAGAGCACACTTTAATGTGATCACTGTGCCTTTGTGTCTAAGTTCAGAGGGCAATTCATTCCACGTTGCTGGGCTCTGGTATGCAAAAGAACGCTGTCCACATGACGTTATTTTCATAGTGGGAATAATGAGCATACGATTGTCAGAAGAGGAGCGTAAGTATCTTGCTGGTGTGTACACATGGGTGAGGTCGGATAGGTATGTCCGACAGTGAAACGTAGCACAGAGAACAAATTTTCTGTTTGATTCTGGATCGAATGGGTAGCCAGTGTAGGGTACAGAGCAGCGGGGAGGTGTGCTCTGATGGTGGTACTCTAAGTATGATCCGAGCACATGGAATCAGGTCACAATTAGTACTTCCAGTTAAGACTTCATGTATAAAGTTGAAATAGGTGTGGCATGCAAATATAAAAGTTTCACTAAAATTGGCATTACAAATGGGGTCTGTCAGGAATCGGGTCACAATTAGTACTTCCAGTTCTGTACCCACGAATTAAGTTCTAGTCTATTATTAGAACATGTTTTCCTCTCTCATTTTGGTGGTACTGAAGGGTTATATTTATGCATTTTTGATACGTATTTAAAGGTGATTGTTTATTCTTGAGAATATGAGCTCGGGGTGTGGTGTTCCATGTGTATTTCGGTGAAAGTGCACAGTGAGTAATAAGGCCTTGGTGATGATCCGGTAGTGAAATCTGTGTTCTGTTCACATGCTGCTCTGTTGACAGTCCAGCCTCTTAAAACAAAACAAGTCAACCTTTGACAAGAACTTCATCGTGATGTCATCTTTAAAGGTAGTTTATACTAACATATGATTTGTATTGATTGTCACACAGTGGAAAGGTCAGTATTGAGAAACAAATGTAGAGAACATATAATAAAATTAATTGTGTTCTATGTCCACATGTTGATTTTGTTTTAGTGCTATGCCTTACTACCCAAACAACGGCCTTGCATAGAGTTGTTCAGCCAGCTATAAATATCGTATGATGTCATTTGCCAGCTAGACATTGCGCCGTCCGCCATATTGTTTTTGGACAAACATAGAATCAGCCCTGAGTGGACCTTCTTTTCGTCGTACTCTCAGCGATAACATTTGTTTTTATGCTTAAATAACGGTTGTAAAACACTGTTGTTATGGTATTTTCCGTAGTGACTCTATATATGTCAACAAAGATTACATGAAGAGAGTTACTTTCATTTCATCCCCAATCCAAAAACAAAGATCTTGACAGGTGTCGTTGATGGGTTAGAGCTTGTGAAAGGGAAAACTTTGATGTTGAAAAAGTCACAAAGGACACTTTTATTTGTACTCTTCACTTCGTTGGTGGGAATGGACCCAACGAGCAGCATCCCGACCCTATGCCTGCGACTTTAACTCCTATACAGATAAGTGTTTATTTATGTATACATGTAGGTAACACATACCAAGGCTAATGCACATACAGTTTCCTTAGAAACAGGCAGTAAATAACCTTGTCATATTGAAACTCTGCATGTGAATGTGTTATTAAGACGTTTATCTTGTGATAAAATTATCCTGCAATGTGGGTGGGTGTATCCTAGTGTGTATACTATTTACATCATACGTTTCACTGTGTTTAATTGGCATGTACGAACGCTTCGGTGGCCGGTGGACTCGGATGCGGGAGGTCGAGGGTTCGATCCCTGGCCGAGTCATACCAAAGACTTACAAAAATGGTACTAACAGATGCCTCGCTTGGCGCTCAGAATTAAGAGGTTAGTGTTAGGACTGGTGGACCTGGTGTCAGGATAATGTGACTGGGTGGGACATCAAGCTACATGTCTGCGGCGTGATGCCCCAGTGCTAGCCCTCACTATAAAATGCCACACTGCAGACATCGTAGCGATATGACTGAAATGTTTTTAAAGCTACGTTAAAAATCTAAATCACACACACACACACACACACACAATTGGCATGTACATAATTAGATTCCGTATAGACTTAGTTAATATAAGAAAATTGCGATACCCGACTAAGTTTCCATTTGTCCATTCATTTTTCTTATCATCAGTTTTTATGACTCCACCTTAATACCTTCATGGAATTCACAAAACTTTGTAGTTATTATGATTATGTAATAACCTTGTGCAGATGGAGTATCACGTACATTATTGGATCCCACACTGATTTGTGAGTGTGTGTGTGTGTGTGTGTCTGTGTGTGTGTGTACTTGAGAGTAAGGTTTAGTATACAAAACCTTACCCTCAGCATGTACTACCCACCCTCTCCCATTTCTGATCCCATTCCTTCTTTTACTGATTTGTTTTGCTTTACAGATTCAAGTTTTCTGGAACAAGAGAAAACCACCCAAAGAGTGAGACATAAATAGTTCAACTAAGAAGCAACTGAAATTGGACACACATGATTGTAGCACGCAGCTGCTTGATTTGGATTGTAGCCCAAAGATGTCTCTTGCAGATGTGGACTGTCCACTGTGGTTGTGAGTGAAATGCCATGCACACAAGATGTTGGATGACGGACAATAATATACAAGGATACGCATGCTGTTAGTTTAAGAGTAGAGAACAAGTTGTTACAAACTGAGAACAGGCTGCTGAAATTGGAGCTTCATTTGCTACAACAAAGTGTATCACATAGAGAAAAAGAAATACCCGAAAAAAATACAGCAGCATATTTGCCATACCCACTTAGACATATCAGAAGTTGAAGATGATGATCATAAATGTAAATTTTATACAGGCTTGTCATGTGTCCAGTTCGTGACATTGTGTAGCTTTATAAGCCCTGCTGTCGAACATTTGAAATATTGGTACAGCAAAGGCAGCAAATCTAATATCATTTCTGGTGTAAATTGTCGTCTATCACCCAAAAATGCCTTACTAATAACATGATGCGTCCTAAACTTGGACTTGTTAACCTAGCCTAGCTACTGTTAAATATTATAACAACATGGGTCCAGTTTTTGTACACCCATTTTTTACCCTTGAAGGATTTCATGTTTGCAAAGAGATGCCGTGTGAAGGAAACAATGTCCAGATCCTTTAAAAAATACAAGAATATAAGATGTATAATTGATTGCATAAACTCTTATGTTCAGCGATCAAGAAATTTTCAAAGACAAGGAAACCTCTATTCCAGCTATAAAGCCCATTCAATTTACAAATTACTCATAGCTGTTGCCCACAATGGTGCAATAATTTATGTAAGCAGTGTTTTTGAAGGATCTATTTCTGACAAGAAAATTGTACTTAAATCTGGATTCTTAAAATATTTGAAACCTGGAGATGTTGTGATGGCAGATAAGGGCTTTAATATCAAGAACATTTTTAAAGAGATTCAAGCTGAACTTATCATTCGTCCCTTTCTAAGGGACATGAAGGTTTTCACTGCACAAGAGGAGGCACTAACCAAAGATGTGGCTAAACATCGAATTCATGTGGAACGGGCAATCGAAAGAGTGAAAAGCGTTCATTTATTACTCAAGACCATGCCACTGAGTCTGGAACCAATACTAACTCAAATTGTTTATGTCGTTTGTTGTTTTGTAAATTTCCAGGAACCTCTTGTTAAATGATTACCTGCCAATGACCTTCCAATAATTTACAGGCAGCCATGAATGAGAAATTAAAATCTTTTTTGAAGTTGATTTTTGTACAATTTAATTTTATTGGTATATAAATCACAATAGAAAATAAATTGTCAGGTTCTAAAATACAATTGTCAATTATAAAGAGCATGCAACATTTTGGAACATGCAGCTTTTATGAAAACACACAATAATGATACTTTGATGGAAAACAAAAACATATTCTTAATCACATTTCAGCTTGTCACTGGCACACACTACCTCACTGTAAATATCATCTCGTACCTCATTAAACATTTTCTCGCAAATACATATTTTAAATTTGTATTAGTCGTCTTGTACGCTAATAAATTGATTGATCCATTATCTTTCTCTTGCTGTCAAGATTCTTCCTAATGAAATGCATTATCTGCATTTTTGATTATTTATCACAAACGTTTTTGGCATCAGCCTTCTTGGAATTCTCATTTCGAAGAATTCTGGACATAAATATTTGTGATGGAATGAAATTAGCTTTTCCGAAAGTGATCCCCAAAAATCTGTGTCAAATTGTATTCTTATTGTTTTCAAAATGTATATTAGACTATACCACAAAGTCGCACAATTTAAGTCCCATTATACCAAGTTGTGTTTGAATTTGAAAGTAATATGTGCTGATTCTTGGTTAATTGTTCATCAAACTTCCTAATATCTTTCCATTGAAAAATCTAGACATTTTATTTCAAGCAGGCCATACTTATTTTCTTGTCCAGGATCTAAACCAAATCCATCAGGACTACAAGCAGGTTCTGGGTACTTTGAATTGACCCATAATCCTGTTTTCACTGCAGAAAATCCTTCAGTTTCCATTCTAGATTTAGTTAAATAATCTTTGAATGCACTTTTGTGAATGCATGTTTTTCATTCTCTATTCCATATAACATTGCACACGACTTTAAAGCCTTCTCCCCCCAATTTTTTTAAAATTTAAAATAGAACAAGCAGACTGAGGGTTGCTTGCTGTTGACACAGTCTTACTCACTGAGGCTGTGACTCTAACGCGCCTCTCTAAATACCATTTGGCACTTTCCTGCTCCTTTACAATTTCCTGTGGGTAAGGGCTGCTTGGTAACAAAATGTTTTGGAGACGAGCACTCCTTTTTCACACAGAAGTGCTTTTGATTCTGCATCTAGTTCATAATATGCATATTGCCTATAAAGAACGGACTGCCACATATTTTCTGATGATGACTTAGAGTTACTTTCAATAGCATTCAGCAGATCTGTGACAGCTTTCAGATGAGTATGCTGACTGTATGCTGGTGTTGGATCATACCGTATGACATCACTGACTTTTCATTTCTTTATATTTTTATAATTCACATCTAATACACACTTTGGGTCCTTATATCTTTTACGTCCCTTATTCCATTCACAGTATTTTAATGTGCATGATTCAGCATCAGTTCCATTCTTTTCAATACAGTACAGCATTGCAAAAAGAAGCGCACAAACATGGCTACACCTGCCCATTGATTAACCACAACCTTGTCTCCAGCTAGGTCATTGCCTAGTAATAAATGATTGCCCTCAATGGGTAAAACAGAGAGCATTCCGACTGTCATGGGTCCTGAAACTAAGTCTGATGACAAATTTTACACAATGGAGAGGAACAAAGCCGCACTCTACTCCCTGAATAAGAACACTCTCATTAGAAGAAGACTTCTCAGAAAATGACAATAAAAGACTCTGAGAAGCTCCTGTGTCCCTTAAAATTTTAGGATAGGATTGGCCGAATCACACAAGAGTGATATAGAACCCTTCGATATGAATGGTTCATAATTCTCCATAATGAAATCAGACTGGGGTTTGTTAGACCCAACAAATGTATTGCTTTCAATACATGACTGTGACTTTGACCTCTTAGAAATAAGAGCATTTGGAATAGGTCTGTCTAGATTCTGATGCCTATTTTTCAATTCGTAGCAATAAAAAATCAGGTGTCCTTTTTTCTTGCAATAGGTACACGTACGAAGAGACAAGGATCTTGAATCAAACTTCGCCGAAGTTTGATTTTTAGAAGTTGTGCCTGTTTGAGTTTTAGAAGGGCTTGTATTAGGCTGAAATACTTTTCTGCCATAAGACTGTTGAGTATAAGTCTTATTTACAAAAGGAACTTTATGAGTTAAAGAATACTCATCAGCAGCACGAGCAACATTTTCCATGGTTTCAATCTGATGCTCATCAAGATAAGACTTAATGTCACTATGGACACAGTTTTTGAAATCTTCAAATAATACAAGTTGTTTGAGGATTTCATAATCTCGCTCAACTTTTTTGGCTAAGCACCATCTATCAAATAATTGCTCTTGTTCTCTAACAAATTCGACATGAGTTTGTCCAGCTTCTTTTCTATAGTTTCTGAATTTTTGCTGATAGGCTTTAGGGACTAATTCATAACCCCATAGGATGCATTCTTTAACCACACCATAGTCACCACTTTCGTGAACGGACAGTGAATTATAAATATCACTAGCTTTACCAGTGAGTACAGATTGTAATAACTGAGTCCAATGCTCCCTTGGCCATTTCAAATTTTCAGCAACTTTTTCAAAACGAATAAAATATTTGTTTACTTCTCTTTCTCTCAAGGGGGCACTAACCTAATGTTACTTGCAAGATCAAAACTTAAATTTGAATTTGAAGTACGAATGTGTTTTTCACTTGCCAGTTCCATTTCTTTCATTTTACATTGATATTCCCTTTCTTCCTTCTTTCTCTCCTTATCTATGTGTTTGTCTTGTAACTGTATTTGCATCTGTTCTTTTTGTAATTCTATTTGTCTTTCTTTCTCTCTTTCCTCTCTCTCTCTCTCTCTCTCTCTCTCTCTCTCTCTCTCTCTCCTCTTTCTCATATTGTAACTGCATCTGTTTTTCTTGTAACTGCATTTGTCTTTCTTTGTATTTTTCTTCCGAATGTATTTGCATTTGTTTTTCTTTTCTTTTCCAATTTCATTTGTTCTTATTTTTTCTAATTGCAACTGCATTTGCATTGTCTTTCTCTTTCTTCTTTCTGAAGTTCCAGCTTCCTCAACTCCAATTCCATATTGTATTTTAATTCTAATTCCTTCATTTTTGCGTCAGAGTCTGATACAGACGTACTGACTGAAACCAAAGCACTTTTATCCAAAACGTTCTTTTCTACCAAATACTGAACCAAATTCGTTAAGGAAGACTTTGCCTCAGAAAGATGGTATTTTCTGGCAAATTGAATCAAATCAGCTTTTTTTGAAAAGATCTAATTGTTCCTGGGTAGAATTTGAAGGAAAGATTTCCACTTTTGATGCCATTTTATAAAAAGCTTGTTGATCTCACTGAAGATTTCAAAAACTAGGGGAATTCAAATTTCAAAAAGCAAAAAGTTTTCAGAAATATTTTAGCGAAAATTCAAATATCCCGGACTAGCGCCCATTTTTTATGTTACGTGTTTAGGCTCGAATAAACGGTAACACAGAAAGAGTGAAAACAAAAAGCTTTTTAAAATTTAACAAATAATTTATTTTTCTGGAAATTTCTATAAAAATGAAACAAGAAGAACTTATGGTTTCAAGAATCAAATCCAAAAATAATCTAAGAATAATCCATGAATTAAATTGCAAAAGTCCTAGTAATAAATGTTCTAATAATTTCAAGTTCGAATCCTGATGGAAAATCCAAGATGGATGACGTATGCTGTAGTCAGTACTGTACTTATCTACAATTCCTTGTAGAAATACATATAATGGCATTCCGGTGTTGGAAATCCAAATTAAATTTGTAAGCAATGTCGTTCCAAAATTTCTGTGTGAGCACTCCTCAAAATATTTTTCCAGAGAATAACGAATTAATTCTTTTGAAATCCAACTGTTCTGAAGAAAATTATAACTTAAAATCTGGCTATAACAAACTAACTTGATATCAGTGTAAAAAGCCTCAAAACTGAGAAATCTCACTCAAAACAAAGATTATATTGTATCATAAGACGTAATTTCGAAATCCCCCCAAGTTGGGAAATCAGAGGGGGGTCACATGATCATGTTTATATCACATACACAGAATATTTCCTCGATTAGACCAATGATTTTATTCTCAGAATAAAAATAAAAAAGTGTTTACTTCTTAACCCACGTAGTCCCATCATGACTTTGACAACAACCAATCATTTTAAAATAAAATGAAACTTTGTTTACTAATTTTGAATCAAGGTCAGCTTCCAGGCCAACACTTGGTGTTTATGAAAAGAATGATTCAGGTCAACTAATTTTCTGGAAAAAATATCATCTCCAGTGAATAAATTTACATTACAATAGCATGTAAGAAAAATAGTTAAAATATTTAAAACTGACAAACAAATTAAATTAAAATAAAAATGAATTAAATCAGACAGGTTTATCATTTCTTTTCTAAAAAGCTTATCATTTGTTGTCACCCCAACAAAAATGAACAAATATAAAAAATAGGGGTGGCAAGGGTCAGAGGAATTAGGAGTATCCGTCCATGATTCAATGGATGGGGGTTCTAACATGTTACAATATACACCTCTGCCTCAATACATCGTACACAACGGGTCCACAAACACAGACCGCACTATAAGCGAGGTGCGAGTTACTGAGGGACCAACAAACATTGAAAAAATCGCTTTCAGATCGAGAAAACCGTGGGTGGGGGAGCGGCTTTAGGGAAATGGGCTGTTTACTGACTGAATCTACATTTTACAATCACATCGATAATAATTTTTAATAACGCGCTTTTTCTAATGAAGTTGTTCGTTATTCTGTTTAAATAACATTTATTTTCAAAATGTCCAACATATGAAAGATCATTCCAAATGGTTTCAACAACCATCACGTGTACGAGAGAAAAATCTGTGTATTAGGTCAGTGCTTTTTGTTTTCTTATGAATCTGGTTCCCATAGTGTTCTTTAATATTAAGATGGCGCTCTACAGTTTCTCATTTTGCATAGTTAGAATTTTAAAGAGAAAGAATTTCCCCGGCTTTCCTCACTGGTTATACTGGCTATTTAAAAAAGACCTTGTATATCTTAGGTATAATTCAAAGAACCTTTAATTCCATTTATTTTGGTGTATGATTGATGGGTGTAATATGGTTTATAGAGTATACAGCTTGGCCTTACTCCAGATGTGCACCTTTCAAAAAAGTGCTAGCTACACTTGGTCATTCTTACTTCCTGAACTTCAGTGGTAAATTGTATAAAAATGAGCCGATAACCTTTTATACATTTTATATATTTGGTAAGTCATTCATCGCATTTTCAGAAGCTAGTATTGTCTAGCCTGGCTAAATTCATTTCCCCTGTTTTAATAGCTGCTTTAGAAAGTGTACTTTAGACTAATTCAGGCTGATATTTTAGCACAAGGGAGCAATCATTTTCCAAAAGTACAATATCCAATTAAATATCATCCACATTACACTAATGTAGCATAGAGGTAATCCAACATTCTCTCCAATGTGCATGCTTTAAATGCAAACAACTGCACCTTTCATACGTCACTCTCTCAAAAGTACATAATAACTGGTGAGCGCCCCCTATCCTGCCATATCGGGAGTCCCCAGAGCATGGAACTAGACTAATTGTTGATACACCACCAAACAAGATTCCTTTTTTTTTTTGAAAAAACACGAGACATTTATTTCGTGAGACAAGCGTCTACGTCAAAACTCAATTTTTGTATTGTTCAATTAGTACAATATTGATGTCGTGATTTCATTGGAAGTAATAATGAAGCTTCTTATCATCCTCGAGGAGATCTTTAAGTGCCAGTTCAAGAATTCTCTGAAACTCGCTTGCCCACAATTTTCCGTATCTGTGAAATCAAGCTCTTTATTTTACGAAGCAATCATTTCGCTTGGCTGCCTTGTTATCTTTGATCACAGTTATAAAATAGTCCGTTAATTTAAGGTAGTTTATGTTACATACACAATAACATGTTCGATTGATCAAATGAAGTGAGTTCATCCGACACACAAACAGCGCCGTTAGATTTAAAGTTTGTAGGATCTTCGTGCCTTTTAACTTTTCTTTTATTCCACCTCCTTTATTTGATTCAAAAGACATAATTAATGTGTGCTACGTGTTTAGGCTCGAATAAACAGTAACTTAGAAAGAGTGAAAACAACAAGCTATTTAAAATTTAAGAAATAATTTATTTCCCTGGAAACATTTCTGTAAAAATAAAAATAATACGAACTTACGGTTTTATAGAATCAAGCCCAAAAATAATAAAGAATAAACCACTAATTAAATTGCAAAATTCCTAGTAATAAATCAACAAACGGGGATGTACAGTCAGGCTATAGTGGTACTTTAGCAAACACTTCTTTCAGTAACGAAAACCTGATATTGGGAAATAGACATCTGTAGAGATAATCATATTATTTACTGTATCAATTAAATATTGGTTTCGGAAACATATTAAAATAAAATGTGGCCACTTGTGAAGGGGAAATCTTACAATTTTGCAAAATTATAATTGATGCTGGTCGCATTTGCGGGTTGGACTTTATTGAGGGATACTTTTGAACAGAAACTCATCAGTGCCATGGGATTCTGGCCATAAAAAGCAGGTGGACACTGGTCAATGAGCTGTTCAAGACGGGGACCACTGTATATAAGGGCTTCCAACAGATTTTGGAGACCCCCAATTGTTTTAACAGGGCCAGTGAATTATAAAAGCGTGAAAAAGACAATATTACTTGACATAAATAATAAAAAGTATTTAAATATGTATTTCATGATCTAATATGTTAGAATATATGTAGGTTCAATTCTGGATGTGCTGTTGCATGGTTGTTACCATTATCCATTTATCACATATTTCCCTTTCATCATTTTTATTGTAAAAATATTTTTTTATGTTAACATTTAGTTTGGAATATATTAAACTGAAAAAGTAGTTTCTGCTTTTCTTGTGATTTAAGCAAAACAAAATTTAATACTGGTTAACAGGCTCAAGTCCATGAAAATGTATAATGTTTACATAGCAGACAAATTTGGTCAAGTGTGATGGTGAAACTAGCTCAAAAATAGTAATCTGTTAGGGATAATAAAGGTTATTTCTGTTGATTAATTCTTATCCTGTAGTTTAATATAATTAATGCAGGCCATTAAGGTTAACAACCCTGACAGTTTGTATTAAAACACATTAAGATTTATTGTGAGACAAATCAATGTGACGATAATGGATGGATGGACAAGCACATGGACAAATTATTTTACAAATATTCAAAAAGAAGAATTTGGAATAGCAAAAGGCACATCTGGACCAACAGCTTAATGTCTAACAAGTTTTATAAAAATAATTTGAATTGTTTGAGATTGATGCTCTTAAATTGAAAATGGATTTGACGGGCTAATGCACAAATAGCTAGATGGAATCAATTTATACATATTTTGTAAACTTTGTTATGTTTGGGGTGAAAACAAAATGTCATCGAAGCAATGTTGTGATATAATAAATCTATAGGAGTCCTGCACAGAGTTAAACTATTGGAAGTAAACAATTCCAACGAATTGGAAAGTTTTGACTACAAAACACTGCTTTGGCTTCATTTTTAAAAATCAGTCACAGCTCCTTAAATTAACATATTTATTATCATGTCATATCCTCTCAAGTTTTGGTTTTCACCATGAGTTTCCAGTGTTTCACCAGTCACTGAATGTTTCTTATCCATTCTTAACTTTCAAATTGTTTATAAACCGTGGAGATTTGAAGGACAGATCCTTGCATACCAACTCTAAGCTAGTTTATATAAACATAAAGAATCTAACATTTATATTAATTTTAGAAACATTTTCTTGGACACTGTATGCATTGATGGACATTTCATCATAGTAATAACTCGTTTACTTCTCCACTTTGAACAATATTTGAAGTGTCTTTTGTGAAGATACAAATGAAGAAACAAAACTACTTATCCTTTACCAGGCAAGAAACCAAAACCTTGCGAAATTACTCTATATATCAGAACTGTGATAGAGGACAATCTGCAAATATAGTTGCTTAGTAATTTACAACTTCTCTGTTAGACATATGGAAATGGATAACCAATGCATATTTAGAGAACTACCAAGTAGTGCTGGACGGTCTGATGGAAAACCCATGAAAAGCACCTGCAAGAAAATAATATCCTTCATAAAATGCAGGGTGGAGTTGGAGGTTTACATGTAGTGATTTAACCTAACCAATTCAAAAAAGACCACAACAGTATGGCCGTATGTATATGACACTGTATATGTTTTTTTTTTTTAAACATAGCTTATACCATTGTTCAGTCATATCACTAAGATGTCTGACACCAGGCTAACCAGTCCAAACACTAACCTCTTAATGCTGAGTACCTAGCGAGGCAGCTGTCAGTACCATTTTTATAAGTCTTTCGTATGACTCGGCCAGGGTTGGAACCCGTGACTTAAAACATCTAAGGCGGATGCTCTAACCACTAAGCTGTTGACACTGTATACAATCTTTGAGTATATGTATATGCATGCATGTGTATATGTATGTATGCATGTATGTATATATATATATATATATATATATATATATATATATATATATATATATATATATATATATATATATATATATAGAGAGAGAGAGAGAGAGAGAGAGAGACACAGAATATTTAACATAACACCCGTACATGCCTTACTAAGCCAACCTAACTTGGTAAAAAAATATTTTAAAAATTAACCAATTTCATATCCCCACTTGTGTTATGGAAGCTGATGCTAAATTCAACGCAGTCAAGATGAAGAAGATGCGAAAATACACATTAACTCTTGTCTTTGATATAAATATGACATTTAAAGTGATATGTCTCATTATCTCCTAGGTATGTTGAGTGGTTGGCAGAATTCTATATACAAGTCAATTGAAATAATGTATGACATTTATCTTGGATTGCCAATTTAAATAAGGAAATGTTGTTATCAAAGCAACTCATTGATCTTGCTGCAAATATTAGTTTACCTTCTTTTATTGAGAACTAATGTGACTACTATCTGTGAAAAAGATCATAAAACAGGGCTATAGAGTAACATTTTCATATACTGGTCTGAGTATTCATTTTCTTAGATTTATGTAGAATTTACCTATATACCATATATTGTATTATATACTGCTTATACTAAATAAAGCTTATAAAATAAACTATGAAGCTGGAGTCTTGTTTAATTCATTAATTTAATTTGATGTCATACAACTACCTGAGATAATTATTGAAAAAAGTGCAATTATTGGGCGACAATACTGAGTTTCCACCCATGAGATTCACTCAGTATTCATTCAAACATTCGTATTTCTACCAGAGATGGAATAGTGTAGCCTTGTAAATGTTGTAACATTACAATGACTTGCAAATATCGAAATAAGGGTAATAAATTGCAAAGTCAGTATATTACGTATATCATGTATGCGGTAGTCATACGAATAGTTTTACGTAAATGATACACACAGCTCACCAGTTATTATGTACTTTTTAGAGAGTGACGAAGTTGTTTGCATTTAAAACATGCACAGTGGAGATAATGCTGGCATACCTCTATTTTACTTTAATGTAATGTGGCTAACATTTCTTTGGATATTGTACTTTTGGAAATTGTAATGATCTAAGCACACCGCTAACTAAAATGAAGGCTCCTTTGTGCTCCAAAAATCAGCATGAATTTGTCTGAAGTACACTATCTTTAGCAGCTATTAAAATAGGGAAAATGAATTTTGCCTGACTAGACAATGACAGGTTCTGAACGTGCAATACATGAATGACCAAATATATAAAATGTAAAAAAAAAGTTATCAGCTCTTTTTCTTATAAATTTACCTCTGAAGTTCAGGTAGTGAAAATGACCAAATGGAGCTAGCACTTGTTTTGAAAGATGCACATATGGAGTAAGGCCAAGCTGTATATTCTATAACCCATATTTCACCTATGAATCATACACCAAAATAAATGGAATTAAAAATTCTTTGAACTATACCTAAGATATACAAGGTCTTTTTAAATAGCTAGTATAACCACTGAGGAAATCCGGGTAAATTCTTTTTCTTTAAAATTCTAACCTAATGTAAAATATGAAACTGTACTATAGCATTTTTTATCATTATTACTTGTATAGTAACATTAGTATCAGAGACATATAAAATAGTATTACTGTATTATTATTATAGCTGATACTTTCAACCACATTTTCTCCTTGAAAATGTGGAATAAGCTGCACGATGCATATCGCTTGGAATATAAAAGAACTACGTATTGCTAGACTGGTTATAAACTGTAATGCTATATGAAATTTGACATGCGAGCCTAGGAGTAGCTCTGTTTAATAAGTAGTGCACATTAATTATGTTTTATGATTATTTTCTTACTAATACCCCTGGATGAACAGACGTTTTCTGATACCGATCTTGTTGTATATCACCTTAAGTTACAATAGGCATACTGGCGTCGGACCAGTGACGGCCAATTTCTTATATGTTTCTGATCCGTTCAGTCTTCAAAGTACCGTTATGCAATCCATATCTTACGACTACAAACATGGCCATATTACGAACATAATGAAAATTTGAAACACACTATAATATTAACTTAGTAACAGGGATAATACATTGCTGTCGAATTCAGCCCACGGATTCAGAATGTGGACCAGTAACGGCCAACGATATATCTATTGAATATATTCGTACATATTATACATTTCGGGCAAATTTGGGTAAATATAAGTGTTACCTACTTTCTCACTTGATGATTTAATAAATTATATTTTAAATCGCAAATATACGCGTTTTCTCTGCAGCATTGACAATTCTCTTCCAAACTTACGCAATACGGTCATTGCGCATGCGCTTTTGACCATGGCACAGTTTGGTAAAGAGGGTATATAGGTTTTTTTAAAAAACTTTTTGGGCACGAAATGAGACGTTCCATTAAAATCTTTTACCTAGATCTTAGATCACCATTGATAACAAAACCCCGGATCCATCACATTCTGATTTGCCGTTCTGGATCTGGAAGGATCTTGTCTTTCTGGCTCATTTTCAGTGAGTTCTCTGTGTTTCTCCAAACAAATTCGGAACCACCGATCAGAAGGACCTCTGTTTAGATTGAACAAGGTCTGGTGTCCACTTTTCCTAAATAATGCTATTACATACTGCCTGACTATCATCCGAGACATTGGAAAGCCTTGTCGGGTCATATATTCCAAGTAGTGGACCAATGCAGTTTCCTCCTCCTCAGTTATCATCATCATAGGTCCAAATTTATGGTTATTATATACACCTCGGATATGGTTTTCAGTAGTTTTCCGAGGGATCCCGAAATCACTGGAAGCTTGAGTTACTGTCAATCTGCCTCTCTTGACTTCCGGAAACAGCTCTGCCCTTTTTCTTGCAGTCTGTTTTTGGATGGAACGGAGAAAAAAAATCATGTGTGTGAGATTTCAAATCATTTCAAATCTTAAAGTATAGGCGTGTCTTATTTTATTTATTAGTGTACGATTTTGAATATTAATAGTTCACTGCTTACTATACCTGACTCAATGGCTCAAAAGAAAAAAAAAATACAGGCATTCTTTGATTATCTATTTCCGATTTGTTTGTACCATATATAACTGTTAGACATTTATGTATAAATTGCTACATTTTAAAATGCACAATTACAGTAAAATAGATTTATTCTGTGTAAATCTATCCACAGTGTTACTTGGATAACAAAAATTGGATGTGAATACATGTCTGCGAGTTTGCAAAGAAGAATTTCAGTAAAATGTTCTAAAGTTACTGAATGATTACCATTGTCATTCGGGCTTATTATGTGCAAGGGGAAAAACTCAAACAGGTATAAGTTAGGTTTAGAAAAGGGACAATACTCAGTATTAAATAATGAAAAAGACTATATCACAGGAAATGATGCAATTAGTAAATGCGGATACCATGTTACAGAAGCAGATAACACGACAGTAAGTGATATTGGAATTTATAAGGTACAAAAGATACAAGTGTCATTATTTATTTCAGGATATGGCATGAATGAAGGTATGAAATGTATTTATTATGTTTATCACATAGTAGGTATAGTTTTCATATAGTATGTGCAGTTTCATATTTTTGATATTATAACATGTGAGCGTATCACTTTATGTGATTCTGACTGGTCCAAATAAGGTCACGAAATTATTGTGCAGTATCCTCTTTACTTATTGGCTGGGAAAACGTTTTTAACCCCGCCTTCTTGAATGGTTGGTTTTGAATAAACATTTTTGGCCTCCATTTTTGAACTCGCCTCGCGAAAGGAAATTGAGGAAAAATTACCTCAGCTGTCTGAATATGGATATGTCACCCACACAGGGGTTTGTTATGTCATGTATAACAATATCATAATGAGAAACATGGCGTAAAACTATAAGACAAGAACAACAATAAGAAATAAAACCAAGGGTATTGCTTATTTGATGGGGGGGGGGGGAGAGGGTGTGGTATATCTGTAACATAGATATAAAATCCACCGTATATACAAGCGTAGTTTAAATATTAAATTACATATGTGAATAAACTCACCTCTGTTCACAGAAGAATTTGGACACATATGGGTCTCTTAACCGACAGAACTTTATCCAACCACGCCATCTTTACGCAGTATATATGGGATGCAAATCCGACTCAAAAAGAAATTTGTTTACCACTTCTGTACAGTCTACTGTCCCAGTCAAATACTGTAAATCTCCGGTCACAAATGCATTGCAGTAAATATTTGAATTTCTGTATCCAGTAATCCTATTTCACATAAAAATCGCAACTACGTAACGTTTAGTTCTGCAAGTGCCATTTTAGGGCAAACATGTACTCTGGGCCTACTGTTTACCGTATCAATGTGGTATCACACCACATTAATCATTCTGTTTTGAAAAATGATTTTGTCGTTATAAAATGTTCTGTTTATTCGGATGGAAGCTTTTTCTTTGATTTATAGTTTGTAAAAATGTACAATCTACGTTTACTAGTTCAACTTTGTTTGGGACTATACTTTATGCACAACAAATGAAAGGTGCACCGTCTGTCAGAATGAACGAAATTATTCATTCTTCTTTATATCTAAATAATTTCCACTGAAATAAAAACTATGTGGTAAAAAGAATCTCAGATGTGTAATGGTTTAATATTAAATTTATGAAACTCGTTGAATAAATTCAGTATTAAGTCGTTACCCATTTGAGATCCTCTATTTGTGCAGGTGGACAAATGATATACCTTTCGATGTGACAACTGCAAAACATCATAGATAGACAAGCCGTGTCAAAAGTCATGACCCCCCATGACAGGAAATATACACAGGGAATAAGTTTTACTTTTTTCTCTTTTTCGGCTTACCTGTTGAATTTGGAGTATGTATTTCCAGCGTCTATTTCCTTTCTTCGTCTAAAAATTACCGATCAGAAGTGACGTAACGCGCGCGTTCACTTAAAAACTTAGATAGGCCGTCAGTGATCCGACGCCAGAATAGCGCCGCCTTGTAGTCTTTCCCGATGCGGTAAACGGCAGCCGTGCAATGTTTTCAAGGATGGTTTAAACTGTTAATATACGTTTTGTTATATACATTTTAGACTAGAATGACATAATCCATGAGCAAAGAGTTATTTACTAGAATTCTAAATACATCTCCTCTTCCAAACGGCTATGAATAGAATCTCATTTTTTTTCTTTAATAGACCATCCATTTCGGGTGGGTGGGTGAGTACGAATGCAATGATACTTTATAATTGGCAACTGTTTAGTACATCTACACAACACAAATTGGTGTAATTTTTTCAAGAAATTGAAATACAAACCTGTTCATTGCTATCACTGTGTAACTTCTGATAATGTTTACTTTCCAGAAGTACTGGGCACGTCAGTGTTCTTTCTTGACGGTCGATGTTCATCTTTAAACGCCATATTTGCAGCTGCTGAGTCTGGTATTGTGTGATGTCATGACCACGTGACACGCTTTTTGGAAGAAATTATGCGATTGGTTCCAGCGATTTCGCAAGTTCATAATCTGCTAGTAATAATTCATTCCAATATTAACTTTCTTGACCCAGTCTAATGTCGAACTGCCATTGTAAGGTCCATAACGATCGATAATTTCCGCCCGGAAATTTTGGTATCACAGTAATTTTGCATATCACTTAGTAATGACAATTGAATAAACTTTGTTATAACTATATTACGATTAAATTTTAAATCTAAAGTCAGCTTTTATATTTATACCAGTGAATGTGCTTATGTGACTTGTGTGACTTTTACCATAAACGTTTATCACATCCAAACTTTTAAACGTATTTATAATATCACACGTGAACAAAAATCGATGATTTATTGTTCATCTTATGAAATATTTGAGAATTGACCGTTTACTTATATGTTATTGGACGTATGATCGAAATAAAAACCTGCAAGTTGTTTGAAAGACGACCATTATAGATTTGCAGCAGTCTTTATCTTGGTCCATACTTCATTGAATTAAGAGAAACTGCTTAGTATAAATAATTAAATTTTAAAACTGATAATGATACGATAAAAAAATATTTACACATACTTATATGCGAATATCGGAAAAGGTAAGGAAGGTGGGCGAGGCCAAAATTATTTTTCTTTTCTTCATAATATATAGCCAAACTAAAGTCAAAGGACAGGCAAATTTGATTGCTGCTAATCGTAGCTAGGAAAGGAAAAATAATCTCTCTATCCTCTTCCTGAAAACTTTTGAATTTAATGCGATCAATACGGTTACAATTGTTTATAATCTGAAATAAATTTTTCATTATTCTAGTGTATATCAGCATTTAAGACAGCATCAATGAATACTACGGTCTTGGGGTTCATTATTTTTTTTATTTTTATTTTTTTTGGCGGGGGGGGGGCTTTTAAATTTGCCCGGTTCCTCATTTAAATGCATTATTACACCACCTAGGCATACGCAGGGTCGACAAGAGGGGGGAGCAACCGGGGGATATATGCCCGAAGCCCGTGATGTAATGATGCCCCGGTCGAACAACACTTTTTATTTTATAAAAGAAGATTTTTGTTCAAAAACAAGGAGAGGATTTCGCGTTTCTTACACCAGGGCCCGTGATTGCTCTCTACAGCCCTGGGCAAACTACGGACTAAGGACATGCGTGAATACTTGTTTTTTAAAACATTTGAGTGGTTCAGAAAGTTCTCCGTTAGGATTATGAAATATTCAGAAATAAGTATCAAACTGGTTTCGACTGGTTGACCACAGTAGTCCAGTAACATCTTTCTATCGATTTGCAATTTTTCATTTGTAAACATGTCTAAAAACATTCAGAATTGCGAAATAAGGTATGCTATTTCCTCGGGATCATCTTTTTCATCAACTAAAATATTACCACAACACAAACGATTCTGAACATCACTGTGGTGGAGGGGCTGCTGTATCTAGTGTTAGGGCTTGTTATACAGTCAACATTTAAAGCTAAACTTTAAAAATTACGATTCAGACATTCATCAAATTATCATACATTTCATTGCGCTGGGATATAAAACCATATATGATAACCAATGACTAGAGCAAAATGAAATTGGAAGGCACGTTTTATATGTCTGACTAATCGGATTTTGTGTATTGAACATACTGTAAACATCAACGTATCGGAACCAGACAAAACGTTTTTCTTCCTGTCTGTAATGACGCAACTCTCACGCCTGCCAGCCATATCAGTGAGTGTGTCTGTGTGCATGTGTTCAGTGTTTGGGGTTTTAACAATCTGAGTCACATCACTAATATGTCTGTAGTGTGGCTGTTTATAGTGATGCTTATCACTGGAGCAACGCGTCGCAGACACGTGGCATCATGTCCCACCCAACAGCATTGATCAGGACCATTCTTATCACTAACCTCTTAATGCCGAGCGCCAAGCCAGGCAACTGCTAGTGCCTTTTAAGAGCCTTTGGTATGACTCGGATTGGGTTAGAACCCGCGACCTCCCGCATTCGAAGGAGACGAACTAACCACTTAGGCCACCGGAGCTGTCGTATATAACAATGGGCAATTAAACCTTTCTAAAAGGAACGACTAGCTCGAACATAATTTAAATAATTATATCAAAACTTTCGTCGCATGAGCTAAATGGGACGTAAAAGAGAGTACTGAAAAATTAATCTATACCTGGGTACGAAGGAACGAAAGGGCGATACCATATTAAACAAAAGACAAAGAGGTATGGTACCATTAATGATTTAATTTTTCGAAATTATACTGCATATTTTGATTTTTGTTTAGAAAAAAATCAATAATGTCAGTAAGGAAGTATATGACAGCCTTCACACGAAGTTTGTTAGCATATTTAATGTTCCCCCGCTTCCTCAAAATATAAATGAATAGCTGTTTGGTTAGACATTTCACGTATAGATGCTTGTTGAGTCAAGCTGAGTGCTTCTTGTAGAGATCGGATGCTTATGAATATATTTTTAGACACCAGTCTTCGATCTACGTGTACCTGAAAGGAAATGCATATGGCACGTATGAGCAGTATATGAATTGTTTATCTTGTTAGCCATTAACATTTGATCAAGACGATCAAAGTACATTTAACATTTTGATTACAAGTGACTAAAGAAAATAAATATTTGTCTATCCAATATTTAGATAATATATGATACAATATTTCTATATACTGATTTATCTACTGGCACTATATATATATATATATATATATATATATATATATATATATATATATATATATATATATATATATACTAAGACATGTAAAATTAGTACGTACGTACAAACAAGTAGACAGACAGAACAACTGCAATATTAACCACTGTACGCACTTATATATATATATATATATATATATATATATATATATATATATATATATATATATATATATATATATATATATATATATGTGTGTGTGTGTGTGTGTGTGTGTGTGTTATTTATCAACTGAATTATTGATGGCGCTCAGTACAGGCAGTAAAAAGCTATTTTCAAATCAAAATTATTTTTTTTTCAAAATATTTTAATCTTAATGTTTTCATTTCGTTACGCGCAGTTTGATTAACGTTCAGAATAAAGACGATTTACCTTTCCCTGTTATATTGACGTTTTTTTCTCTGACCACACTGCCTGTTTTGTTGTTGTCTAGCCGACAGATGTATTCACCATTATCCTCCGGTTTCAGGTCTAAAACGAGACGAGCATTATTATTTGAAAACATGCATAAGTTCGAGGTAACGCGCTTGCTTTCCATACCTGCAGTCCGGGATTCGTTTCCCGGTAGATACTTGTACAAGTGCACTTTGTCACTCGTCCAAGGTTGATTGTTTATCTCAGGATTTTTCTCTACCATAAATATCGTCTTTACAAAAGACGTTGGACTCCTCAATTATATATGTACTTCTAAAGTATATAGTTTTGTGGCTTGATATGAATATGTACTATATGCAAAGAAAATTTTCTCATTTTTCCAAGACAATTTCCTTTTTCATATGCACGATTCAATTCTGTTTCCTGCTCTCTCTCTCTCTCTCTCTCTCTCTCTCTCTCTCTATATATATATATATATATATATATATATATATATATATATATATATATATATATATATATATTTTCCGAAGAAGAATTTCGAACGACATGATCAATGCATATCTCATTCTCCTTCTTAGAATTTGGTAATACGTCAAAACTTAAGTGGTGAACTGAATCATCACCTTCAAAGTGTCCGTGTTCGACTAAATTATCTTTCAAATATATGAGAACAGCAGCTTTTAATAATTCTGAACAGCTTCCTTAAAATAAAAAAGGACATGAGCACACACATAAATACACACACTCCTTTTGATTTACACATTCTCTTAATAGGTATACGCTTACTTGATATATCAAGTATTACAAAGTGACTGCTGGCATCAAATAGCAGTGTGTATTTCTGAGGAGGCATTGTTTCACTGAGTTTTCCGTTTGTGGAGATAACTGTGTCCACGCCATCTTTCCTGTGGCACCAGGTAAGAGTGTGGAATGACATGTATCTTCTGCTCCACGCCGTTCCTCCCACAGCACAAACCAATCTCACGCTGGTTGGGTAGTCGTCAGTAACGGCCAATGCTTCCAAAGTTATGGCTAAAAAATATTTCGAGGAATGTTTTAGAATGTACTTCGTTCATAAAGTTTCGTGAAATGTTTCTTTTGATATATTTTTTTAATAAAATTCGATTAGGGCATATAGAGTGAATGTGTGTGTGTGTGTGTGTGTGTGTGTGTGTCGGTGTGCACATCAAAACATCATTTATCACACGGTTTTAGATAAGAAAGCGAAAGACATGGTATGCAAACGAAGAATTATTAATTTTCAACTTAGATTACAATTTGTGCGATAATAGAGAATAATTATTGCCATGCAATGAAACTGTTGCTGTTCGAATTTTGAAGAACGTAACCAATTGTATGTATGTGTCTGTAAGGAAAATATGTATTATATGTTTGACAAATGATATAAAACACATCTTATCATTTTATTCTTTGTGTTAGTTGATTAACTGGAATGTCCTGACGATATTACAGACTTTTAGTGGACAGATAATCATGAAACTTTACTTAATTATTCCTTAACTTATAATGTCTGAAAATGTAACAATATCTTAGGAAATATTTACGTGATATAGTCACTGGGACAGTTGTGGAGGCAAGTTCAGTGCCATTTGCATCCTTCAGACTGCAGGTAAAGTCGCCTTCCGTCTTATTGTCAACAGCAGCTGAAATTAGATGAAATCAATCGTGTTCCAGATCTTCACAGAACGAATTCGATCTATGTATACATTCCTTAAGTCGGTTACAGACGTATAGACTGAATATTTACTGTGAATACTTATAAGAAGGATTTCGCTCTGCTACTTTCCTTTCTATGATGGACCTCTTATAATCTCCAATTACACATATAATGAAATCAAATATTTTCAAACTAATATGTTCTTGTTAATGATTGATAATGGTATTTTATTTAGATAAAAACGAAACATGAATATAAAGTTCGAGAAGCCATGTGCTCAGTATGTTTGAGGTTATAAGCCCTGAAAGTCTGAATTGATTTTGACAAGCAATTGGGGAAACGTTGTTCAATAAGAGAAACAACAAGACAAAAATTGTCTGATATATGCAACTACCAGAGCAAAAAATCATAACATCAATCACATCTTACACAGCAAGGACATATTGATGGATGATCCCACTTGACTGATGTTATACAGTTGTGGATCTCCAACAAGCTGATTCCCACTGGAAATTTTCTGCACAGTTCTATCAAATCTGCCTGTCAGAGACCAGGCTAGTGTATAGTTCTCGCAAAACTCGATGTAGCCAGGAAGACATGCGCATTGGAAGCTGGCATACATGTCTGTTGGAATCTGGATGTTGAACATTGGTGATATTCTTAGCTTAGGTGCTGGAGAAAAAGTATAAATACTCATATGGAGAGAATATTTGTATAATCAAAGAAACAACAATTTAACTCTCTCTCTCTCTCTCTCTCTCTCTCTCTCTCTCTCTCTCTCTCTATATATATATATATATATATATATATATATATATATATATATATATATATATATATATATATAATATGGGAACATAACATTATAACACAGTTACCATGTCGCCACATGAAAAATATATCATGCAACCAACCATTGCCCATTTTCATTCTTTCATCTGTTTTTTCTTTTCAGTTTGTCAGAATCACACCAGGACTGATCGAAATGTGTTAGTTGACTTTGTTTATTTTTCTTGTTATCGTGCTACATCCCAAGATAGCATAGGATATCGGTGGAATTTTTCTGTCTGGATATATAGCAAAACAATGTACACTGTACACCATATCTGTAAAATTGTGCATGTACTTAAATAACCTAATTTAGTACCAGTCTAAAGAACAATTTTAATCTAAAATAATACACGGCATGTACTTAAATGACCTAATTTAGTACCAGTCTAAAGAACAATTTTAATCTAAAATAATACACGTCTTTAAATCAAATATATAAGACTAAAACTTACTTATTCATTTAGTAATATATCAAACTGGGACTGGTATTATCATTTTAGGATTCGTTGAATGAATTATCATTTTAAAATTCGTGTAATATATATTGTGTACAATTGAACCCAGTTTACTTCTAAGATATATATATATATATATATATATATATATATATATATATATATATATATATATATATATATATATACACTCACACTCATCTACTATTTGTGAACTTTCAAACTGTAATCAACAAAACACCGGATATCATTATTGAATTTTAATAAAACGTTGCTGTTGTCCAACAAGTCAAAGACAAGGTATGTCTGCTGAGTAAATTCGTTATCAATTGTTATTTTTTTTATACCAGCAATGGGATTGCATTGGCTCAGTAGCACTCACCTTAAAATTGGCCAGCATCTCTACTGCTAAGAATTGATGTACAGATAAGCATAAGGTATAGTAGAACTTCACTTATTTAGAGCCTGATTACCCGCATTTTCTATTTGCCAAAACTAACACCACTAACAACAACAACCCCTCCCCCCCCTTTAATTACACCTTAAACTTAGAATCGTATCTGTCTTCGTTACACGTGACACACAGCATATGTTCGATTGTCAGAAAATAACGCAGTCTATCACAATGATAATTCATCACAAATTTTAGAACATTGTTTAAATCGGATTGGTTAATACAAGAGGTAGAAAATGTCTAACACTCGGTCTCAGACGGGAAATTTAGCAAGGATTGTAAAATGGCGGCGAGATCTTCAGAACCTTTTGATACCTCGCGTTTTAGCTGCTTGAACCAAATAAAAAAGTCATCTTTCACTTATAACTGAATCTACTGCGTATTTGGTTTGGACATAACTGGCCACAGCGGAAAATAAATGAACGCATTTTGATTGGATAAAATGGCCATGACAGAGAATAACTGAACGACTACACGATTGGTTTTGAGTTCAACAGGTTTAGACTAATAGTCACAGACCTAAACGTAGTCACTTCGATAAATGCTAATAAACTGTGCATTTTTGTAAGGATTCGCTGTTATGAATTTAATAAATAGTTATATAATAATTAATGGATGATACATAATGGTTAGCTCATACAATTGAACTGAGCCATTCTGATCCTCAAAGATTGGATATATCTATATTTTAAGCATATTCCCGCATTCTTGACGGTTTGTTCTTATTCTCGAAAGGAAATTGCAGCTGTACATACCACACACTCTACAATTATGTTAAAATCTATGTCGCCTATAATACAAGCAAAGACCCCAACTTGTGAAGTATTGACAACATTTTGAACCATATTTTAATTTCGTAATTTTCCAGAAGCAATATAATGTCCTTGTTTTCCAGACCCAATGATCACTGACTATGCTAAAATGATGTATGCAGTATGTATAGAAATTGCCTGTAAAAGCGCTGTCGATTTAATTTTCTGTACTTACCGTCAACAATGACTGAGATGTTCGTGATTGCGATAGTGTCTCCAGTCCTATTCTCAATTCCGCATAGGAACATACCTTCATCTGACTTGGATAATCCTTCACAGAAGATAATACATACACGCTCATGAGTAAATAAGATAAACAAATAGACATACGTTATAAAACGAAAATAATATACCAGGTCTCTTTCGCTTTCTCAACCCCGGGATAAAAAGAGACTTACGTTTAAGTACTTGGGATGAATTTCTTGCTAAAAGGCAAGATATCTATAATACTAAAATCTTCGGGATCCTTCACTCGTGCTTTTACCCTATCTAATACAAACAGGCCAAAGCCATCATTATTGCGCTAAATGCATTTCCATGTTGTTGAGTTTAGCATATATCATTTTTTGTCACTTCCCTTCAATTGCACGTTTTTTTTTTAAATTGAGAATTTTGGATGTTTTCGGTTTTTCATTACGGGTTTATTTATGATTTATGTCTTTCCCATGGTAATCGGAATACGGCTTTCTTTTCTTGCGCGAGAATAGTCTACGCCGAGCAAAACATTATTATATCGGAAACGTCTTTGACTTACTATAATGTATGCGCTGCAAGTTTATGAATTAGGAATAATAAGAATTGATTACGTACCCTTGACTGTCAAAACAAAATGTCGGATGCCGCTATCATCAGTCCTGTTTGTAATATTATAAAGTTGCCCATTTGTGGCAGTACCA